>CM061142.1:625959633-627159633 GCA_030789695.1 Scilla litardierei
AATTTCATTTGCCTATGAGGTTGTTTAATGTTAAGCAATGAACTGCTTAGTTATGAGCCTAAAGCTCACCGATCAAGAAATATATCCCAGATTACCAAGAACATATTGCCGTTTCCCATCATGCTTCGATCTTGTAAAAATCTTAAGCTTTCTGGATTATAGACCAAAATTGTGGCTTGATCTATGCATGGCCTCGTCAAATTCATCAGGGCAGGAGCAGCGGATAGTTCTCTGAGGTGTTATCGGGTCTGTGTTATGGTTACATGCCAATAACGTGGGAGGGTTTAGGAAGACTAAATTGAAGGCCCCGCCAGCTGGTGCCTGAACAATACATGTAATCACTGTATGTTTGCTGTGTGATCCTGTTCATTTCATCTAAGTACTCCAAATATAGGACTAACAGAAATTTGGATGGTGACTAGTTCTCGAGTTTGACTAGCTGCCGATTGGCACACATTGTGATCCCTTGATATTAATGTGAAATGAAAGGGTAGAAGGGCAAAGTCAGAGACAGCCTGAATAAATTATAAAAATATATCAAAGATAAATATTTAACTAGTACCTGTAACAGTAATTTGGTGCAGACCAGACGGTTACAATCTGGTTATTGAACATCCATTTGTATCCTTCCATTACCAGTTGATGTGCACGACATATGTAATCAATGTTGTTGGCATGGTTGAAAGCAGTAACCACATTCCCACCAAACAAAAAGCCTGCACCTCGAGGACTCAACCCCCACCCATCAACAGCATCTTCTGGATCTGACCACAATAGGTCACACATGGCTCCATCATGGGGTACTTCCTGTTTCCTATCTATTGTTCTAATCTGTTAAACCAGTAATGAAAAGGCTTAAATTGGAGAAGTAAATGTGAAAAAGGAAACGTAAGATAACCATTCAACAAGAACACAACCAACCTGATCTAATGTCGTGATGGCGGGGGATAGACCTCCATGGACACTAAAGATCTTGTTTTCAATGAGTGCTGATAGGCTGTTATTGCAACAAAATAAACATATATAAATGTTCAAACATAAAAGTAAGAACCAAACGCCTTCATACAGTCATTCCAACAGGAACAAATGAGGTCAAGTAGGAGGGCTATGATGGGTACAAAGGAAAAATATTTAAAAGGAAAACACACACACCATGCAAATGAAAACAAAAGCTAGTACCTTAAATAATCAAATATATCTGTGCAATATCTCCATACATTTACAGAGCCATATTTACGGAGACACTCATCGTAAAATCCGTATACCTGAGGTTAGAAGAGACGTCAGCGTAATCTGTGCGAACTGCGAAGAGCTATCATATGTTGCTGAGAGCTAACCTGTGTGATTTGCCGGCTCTCATGATTTCCTCGTATAAGAGTTATACGGTCTGGATACCTGACCTGCAAGGAAGGAACAGCCTGAGTTGAACCAACAGAATGATGAAGCGACAATAGCTTGAACTGGGAGCAACCGCCAACAGAAACTGTGAATAAGTCAAGTTGGGTATGGTCTCTTACACAAATTAAGATTGTAATGCCTTTGAAATTATCAGCATATGGTTCACATGTAAAAGGTAAAAAAAATTCTCATTTTTGAATGTTCTGGCTTAGTGTGAGATGAAGTAAAGATGCAATAAATCTAACATGAACAAAAACAACAATCAAGATTCAACGAAAGGATCATGACATGGAACAGTTGTTTGGTATCTAATCACCTACATGACTACTCAATGTGTCTTGAGTTTTGACCTTGAAAGATCAGATGATCATGGTGGCAGGATGCATGGAAATCACATAGAAAGATCCAAATGGAATCCCCTTACAAACACAGATAGCAGTAGTTTTTAGGGCAATACCCATCAAGCCTGGTTGGCATAATTCACCAGTCATTCCAGCTAACACACCCCTAGTTCTGGGAGAATAGTCACATACTAAATATGGGTTTGTGGGATTTAAGAATTTCTATGAACGCACAAATTAACAGCAGCTAGCATTTTTGAAGACGCAACCATAACAAAACTGTATTGTTAATCATTCTTGGGCACAAGCAATTTCAGGAGGGGTGACCTCCTAGGAAAGTTTTTTTGCTTGGAGTAATACGCTATCTGCAAGTGTTAATGATCACAGAAAACTCTCGCAAACATTTCTTTAAACTTACAATCCAGATTGTCTTAAGATAATGTTATCTTTATTGCACCCAATTGCACAAGAACTTATCAAGACAACTTCAGCCACTTTAGCTAGAAAGCATATTTAGATCATCGAAGAAATCCGTCAAATTAGATTACCGTTTTCTGAATTTACACAGATTTTATATTTATTAGTTTTTATGTGTATCTGGATGATGAAAATTCTGGGAACAAGTCTTGTTGGTTGAGAGTGCTGTTGGTAATTGTGAAGG
The DNA here is from genome assembly GCA_030789695.1 of Scilla litardierei. Taxonomy (NCBI): domain Eukaryota; kingdom Viridiplantae; phylum Streptophyta; class Magnoliopsida; order Asparagales; family Asparagaceae; genus Scilla; species Scilla litardierei. The sequence goes on from CM061142.1 coordinate 625,962,034, forward strand.
CATCTGTGTGTAAAACCATTGATTCTATCGCCTCTTGTCTTCCTCTTCTACATCCTTTCTTTTAACAATGAAACCCTGATTTTAATTACTGCAGCTCTTGATGTTGCCACCCTATTTCCATTCACCTATTATTGTTGTCATCCTATCTTTTACCCTAAAACTGCACAAACACAGCTTCCACCCTTCCATTCATTTGCTGCTGCTGCTGCAACTTCTGTTTCTGGGGTTCCGTATGAATCAAATTGCTGTTGAATATGCTAGCCTTGCAGCAGTGATTTCGTTACAGTCCAGAACAACAGTCACAGAATTCTAGATCCAGATACAAAGATCTGGTGCAGAACTGAAACAACATAAGACGAAGATCATATCTCCTGGATTCCGATCCTGATCTCCTAGTCAGGACTAAGTTTAGATATGACTGAGTAGCATCTAGGAGTGTCAATCTAAATCCAATCCCAAGCCCAACCCGTGACCGACACGCTTTAAATGGGTTCGGAGCAAGTCTCGATCCAAACCCAACCTGCTTTGACCCAAACATATCAACCAGTTTATTAAACGGGTCGGGTACGGGTTAAACAACTTTACCTATCTTTACCCCTTCAACACATGCTTATACATGCGCACGCCCACACTTTATAATCTACAATACAATCATCTTTCTTAAGATAGACTCCTTGTGTTAGTTCTCTTAGAATTGAACCTGTAATCGTGAATCGACTTGTGAACTTACTTACGATCATGTACACGTAAGCTTCTCACTGACCCACGAATGAACACAACAAGTATTGGTCAAGTGTAAACAGATCGAACCGCCAACAACTTGAACCATACCCAACCCGACCAAATTGCCACCCCCTAGTAGCATATGTATATATAACATTCTATTGTTGTTCTTGCATCGCAAGAAAGTGGATTTGGGGTTTTTAGATATATACCTTCAAATCTTTCATATGCAATACTCTCATAATATTCATATTTAGAAATCTACCATTCAAATTAGCTTAAGTCATATTAAATATAGAGAATATTCCCTAATTTCATTGTAAATACAATTTTTTAATGACCGGCTTGACCTAATCTTGTCCATCACCCTCAAATTAAGTTCCCTCAACAAGAAAAGCAAAACCTTATGAGAAAGATTTATTGAAGCAGATGAAAGAACAAAAATAGTAATCAACCAAACCAATTTCTTCTTCTCATTCTCCACCCAATCGAGAAAACCTAACATCCCAGCATCATGATTACATTCTAAGAAAATAAAAAAAGTTGAAGGCAACTTGAAGGATGCTTATGCGACGACAAGAGGGTAGACAGTGGTGTTAGATTGCGCAACACTCTCAAATAAGTAAGTGACCACAGTTATTTAGGGCTAAGGTTTTAGAGAGAGAAAAAAGAAGAGCGAGATTAGGGAGAGATTAGGGAGTTAATACTGGTGGCAAAATGGAAAGACCAATTTTCGAAAAAAGCCAAAAATTATAAATAATTTCGAAAATCGACCAAATTTAAAAATATTTACCAAAACTAACCAATTTTTACCACGTCGATGACCAAGGGGTGATTCGGCACTGACTAGACGAGTTGGATTTGACTGAGTTTGCCAACCCCGGTCAAATTGGAATCACGGGTGTTTTTTGAAATGGTCAAGGTTGGAAACGATCGGGTTTGTGATACGATTAGGGCTTTTTATGGACTAAAGGAGGGACTTTTAGTGTAGAAAGCAATAAATATGTGATTTTTATTGCTAATTGCAGATCTGAAATTATAGAATTGCTTCTACAAATAGGCTAAAAACTAAATATCAACTATGAATTGAAAGGACAATTAACTATGAATTAATCCAAGGAAAATAGGGGGAAATAACTCATGATTCAATTCTTCGATGAAAGCTCTAGGGCCGGCCGGCTCCTTAGGTAAGGCCGAAACACCTTGTTCATCAAGGCCTGGAATGTCGTTGGAGCATTCGTCAAGCCAAAAGGCATGACGAGAAACTCATAGTGCCCCTCATGAGTCCTGAACGAACGCCGTCTTTGGCACATCGGCTGCCCTCATCCGGATATGATGGTACCCAGACTTCAAACCAATCTTTGAGAATACTGCTGCCCCATGGAGCTCATCTAGTAGCTCGTCAATCACCGAAATAGGAAACGTGACCTCAAGAAGGACAGCTTAGAGAATACTGCTGACGGATACAGCACGATTGCCTGGCCATTGACGAAGCAGCTCAAAAAGGACATCTTCCAGTGGAGTGAGGAGGCTACCAGGGCATTTGAGGCCCTGAAGCAGGCGATGACGACAGTGCCAGTGTTAGCATTACCAGACTTCAGCAAGCCCTTTGTGATAGACACAGATGCTTCAGGATATGGATTGGGGGCTATGCTAATGTAGGGCCATCGGCTAGTAGCCTATTTCAGTCAGACTCTGTTAGCACGAGCCAGACTGAAATCAGTTACGAGAGAAAACTGATCACGATTGTGTTCTCCATTCAGAAGTGTGGCCCTATTTACTTGGGAGGAGATTTATTGTGAGAACCAGCCAGAGGAACTTAAATTACATATTGGAGCAGCGCATAGTCACCAAGGAGCATCAAAAGTGGCTCTCCAAGCTGGTTCATTACACCTTTGAGATACAGTACATGCCAAGATTGGAGAACAAGACAGCAGATGCTCTGTCATTGTCACGCAGAGAGGAGATAGCAGAGGTGGCACAGTATCAGTATCAGTTCGACTAGACTGGGAGCCATTGGGGAGAGAGATTGAGGCTGATGAAGTACTATCACAAATACGAGAGGCACTACAGCAGGGCTCAGCAGATCATCCCAGGTACACATTGAGTGGACAGATGTTAATATATCAGTGGAGGTTGTTAACACTCAGGGAGTCTACACATATTCCCTTGATATTTCAGGAGTTCCATGGCAGTTCAGTAGGAGGGCACTCGGGAGTACAGCAGACATACAGAAGAATGGCCAAGGAGTTGTACTGGCTGGGATGAAGCGGGACATTGCTAGGATGATAACATAGTGCGACGTTTGTCAGCGTCACAAATATTCGTCACAAATATTTAGCGATGGCTCCCGCAGGACTACTACAGCCGCTGGCCCTGCCTGAGAGTTTGGAAAGAAATTAGAATGGACTTCATTGAGGGGCTACCGCGTTCAGAGGGCTTCACAGTAATACTTGTAGTGATGGACCGTCTCAGCAAATATGCGCACTTCATTCCCTTCCGGCATCCTTGTACATCGGTCACTGTAGCTACAACATTCATGAGGGAGGTTGTCCGCCTACATGGGCTCCCTGCTTCGATAGTGTCAGATCGCAACAAGATCTTCATGAACATGGAAGGAAAGGAGTTGTTCAAAGTGCAGGGAACTAAGCTAAAGAGAAGCATGCATATCACCCACAGACAGATGGCCAGACAGAGTTGGTGAATAGGAGTGTGGAGATATGTTTGCGGTATTTTGCTTTAGACTTACTGAAGCAGTGGGCCAGGTGGTTGGCATGGACGGAATACTAGTACAACACTTCGTACTATTCGGCAGCACAGAGCACACCTTTTCGAATTCTCTATGGACGAGACCCTCCCCATCTGATCCATTACAGCCGTGGCATGACTCCTGTGTCCCAGGTAAAGGAGTACTTAGAGGAGCGAGATAGACACTTGAAGGAGCTAAAGAGACATTTATTGCGGGCCCAGCAGATTATGAAGGCTAAAGCCGATGAGCACAGGAAAGATGTGCAGTTTGCGGTGGGAGATAAGGTATACCTCAAGATACGGTCCTACAGACAGAAGACACTGGCACATATGAGCAATGAAAAGTTGACGGCCCGCTACTATGGGCCATTTGAGGTTACCGCTCAGATTGGGAAGGCGGCATATCGCATGAAGTTACCTACTATATCCACCATCCATCCAGTGTTCCACGTGTCACAGCTACGATGGGCTATTGGGAACCACACGCTTTCGCATACTCTTCCTCCAACATTGACAGACGACATGGAGGTGTTGGAACCACATGAGCTCAAGGGGGTCCGACAGACTGCCGGGGGTAAACGAGAAGTGCTTACCAGATGACGGGGACTACCGGATTATGATGCTACTTGGGAGGTCTGCGAAGTGATACGAGACCAATTCCAAGACTTCCACTTTGAGGACAATGTGGCACTTTTGATGGGAGTAATGATGCGGCGCGGGGGGCTTCAGCAGAAGAGGGTGCAGGTCCACCAATGGTGCAAGTTTATTCAAGGCAGAGGCGCGGGTCCACGGACCTGTTGGCAAACTTGTAATTCCGAGACTAAGATGGGGCGCTTCGTAAAAGACTAAATTGTAATTAGTCCCCCTTAAGCAAGGAGCTGGCCGGCCCTAGAGCTTTCACCGAAAAATTGAATCGTGAGTTATTTTCCCTTATTTTCATTAGTTTAATTCCTAATTAATTGTCCTTTCAATTTATAGGTGATATTTAGCTTTTAGCCTATTTTTAGAACCAATTCTATAATTTCATATCTGCAATTAGCAATAAAAATCCCATTTTTATTGCTTTCTACCCTAAAAATCCCTCTTTTAGTCCACAAAAAGCCCTAATCGTATCAGTTTGCCAACCCCGACCAAGATGTAACTTTTTAAATTGGCAGGGATTGCCAATTCAGCCAATTTGTATGGGGTTGTGAGTGAGACTTGGCCAGAATTATTATTATTATTATTATTAGGTTTCGGCTCCGAAAAAAGTTTTCTAACATTTCTTTAAAAATTATCATAAATCCTGAAATATTGAAAACTTATGAAAATAATTTTCGTCAAATTTTTCGGACCACATGATAACATGTTTTGAGGTTAAAACTGTTTAAAATTATTTTAATAATATTTACATCCACTAACAACTTTAGCCTCAAAACATGTTCTGAGGTCCAAAAATTTGACATAAATTATTTCATTAATGTTCTAATATTTCGATATTTATGATACTGTGTAAAGAATTTTTCGGAAACCTTTTTCGGAACCAAAATCCAAAAGTAATAATAAAACAATTTGGCCAAGTCTCATTCATACAAATTGAAACCGTGGTTGGCAACACTGGCCAAATTGAATCTCCGTCAAGTCAGCATTAAATCATCCCCTAGCGTCGACGTGACAAAAGTTGATCAATTTTAGTAAATATATTACGCTTGGTCGATTTTTGTAATTATTTCTGATTTTTTGTTTTTTTTTCAAAAATTTGTCCTAATGGACAACATCCTTTAAAACTAATGGGGAGGGTAAAATCACACAACTTAAGCTAATTAGGAATGCAGATTTCTAGATATATTTATTGCAGATAAGGTATAGTATATTGATTCTTACTTTTTGGAAGTAAAATCTTTCGTATTTATGGCTGCATTTGTAATATAGGGCCCATATATCATGGGTTGTCTTATGTAACTGATTTAGATTCTTTCATCTAGTTCCCATTTGAATAGGCGTTGTTTATTTTGAGGTCTACTGAGAAGACATATATGTTATACAAGGATTAATGTTGCATTTGCAGGTTTGATGGTTACATTTGCAGGTTTGATGGATCATTGCATCTCACTTGGATCCATGTAGTCCAGATCTGTTCTCTTAAGTAATAGCAGACCTGCTTCAATCCTGACTTCTCATGGACGCTCAGATTCAGACGCAGATTGCCAGATTTGACAAAGAAGAATTTCACCCTCTATGCCAAGATGTGAATGCTTTTATAGATATGCCAAATCAGACTTACTTTTTATCAACAATTATATTTATAGTCTTTTTATTTGTTTTATCTTAGATTCTCGGTTTATGGGGGATGAGGACAGAATTTTAGAGATTTGATTTGATTAGTTGTTTAAAATTTAGTAGGGATTCAAATTAGTAGAGCCCCCTTAAGATGTTAAGATGGGAGCTTAGATTCATTGGTGCAAACTATGCATGAAGTCTTTTAAAACATTGTCATAAAAAATTAGAGACCTGTATTTTGATGACTGAATGAATCAAGTTGATTCATGGGCTTGATTCCCTTTGTTCTCTTCTAAAGGGTGTGAAGCTATACATTCCATCCTAAAAGTTGTGATCTGTTGTCCTTGTTATCTTAAATTTTCCACATCCTTCCACCTCTTGCATCTGTGATGTGGTATCAAAGCAAATGTCGCTCCAACTTCCAATGAACATTGAGACACTGGTGCAGATTACATTAAGTTTAGAGCACCTTTCGAAGAGTGGGAAGATCAAGAATATGCATAAAGCCATAGAGGCTCAAGTAATCTTCTTGCCTTAAGGCCTATGACCAGCCACCAGAAGTAGCGAGGAACAATCCTCATTGTTGGCCAAAGATAAAAATATAATTGCTGCTCCAGTCCACTCCTTCCTGTCCATCAGACCACCAGATTACTACTATTCCATCATTGATTTCAGAGGTGATCTCTTAATGGTACAACCAGCAAAGAAAGTTGTTTTGACCTTGAGAGTTTTTGCCCGGCGATAAGTTTCTTCTCCACTCAAGGTGAAAATCAAGTTGGAACGGTGGGAGGCTTGATGCAATTGACATCATGTCCTACCTATTTATTATGAGTTATTCACTTTGTCGTATTCCAAAACACAAGGTCAACTTTTCTCCTACCACTAAAGATTTGATGAAGGTTTAACACCAACCGGTGGGGCTAACACTAGAAGTATGTCAGATCAAATATAACTTTATATAGAGATTTGCCAAATCAGATTTATTTTTAGATAGAATTTTTAATTGAGTAAAGTGTTCCTAAGCAACTGACAATAGAATAGGTTTAAAGTCTCATAGTGGACCATCCAGATGGATGATCAAAACCATTCATCGTGCTCTCCATGTCCCTAAAATGTATATAAAAAATTTTATGATTTAAATACCTACTGTTCCCCAACCAAGTGATCTCATGCATCCTATTCTTGATAAAATATTATTGTACAACTACTCGATGCGTGGTCTAGAGGTACAAAAATTATGTGATTTTATGCATAACAATTTCAGAGCATGGTGATCGTGATCAATAGTATGGAGCATCCATTTGGATGGTCCGGCATAAAAGACTCCTTAGGTAGAAACTCGTTTTAAGACCATGCTACATGTTTTATCTAAATTTGCAATTTGCTAGTTTTTTCTCACTGACATGCTACCTGTTTTATCTAAATTTGCAATTTGCTAGTTTTTTCTCACTGACATGCATGTAATTCAATACAGTGTCAACCCCTCTGAAAGATTGTGTTAGGAATTTCTAGGATTTTGGAGTGGTACAAATCAGATTTTTATAAATACAGAGAGGAATACAAAAATAACTTACTCTCTTTTGAGAGGAAACTGTGCTCTCCTAACCTTTGATTCGAGAGAAAAGGCTTAACTCTCCACAATCTAGGTTTTACACTAATTCTAGGGTTCTCTCTTAGTTTCAACATGAAGAAGAATATCCCCAACCCCCCAATACAAATATAGGACTGATTTGTCCAGAATTACGAAAATACCACACCCCCATTACAAAAATGTCCCTGAACTAGTTTGTTGCCACATGATCAGCCCTGCGCTGCCTCAACTAATAAGTCATGATCCCATCATTACTCCCCCAAAAGAACCACATTATCCTCAAGGTGAAAATCTGAAAATCGTTGTGTAATAACTCCAAAGTGCTCCCATCCCAAGTAGTCTCATGGTCGGGAAGGCTATTCCATTGAATCAACACCTCACGGTTCCCTGCAGCCCCTCGACGAACTCCCTTCAACTCTGACGGCTCCAAGATCACATCCATATCCTAAGTCAAAGTCAATGACTGCAATGAAGAATGTACGTGGTCCACAATGGCCTGCAGAGTTGCGATGTGTGAAAAACTGGATGTATAATGAATTCTAACGATAACTTCAATTTGTAGGCCATTTGTAGGCAACCTGACCAATCCTTACCTCAATCTCGTAAGGCCCAAAGTATCGAGGTGACAGCTTCTCGTTTTCTCCTATGAGCCAAAGATCATTGACAGTAGTGTCACAACTTCAAGTATACCATACCTCCCACTGCAAACTGTACCTCTCGCAAATGTCCATCTGCATACGTCTTCATAATCTGATGGACCCTTGTCAGATGTCGCTTCAACTCTTGAAGCACAATGTCCCTCTCCTCCAAGTACTGCTCCACCCGTGAAATTGGTAGAGGACGGTGGCCATAGTGTAGTAGATGTGGATGATATCACCCATATAAAACTCTGAAAGTTGAGGTTTGAGCAACAATATGAATAGATGTGTTGTACCAGTATTCCGCCCATGCTAGCCACTTTGTCCACGACTTCAGAGCCTCTAACATGAAACAACGCAAATATGTCTTTATGTTCCGGTTGACAACCTCATTCTGCATGTCTGTTTGGTAATGATAAAATGTACTCATATTCAAGACCGCTCCCTGCATCCTGAATAGCTCCCTCCAAAAATGGCTAAGAAAACCCCGATTCTGATCAGACACAATGGACTCTGAAATCCTATGCAACCTCACCACCTCACGTATGAATGTCGTTGCCATTGTCACCGTGGTGTAAGATGTCAAAGTGTCACAAAGTGAGCATACTTGCTAAGACGATCCACCAGAACAAAGATGACTGAATATCCATCAGATCTCGACAATCCTTCAATAAAAATCCATTGTCACCTCCTTCCAGACCCGATCTGGCAAGGATAAAGGCCGCATCAACCCCCGTGAGTCGTCGCTATATACGTGTGACACTAGTAAACGGCACATTTAGTCAACATCTCAGAGACATCATTTCTCATCCCCTTCCAAAACAACTCTCTAGACATGCGCTAATAAGTCTTGAGGACTTCAGAACGGCCAAAACTCCTACAATATACTCGGGATGTATGTAGAGGTCCTATGCAAAATCAATCGTCCCTGATATATCAAACGATGCCCATCCAACGAATACCATGGATGCTTTGTCGACCCCTGCAGCAGTGCGGGCCGAATCTTCACCATCCTTTCATCCTCTTCAATCTCTTACAGCAAGGGCTCCCAATCAAGAATCACTGGTACAGATAAGGCTGCCAACTATGAACCCTCTCCTCACCGTGACAAGGCAGTTGCCGCCTTATTCTCCAACACTGGCCTATACTGAATCTCAAAATCATATCCCAATAGCTTGGATAAACACCTTTAGTGCTCCTCAGTAACCGTCCGCTGCGACGATAGATATTTGAGGCTGCTCTGATCTGTACAAACCATGAAGCAACAACCAAGTAACTAGTGTCTTCATTTATGCACTGCCAACACAATAACCATCAACTCACGCTCATAAACAAACATGAGCCGAGCTCTTGTTGTTAACATATGGCTAAAGTATGCGACTGGCCTTTGGTCCTGCATCAACACGACATCCAACCCATAACCAGAAGCATGTCTCTATCACAAACACCGACTGAAGTCTGGAATGGCTAGCACTAGTACACTAGGCATGGCCCTTTTCACGGCCTCAAAAACTCGTATCGCCTCCTCGTCCCACTAGAAGTTGTCCTTCTTGAGCTACTCCGGCAATGACAATGCAATGGTGCTATACCCTTGACGAATTTTCTGCAGTAGCACGTAAGTCCCAAAAATCCCTCTCAACTTTTGCAGAGTGATAAAGAGTGGCCAATTAGTTATGGTGGCAATCTTCGATCTACCAGTTGCCACTTCATCTATTGAAACCACATGTCCCAAGTATTCTACCTTCAGTTATGCGAACATGCACTTCTTGTTTGCATATAATTGATGGTCCTGTAGCTCCTGTAGCACTACCTCCAGATGCCCAACATGCTCCTCCAATGATCAGATGCACACCAAAATGTCATCGGAAAAGACCAGCATTCCCTTAGGTAGGGCGGAATACATTGTTTATGAGAGCTTGAAAAGTGACAGGGTCGTTAATCAAGCCAAAAGGCATGACTAAGAACTTGTAATGGCCATCATGAGTCCTGAAAGCTGTCTTGGCGACATCATCTGCTCGTATCTTAATCTGATGGTAGCCAGATTTCTAATCAATCTTGGTAAAATTCACTGCCCATGAAGCTCATTTAGAACTCATCGATCACCGGGATAGGGAATATATCTGGCACCATCTTCTTACTCAACGATATGTAGTCGCGCAGAACCTCCAACTTACATCCTTCTTCACTAGTATGACCGGGCTAAAAAGGCTCACACTTGACTATATTACCTTTGCCCAAATAATCTCCCCAACCATCCGCTCGATCTCGTCTTTCTGCATCTGGGATATCGGTAGGGCCTCACGCTAATATGTGAGACTCTCTCTCTCGCAAGACTATAGCATGCTCGTGGTCTAGTGGGATGGGAGGCACCGAGACGTCTGAAGCACTCCCTCGAACTACATCAGAATCTACTGCACCACTGCGGGAATGTCCTTCTCCATCTCCTCATCTCATGTCAGGCCATGTAGCTCCACCAAAAATCATCTGCCTTCTGTCTATATCGCCTTTGCAATGGTTTTCACAGAAACACTAGTTTGGCACAAGGTGAGATCTCTCTGAAGCGTGACCACTCTTCCTCTTCATATAACTCCATGAGCAGAAGCTTCCAGTTGATCTTTGTATCCCCAAGGACTACATCCACATCATCCCCAAAATAACATCTTTGATGTCTAGGTCAAGTAGTAAGAAATCCTCGACGATCTGAACAGCCTGAAGAGTCAAATTAAGCCTACGACACACTCCTCTAATACGTTCCATTTTTCCAGCCCACATCATCACCCCAAAACTCCTTGTATCCCCCATATGCAAACTCTGATGATCCACCATCCAGTTGGAGATGAAATTAGGGGTTGTTCCACTATCAATCATCACTATGACATCCTGATCTGAGATCTTTTTCATTAACTTCATAGTGTGATTTGGAGTGGACCCCAACACAAAATTTAACGAGACATCTGAGTATCCAAATGGGGATGCTCCTGCTCTCCAGCCTCTTCTACCTCCTCCACCTCATCCTCCTTGTCATCCGTTATCAGCACATGGAGGGTACGGTCTCCACATCGATGTTGTGGTAAATTTCGCATCACATCTGCATCACTACCTCTGTCATGCGCTTGAAATGTGTACTTGGCCGTGCCTCGATGCCCTTATCTCTGCTAGACTGGACTCCTCCTGTCGATGCCTTTTGCCTCCTGACGGTGCATTGCTGAGAAAAGTGGATCCACCACATGCCTCCTTGGCCTACCGCTATGTAATGAGCTGATCCTTAATCCTCTGGGCTAGCTCCATCGTGTGAATTAAGTCTATCGGTCTCTATATGCGGAGCTTGGCTCGAATGTCAGACCTGACCCCCTTCATGATGCTCCCCTCCAATGTCGCCTTATGTATCCCCCTCACTTGGCTCGAGAGCACCTCAAACCTTCCCCGATTGTCTCTGACAGTGTTGTCCTACCTGAGTGCAAGAAGCTGCCCATGTAAGTTTTCTCCCATCGTGTCTCCAACTCTATCAAACGAACAGTCATTGAAGTCCTCCTATGATCTCACAGGTTGCCTCTGTTCCCTCTACTGAAACCAAGATAACACCTTTCCTTTCAAGCAAATGACAACCGCCTGCAACTTCTCCTCCTCCATCCGGTGGCTCACCGCGAAATATCTCTCAGCACTGTAAACCCACCCATAAGAATCCTCCCCTTCAAAGACCGACATATTCAGCGTTTGGACCCTGCTCTCATGACTGAATACCCATGCATTACTCTTCCTTATGCTGGTCGAAGTGAAATTGTTGATAGGCATTCTGTTGTGTACCAAAATCTTCAAATTGGGCTCCTCCAACTCGACTGTCATCTCCACACTCATATTTGAACCCATCTGGATCTCCACCGGACTCATCAAAGCCCTAGTAAGGACCTCATCCAATACCAAGCCCCACTGGAAGGCCGTCGTAGCCCGAGGTTAGTCGTCGAGGCCCGAAATCTCCTCCACCAGTAAAACCAGCCACACATGGGCCTGGTAATCTCCTCTGCCAGTAAAAACAATCCCACGAGGGTCTGGCGGTCCGTTGATGGGCCACCAGCGGCCCGTCCAGCCATCGGTAGGGCCCTGGCGGCCCGCATGTGGACAGAAGGGGCCCCTGCAAGACTGCATGGGCTTGCCCATCCATAGCGACCCCTCCCAGGGCCCATGCTGTGCAAAACGGGGCTGTCGGGGCTCGCATGAGCCCTGGTGGCCAGCCTTGTCCACGCGTCCCTCTGGGGCATGAGAATATGGTCTGTCGCCCCCCCCCCCCCCCCCCCCCACCCAATAGGATTTTAAGGGCCGATGACCCTTCCGATGCTCCTATCAAAGCCAGTAGCACCCCACATGGGTTTGGGAAATTCTTGCTCCCAATTTCATAGAACATCGACTGTTGACACGGTAGATCTTCTTTAAAGACGGTAACTTTTCCTTTATCCTTGTCCAAAGATTGCTCCTTGCACCCTAGATCTGAGTGATTACCATTAAAGTTGTCATCTTTTGATGCTTCCTCCTCCCATCGTGGCCGACGATGGATCTCAAAATTCTCTTTCATCATAGATCCCATCGTAGAAAATCTTTTATTGAGGGATTCCATCTCGATTCCCAATTTTTGATTTTGCTCCTTTAGGGTTTCCACCTCACTTCTCAATTTTTCCTCCAAGGCATCCGCTTTTTTGTCCTCATCAAGATCGAACCGCTCTGATACTAATTTGTTAGGAATTTCTAGGATTTTGAGTGGTAAAAAGCAGATTTTTATACATATAGAGAGGAATACAAGGAAAAGTTGGTCTCTTTCGAGAGAAACCCGCTATCCTAGCCTTTGATTCAAGAGAAGAGGCTTAACTCTCCACAATCAGGGTTTTACACTAGTTCTAGTGTTTTTCTCTCTTAGTTTAAAAATGAAGAAGAATAGCCCCAACCCCCCAATACACATATAGGATTGATTTGTTCAGAATTACAAAAATATCCCCCCCACGCCAAAATTACAAAAATGCCCCTGAGCTAGTTTGCGGCCCCATGATCAGCCCTGCACCCCCTCCGTTGATAAGTCATGACTCCAACAAATTGCTATCACATTATTAAATATTCCGAGACAACCTCCACAATATTCTCCACCCTTTACCCCAAAACCACACCTGGTATCTTTTTCTCCTTATCATCTGCTATGTAGGACGATTTTACTCCTTGATTCAAATTTGTGAATGGTTGAAGACAACTTTTAGAATAAAATTTAAGTTACACTCATTGTTGAGGGAAGCATCGATCCTGAGAGCAATATTCCACTTTAAGTATCCAGCCCAAGTTTTGTCAAATCTTTGTACACAATTCCAAGTTAGCAAAACCAATCACATCGTGGTATCATGTGGCCACCACTTTTTGTCCGTCCAGCCACGTCACGCATTACAAATCCAAGATAGCAAGTCAAACACATATATGTATTATCTAGGAACAAACTTCAAAACAAGCTTCAATTTCACTTCATTAACTTTAATATGGATTCAGATGCCGTATCTCTGTTGTACTAAACTTCGAGATACTTACCCACCATACTGCTCATATACTCTAGTTGGTCATTTCATCCTCAACAATTAATATACCATCATTTGTAAACAACTTAATCAAATAATGGTAACTCTTCCTGATTTTGTCGCTAGCCGCCAAGTGCAAAGAGATGTAGGCTAATGCAAACCCTTAGTGGTGCAGAGCTATAGGCATAGTAAGACCCCTACTGTAGTCCACCAAGATTACCATATTGGGCCATGTGATACCATTGACACTGAAGAAAACAGAGAGTAGCATTATGGGGACTGTTTTGAGTAAAATGATTCCAAATATCTTGGTTCGGCCGTCCCTAAACTTCATATAAACAACGTTTAATCTTTTTATTACGTACGTGCAATAAAAAAGGGAAAACTCACTAATCATGATTTCAATATGATATAGTCATGTTGTTGATGACACCTTGACAAGAACATCAACTAAAATATTGTTAATAACAAAGGCCGGATGCCCATAAGCATTCGATCACCAATCTTTTTTTGTATGATGGCATGCAAGGAAACTGCACGGCCTTTTGTTAACAGCAGACCCTGATCAATAGCACACAATCAAGTAACCCCAGCAATCCAATACCAGAATATCAAAGGTAAAAAAAGGAACAAATGTCATACAAGCAGGATCGGAACTTTAATTCCAAAAATTCAAAATTACTATGTAAAATTTAATATTCATGAAGCTACTGCAAAAAAAACTTTTAGTGGCTGAATGTTGCCTTCCATGAAGAGGTTTTCAAATAGGAAAGCGTTAGAAAGTATGATGTTAAAAAATTGAGTGTTTAAAAGTATGATGTTTTTTAAAAGTATGATGTTAGAAGTTTGGCAATTCAACAATCATTTATTATGTAAGCAAGCGAATGTGTTAGCTATCCAATTGAAAAAAAATCTTACCTTCAATGCAAGCAGCAGAAGAAACGTTTCAACAGAATAAAATCCTCGATCGACAAAATCCCCTAGAAACAGGTAATTTGTCTTTGGGCAGTCACCTCCGACTTTGAATAACTCCTTCATGTCATAGAACTGTCCATGAATATCTCCACAGATCTAAGAAGACACAGAAAAATTGTCTGCAACATGAATAGTACCACTAAAATTTCAACTAAATGTTTGAGCTTCAAGATGAACTCCAGAACAGAAGATATCTCCATCCACCGCCATTACATTGATTTTGTAAACTGCTGGAGTACTAACCTTTTTTTTTGTTTTTTTTTTGTTTTATTTTATTTTATTTTATTTTTATTTTTTTTTTGGGGGTCCAGGAAGACACGACTTGAGAGTTTTTAAATGTATGAAAACCAACACATTACAAACCCCACAAAGTACAATGACATAACCAAATGAAAAGATCATGATGCAAATGTAAAAGGAAAAAACGGAACTACAGGAGATAAATGAGATTCACTCCTGTGCATCACAAAGGAACTATAAATTCGCTATCCAACGTCCAAACATCTAATGTCAGCAGGACCTCGTGATCATGTCTAGCTACAATTGCCCCAAGTGCGCCCTACATTCCCTCTTCAGCCTATCTGTCATGCTTGGAATAGGAAGCACAAAACAAATCAGAAGGTCAAACTAATTCAATATTGGCCAAATAATTCTTCCATATCAAGGACAGCTCATCAATCAAGATGTCTCCCAGCTCTAACACATCACTTGTTCAATCAGCTGGCTCTGCTATTGTCTGTGGAAGAATACGTAAAGGCATGTCTACTTAAAAATTGAGAACTAGCATAGCTGGTACCTACTCTAAGCTCTTGCAGCAAACTTCTACATATAGAAGTTCTAATTCGTAATCTATATAGACTATCTAAACAATGCATGACCAACTTGAAGTTGACGGCTGAAGAAGAATAAGTAGTAACCAATGTTACTAGCATGACCAACTTGATGTTTACAG
The DNA here is from genome assembly GCA_030789695.1 of Scilla litardierei. NCBI lineage: Eukaryota > Viridiplantae > Streptophyta > Magnoliopsida > Asparagales > Asparagaceae > Scilla > Scilla litardierei. The sequence continues at coordinate 625,977,463 of CM061142.1, forward strand.
CTGAAGAAGATTAACTAGTACCCAATGTTACTAGTATGCCATTTTCTAATAAGATATGTGAATGATGCCTAAGCCCCGTTGCAATAACCAATTCCACAGATCGTAGTCAGCATTATTTTCAATTTGGATGGGGGCTTACCCTCTTTTTTCCTCCTTCATTCCCCCCGCTTTCTCTTTTGGATGATTTTATTTTCATTTGCTTTTTATTGTCTTGTTTTCCCTTGTTTCTTTTCCGCAGGGGGTCGTCAGATAGGTAAAATGGTTTTTTTTTTTTAATTTTTCATGCTTTCGAGGGGGCTGGGTGTGTTCGGAGTTTTGGGGGGTGGGGGAGTTGCTGAGGGCATTGGAGGACAGCATGTGTTTGCAGTATATGGATAATATGTCCTTAAACATGATAACAATGTAGCATACCATACCGTGACGTTCATATGCAAACGATGGCCACAAGTTGTTTGACATATACAGGATTTGAAATACATGTATTTACCCAACTCCACTGGCACAAATAGGACCAGAATATAGCAAGGACATATTGAGGCAGTTAATGCCAATGCAACTCGATGGTTCTTGCAGCCAACCGTTCAGGTGGTTACCATAACATTCAAGAATATCTCGTGACTAGCATTCAAGATATATCTCGAGGTGATCTGCCCAAGTAATCTATCATGTGACCATCATAGTTCGGTGTGAAAATATAATACTCGAGAAAGGTCAAGTTTGGTTGGCTGGTTACAGTGAAATATACATATAAAGGCATTTAATCATAACCAAGTCCATGGGTGCTATAGTTGTTGACGCATAAATACATTATCGTCAAGTTGAATTCTGTTGCGGCCGGAAATTGGAGTAAGGGCAAATGGGTAAAATAACAATGAGGGGGTGTTTGTCTATTTAAAGGGGGTTGAGCCGGCCCTAGAGAGGATGCGAAAATTGAGAGAGTATTTTATTTTATCCCTTAGATTAATTGTATTAGGATTTCGGCTTTTCCCCCTAGGTTAAGAATCGTCTTCTAGTTATTAGTTAGCGAGTAGATTATTGTATTAGGGTTCCTTTTTAATTGTGAGATCTGAAATTCCAATAAAAATCCCATTTTTATCTTCAAATCCCTAGCGAATCGCATCAAATTGGTATCAGAGCGGTTGATCCATGGCAAACACGCGAGCAACGGAGCGGATTGAAGTCTTGGAAGGGAAAGTTGAGAGGATTGAAGCCCAAATCAGCAAGGGTTTCATCGATCTAAGGAAGGAAGACGCGGAGACGGCCGCGGAGATCCGGAAGGAGATAAAAGAAAATCAAGAGAAGACGGAGGCCAAGATGGCGGAGATAAAAGAAAATCAAGGGAAAACGGATGCAAAACTTTCGGAATTGACGGAGGCCATAGCGGCGTTGACCGCTCATCTTATCCCAAAAGCGGATCCGAGCAAAAAGGAGCTACCTTTGGCGAAGGACAAGGGAAAAAAGACAATTTTTTTGAAGATGAACCGGATCTAGACGACGATGGAGGGTTTGACCAAGGAGACAACGCGTGGGGGACCCACCAAGACCACGCGCCGCCGCGCCGCGACGACACAAACCAAGGAGGGGGATTTCCGGCCAACCGGAACACCCCAGGGTGGCCGCCGGCCCCCCAGGTACATCTGGGGGGGGCCGACGAACCCCCTGGGGGGCGGCGGCAGGCCACCAGGTCCTTGGGAGGGGCGGCCGCACCTGCCGCCCCCCCTGGCGGCCTCGGCAGACCCTGCCGCCGCCGCCTGGGGCCCGCCGGCCCACTTCCAGGGCCGGCCGGCCCAGGCGGCGGCCTAGGGGGCCTCGGCCAACCCCAGAGGGGGGATCCGAGGCCCGCCCGACCCCTGGGGGGCCCGCCGGCCCACTTCCAGGGCCGGCCGACCCAGGCGGCGGCCTGGGGGGCCTCGGCCGACCCCAGAGGGGGGATCCGAGGCCCGCCCGACCCCTGGGGGCCCACTGACCCCCCAGGACGTTCGACAGGTGATTCCGCATGTTCCCCGACCCCCGGGGGCCCCACCCGAGGTTCGTGGAGCGCAATTTGGGGGTTTTCAGACTTTTGGGGGACCCAGCGGAGGATTGCAGCAGGGTGGAGGGTCCCACCAGATCACAGGAGGCCCGTCGACTCAGCCCCCACCCTTTGGGGGAGTGACGGGAGATTGGAGAGCGTACCAGGATCCTCCAGGAGGCCACCAGGCGGAGTTTGGGCACCCTCCGGGAGACTGGCATGGGCATGGAGCAGGGGAAGGCTACCGTGAGCGGGCTGAGGCTTATGTTCCGGACAGGCGACAGGGATACCAGCACAGGGGAGGTTTCCAGCCGCAGGAGAGAGGTGGATTCACTGGCGAGAGGCGTCTGAGGAAACTGGAGGTGCCTGTTTTTGAGGGAGGAGACCCAGACGACTGGCTTTACCGGGTGGAGAGGTACTTGGAGGTGTCCGCTGTCCCAGTGGAGGATTGGCTACGGGCGATAGGGGTCTGTCTGGAGGAAGAGGCTTTGGGCTGGTTCCGTTGGACCGATCAGCAGCAGCCTTTTCAGACCTGGGCTGAGTTTACGACGCTCTTGACAGAGCGGTTTGGAGGCGGTCCGGCTGGCGGCGTGTTCGAGAGACTGTACTCGCTGAAGCAGGAGGGGAGCGTGGGTGATTACATCAAGAAGTTCGAGTCGCTCTGCCACCGAGTTCGGGGAGTCTCTGAGGAGTCTCTGGAGGGCTGTTTCATGAAGGGGTTGAAGCCCACGGTGCGGTCGGGGCTGAGACAGTTTGAGCCTGTGGGTTTGCGTGGGATGATGACACTGGCCAGGAAGGTTGAGGATCATCAGGAGACAGAGAGAAGAGCCCGGGGGACGTGGGGAGGCTCTACCTTTCGAGGTCCGGATCCTGGAGGGGGACAAAAGGGGACCGCAGGAGGGGCAACATCCACTGACGGTACAGTGGTTACCAAGGAGAAGGGAATGGATCTACGACCGGGGGGACACACACGAAGAATGACCGAGGCAGAGATTCGTGACAAACGGACCAAGGGCCTGTGTTTCAAATGCGACGAGAAGTTTACTCCTGGGCACCGGTGCGGGAATCGTACTCTTCAGATCCTGATAGTGAATGACGAAGAAGAGGGAGAAGAGAGTGTGATCATGTTGGAAGCCGGCGTGGACGATGATCAGGAGCACCTGCACTTGGAGTAGCTGACCATACCCTTCACGCACCACCTTGAGGACAAGGTGGTTTTTCCGGGGCGGAGTAGTGTTGCGGCCGGAAATTGGAGTAAGGGCAAATGGGTAAAATAACAATGAGGGGGTGTTTGTCTATTTAAAGGGGGTTGAGCCGGCCCTAGAGAGGATGCGAAAATTGAGAGAGTATTTTATTTTATCCCTTAGATTAATTGTATTAGGATTTCGGCTTTTCCCCCTAGGTTAAGAATCGTCTTCTAGTTATTAGTTAGCGAGTAGATTATTGTATTAGGGTTCCTTTTTAATTGTGAGATCTGAAATTCCAATAAAAATCCAATTTTTATCTTCAAATCCCTAGCGAATCGCATCAAATTCAAACAGCAAGTTCACATTTCTAAGTTCCATTTTCACAAAGCCAGGCATTGAATGGACTAAACATACTAGTAAAACGTCAACCATTTATTTGGTCGTCCTGTCCGACATGTCCTCTAACTGGTTCCCAATAGGCCTACCATGAGGCATTGCGTTCACAACCAATCAATGTATTGCCTTAAAATGATTACACTTAGCGACAAATTGTGCATGGTTTTCATAACTGGATACCTGACATACCACAGAAATGGAATTCCATATACGTTAGCATAAGTCTGGATTTAACCAGTATTGGACAGGACTATTGCTTGGGCAAAGGGTCTAATCCCAAGGATCATAGTGAGATGGAGATGAGAAGATTTGTAATGTAAAGACTCTAAGGTTGTTTTGTGTAATTGTTTGACTTTATGTTGAATTTTGGCTAATGATCAAATTCTCTACATCTAATTGTTTACTCTCGAGTGCCTTAGTATGCCAAAACAGGATTGAGTTAAGGAGAAGCATCCAAACATGAATTTTTATGTTCTCATCACTCTCGTTTCTTCAATCTTCGTTGATCTTCGGATTTTTTTTGAGGAGAAAAGGGGCCCGGAGATTTGATTCATTAATTTGTTTTTATGCACCCACTATTACACCCACAAACAGAATCATAAGTTGAGTAGGTTTTGCGCTTGGTGAAGACTTGGGTATCAAAGAAGAAGACAACAGAAACCAAGTGAATTCGTCTCCCTAATGTTTTCAGCCAAGAATAGAAATGAACAAAGCACTGTCCTAAATTTTTCATATATTGGTCATTGGTCAACAAGTCCAACCCATATAGGTTACCTCCAGTCACACCGCAACCGCATGATTAACACCAACATATTTACCGTTTTGGGTTTTTATCAGTGAAGCTTCAGCTGATGTATCGACATGGAAAAAAGATGATAACATGTTTAAGCCATACCAGCTTTATGTTGGCCTTTTAAACAATATTTCTATTCAACAAACATGTTAACCCAGAACCCCCAACCCATACCTACTATACATGAAGCCAAGGGCCGAATTCAACTAGGTAGAATTAAGTTTGAGTCTTCTTATAGAACTAAAATCAATGCCAGTATCTTCAATAAGCAACAGTGACAGCACAACAATAGTGTGCCAATACTGGTAGTTGAAGATGGTGGTCAGCACAACAATAGTGTGCCAATACTGGTAGTTGAAGATGGTGGTCGACGTTCATGTTCTTTTGCATCTATTTCTTTTAACTTTAACGTGATTTCTTTCCTCTCTTTTTTTACTTAAAAAATATGGTTCCATTGACCCTTGTGGCGGCACGCTCACTCTGCCCCTCTCAAAAGGAAAAACAGCATCACAAAAAGACAACCAAGTTAGGTATCTTTTAAAGCCATTAATGGACTTCAGTTCATGTCTTGAAATCGATCTCTCAAAGATGGAGGCCGTTGTTATCTCTTGTATTTGTTAATTTACCTGGTTAATAGGAGAATGTCTTCTTATGAACGCCAATTAAGGCAAGTGTCAATGGTAAAGTTTCGTTCTAGAAATATGAAGAGGGGGCCGGCATTGATGAAAATGAAGTGCATTATAAACTTTGCACGAAAACATTTAACAGAGTGATAAGCTGATTAAAGAAACATTTGGCTGGAGTAAGAGCTCATTGTGTGAAATTTTCTTAGTCGTTGAAGATGTGAAGATAAAGGTGTGAGATATTTTAAACAAATTGAAAAAAGTAAAGAAGCAAGAATTGTCACACGAAATTTGTTGAACATGTGCAGTCGAAGATGAAGATTACGATGTAACCATCGAAGGGTCATTATCTTAAAAAAGGCACAGTTTCTTCGATCAAGAAAGTGATCATCATGTAAATTTGCTACCCTGTTTTTAAAGGAACATTGGCAGAGCTATTCAAAGCTAAACAAACTATTACAGGTTCCAGGTTTAGGATGAGGTCAAGAGGAGAATTCTGTAAGGTACATTGTACAATATTGCTGAAATTCCCTTCAAATGCTATAAGCTCTTGGACGGTTCGGAGTGCTTGGAGGCCTAGGCACAATATAAACTAAATGAGACATTTCTTCAAAGAGAGACGAAAGAGGCTTTAACATCTCGTTCAACGAGAGTTTGGTTGTTAATGAGTTTGCCAAGATGATGATTTGCCAATCCAAAGAAAGGAACATTAAGAATATTGTTCTAAATTGTCCAGCGAGGAACACCTTTGATTTCAAAGACACATAGGCAGATAAACATGAATGATCGTAAATTTACAATGTTATTGATGAGGGAATTGAGGTCGCTGGAGAATGGAAATGTAGCGCAAATAGTCCTTGAAATTGCATCCAACTATATGCTAGTAGCAAATATGTTCCCTTGATAAGACTAGGGGTGGAAATAAGATCAAGAAGCTCGAGGCTTACTTAAATCAACTAGGTAAACGCTCGTTCAAACTCATTTTCTAACCAAAACAAGCCAATCTTGAACAAAATTTTATGCTCGATTAGATAAATGAACAAACATCAGCATATCTAAACTAGACTTGGTAAAGATCAAGTTCAATTAAAGAGGCTTCATATCTCAAACAAACAAGTTGTATGTAGACATGGCTAGGCTCAACTTGGTTAAATGTCGAGTTCGATTAAAGAGGCTTCATAGCTCAACAAACAAGTTGATACATATTACATCCATACATGCATGCTCATATGTCTTAAAGAAAACTTATAGTTCTCGCACATTCTTCCCAATTGGTTTTTAAGGACACGGTTTTCTTTCAAATATATAGAACAGATAACTTTTTGCTTTTAACGTCATTTTTTCTCTTGTAACTCCTAACTATAATGGGGTTTCGAAAAGCTCGAAGCACGGCCCAGGCTCGTGCCAAGTTTGATCTAGCTCATTCATCAATTAAACAATGCAAGCTTGACCAAAATTTTAATCTCATTTTTTAACTAAACAAACAAACATGAGAACCTTAAATCTCAGCTTGATTTACAGCTCTAGAAGAGACTTAATATCTTTAAGATTTATTGTGCCACCCACACTATCAATTTGATGTTAGCCGATACCATGAAGGTAAGCCAATTGAACACCATGAGAATGGTTGCGATGGTTTTCATTCATAACCACAACACGCAAGAAGAAATTTCTGACTAAGGCTACATTGTGTTCCTCTCTTTAAACCCTCGCAAGAAAGAAGGCGGGAAGGGAGAGTGGGACCCAATAAGGATACAATTAGTTGCTTCAGTTCCTCATGAGCCTTCGTATAGGAGGTTATAGCACATTAAGCACACTGCTAGCAGACAATAAATTATTCAGCTTTTTTGCGTCAAATCAGTGTTTGCAATTAGCCAACACTTAACCGGATCATGAAAAGCAAATTCTTAATGCATGTAAATTTATGGTTCTCACGTAACTTTAACACTAAAAGACTCAAGGATAGCAACTCACGGGATCAATCTTCACTCACTATAACTCCAATTTCCCCATCCAATTGCTCAGAAAATCAAAACCCTGCTGCTGACTGTTTCAGCTCGGTAATAGTCAACACCGACCCCACCAATTATGAAAAAATGAAAATAGAACCATCTTAAGTTTATACACACAGAACGGTAAAAACATCATCAGATCAACCCAGTACAAAAGATGCGCCCCCAAACCTAAAAACCATAAACAGTAGCACTAAACCCCTAAAAATCAGATGCGCTAACAGAACCCAGAATCAAATTAAACGATCCCAAACAGATTCAGATCAAAATAGAGCAACGCCCCATTAGAGAGAAAAACACGAGCAGCGAAAAATTTAGCAAATACAAACACAGGTAGCGATCAATTAGGGTTTTGGAGAGCGAGTTTCTTTACAGTGACGGGGGCGTCGACTCTCTGGACATTGCTCTCTTCGACGAGGATCTCCATGGCCTTGAGGCACAGAGCCTTCACCTCCGACTCCTTCAGCGGCTCGCATCGCTTCAATTGCTCGATCTGCCGGTCCAAATCCGACATCTCTCTCGCCAGATGGCGAGAGCTCTCACAGGCGTTTAAAGAGATTTTATTCTTTTATTTATTTTGGCTTTTTAATTTTTCGTGCCGCCCCTTCTGTTGGGTGAGATTACTGTTGTTTGCATCCTCTTTTACCGGAAATTCTATGCACACCGACCTACTTGCTTTACACGTGAACCATTAGAGTAATTTTGCTACCATATCATTTTGCTTCGTGCATGTACCATTTAAACTGTCACTTTAAAATACATTGGAATTGTTATGAATCATCATCCGGGGAAGAAACTCACAACTCTTTATTTATAGCTGATAGAGGAGCGTACAAAGATAGGATACAATAGATAGTAATCCTAATACAAATCTATCATCAACATTCATTCACAACACTCCCCCTTATCCAGCCATAGGTGTGGACTCTGCTCATGAATACTTTAGGATTCTGAGTGTAGTAGGAGTCTCACATGGGATGGATACTTCAGGATCCTGAGTTGACGAGTTTTGCCTCGTTAAAACCTTTAGCTATGGAAAACCATGTGGGAAAAACTATAGTTAAGGAAAAAGAGTACAAACACTCTCTAACTCTCCTTGATCTGTACAAGCTCTCAGGCTTTCAGATCTCTTAGGCGCATCATACCAATTTTCTGTGCAAATTTCCTAAAGGTAGCAGTAGGAAGAGATTTAGTGAACAAGTATGCCATGTTGTCACATGATTATACTTGTCTAACGTCGATCTCGCCATCTCTTTGTAGCTCATGTGTCCAGAAAAATTTAGGGGAAATATGCTTCGTTATGTCACCTTTGATGTAACCACATCATAACTGAGCAATGGAAGCAGCGTTGTCCTCGAACATGGTAGTAGATTCAAGGTCACCAGTCTTCAACCCGGTCGTCATCAGGATGTGATTTACAACTGACCGTAGCCAGACACATTCTCTGCTTGCTTCATGGATGACGATGATCTCTGAGTGATTGGATGAGGGCGCCAGCATGGTTTGCTTGACGGATCTCTAGGAAATGGATGTCCCACCATAGGTAAACACGTACCTCGTATGTGACTTTGCATTGTGGGGAACAGACATGTAACCTGCATCAGTATAACCAACAAGTGTAGAGGATAATCCATTTTGGTAAAAGAGTCTCAAATCTGTTGACCCTTGGAGGTAGTGCAGAATGTGCTTAACCCTGGTCCAGTGGCGCTGCATATGTGTTGCACTGTATCTGGCTAGTAAGTTTACTGCGAACGCTATATCGGGACGCGTGCAGTTTGCCAGATATAGAAGTGCTCCAATAGCACTCAGATAAGGGACTTCTAGACCAAGTATATCATCCACCTCTTCCAGCAGCCGAAAGGAGTCTTTATGTGCATCCAGAGATCGTACCACCATATGTGTACTAAATGGATGACATTGGTCCATATGAAATCTTTGCAACATTTTCTTCGTATATGTGGTTTGGTGTAATAGGATTCCATCTTTTAGATATTCAATCTGTAAGCCAAGGAAGAATTTCGTTTTGCCTAGGTCTTTCATTTCGAATTCTTTTGTCAGGCTTATAGATATCTAAGTGATCTCTTCAGGAGATCCAATGAGGTTCAAATCGTCTACGTATACTGATATTATACCGAATCCTTTTCCATTTGCTCTTATAAAGATGTAAGGGCAGACTTCATTGTTGAATCCTTGTTGTACAAGGAATTCACTCAGTCTGGTATACCACATTCTTCCATATTGTTTAAGTTCATACAATGATCTTTGAAGCTTAACAGAGTAGACGTCTCGAGGTCTATCTTTTAGTTCAGCAGGCATTGAAAAGCCATCAGGAAGTTTCATGTATATCTCCTTATCGAGATTACCGTATAGATATGCAGTCACAACATCCATTAGCTGCATATCTAGACCTTCCTTTGTTGTTAAGCTTATCAAAAATCGGAAAGTGATCGCACCCATGACCGGGAAGTATGTTTCTTCATAGTCAATACCCGGTCTTTGGGAAAATCCTTGCGATACAAGTCTTGCTTTGTAGCATGCGATCTCATTATTTTCATTTCTTTTTCTCAAGAATACACATTTATATCCAACAGGGTTGACACCGGTAGGTGTCTAGACTATATGCCCAAAGACTTTGCATTTCTTAAGCGAGTCCAGCTCAGCTTCTATTGCCTGATTCCACTTTGGCCAATCATTTCTATGTTTGCATTCAGCAACGGAATGTGGATCATGATCATCGTCCTTCACGGCGACGTGAATAGCAATATGAAATGTGAAGTCATCATCGACGGGATGTACTCTTTCTGTCCAACATATCCACTGTACGTACATAATTTAATGGTATTTCAGTTTCTCCCAGCAGTTCCTCTATAGTGGATTCGGGAAGGGGTGAGGGTATGGACATGGGCTCATTTCTCTGTGGGGGGTATCGTCCCGAGGTCTCCATGTATTTTTCTTTTTCTTGGATTTTTATCCTTTGAGCCTGGTCGTCTGCCTCTTTTCTGTTGAGGTGCAGCCACTTCTACTGCTAGTGGATTGCATCCATTCTCGGAGATGTCAATCCTAGCTGGAGTATTTACTGCAGGGATGTGTGATCTGAGAATCTTCTGGTTGTCAGTAAATGAGTCCGGTAATCGGTGGACAGTGTTTTGTATGTTGAGGATCTTCAGGATCTCATCTTCACATTGTTTTGTTATAGAATTATAGTGGGTCAAACTTTTTGTATCCCACGTTATAATTTGCTTCGCACCAGATTTTTCGGTATCTGGGCTCATTTTAGGGACACTTATCTCATCAAAATTACAGTCTTCAAGACGTGCCTTAAATGCGTCCCCCCGTTTGGGGTTCTAGGTATCTTATAATAGAGGGTGAGTCAAACCCTACATATATACCGAGGCGACGTTGAGGACCCATTTTTGTCTTCTGTGGTGGTGCAATGGGGATGTAAATTGCGTAACCGAAGATTCTTAAATAAGAAATGTTCGGTGGCATTCCATATGCAAGTTGCATTGGAGAGAGACTCTGACCTCCAGAGGGTCTTATTTTTATTAACGATGCAGATGCAGAATTGCATGTCCCCATGCATCCATCGGCAACTGGGATTTCATTAACAATGGACGTGCAATCCATTGGAGTCTTTTTATCGGTGACTCTGCCAACCCGTTTTTGGTATGAACATGCGGCACTGGATGTTCAATTTCTATCCTAGTTGCCTGGCAGTACTCTTGAAATGACCGGGAGGTGAATTCCCCATCATTATCCAGACGTATTTTCTTTATCTGATTGTCTGGAAAAATACGTCTGCAACTTTATTATTTGTGCCAATAGCTTTGGAAAAGATAAGTTGCAGGTCAATAGTAGACACACATACGAATATTTCGAGGATACATCAATCAGTACCATAAAGTACCGAAATGACCCACTAGGGGGTGGATAGGTCCACATATGTCTCCTTGTATTCTTTCGAGGAAGCTTGGAGATCAATGTCCACTTTTAATGGTGATGGCCTTGTTATTAATGTCCCCGTGAAGCAAGGGATGCAAGGGAATTCTTCCTTCTGAAGAATCTTCTGGTTCTTCAGGTCGTGCCCATGTGATTGAGATAAGATGCGGTGCATCATTACTGATGCAGGGCGGCCAAGTCTATCATGCCAAAGTAAAAAACTTGGCTGATAGCGGGCACTTCTGGTGCTCCGTCAAATTAGCTTCCTCTTTTCGAATCTTTATATGGTAGAGGCCTGATGAAAGGCTATCAAAACGTTCAAGTATAGATTTTACTCCTTTTTCTTGAGACGTTACATATAGAAGTTCTTTTTCGTTTACATTTGATGTTTCCAGATGAAATCCATTTGAACGGATGTCCATGAAACTTAGTAAATTTCTACTGGAATTCGGAGAGAATAATGCATCCTTTATTTTTATTTATGTTCCGTTTGGGAGCAACAAAGTTGCATTCCCAGAACCTTCAATAATATTCGACGGCCTTGAAATTGTATTTACAGGGCTTTTATATGGTATAATGATATGAAAATGGCATTTATACTGAAGGATCGTATATGTTGAAGCACTGTCTACTAAGTAGTCATGAGAGCGATCCATCTATAAAAGATGAATAATACATTTGTATTTCAGGAACATAATCAAATTTTTATTCAAAACTAATACATAATTCAAATTGCTCTCATAACATAAATTGTTCTGAAACAAATGCATAAATAAGTGGCCAATCTAGCAGATCATCTCTTTCGAAGTCGTTAGCTGAGAACTTAACTAGAGCATCTGTGGTCACCAGGTTTGTTTCAGCTTTTTTTTCATGCTCTCTGTATACAATTCTTGGAGATGTCGCGGAGTTCGGCACACTCTGGACCAGTGGCCTTTCATGCCACAGCTGTGGCACTGGTCTTCCCATTCCCTCTTGGGTGGGGGTTCATCATTTCTGTTGTTGTCATTTCTGCGCCAGGTGAACTTCCACCTCCCTTCATTTCTTCGTTGTTGGACTTGGCCTTTGGCCCTTTTGTTCTGTCCACCTTTCTATGGTCTTTCTTTTCTTTTATTATCGTTCTTCTTTTTAGAAGAAGATGCATTGAGAGCTTCTTGGAGGGGGCAGTGCAAAGGGGGCACATGTTGTGAATATCGAGGAGAAGCTCTCTGTTTTGTTCAGCCATGAGTAAACATGACAACAGCTCAAAATACTTGGTGAATGTTTGTTCACGGTATTGCTGCATCAGTATCGCATCCTTCTCATGGAAAGACGTGTACGTCTTTTCCAGCATGCGATCTTCTGAGACTTTTCACCACACAACTTCATATGTGAGGTGATGCTAAAGAGAGCTGAGTTGTACTCAGCTATAGACGTAAAGTCATACAGTCTCAGGTTCTCCCACTCATATCGTGCCCTTGGAAGTATAACATCTTTCTGATGTTTATATCTTTCCTCAAGGGCAATCCACAGCTCAAGTGGATCTTCGACCGTAAGGTACTCAGCCTTTAGGGTCTGTCCACATGGCGACGAATATAGATAATGGCATGTGCCTTTTCAATGTCAGTCGTCGTGCCATCTTTTGTCATAATAGAAATAAGGGACTTAGCACGCAAGTGAAATTTGATATCGAGCTGCCAGCTCAGATAATTTCTCCCGGATGTATCCAGCACTTCGAAATCGACGCTTGCAATTTTTGCCATTTTATCTAGCAGAGCACAAATTTGCATGAATTAATAATAATACATCAAACATTTTCATATGGAGGTAATTTTTAAATGAAGAGCTAATTGTGTGGATCGGCCAGTCCCACATAAATAAAATAATCCAACGTCCACATTACATGCCACATTACACAAATGAAAGCAAAAAAATATTACAACTTTGGAAACCCTGTGGGTCCCATATAAAATCTTCAACTTCAAGAGTGGCCTTTGTCGATCTCCATGGAAAGTAGTCATCGGTCTTGGACATTACATAATTTCCTCACTAAATTTCTTTTGAGAAAAGAAAAGTGCATGAAAAGTAAAATGTGGGACTTAAACAGTCGATCCAAAACCACAATTAGCCATTCATACAAAAATTTGTGCTCATCAAACATTTTCATCAGACATTTTTATCAGACATTTTCATCACTGGCATCACAGGCATCATAGGCATCACAGAAGGATAAATATAACGATTTAAATACTTAATAATTATTGGACTATTAGGCAACGTCATACACCGTTAGGTTAGGTGACTTACGGCAGAGCGATCGCGTGATCTTCTTAATTATTAAGTTAATATTGCACAACAGAATATAAGTTTTTCCACAGAGTAAGCCATTAACCGTGATGCAGAGCATATAAATATGATCCTAAAAATGGGATCATAGAGTGCGAAATGTTGTGCATGATGGGATTATTCTAAAGAATTTGAAAAGAGCCCAAAATTTTACATGTTCTTCATGAAAAGGAAGAAGTTTTCCTTTTTATTCCCCCAATTAACACCCAAAAATCCCTAATGTCTCCTTAAGATCACATATCAGTCCCATATTTTATCATAATTTTTTTGTAATTTTTAGGTCACCAAAAGCCTTTTCAATCTTTATTTTAGCCTCCTCCCTTATTTTTCCATTTCTATGTTTTTTTTCTTTTTTTTCTTCCAGCCTGCGGGTCTGAAGCCCGCAGTGTGGCTGCGGGTTTCAGGCCCGTAGCTTGGTTTTTTAAACTGCTTTGGCCTGCGGGCCTGCGGGCCTACGGCCCGCAGCTTGGCTACGGGCTTCAAGCCGCGGGCTTCAGGCCCGTAGAGATTTTGAATGCCTTTTTTTGTTTTAATGGGCATGCTGCCCAAAAGCTCCTGCAAGGGAGAGGAGGGGGCGGCGGCTAGGGTTTGCCACCGCCGTCGCTGCCAGAAAGGCGAGGCAGGGGGAGGGGCTCTGGGACGGCAGCCCTCGCCGTGGGGGGAGGCGAGGGATGCAGCAGCCCCCCTGATATGTCCATATTTTACATATATTTATTGCATCATTGCATGTCATATACTGTCACGCCCCGCTTCCCAAAAACGTGGAGGCGAAGCGTGAGAAGGTCCGCTCAGACTTGAAGCTACAAAGCTGCAAGTCCGATAAGCGTCAATCAATTTAAACTGCAGGTCCTTGCAACGCGAAACGAAACAAAGATAATAATAACGAAAAGAGACAAAAGAACATCTCAGAATATCCATAGTGATAAATCTCAACATCACAGAAAAAGCCACCAGGCTAAAATAAAAGAGTCTAAAAGAGGCCCAGCATGGCCAATCAAAAGTACAAAGTACAACAACAAAGTAATGGTGCAAGCACCGACATCTAACAGCAACCTAAAGCAAAAGCAACGCCAACAGTCTCTAAAACTGGTCTCCGGTGTCCACGAACTCCTCGACGAACGTAGGCTCAGTGTCAGCAACTACCTCGTCCGCTACAACTATCTCTGGCTCAGGGTCTAACATGTGACACCCAAAGAGAAAGGGGCACATGTCAGCAAGTCTGGAAGACTTGTGCAAGGAAACTAGAAGTGGGAAAAGGAAAGCAACCTAGCAGTTCTAGCATGAATGCGATGACATGGCAGTTTAAAGTATGAGTGCAACAGGTAAAGTAAAGTAAGGTACGAGCATGGCATGGCATTCACAAGACAAGTACAAGACAAGTAAAGAAAACACCTCGTGCACAGAGATTCCGCCTTTTGGCTAGAGTGGCTGCGCGGGCCAACTCCTAAGCTCAAGCGAACGTTTATCCCTACCCCTCCACGTGTATCGAGCCAGGGCATTACCCCCGAACTTGGAATGCTCGCTTCTGGACCACGAGCCAGGAAGTGTGTAAACAAGTATGGCGTAGGGGTGCACCTAGCCGGACAAGTAGTACAAGGACAAGTATTGTAGCGTGTGCTACGATGCAACAATCAATGCATGGATGACATGGCATGGCAAGTAGTAAAGCGTACAAGTAAGAAAAGTAAACGTGACAGTTTAGCATGCATGAATGACAATTTTAATGGTTGGATCTAGCTTCGTTGTCAAGCTAGATCATTTAGGTGACGGATCTAGTTTCGTTGTCAAACTAGATCAAGTAGGCGTCTAGCCATCTATCATTTCACTGACTAGTCTCTTTTACGCTAAAAGCAAGGAAGTGGCCTAAAAACATGGCCCTACACAAAAGTTGGCAAGTTTCACTTGCCTGCAACTATCACGTCAAGAAAACCGTCCAACGAGTCCAAGTCACGATTCCTACGTGCACAAGTCCACCGGCCTACATCCGTTTTATTAATCTTGATTAGTGAATTCTAAAACATTTAGAAATACTTTAAGATACTGATTTTTAGTCTTGATTAGCATGCAATAGGGTTGGGGGTCCTAGGGGTGCAAAACGTTACCTCAACACGACGCGGAAGCTACACCGGCGTCGGGTAGCGACGCCGGGGGTTGGAATAAAAGATCGCGCTCCAAGTCCAGATTCCAATTAGTTTCCTCGCTGGAAATTTCAGAGCAAATAACTCGGGCGACGATTCCAGATTCCAAAGCTAATACGTACGACGACGGGCTACGACGTGCGACAACGTCGTACGCGACGAATCCTCAAAGAGAAAGCACCTAGGTGGGGCCCACAGTAGTCCTAGGGGCCTTTGGGGGACCCACAATAACTCTGGAGAACTTGGGGGGCCCACGGTGGCAAGCGGTGCGACGGATGCGGGGTTGCGACGAGTGGCTCTCGGTCGTACAGCCTCGGTGCGGGGAAATCTCTCGGTCAGACACTAGGAACGGCGCTGTGCGACGCTTTGGGTTGGTCGCAGCAGCGGGGGCGGGCGTTTCCTCCGGTCAGACCGATAGGGATCCTCGGTCGTTCGCTTGGGATGCGGGGCTGGCAGCGTTGCAGCGTGCAGCGCTTGGGGCGCTCGGTCACAGCGGGCGTTTCCTTCGGTCGGGCACGGAGCGGAGCGGGGGAACGAAGCGGAGCGCTGTGCGGGGGTCGGTGCGGAGCGGGGCCTCGGTCAGACCGAGAGCTCCTCTCGGCCAAGCGGGGGAACGGGGCGGCGGTCGATGCTGTGTGCGGAGCGGCGATGGATGCGGGCGAGGCGGCCGGTCAGAGCGGGTGGATGCTGGGGTTTTCTTCGGTCGGACGGGGTGCTGAACGTCGCAACGTTGCGACGATTCGTCGCAACGTCCAAAATGAGTTTGGAAGAGGCTAGGGCTAATTTCTTTGGAAAATAGGTCTTGCTAGGGGTTGCTTATATAGTATAGATGGGTTGACTTGGTCTAGGGCTAAATCTAATAGGATTAGAAGTTCAAAAAGATTTAAAATTTGAAATTCAATTACTCCAACTCATCCTAGGGTTTGACCTGGTCCAAATGAGCTGGAAATTGGCTCGAAAATTCTTTAAAACGTTTAAAACTCAAATAAATTTTATTTGGCCGAAAATACTTTATAAATTAATTATTAAAAATAATATAAAACTTGTAAAAATTATAAAAGTAGTCAAATAAACTCTAAAAATTATAAAATAAATATCGTGGTGATCGTGGCGACGAATGTGAGCTAACTAAGGAGACGGATCTCAAATTCGACGTCGGACGACGAAACTAAAAATAGAAACGTCTCCTGTCAAAAGTGAAAATCGCCACGTCTCATCGAATAAGTGTAAATTGTGGGAAAACGACTCGAGAAACGTCGTTCCAAAATAGTGCCACTATTTAATATTCTCAGAGACGTTCACAACGGCATATCACACGAAAGTGTTCACAAACGAACAAAGTCTAAAACAAACACGTGCACGGTCAAAAGCACGTGCACGAACAACGTACCACGAAAAGTGGTCGTTACATCCTCCCCACCTTAGAATAAAGTCCGTCCTCGGACTTTCTAATATAGCTAGTCGCTCTAGTAACTACCCCAATCAAGTCATATAATAATTCAACCAGGTATAGTCATTACAAGTGCTTATATATGCACTAGGTAGTCAAACATTAACACTACCACCATGTATATATATACATTCACGTACGTCCTATATTTATACTTAGTATAGTCAGTCAACTTCATACATGTATTTCAATCATGTTTATAAACATACATCCCTTATATAACTACTACTCACAAAACAATAGTTCGGATACTTATATAAGTATGATCTCATACTAGCAAATACAATCATTGCTCTACGTATAGATAGCTACCTATGCACAAACATCAAGGGTATACTACCCTCTAATATTCATCCAATACCAACATCTCAGCACATATAGTCACACCATACCATTATTAAATCAAATTTCACTATATATATATATATATATATATATATATTCACTTATAGTTTCACAATATATATAGTCATTCAATGCATTCAAATATTTCACCATACATTCACATTACGTACGGTCCTATAACTGCATTTACGACACGCCACATATACCATAGTCATCAATTCCTATAACTAAGCCCATACTTACCCGTGCATGGTGCACACCCATACACGCTAGTTTTTTTCATTTACGCACACCAATCATACCATTATATAATTAGCACACATACACCTAGTTTTAGCTAGTACACATATGTTCACGCAACAAGCCCTAATAAATAACTATACCACACGACCAACCCTATAACTATATACTGGTATAGCGACCAACAATCATGTGCGTAACACAACCAGGCACAAACACTCCTATTACTATACATACATCAAACATCGCTATATTCAAACTTCAGACATACATTCAATATACTTAGAGTATACCCACTCAAGCTTGAGTGAGACTTAATACATACTTCAGAATATTCTATATACGTATCACGACATTCATACCTATACCAATACCACTCCAATGTTTATATATGTCTACCAATACAACCATACGCATACCATAAGTCAATCACACTTTAATATTTAGTCAGGTAACACCCACATAGTTAAATCAATTTATATACCATAATAATAGTAACACAGACATCAGCACACGTATATTTATACTACCCTCCCTAGTACAAACATTCATCGTATAGTCACACATAAGTAATGTATATATATTCACACCATAGCCTACTACCTATAATTAGTATACTAACACCTCTATACGTACATAGTTAAGATGTGCAATAGTCGTGTATTCCTCACGGTATGCACACATGCAACATCCCGCAAAAGCAAGCAATACCAATCAAACTTATAATCCTACTATCATATGCATAACACATATATAAAACATAACTACTTACATATAAGCACCATATATATCTACCTACGAGCACATACTCACTCGTACTAGTATATAGGTCACTCAATAAGCCTACTCTCTTAACCATACGTACTCTTATTATTATCACTACTAACATACACATAGCTTTACCAATCATTTTATTTCAACCCTTATAAGTATCTCTTACTACATACACACCTTAGATATTTCAACGCTAACTCTTATATACACAGGCATCCCTAGTATAGTATATCTATCCACACAAAAATCTATAACTACTAACACACAACAACTTCATACCATCACGAATAACTCCGAATACATATATATACCACACAATAGGCAAGCATCTATATACTATGGGGGTACACTCATTCAAGCCCACGTACACAACTTAGGTACGTGCACTATGACTACCTCACAAGGTCCAAGGGCCTGCTAACAACTAAGGGTTGACACAGACATCGACGAGCACTAAAGTCTAAGCAACAAAGGGAGGCCGAGAGCGTGACGAGGGAAGGGTCGATAAGCACGAGTTCAGATAGGACGAATACAAGGAGACAGCTTGGTTAGACGAAACATTGACTCAATGGTGATGTTTAGGTTGAGGGAAAAGGAAGATGCAGTGATGCTTATATAGGAGGGGAAAAAGAAAATAGGGTAAATAGCGCAAGCTAAATTACGTGAAATCTGAAAACTGTTTTTCTTCAAAATCAGAATCCTCGTCTGAAAAGAAATATTTCGGAATCGATAAAACGAGTTGTTCAAAATAAATTTGAGTCGAACATTCATAATAAAAGAAAAGGGTCTATTGGTTTTAAAAATTTTAAAAGGAAGTAAAATCATTTACGCGAATATTAAGGACATGGTTTAGAAAATTCTTTCCGTCAGTAATTTTAATATAATGTTGTCAAAAGTTTTGGAAAGTCAAGAATGAAATCAAGTAACGGAAGAATTTAAACTCATGTTAAATGCTTTCAAAACTTTTAGGCTATGGAAAATTTAAAATGACTATCATTGAAACTACTTTTTAGAGAACCAGGGTTTGCCTGAAATGAGAAACTGATTTACATAAGGTTCTCGATATACGAGCACAACAAGTCTGGCACGTATATAAAAATAGTTGAAATTCAATTTGGTTTAGAAATTTTTCTAAAAGCGTGTATGGTGAGCGGAAAGAAAATAATAGTAATTTAGCATAAGAATTATTAAGATCGAATAGCAAATCTTTAAAATCAAATCAGGGAGGGTCTAAAGCAGGAAGAGGCTATGAAAATAGTAATTTTGCAAAAATCTGAAGTAGAGAAAACGTCGGGCATAAAATCGACTTGCTGAAAGCTGACATTCTATGTGACTTGAAAGTAATTTAAAAGTAAACACGATGTGTTATTCGAATGGCATAAATAAGAAGGAAATTATAAATCGAATTGGGCAGGGCAAAAGTAAAACTAATATATGAAAGAACGACACATTTACATAAGTATGAAAAATATAGGCTGGGAAAATACCATAAGCTAGTATTCAAAAATTCCGACAAACGTTTTAAAATTTTGAATCAATGAAGGAGGATGAAATATAGGTATATTAAAATTTTGAACAAAATTAAAATTAGTGGAAGGGAAGTTTGGAAAATACTTTCTGAAGGTTCAAGATTTGCAATGGAGATGTTTGAAGATTGACGACGATCGGCATGAGGCGATCTCGTGAATTGAGGCAAGGAAATTGGTCGGATGATCAAATCATACATACGCCTAGGATATGAATCAGAAGAGTCTACGGAAAACTCCTACGGTCGACCAACTAAAGATTAGGAACTAGGCGCTAAGACTTCTGAAGGTTAGACGGTAAAGAAATGCGTTCAGCTTGGTCCGAAATCGATGAACCCAAGTGAACGACAAAAGGAAATTCTAGAAGTCTAATATGGTCAGGGGTAGGCAAGGACCACTAAGGTAACTCCTACGACAATTAAGTCAATTGCTAGAAGGGGGTCTAACAATCAATTAGGGGCCTCTAACTAACAAGCAAAGGCGTCTAACTAAGTCTTCTTATCACCTAGTGTCATAAGAAAACGACTAAACTCAGGGCTTATGACTCGGATGTTGCAATTTATTTAATGGACATTCCGTTATTATCGTTGTTCCGTTAATTCGCAATTGCAAGATTGGACCTGCATGGGCCACCAACAAAACCTGTCACGCCCCGCTTCCCAAAAACATGGAGGCGAAGCGTGAGAAGGTCCGCTCAGACTTGAAGCTACAAAGCTGCAAGTCCGATAAGCGTCAATCAATTTAAACTGCAGGTCCTTGCAACGCGAAACGAAACAAAGATAATAATAACGAAAAGAGACAAAAGAACATCTCAGAATATCCATAGTGATAAATCTCAACATCACAGAAAAAACCACCAGGCTAAAATAAAAGAGTCTAAAAGAGGCCCAGCATGGCCAATCAAAAGTACAAAGTACAACAACAAAGTAATGGTGCAAGCACCGACATCTAACAACAACCTAAAGCAAAAGCAACGCCAACAGTCTCTAAAACTGGTCTCCGGTGTCCACGAACTCCTCGACGAACGTAGGCTCAGTGTCAGCAACTACCTCGTCCGCTACAACTATCTCTGGCTCAGGGTCTAACATGTGACACCCAAAGAGAAAGGGGCACATGTCAGCAAGTCTGGAAGACTTGTGCAAGGAAACTAGAAGTGGGAAAAGGAAAGCAACCTAGCAGTTCTAGCATGAATGCGATGACATGGCAGTTTAAAGTATGAGTGCAACAGGTAAAGTAAAGTAAGGTACGAGCATGGCATGGCATTCACAAGACAAGTACAAGACAAGTAAAGAAAACACCTCGTGCACAGAGATTCCGCCTTTTGGCTAGAGTGGCTGCGCGGGCCAACTCCTAAGCTCAAGCGAACGTTTATCCCTACCCCTCCACGTGTATCGAGCCAGGGCATTACCCCCGAACTTGGAATGCTCGCTTCTGGACCACGAGCCAGGAAGTGTGTAAACAAGTATGGCGTAGGGGTGCACCTAGCCGGACAAGTAGTACAAGGACAAGTATTGTAGCGTGTGCTACGATGCAACAATCAATGCATGGATGACATGGCATGGCAAGTAGTAAAGCGTACAAGTAAGAAAAGTAAACGTGACAGTTTAGCATGCATGAATGACAATTTTAATGGTTGGATCTAGCTTCGTTGTCAAGCTAGATCATTTAGGTGACGGATCTAGTTTCGTTGTCAAACTAGATCAAGTAGGCGTCTAGCCATCTATCATTTCACTGACTAGTCTCTTTTACGCTAAAAGCAAGGAAGTGGCCTAAAAACATGGCCCTACACAAAAGTTGGCAAGTTTCACTTGCCTGCAACTATCACGTCAAGAAAACCGTCCAACGAGTCCAAGTCACGATTCCTACGTGCACAAGTCCACCGGCCTACATCCGTTTTATTAATCTTGATTAGTGAATTCTAAAACATTTAGAAATACTTTAAGATACTGATTTTTAGTCTTGATTAGCATGCAATAGGGTTGGGGGTCCTAGGGGTGCAAAACGTTACCTCAACACGACGCGGAAGCTACACCGGCGTCGGGTAGCGACGCCGGGGGTTGGAATAAAAGATCGCGCTCCAAGTCCAGATTCCAATTAGTTTCCTCGCTGGAAATTTCAGAGCAAATAACTCGGGCGACGATTCCAGATTCCAAAGCTAATACGTACGACGACGGGCTACGACGTGCGACAACGTCGTACGCGACGAATCCTCAAAGAGAAAGCACCTAGGTGGGGCCCACAGTAGTCCTAGGGGCCTTTGGGGGACCCACAATAACTCTGGAGAACTTGGGGGGCCCACGGTGGTAAGCGGTGCGACGGATGCGGGGTTGCGACGAGTGGCTCTCGGTCGTACAGCCTCGGTGCGGGGAAATCTCTCGGTCAGACACTAGGAACGGCGCTGTGCGACGCTTTGGGTCGGTCGCAGCAGCGGGGGCGGGCGTTTCCTCCGGTCAGACCGATAGGGATCCTCGGTCGTTCGCTTGGGATGCGGGGCTGGCAGCGTTGCAGCGTGCAGCGCTTGGGGCGCTCGGTCACAGCGGGCGTTTCCTTCGGTCGGGCACGGAGCGGAGCGGGGGAACGAAGCGGAGCGCTGTGCGGGGGTCGGTGCGGAGCGGGGCCTCGGTCAGACCGAGAGCTCCTCTCGGCCAAGCGGGGGAACGGGGCGGCGGTCGATGCTGTGTGCGGAGCGGCGATGGATGCGGGCGAGGCGGCCGGTCAGAGCGGGTGGATGCGGGGGTTTTCTTCGGTCGGACGGGGTGCTGAACGTCGCAACGTTGCGACGATTCGTCGCAACGTCCAAAATGAGTTTGGAAGAGGCTAGGGCTAATTTCTTTGGAAAATAGGTCTTGCTAGGGGTTGCTTATATAGTATAGATGGGTTGACTTGGTCTAGGGCTAAATCTAATAGGATTAGAAGTTCAAAAAGATTTAAAATTTGAAATTCAATTACTCCAACTCATCCTAGGGTTTGACCTGGTCCAAATGAGCTGGAAATTGGCTCGAAAATTCTTTAAAACGTTTAAAACTCAAATAAATTTTATTTGGCCGAAAATACTTTATAAATTAATTATTAAAAATAATATAAAACTTGTAAAAATTATAAAAGTAGTCAAATAAACTCCAAAAATTATAAAATAAATATCGTGGTGATCGTGGCGACGAATGTGAGCTAACTAAGGAGACGGATCTCAAATTCGACGTCGGACGATGAAACTAAAAATAGAAACGTCTCCCGTCAAAAGTGAAAATCGCCACGTCTCATCGAATAAGTGTAAATTGTGGGAAAACGACTCGAGAAACGTCGTTCCAAAATAGTGCCACTATTTAATATTCTCAGAGACGTTCACAACGGCATATCACACGAAAGTGTTCACAAACGAACAAAGTCTAAAACAAACACGTGCACGGTCAAAAGCACGTGCACGAACAACGTACCACGAAAAGTGGTCGTTACATATACACATCAAAATCAACATTTTCATACGTTATCCTGTTTCTAATGCCATATTCGAGTTTTGTATAGCTTTATGGATTTTCAGGAGTTTTTGGAGCAAATTGGAGCTATTTTGAGACATGGACACATCCGGTACGTCCAGGACGTCATTGGCAAGACTCCATGAGAGTTCGCCAAGGCTAGGAAGAAGATTGGGGGAGAGAAGGAGAAGAGAGCGAAAGATGGACACTTCAGAATCTGTTTCCCAGGCGACTTGACCGGGTAGCAACAGCTACTCAGCTGAGCTGACAGGCAGAATTCGTATGGAAACGACCATGCCCCACTCGACCGAGTAGACAACCAGATCGACCCGAGCTGTATCAAACAGAGCGACATTTTGAGATATTCTCCAAGGCACTGTAGCTCGACCGAGTAGGGGCTACTCGACCGAGTAGCCCGTATCAGCCAGAGCAGAAGCAGAAGCAGGCGGTTGCCTTATATGAGCTCGACCGAGCAGGCGCCGCTACTCGACCGAGTAGGGCGATGCGGACAGACAAGTTTGTGGGTCCAAATGCCCAGATTTTCTAAGATTTTTTGGGGTCCATACCCCTTGTATATAAGTATAATTTTTACCCTATTTGAGGGAGACGAGACTTTTAGTATTTTCCTTAGTTTTAATTAGAGTTTTGAGATCTAGAGAATGTGTATGTCGTCGCTAATTTGTAGAGACTAAAGCTTGGATTTTTATTGATCTTCATTGCGTAGAATCTTTATATTCTTAATTCTATTTGGTTTGCTATTGCTCTACGACGTGTTGGTACGATTCTCTAAACTTTCTATTGCTTCTTGATGTTTTTTATTGCCAAGATGAATTCTTTTGCTTCTATTGAATCTTTTATTGATTTTGATATGATCCATGAGTAGTTCTATCCAGGGCTAATGGATTAGCCCTAGAATCTTAGGATTTAGATGTAAAGTTGGGATTTTTAGGTGTTGTGTTGGTATAAAAGGGACGTGTTTTTGTCGATCTAGCCAAATTTGTAGGAGATCTCGTACTGAGATCGTGACCATGGTCGGTGGAAGCGATTAGTTTAAGGAGTACCATATAGATTTAATTAGTGAGTTAGTGAGTTCAATTAGGGCATGTGCCACCTATCGCGAGAGCGGGGCGATCACACGTGCCTTGAAAGGATCCACCGACGTCCTATATTACTAATTGACGGCTACCGTAATTGCGTCAATAAGAGTCACCAAAATACATCGAAGCTCTAATTCATAAGAGTGGCATGATTTGAGATCATTCTATCCACGAGAGTGGCATGAACATTGTCGATTCTTAATGCACGGATCATGTGCGCATATCGCGAAAGCGGGGTATAGTATGCGATACGTTGGATTCACGGCGCTTAGAGTCATGAGTTCTACATCTTAGATGCGACAATCCCTAATAAAGCCAATGCAACATAAGAGTCCTAGCCTAACATCAACATCCGACGATCCTAGTGGTGAGTCCTAATGCCATAGTCTTTTATTATTGATTAAAATCTTCTGAAACCGACTGCTAGCTCTATTCTCAGATCTAAAAATGCCCAGGGCTCTTGCGCACATAGGTCTTCACCAAAACAAATAACCCAAAGCTCCCAATAAATAATAGCCCAGGCCGGCCCATTAAAATGCTCTCTATCCTTTGATTAAAAGAGGCAGCATGAACCCTAACCAAAAATATAAGCAAGGGGACTTCTTCGTTCGGTTTTTGAGAGCTCTTTCAATTTTTTTGCAGCCGCACCTTTTCCTCTTCTCGTTGTCAAGAGTGTGCCTTTTTTTAAAAAACTCATCTGCATCAAAATTTCTAAGTGAGATCAAATAGAAAATGGGTTGCTTCGTTCTTCACCTTCATGATAGAATCAAAATGGAGCACCATCATCATTTGTTTGGATGTACTCATCTTCATGCTTAATGATCATCAAAACTTGTTTTAAGGTGACTCTTTGACATTTTTATAAAAAAAAGATTTTGTAGCCATAAAACCTCCTGCCGAATTTGAGTGGGTTCTCCTCATAAAAGAAAAAAAAAGGATCACAATTTTCCTTTTTGTTTTGTGCACAAGGTGTTTTTTAAAGGAGAAGAGCAGGCCGAAATTTATAATTACAGAGGAGTGCGAATATTTCTGAGGAAAGCAGGTTTATTTTGGGGTTTGTTAACAGGCGCAAGTTTGAAGAGCCCTTTATCAAAAATCCCCAAGCTGCCGCATACTTGTCTTGAGGTGTTCTTTGTACAGCCGCAAGATTCCCAACCTACCTGCAGGATTTAAAGCCGCAATCTCTCATGCCGCACTTTCCAAGGAGTTGGAAATAGAGACGAGGACTACTACTTGTCAGAGCTGATATGACCATGCGCTGAACAACAGAGACTTCAACGCCTTCACAACTGAGCGATTCTAAACTCTGAACTTTATTTGATTTGTGATTTGGTAGTGTAATCTCTGTGAAACTATTTTATTATTTGTTCTGGGGACTTGGCTAGTTGGGACTAGCCAAGAGAGAGAGCTTTACTAGTATTGGTATTGTTTGGGCACTTTGGTGAGTGCAGGTACTGAGGGCCAGGTGAGTGTAGGGTTGGTGCTCTAGCTATAGGTTGTACCAGTTAACTTTAACAATCTAGTATTGCTTTTGGGGCTGGACGTAGGTCGTGGGTGCGACCGAACCAGGGTAAAATCTGCTGTGTATCTGTGGTTGATTATTGTTTACTTTGCATGTGGCTTTAACTGCGTGTGATTTCTCGTGGGTTGCGCGAGAATTTTTATAAGCATATTCACCCCCCCTCTAGGCTTAGATCCAGATCCAACAAGTGGTATCAGAGCCAGTTTAGAGGATCTAGCCTAGTTGATCATGTCTATGAATATGTCTGATTCTGCTTTTGCTGAGGGTCAGTCTATTTCTCGTCCTCCTAAGTTTAACGGTGTTGATTTTGCGTATTGGAAAACTAGGATAATGATTTATTTAGCTACTGTTGATTATGATGTATGGAGCATTGTAGAAAAAGGCTATAAACCTCCCACCATTAATGTTGCTAATAATGAAATGATAAAACCAGAAGATAAGTGGGATGACTTTGATAAGAAGCGCTTTTCATTGAATAATAAAGCTATGAATGCATTGATTTATACTTTAGATAAAGCTGAGTTTAACCATATATCTCAATGTCAAACTGCGCAGGAAATTTGGCATACTCTGGAGGTGACTCATGAGGGTACATCGCAGGTTAAGGAGTCCAGACTTGCGCTACTCAGCACTGAATATGAAAGCTTCCGCATGCTTCCATCAGAGTCAATTAAAGAGATGTTTGCGAGGTTCACAGACATCGTGTACAAGTCTACCTCTCTTGGAAAGCCGTACTCGAGTCTG
Source organism: Scilla litardierei (assembly GCA_030789695.1). Classification (NCBI taxonomy): domain Eukaryota; kingdom Viridiplantae; phylum Streptophyta; class Magnoliopsida; order Asparagales; family Asparagaceae; genus Scilla; species Scilla litardierei. The sequence goes on from CM061142.1 coordinate 626,004,055, forward strand.
GAGCAAATCAGAAAGATCTTAAGAGCATTGCCTAGCACCTTCCGTCCCAAAATCACAGCTATTCAGGAAGCAAGGGATTTATCGCAAATGAAAGTGGAGGATCTGATAGGGAACCTGATGTCCCACGAGTTGGAGCTGCAGAGCATTGAACTGAGAGAGAAAGATGAAATGAAGACTTCAAAGGCAATAGCCCTTCAGGCTAAAGAGGATGAAGATGGAGATGAGGAGGAGGCTTTTTTCGTGAGAAGCTTCAAGAAATATATCAGAACTGGCAACGGGAGATCAGAGATGCTGAAAAGGTTTAATCGCTCTAAATTTAATTCTAATAATAAATCTTTTGAGCAGACTACTACTGATCCAGTTATATGCTTTAAATGCAAAAAGCAGGGTCACTTTATGAAGCAATGCCATCAAGGAAAGAACAACGCTGCGGAGCAAAAGGGGAAATCTTTGATGCTTAAATGGGATATGGACAGTGAGGATGAATCTCAAGAGGAAGTTGCACACTCCTCTTTTTGCCTGATGGGACAACCGGATGAGGTAAAATCTTTAACTAAAGCTTAACTTGTGACTACTTTTAAAGAAATGCAAAATGAAATTGAAAGGTTGGAATCAACTGTTGAGTTACTAGAATCCCATGTAGAGAAGTTTAAAAATGCTAATTTTGAATTGCAACAAGACAATTATAATATGTCATTAGAAGTTGATGAAATTAAAGAGAAACTTGTTGCATGTAATTCTACTATTAGCTCTTTGGAAAAGGGAAAATCTTGTATGCCTACTGAAACTGAGTGTCTGAATTGCTCTACTTTGCTTAAAGACATTAGCACGTTTAAACTAAATATGGTTAAGCTAGAAGTTGAAAATGAATTACTAAGTGAGAAGATTTGCATGCTAATAAATGAAAATAAAGAGCTAGAAAAGAAGATGGCTAATCTGAAAAAGAGTGAGGAAGAGAACAAAAAGGCCTCCATTAGTAAATGTACCATGCTTGTTAATGAGAACATGTTTTTAAAGTCTAAAATATCTTATCTTGAATTGTCTATAAAAAAATTTGGTGTTGGAAAGCATTCATTTGACATTATTCTAGGTAATCAGATACAAGGAAATAACATGCGTGGTTTGGGATATGGAAATAAAACTGATGAGAGGCCTAGAATTAATAGAAAGAATCAAAAAGAAATTGGTGTAGGAAGAAGCATGTTTGCTAAATGTTATACATGTGGTGGTGTTGGTCATGCTTATTATAACTGCAAGTATAGGAATACCAACATCAAATTTAAGCAAATTTGGGTTCCAAAAAATAAAGTGACTAACATTAGTGGACCTATTTGGATTCCTAGGTCACACATATCATGCTCTTCTTATGTGTAGGTACATGGCACGGCTAAGGGACAAAAGTGTGAGTGGTACTTAGACTCTGGCTGCTCAAGACACATGACAGGTGAAAGAGAAAAGTTCCTTAGCCTTGCAAAGCATGAAGGAGGAAGTGTTACCTTAGGGGACAATGGAAAATGCAAGGTAATTGGTAAAGGTGTTGTAGGTAACGACACCTTTCAGCTTACAGATGTCCTATTGGTTGAAAAGTTGAAACATAACCTCATTTCTATCAGTCAGCTGTGCGACAAAGGTATGAAAGTTGAATTTGATGCAAAACTTTGTAGAATCATTGATATCTCCACAGGTGACATTATTATTACTGCAAATAGAAAGAATAATGTTTATACTCTTATGATTGAAGAACTAACTGTTTCTAAATGCTTGCTTGTAGGTGAAGAAGAGGCCACACTATGGCATAGACGATTAGCACATGCAAGCATGGGATTGATAAAGAAGCTGTAAAACAAAAATTTGGTAAGAGGACTACCACATCAGACATATGAGAATGGTAAGTTGAGCGTGGCATGCACCAAAGGTAAGCAAACTAGATCTACTTTCTCTAGCATTAATGAAGTTGCCACCACACGCATATTGGAATTAGTGCACATGGATCTATTTGGTCCAACAGACATTGCTAGCCTAGGAGGTAAAAAGTATTGTTTAGTACTGGTGGATGATTTCTCTAGATATACATGGGTATACTTCCTAGCCAAAAAATTAGACTCATTTGACCATTTTCAAAACTTTTGCATACAAGTTTCTAATGAGAAAAATTCTTCCATTGTAAAAATTAGAAGCGATCATGGAGGTGAGTTTGAAAATGCTATTTTTGAAAAATTTTGTTTTGAAAAAGGAATTTTACATGAATTCTCTTCCCCTAGAACACCTCAACAAAATGGGGTGGTCGAGAGAAAGAATCGCACATTAAAAGAAATGGCTAGGAGTATGTTAAATGAATATAGCTTGCCTATGTCTTTTTGGGCTGAGGCCATTAATACAGTATGCCATGTATGCAACAGAGTTATGCTTAGACCTATACTAAATAAAACTTCTTATGAACTATGGCATGGCAACAGCCCGAAAGTCTCTTACTTTAGAGTTTTTGGATGCAGGTGCTTTATATTAAATACTGCAGATCAGCTTGGCACCTTTGAATCAAAATCAGACGAGGGAGTGTTCGTAGGATATGCAGCAAGGAGCAGAGCATACAGGATTTATAATAAACGCACCCTTGCTATTGTTGAATCTATAAATGTAAAATTTGATGAATCTGATATAAACTCTTTGGATTGCAGGCAGATCAATGAAGAGGAAAATGTTGAGCAACAAAGTGTTCCAAAATTTAATGAGGAGCAACCTGAAATACAAAACGAAGCTGAAACTAACACGACAGAAATACAAGATGAAGTAGTTACCAGAGGAGAGCTGAGATTCAATCCAAATCACCCACTAGACTTAATTCTTGGTGAGCCTATGGCAGGTATTCGCACACGTTCCTCTTTTAGAGATCTTTGTGCTCTATGTATTTATGGTGACTTTATTTCTGTAATAGAGCCCAAGTCTATAAATATTGCTTTAGAAGAGGAAAGTTGGTTTTTGGCCATGCAAGAGGAATTAAATCAATTTATCAGGAATAATGTGTGGAAACTAGTACCTAGACCCACTGATTATCCTGTAGTTGGTACTAAATGGGTGTTTAAAAACAAGCATGATGAATCTGGTAATGTTATTAGAAACAAGGCTAGGTTGGTAGCTAAAGGGTATAATCAAATTGAAGGAATTGATGTGGATGAGACTTTTGCACCAGTTGCTAGGCTTGAGTCTATTAGAATCTTGCTAGCTTTTGCAAGTTATAAAGGGCTCAAGCTGAAACAAATGGATGTAAAAAGCGCTTTTCTTAATGGCTACCTAAAAGAAGAGGTATTTGTTGAGCAACCCCCGGGCTTTGAAAGCTATAACTTTCCAAACCATGTTTATAAATTAGAAAAAGCTTTGTATGGTCTTAAGCAAGCTCCACGAGCTTGGTATGACCGTCTAAGCACATATTTGTTGGAAAATAATTTTAAAAAGGGGAGGGCTGACAATACACTATTTTTGATGCATGAATCTGAAGATTTTCTCATTGTGCAAATTTATGTTGATGACATTATTTATGGTGCTACTAACGAACTTCTATGTCAAAAGTTTGAGAAAGTCATGCAGGATCAGTTTGAGATGAGCCTTGTGGGAGAGCTGAAATACTTTCTGGGGTTCCAAGTAAAGCAAGGAAAGGAAGGCATCTTTCTATCTCAAACCAAATACATCAAGGAGCTTTTGAAAAAGTTTGGGATGGAGAAGTCTAAGGGAATTGGAACGCCGATGTGTCCCAACACAAAAATGGACAGAGATGAACAAGGAGTTGCAGTGGACCAAAAGCTATATCGAGGTATGATTGGTTCTTTGTTGTACTTGACTGCATCTAGGCATGATATAATGTTTGTTGTATGTTTGTGTGCACGCTTTCAATCAGACCCAAAAGAATCTCATTTGAAAGCCATTAAAAGGATATTTAGGTACCTAATCAGTACACCTACTTTAGGCCTTTGGTATCCTTCTAGTGGTAACTTTGATTTGGTGGGTTATTCTGATGCTGATTATGCGGGCAGTTTAACTGATAGAAAGAGCACTAGTGGCACTTGTTTTATGCTAGGACACTCTTTAGTTTCATGGTCTAGCCGTAAGCAAAATAGTGTTGCATTATCCACTACTGAAGCAGAGTATATTGCCCTCGGCAGTTGCTGTGCTCAAGTACTGTGGATGATGCAAACATTATCTGACTACAGACTAGCTCTTAAAAGAGTTCCTCTTCGATGTGATAGCAAGAGTGCCATAGATCTTTCTAATAATCCCGTACACCATTCTCGTACTAAACATATTGACGTAAGACACCATTTTCTTAGAGATCACCTCACTAAAGAAGATGTGTCTGTGGAGTTCGTTCCTACGGAATCACAACTTGCAGACATATTCACTAACCTTTGGTTGAGGCTCGCTTTTGTCGTCTTCGTCTTGAGCTTGGTATTATTGATAAAACTTAGTACGAGACTCCATGCTTTCTTGTGTGCTTGAACTTTTTTCTTGTTTGTGTGCTAGTAGTTGCATTGTTATGTGTGCATGATTTATTTTTTATTTGTGTGATTGCATCTCATGTTTGCTTTAGTATCTCATGCATTGAAAAAAAAATTAAAAAAACAAAAAAAATAATGAAAAACAAAAACAAAAAAATGGTGCTTAAATGTGTATCTGTCTCTTTGATTCATTAAAAAGAAGTATTGATGAATGATTTTCATATCTATGTAGAAATTGTTGTATTATTTCTTTTGCTACATGCGCATGTCCATCTTTCTAAATATTCATGGCATGTTCAATGACTGAAAATAACTTGATTTCTACACCACCTACTTCACTTCCACATATATTATTATTGTTGCACATTTGGAGATATCGTTTTTGAAATTGGAAATGTGAATGTAGGAGGAAAACTTAACTGATAATCTAAGGGATATGATATACCTTGCCATGGATAAAAATTGAGCATTAAAAAGTGATGATACTACAAGTATAAAAATGAAAAAGAAGGTTAATTGCTCTGTATGAAAAATGGATACAATCCTTGACAACGACATTACCCACGAGTATCCAACATAAGCTTTATGGGTAAACTTTAGCGTTGGTGTATTTACTCGTCAAGCAATGCCACCCCCACATCTAAGAGTCCATATCGGCTATGTTTTGGGGTGTGGTACCTTGAACTCATTTTTTAATGAGATGGGAAAAATCAATCCTCGGCGATAAACTGTTATTTGGAAAATGTGGATTGGTTTTGGTTGACTTTCTTAAATGATTCTCCCTCTGTGCTTCAATTATAATCATCGCACGTACACGTTGGTGTTGAAGTTGTAGTTGTTTAATTTCATTGGATTTTGACTTGACTATTCTATGAGTGTATGCATGCAATTGTTAGTAATGGCTAATAATACACTTTTTTGCATTATATATGATTTTGACTTCGTGGTCTGACTTTTGATGATAACAAAGGGGGAGAAAAATTTAAAACTTTGGGAAGATTTGGTATTTACTTGGTGTTCTTGGGGTATTTGGCGTTTGGTACTATCTTTGTAATGCTCGCAAATATATGATTGTTTGAGTAAGGGAGAGCATTAATGAATATTGGGGAAGCACAGCAGTAGGGGGAGCATGCTTATTGATATTCCTTATACATCATTGTTCGCACATCATTTCATCTCATTGCATGTCACCCACTATTGCCACACTATCACACACACTATTTGGAATTCTATTGCTCAAATCTTATACTTAGTTTGTCATCATCAAAAGGGGGAGATTGTTGGTAGCAATGATCTATGAACTTCGTGTTTGATGATAACAAACGTGTGTGAACGTTTTAACATGTGTGTTAAGTGTTTCAGGAAATGCAAAGCTTGAAGAGACTCATTGTGAGACGTGACCAATATGATGGGAAGAAGGTCAGCTGATTTTTGATACTCATGGTGGGTCTTCATTTATTCGTAAAGAGCACCACATAAAGAAAAATTTATGTGTTGATTAATCTCCTTATAACAAAATAAAAAGCCTAGTAGCTGACATTGTTTCTGAGAGCCGCTCCTTCAATTTTTTGGTTGCCAGTCGAATTATTTTGATGAGTTGTTGCTCTGTCCAAAAACAATTAATCTCAAAAGAAAAAGGCGCAGGGCTCTTGCGCACATAGGTCTTCACCAAAACAAATATCCCAAAGCTCCCAATAAATAATAGCCCAGGCCGGCCCATTAAAATGCTCTCTATCCTTTGATTAAAAGAGGCAGCATGAACCCTAACCAAAAATATAAGCAAGGGGACTTCTTCGTTCGGTTTTTGAGAGCTCTTTCAATTTTTTTGCAGCCGCACCTTTTCCTCTTCTCGTTGTCAAGAGTGTGCCTTTTTTTAAAAAACTCATCTGCATCAAAATTTCTAAGTGAGATCAAATAGAAAATGGGTTGCTTCGTTCTTCACCTTCATGATAGAATCAAAATGGAGCACCATCATCATTTGTTTGGCTGTACTCCTCTTCATGCTTAATGATAATCAAAACTTGTTTTAAGGGGACTCTTTGACATTTTTTTTAAAAAAAAGATTTTGTAGCCCTAAAACCTCCTGCCGAATTTGAGTGGGTTCTCCTCATAAAAGAAAAAAAAAGATCACAGTTTTCCTTTTTGTTTTGTGCACAAGGTGTTTTTTAAAAGGAGAAGAGCAGGCTGAAATTTATAATTACAGAGGAGTGCGAATATTTCTGAGGAAAGCAGGTTTATTTTGGGGTTTGTTAACAGGCGCAAGTTTGAAGAGCCCTTCATCAAAAATCCCCAAGCTGCCGCATACTTGTCTTGAGGTGTTCTTTGTACAGCCGCAAGATTCCCAACCTACCTGTAGGATTTAAAGCCGCAATCTCTCATGACGCACTTTCCAAGGAGTTGGAAATAGAGACGAGGATTACTACCTGTCAGAGCTGATCTGACCACGCGCTGAACGACAGAGACATCAACGCCTTCACAACTGAGCGATTCTAAACTTTGAACTTTATTTGATTTATGATTTGGTGGTGTAATCTTTGTGAAACTATTTTATTATTTGTTCTGGGAACTTGGCTAGTTGGGACTAGCCAAGAGAGAGAGAGCTTTACTAGTATTGGTATTGTTTGGGCACTTTGGTGAGTGCAGGTACTGAGGGCCAAGTGAGTGTAGGGTTGGTGCTCTAGCTACAGGTTGTACCAGTTAACTTTAACAATCTAGTATTGCTTTTGGGGCTAGACGTAGGTCATGGGTGCGACCGAACCAGGGTAAAATCTGCTGTGTATCTGTGGTTGATTATTGTTTACTTTGCATGTGGCTTTAACTGCGTGTGATTTTTCATGGGTTGCACGAGAATTTTTATAAGCCTATTCACCCCCTAGGCTTAGATCCAGATCCAACAACACTTGGGATACATCTAGCATTAAGCATTCATGCCTTTGCTAGGTGGGTTTTAAGTGTTAGTTTCGAGAACATCAAGTTTTTGGCGCCGTTGTCGGGGATGGAACGGTCGTTACTTGGGTTATTTCTTTTTTGACGAATTTGTTAGCAAATCTTACCATCTATTATCTTTCCACATTTTTACTCTCTTTTATTACTTTGCTATCGACGGTATTTCTCTGAGTTTTTGTTGTGCATGAACACTCGCCTCGGGGGTCTTGACGAAGAATTATTATTTGACCCCAAGATTAAAAAGATCGCAAGAAGACTCAGCACAGAAAAGAGGAGTCCGACATTTATTGATCCAACGGCTGAGGGTCACGTTACTCCTCCATGTACTGGGTCCATTCAGGACCGCATGAAGCCAAACTTTTGCAATACGTCTTTCATCTTGAGGCCACAGCTGGCAGCAGGAAGCTTTGAGCTAAAGACTCGGTTGATCAACATGATGCAGCAAGACCCCTTTCACGGGCATCCACATGAGAACCCAAATCATCACATAGACCTCTTTCTGACGAAGTGCGACACCTTCAAGGCCAAAGATGTGAGTGAAGATGCTATTAAGCTAATACTATTTTCGTTCACTCTGAGGGACAAGACCTCTTACTGGTTGTGAGCGCATCCCTCAAACACCTTCACGACTTGGGAGCAGTTGGCTCTAGCTTTCGTGGACACGGTCTGTCCACCGTCCAAAATGGTGAGGATTCGAGGGGCAATCACTAATTTCAAACAATTGCCACATGAGTCGTTATATGATGCTTCAGAGAGATTTAAGGACATGTAGCATCAATGCCCGCACCATGGAGCCCAGGATTGGGACCTTATTCAGAGTTTCTACAATAGGCTCCAACCGGGTACGAAGATGATTATAAACATCGCCTCTCAGGGTGCTCTTTTGGATAAGCTACCTGAGGAGGCCATATCTTTGTTGGAACAAATGACCTCCAACAACCAACAGTGGAGCGATGAACGCTCAAACGCCAAGGGTCTCGAGGTGAAGATAGCTACAAACCAAAATATGCCACTTGAGACTTTATACAAGTAGGTAGCAAGGATTGAACAGAGGTTGGATGCTATTCCCCCCACTCCTAGAGCTCCAGTTTATGCCGCATACGAGGATTACGTCGAGCAAAGGTACGACCCATTAGAAGTTTCCTGTGAGGGAACATATGTGCCGACAGAGCAAGTCCAATACATGAAATGAGATGGGAAAAATCAATAGCAACATCTGGCGGTGAGAAATCACCCCGGATTATCATGTGGAAATTCGAATGGAGCATTGCAACCTCCACAACAACAAAGGCCACCACTTCCACCTCCTCAATAGCAAGGGCCTCCCCTCAGCAACAATAGTATGTGTTTAGGCCATCTAAGCCTTATAGATCGTCGGGATACAACAACCGACCGCCACAGCTACAATACCAACCGACGGCCCCGAGATCCAATTTAGAGGCGACCTTGGATGACTTCATTAGTGGGCAAACGAAGATCAATAGTGAAAACGCGGCATAATTTAAGAATCTTAATGCCTCCGTTGATGAGCTAAAGACCCAAATGTCACAACTCATGAAGACTCAAGGGAGACTACCTTCTCAGTCTGAGCCTAATCCTAGAGCCCAAGTCAACGCGGTGGTCGCAGTCACCACGAGTGGAGGAAAGATTACCGACAATGTCATGGTGCCAGTTTCTACCAAGGTGAGCCAAAAATAACCACTCATGTGCAAGATGGAGACACTACAATTTCAGCACATATTGCGGTAAAGGACGTGGAGCAAGCTACAATTGAGCCCAATACTATTGGAGAGAGGGAGGCTTCGCCTTCCAAATTGCCTACTACCACTACGGCACCAGCGGACACTATTACTTCCAACAAGTCCATTCCAAAGGATGTCGCTAGAGACAATGCAAGCTAACCTCCACCACCATATCCTCAAAGGTTAGCCATGGCAAAATTGGAGAAGAAGTATGCCAAGTTCTCCGAGCTTCTCAAGGGAATCCAATTGAACATCCCCTTTATGGATGCTATAACGAAAATCCCCACCTATGCTAAGTTCTTGAAGGATCTAATAACGAGGAAGCATAAGCAAGAGGAGGTGAAGCTCTTGGACAATTGCACCTTCGTCATCAAAAATCACTTACCGAAGAAGTTGTCGGATCCCGGGAGTTTCACGGTGCCGTGCTCCGTTGGCGTCACCCCTATTAGTAGAGCTTTGATCGACTTGGGGGCGAGCATTAGTTTGATGCCGCTCACCATCTTTAAGAGGCTAAATACAAGGACAGAACTTGAGCCGACCGATATGAGCATCCAATTGGCAGACCATTCTATCACATATCCGGTGGGCATAGCACGTGACATCATATTGCAAATACCGCCCGGGATCTGTGTGCTGGTAGACTTTGTGGTCATGGACATGCCAGAGAACGGTAGTTCACAGATCATATTGGGGCGTCCATTCATGGCGATGGCTGGAGTATTAATTGACGTCCGTGAGGGGACACATCTTTGAACGTGGGCAACATTGAGGTCGAATTCCGCTTGCAAAAGCCGATGAGGGACCACGCCCCCAAGAGGAAGCGAGTTATCTTGAGCTCTTGGAAGACGAGGCTACGGATGAATACACCATGGAGGAGATCTCTAAAGATCCCGTGAGAATGAGCCTAGACGACGACGTCGTCGTTGTATACACCAAGGCGGTGGCCGCTACTTACGAGTACTTGACGAGGAATCCCAGGATATACCATCGCATCATCAAGAACCGGAGGCCACGATCTTTTTGGCCGAGGACGGACACCGAGGAGATGCGCGCCAAATACCGCCGCATGGAATCATTAGGAAACATGAAGCGCATATTTTATATGCGCCCAACATCCCCACCACACATTGAATACCTTGATGGAGTCAAGCTTACGACTTAAAACAAGCGCTTATCGGGAGGCAACCCGATTTTCTTTCCCTTAGTTTTATTTTTTCTTTTTGTTCTTCTTTCTTCTATTCAAAAACCAAATAAACATGTTTTTAATTCTAGATAAATACAAAAGCATAAAAATGTGATGAGTTCTTCCTTCTACAGGTTGAACAATGAGGAGCGCGCGTTAAACGATGAAAAGAAGGAGAAGGAACCAGGAGGAGAGTACCAAAGAACAATACATAGCATGGAGGGCTGGAGAGGCCACTCGACCGAGTAGCTACTCTACTCGGTCGAGCTACAGAGAGCTGGAGAAAGATGCCAAAAAGTGGCTCTGGAAATCAATTGCGACTCAACTGAGTAGCTGCCTACTTGGTTGAGCTACAGTCAGAGTCCAAAAGAGGTCGAAAAGAACACTCTGTTTCTAATTCGACTCGACCGATTAGCTTCCCTATTCGGTTGAGCTACAGGAGGAGCCCAAAAGTGCTAAAAAGGGCGCTCTTGAAAGTTTAATGGACTCGACCGAATAGCTATTCTACTCGGTCGAGCTACAGTGGGATCCAAAGAGAGCTGATTCAACACTCTGTTTCAATTCAACTCGACCGAGCTGAATAAGCAGCTCGGTCGAGTGCTAGGGCGTAACTTCTGGGTTTAATTTTAAACTTTTCTATCTTTTATACTCAGCCGAGCAACTATAGCTACTCGACCAAGCAGATATCGCTACTCGATCGAGCTTCGACTACTATCGATGGGCCCACAACTTAAATCTGAGCCGAGCTCGGTTTATATAAACCCAGCCCGACTCGGGCTTAAGCCTTAATCTAATTCGAATCAGCCTCCCCCAAATCAACTCGAGCTTATCCCCTACCCTCGCCCTAATCGTGCTCGGTCCGATCGCCGCCGTCGACACCACCGCGCTCCGCTCGAGCTCCGCCGGTGCCGCCTGCTCGGTTTATCCAAACGCTACCTCTTTCCCCATATTCCTCCCTCCCTCCCTCTATCCCTCTCTATCTCTCATCCGCTCGGTCCGACACTTCGTCGGACCACTGCCTCCGCCTCTGCATGCACCACCCGAGCGCCAGCAATGCGCAACCATCCATCCGCCCCCTTTGCCCCTATCTCCACCTCTCGTCTCCCTCTCTCTCTCTCTCTCTCTCTCTCTCCATTTCCCACCCCCCTCTCTCCACCTGCGCCCTAGCTCCACCCGTCTCGACAACCGACACCGGAGCACCGTCGCGCTCGGACCGAGTGCCGCCGCGCTCGGACCGAGTGCCGCCCACCCACCACCCATCTCTCCATCCTTCTTCTTCCCCATTCTCTCCATATCTCTCTCATTCTCCCCATTTTCCCTAAATCCGAACCCCAACCCTACTTCTTTCTAATTTCAAACCATATTCTTAATTTTTTCTAATTACGAACCCTAAACCCGATTAAATTCCTCAATTGTAGGCAATTATCTTCCTATCTTATTGTAGGTACATTTGGAGCTCCACAGGAGGAGCTTGGTTTGGAGCAGCTTGGGGTATTGTCTCGGTATGAGGCTTTGCACGTGCACCATCGTTTTGTTTTTGCAGCGATGCTCGGTTTCGGTACATTCGATCCACTACTTATTTTTATTACCGTATGTCATTTGCTGCACCACTTGCATGATGCCTCCTAGCCTTAGGCCTAGGAAGCCTCCGTCGAAGAAGAGGAAGGCCGCCACCGGTCCCTCCTCTTCTAGGCCGACACGATGCCCCCATCGTGCACGCTCGCCTACACCCGAGGAGTACTTGGGCGATTCGCCATCCTCATCCGACTCATCCCAATCCACATCCCCCATGCCTCTAGCGATAGAGGCCCCACCCATCCCAAACACTACCACTCTTCCCATCCCTAATACCGGTTCTCCACACCCATTCCTTCTCTCTGACGCAACAAACTGGTTGTATCACTGCATCATCCAGACCGCCCACGTCACCACCGATATCTGCTGTGGTGGATTTTTTACCAGTATCACCTCCATGCTCGGCCTTGCACTTCTTGCAGGTCTGGCGATACCCACCGGGCCTACACGACTGACGTTGGACGTGCTTACCCGCATGTCCATCATCAGGCTGCATGGTGAGCGTCACTAGATCTACCTACTAGGCACCCACCGAGAGCAGTACCTATTCCTATCTCGCCCCGACCTTACCAGTGTAGAGCCAGTCATGTTAGACTGGCTCATTACCCGCATTTTTTTGATCCCTCCCATCTGCGAGCTTAAGCCCCCAGGAGGACTAGTCCTCGATGACGACGATGACTGGTTGCTCAGCTCCGATGAGGAGGAGCCTGATATAGCTACCATATGTCATGCCCTATTTTGCACTATATGGGTATTCTACTGAATACACGTGGTATTTTTACCTATGATGCATACGTGGGCATGAATAAGCATAGATATCGATGTATTTGATGTAGTGCAATGGGGATTAGGCCATAATACGTGGCCAAGGGAAGAGAATGAGAAATGTGAATGCGGGAGACGAGCAAATGACGTCGTGGGTGTAAAACAACAGGAATGTGTTAGACGTGTGTGTATGAAACGTGTATGCATGCATGGATGTGCATGGATGTGTAGGAAGAGCCATGCAAGTGTGAAAGGGGTTAGGGGTCAATGGTAACCCCCGTAATTTTTAGAAAGGTCAGGGGCACAACGGTCATTTGGACTAAATTTGCTGTGCGTACATACTTAAGCGGTCGGTGCATAAAGTAATGACAAACTTATAAATACCTAGATGATAGAGGGGTACTTTGGTCATTTAATAAATAACATGGCTTATAGGATAAGCCATGCAAAACCATTCTAGAATTCTCTCTTCTCTTCTCTTCTTTTCTTCTCTTTTCTTCCCTTTTCTTCCCTTATCCTTTTCTTCTCCATTTCTTTTCTAATTTCCTCCATCTCCCTATCCCATATCCACATACCCACTCATGCGGGCCGAAATTCAGTCATCAAAAAAAAAAAAGAAGGGAAGAGGAGGAGGAGGAGGAGGAGGAGGAGGAGGAGAAAGAGAAAGAGAAGGGGAAGAGAAATCAAATTTGAGGTAGGAATCTATTTGGATTTGGAATTGAATTAGGGTTTCATTTTATCATGTTTTTATACCATGTTTTATCAATATGAATTAGTGGTAATCAAATTACTGTGACATGTTTCAATTTTCATGAATTTCCCTGGAAAATCCTTAGCAAAGTTAACCCCTTTGAAATTCAGAAATTTTGATGTCTGTGTTTGCCTCAATTATGGTTATTGTAGCTCGAATTAGGATTCGAAAAAAATATGTTCTTGTAGATCTTGAAATTCTACCCCAAAATCATGTAAATTTTGATATAGGTTCAATTCAGAAATTGGGAGAAATAAATCCATCTTTACAACATGTCTGTTTGATTTTCAGTGTTGACACAGTTTAGTAAAATTGGCCTAAACACCTGCACACATCATGGAATTTTATGATCTTGGTCTTTTTGGAAATTTAAAAAGGTTTTCTAAAAATTCATCAGAGTGATTATATGTCAAATTTCTGGCTCCAACATGTCCAAATTTGGTTTTCAATACAGACCCTGAAATCTGTCTGAAAAACAGATTTGACATACTTCACGAATTAATTCACCATAAATCTCATACTTAATATTTTTCCATGAAATGTTATCTGTAAATCAAGGACTAATATATCTATATTTGGAACATTTTGCCAAATTCTCAATAGAACCTGATGTAATACGCACATGTATTGGCAATTTCTACAAATTCCTGCAAGCTGAATGGTTAAGTGATGTGTTAAATTGTGTATTGTTGTTATTCCACCCACTATAGCACATGATTGTTGTTTTTACATGTAAATTAGATTAATGATATGTCATGCCAATTGATCTGCTAATGTGCTTATGGATATGCACGTCACGCTCACCACGTGTTTGTGAAAATGCCTGAATGAAGGCAAACGTCAGAAATGTGAGAAATGCTCACTCATATGGATATGAACTGAGATTTGATATGAACCTGTAATGTTGGGAGCATGTCATGCATGGTACCATATGTGATGTGATGGTGGGTTGATATGAATACGATGGAGGGCATGACAGTTCCGTGCATTACCCATGATGATCTGAATGTGAAATGCGACGCCATGCAACATGACTCCTTCATTACTAAAATGATGAAATGAAACTCTTGAATGTATCAGTCCTGTCTAATGAGGGTGAGTAGCAGATCCCAGGTTTTAGGTGGGATTTGAGTAAATTGTGGATATGAGGCCTGGACTGTGCAGTTGGGAGATGATTATGTGATGTGTGGAGTATATACCCACTCACCTTTACCGGGAGTGGAGGGGATTTTTATACCCACTTGCCTTTACCGGGAGTGGAGGGGTAAGGAGGTGGAGAGCCTCAGTCCTGCCATGGACGGGTGAGCTGAGAGGCCCGGCGTACAGTGCCCATGTCCACTGCGTCGTGTGCTATATTCACCCCAAATTTGGGGTGCAGTCCAGGTCCTGGTATCACACAATTTACCCAAGTTCCAATTAATTCAAATATAAAATGATAAAATAAGGATTTGCGTGTTACTCCTTCTACTGGCAGCACTTCCCCTTCCCTTTACCTGCTTCTTGGTGACTGTGTTATGCCTCAGGCACTTGTACTCTTCTTATTAGATAATGTTGCTCGAACACTTGTGCTATCATTATTATTTTTATTCTTGCTAACCCCTTTCTTGCAGTAACTTGACAACGGACCGCAGGTATGATTCTCTTATTTGGCTATTCAGTTTTCGCTATATATTTAGTTTATATGTCTTATTCCTTTGCATTGCCTTGTGGATTGATAACCCTAAAGCGATGCCCAGATCCAAGTTGGTTTCTACTGGGGCACGCATTGACGTGCTCCTTCCCATTTTTCAGGTAGCAGGGTCAGCTTGGTTGGAGGTGACTTGGAGTTGGGTTCGGGGTAGCACTTGGTGTGAGCTGCCTTGTGGTGTGATATGGTTGTCTTGTGAGGAGGAGAATGACGGTGTATGTGTAGTGGTGCACTTGGATTAGTACGTAAATGAAAGTTGTTGTATAAGTTAGTTGTTGTTTTTCTATACTATTTATCAGTTGTTGATATTCTAATGAAGCTGCATTTGTACTATCCCAGCATGTGCCTAGTGGTCTGCTTATTTAATTACTTCTCTCCTCTCTCTTCACCCTCACTCTTTAGAATGCTTGGAATTTTTTTTAAATATCGAGTATTCTGGAGAACGGGGCGTGACAGTTTTTGGTGGCTTATGCAGGTCACCGCACTGTGATGTGCGTAAGGATAGTACATGTAACGCTTCAGTAGGTGATTGGGATAGATTAGCCCTAAGGTAGGTAGATACCTTAGAGCCTTAAGTGATCCACCCTTAAACCTCTATCTTAGGAAGTCAGAGGATGAACTCCCTACAGTAAAGTATACTATATATGTATATTAGTTGGTATCAGTGTATATATATATACTAATGAGAATACGTGTGTATAAATGCAGTTGTTGTACTTGGATATTTGAATTATATGTGTCGCACGTGTACTTGTATTCAGTACACACACACACACACACACACACACACACACACACACACACACACACACACACACACATATTTGTATTTGAATAGCATGAAAGTTGCATGTATGGATATGCGTGGGAGTATATACTAGGTGGGTAAATACTTGAGTGGGTCCTCTTTTTCAGCTCCGATCACTCGATAATTTCCACAAGCACAAATTCCACTTTTTATGGGTCCAGATATTCTTTTCACAAAACAATCCATCTTTTTCCGGTTTGTTGGTTTTATGTATACTACGTCTCTATAAAAGTACATGATACGGATATGTGAGGCTGGTATGTGGTATACTTGTGTGACTCTGAGACATATGTGATATATACGTGTTTATTCATGGATGTATATCGGTGGGTACATATAAGTTAGTGGGAACATATACCTTACCTTGTAAGGGTGTGAGTGAAGACATGTACGTGTGAGATATGAGTGCATGTAAGCATCTTCTTATCTATTACATTACGGTTGTGTCCCCGTGTGGGGAAGTACCAAGGTGCGTATATCTATCCTTGTGTGGATAGAGTGGTGGAGTGTTCATATGGCCTTGTAGATATATATGGGGAAAGTGCATGTGTGTGAGTATATTTGTGCTAGTATGGGTAGGTGGTGTAGATATGGGTTGAAATATTCGTGTATATATATCGCTAGTGTTGTATTGCTAGTGTATGAATTCCTAATGTGTTAGATTCGAATAACTGAGAATATGTGTATGTGCTGCCTATGTGCATATAGGAATTGGTATATTGTTTTACCTAGGTATATGGTCGTGGGTGTATTATTACGTGAAGATAGGTGTTGTGCTATGGCCATATTTGGTGTGTATATAGCGATATAGATAAGTAATCGGCGTACGGGTAGTATGAGTAATGCCCCAGTGTGTTTAGAGTAGATGTATTCTAAGGTGGGTAGGGCTTAGACCCGTCCACCCTAAGTTTTGGCCCTTAGCTTTATACCGTGCCTAACATGGAATAAGGATATAAGTGTGACATGTATCATATGTAGAATGTGATGAATGTAAGGATTTGGGATTATATAATGCATGTATAAGTGGGGTGGCTATGGGTTTGCGCAGTTAAGTGGAGTTGGTTTATATATGTGTATATGCTTACCTGTAGAATGGTGCCTATAGGACCATTTGGATGGATGCGGAATGCATGTACCTTCCGTATATAGTGGTGTGAGGGGGATTGTGGATTAGTATATGAGATATTTGTGTGTATGTTGATGTGTTGTAGTAAGCGTGGTGTGATTGTGTATATGTGTGTTATTATTGAATGCGTATTTGTGTATACCTTATGAATGGTTATATGTATATGTATGTGAGTGATCCCTATTCTGATATGTATGTACCCGTATATGAATGTGTACGTATATGGGGTGTGGCTATTTACTGAATGTATATGAATGTTGAAATATACTTATTTGTGAATGTACTAGTATGCTAGTAAGAGTTGGGGTATATTGGACGTTCTGTATATAAGTGTATGGGTGGCTACCGGCTACATGCTAGTATAGTTTGAGTAGCTTGACTGTATAGGCGCGTAATAGCAGGATATGTAAACTAAGTGTGGATGTGTGTATGCGCTCATACATGGTAATGTGGGTGCATGGTGTTTTGGTCCTAGTATGTATATATATGCATGTTTGTGTGCATACCTACTATTAGAATAATAATCTGGTGTGTATGAGCAAACGTGTATTTGGCTATGTGTAGGCTTATATATCTATATATGGAATTGATATGTATACCTCTTCGTGTACATAATGCGTATGTACATATAATTGGGTCATATAGAGTATTCGTGTGGTGTATTGGTTGATGTGTATATGTGAATATGTATTATGGTTGTATGGATTACTATTATACGTATACAATGGAGTGTAGGGATGTGTTCACGTATGTGCCATGTGCAGTAGAGGAAATATATGGGTGCGTGTATATTGGTTGAATAAACATGTACTTATATATATCCTTGTTTGGTTATCCGAGAATCTTTCCGACATGGTTGCCCGTCTATGTGTATCTGGGAGAAGCGTATCCTTGTGTGTATGCATGTACGTGTAGGTCTGTACTAGAGTATGTATGTATGTATGGTCATAAGCAGTGTGGGTATGAATGTCATGAGTATGAAATATAAGTGTGTGTGTATATATATTTGATGAATATGAGTGAATGAAACTATTTGGTATGTAGGCATTAAGATATGTGTGATTGTTTGCATATGTATACGCGTGTGTGGGGGGTGTATATGGATATTTATAATTATTTGACTATCATGACAGTATGTGCGTAGGATGTGCAAAGGTAGTTGTATATATAGCAAATGGTAGAGGATGTGTTATGTTTGTGCACTCTTGTATGTATTGTGTGTGGTATATGTGCCTATCTGTGTGAGGCAGTAGGTGCACTACTATGGATGTAAGGTTATGTGTATATTTATTTATAGTATGATTGTGAACCTTATGTGACTCGATCATGCATGTGTTAGTACGTGCACGTGAATGTATGTATGGATGTGACTAAATAATGTGTGTATATATATATTTATGTTCATATACATGGAAGTGAGCCCATATGATTAAGTATTGGATGTATAAAGATCTGGTGTACTTATGGTGTGACACCATGATGGTGACCCTGTTTGTCAAGTTACGTATGCAGATTGATGTGTAAAGTCACATGTCTGTGCGTGCATATATGAGTATATGTAATATATAAACAAGTAGGATATAAATCGTTATACTTGAAGGCATTGCGATATATATATGAAAGCGTGACATGTATGAATACCTTACGTATCGTGATATGGATATGGTGTGATGTCCTATGCATACAGATATGAGTAGTGATCTAAGTACGTGTAATAATACGTATAGAGACATAATTGTAGTGTGCGATGTATATGTTAATGTGTGAATATGTGCGCCTAGATGTTTATGTGAAGAACATATATGTATGTGTATATAGTGAGTGCACATAGTGATGTGGATGTACTACGAGCGTGTATCTGTGATATGTGTGCCATGCAGTTGTGTATGGATGACCATGAAATATATATAGTGTATATAGGCATGGAGTAAGTATGTATTCTTGTTTGTATTTCATGGGTAGTAAGATCATCATACCTAGCTGACCTTGGGCAGGGTTCATACCCTAAAAAGTCCGAGGACGGACTTTATTTTAAGATGGGTAGGATGTCATGCCCTATTTTGCACTATACGGGTATTCTACTGAATACACGTGGTATGTTTACCTACGATGCATACGTGGGCATGAAATAAGCATAGATATCGATGTATGTGACGTAGTGCAAGGGGGATTAGGCCGTAATACGTGGCCAGGAGAAGAGAATGCGAAATGTGAATGCGGGAGGCGAGCAAATGACGTCGTGGGTGTAAAACAACAGGAATGTGTTAGACGTGTGTGTATGAAACATGTATGCATGCATGGATGTGCATGGATGTGTGTAGGAAGAGCCATGCAAGTGTGAAAGGGGTTAGGGGTCAATGGTAACCCCCGTAATTTTTAGAAAGGTCGGGGGCACAACGGTCATTTGGACTAAATTTGCTGTGCGTACATACTTAAGCGGTCGGTGCATAAAGTAATGACAAACTTATAAATACCTAGATGATAGAGGGGGTACTTTGGTCATTTAATAAATAACATGGCTTATAGGATAAGCCATGCAAAACCATTCTAGAATTCTCTCTTCTCTTCTCTTATTTCCTTCTCTTTTCTTCTCTTTTCTTCCCTTATCATTTTCTTCTCCATTTCTTTTCTAATTTACTCCACCTCCCTATCCCATATCCACATACCCACTCATGCTGGCCGAAATTCAGTCATCAAAAAAAAGAAGAGAAGAAGAAGAGGAGGAGGAGGAAGAGAAAGAGAAAGAGAAAGAGAAGGGGAAGATAAATCAAATTTGAGGTAGGAATTTATTTGGATTTGGAATTGAATTAGGGTTTCATTTTATCATGTTTTTATACCATGTTTTATCAATATGAATTAGTGGTAATCAAATTAATGTGCCATGTTTCAATTTTCATGAGTTTTCCTTGAAAATCCTTAGCAAAGTTAACCCCTTTGAAATTCAGAAATTTTGATGTCTGTGTTTGCCTCAATTATGGTTACTGTATCTTGAACTAGGATTCGAAAAAAAATATGTGCTGGTAGATCTTTAAATTATACCCCAAAATTATATAAATTTTGATATAGATTCATTTCAGAAATTGGGAGAAATAAATCCATCTTTACAACATGTCTGTTTGATTTTCAATGTTGACACAGTTTAGTAAAATTGGCCTAAACACCTGCACACATCATGGAATTTTATGATCTTAGTCTTGTTGGAAAGATAACAAGGTTTTCTAAAAATTCATCAGAGTGCTTATATTAAAATTTCCGGCTCCAACATGTCCAAATTTGGTTTTCAATACAGACCCTGAAATCTGTCTGAAAAACAGATTTGACATACTTAACCAATTAATTCACCATAAATCACATACTTAATATTTTTACATGAAATTTTATATGTAAATCAAGGACTAACATATCTATAACTTTCATTTGGAACACTTTGCCAAATTCTCAAAAGAACCTGATGTAATACGCCCATGTATTGGCAATTTCTACAAATTCCTGCAAGCTGAATGGTTAAGTGATGTGTTAAATTGTGTATGGATATGAACTGAGATTTGATATGAACCTGTAATGTTGGGAGCATGTCATGCATGGTACCATATGTGATGTGATGGTGGGTTGATATGAATACGATGGAGGGCATGACAGTTCCGTGCATGACCCATGATGATCTGAATGTGAAATGTGACGCCATGCAACATGACTCCTTCATTACTAAAATGATGAAATGAAACTCTTGAATGTCTCAGTCCTCTCTAATGAGGGTGAGTAGCAAAGCCCGGGTTTTAGGTGGGATTTGAGTAAATTGTGGATATGAGGCCTGGACTGTGCAGTTGGGAGATGATTATGTGATGTGTGGAGTATATACCCACTCGCCTTTACCGGGAGTGGAGGGGATTTTTATACCCACTCGTCTTTACCGGGAGTGGAGGGGTAAGGAGGTGGAGAGCCTCACTCCTGCCAGGGACGGGGGAGCTGAGAGGCCCGGCGTACAGTGCCCGTGTCCACTGCGTCGTGTGCTATATTCACCCCAAATTTGGGGTGAAGTCCAGGTCCTGGTATCACACAATTTACCCAAGTTCCAATTAATTTAAATATAAAATAATAAAATAAGGATTTGCATGTTACTCCTTCTACTGGCTGCACTTCACCTTCCCTTTGCCTGCTTCTTGGTGACTCTATGTTATGCCTCAGGCACTTATACTCTTCTTATTAGATAATGTTGCTTGAACACTTGTGCTATCATTATTATTTTTATTCGTGCTAACCCCTTTCTTGCAGTAACTCGACAACGGACCGCAGGTATGATTCTCTTATTTGGCTATTCAGTTTTCGCTATATATTTAGTTTATATGTCTTATTCCTTTGCCTTGCCTTGTGGATTGATAACCCTAAAGCGATGCCCAGATCCAAGTTGGTTCCTACTGGGGCACGCATTGACGTGCTCCTTCCCATTTTTCAGGTAGCAGGGTCAGCTTGGTTGGAGGTGACTTGGAGTTGGGTTCAGGGTAGCACTTGGTGTGAGCTGCCTTGTGGTGTGATATGGTTGTCTTGTGAGGAGGAGAATGACGGTGTATGTGTAGTGGTGCACTTGGATTATGTACGTAAATGAAAGTTGTTGTATAAATTAGTTGTTGTTGTTCTATACTATTTATCAGTTGTTGATATTCTAATGAAGCTGCATTTGTATTATCCCAGCATGTGCGCAGTGGCCTACTTATTCAGTTACTTCTTTCCTCTCTCTTCACCCTCACTCTTCAGAATACTTGGGAAAAAGAATTTTAAATGTCGGGTATTCTGTAGAACGGGGCGTGACATCTTCCTAGTCGTCGAGCCACCTCGCACTTCTATCCCCCTTCTGTCAGTGCGAGCACCACTTCCACCACCACCTCCTCCGTAGAGACCTCCAGGGCTGTCCACACCTTTCCCCCGAGGTCACTTTGCACCTTCTTCCGCGTCCGGACCTGAGGGCACGGTTGTTTCTGTTGCTCGTGATCTTGCTTTTCCCACCATTTTGGAGCCTGCTAGTTCTGTCCCCACCACTGTTGTCCCCACCACTGCTATCCCCACCAGTCCTGTTTCTTCCAACACACTTACAGCACCTGTGGACCTCCTCACTTCCCTTCATACCACTTTAGTGTCCACGGTCACTCTTCCTGGCACCACTTCTGCACCAGCGTCAACAGTATTTTCTTAGAGTGTCGTGGTGTCTGTCACCACTTCTGTTGCCACGACGTCTCCCTTTTCTGATGCTGTTGTTGCTTCTACCTCTGCACCGGATCTCGGATCCATTCCACTCCCAGCTTCTTCCACCGAGATCCCTGCTAGACCACCCTCCCCTGACTTTCAGTTCAGACCCCGTGGATCACTTTCACGAGGCCATGCTACGAGAGTGGTTTCTAGCAGTTCATGTCCACCACCTAGCTCCCGCACCATGGATGCACGTCTCATTGCAGTGGAGACCGAGGTCGTTATCTTGAGGCGTGCCTTTGACACCCTCTCGAGCTCGGTCGTCGCCTTTAAGCAGTCAGAGCGGGACCTCACCGCCATTCTCGATATTCTTAGGCACCATCGTGCACCCACTATTATACTTGCACCTGCCCCTCCTCCTAGGCCAGACCCCGTTCCTCCTGTCACTGCCACACCGCTCACTGTACCCCATTCTCAGGCTTTTGCATGGCCTGTCACTTTTCTGTTGAGTCGGTTGCACCACTTGTGGACGCTTCTATTGTTGACACACCCATTCTCACACTTGTTGACACACCGGCCGTTCCAATTTCTTCTGAGCCTGTTGCACGATCTGTTGACCTGCTGGCCGACACACTTGTCAAGCCTCCACCTGTTGCGCCTGATGTTCCTATTTCTGGTCCTCAACAGCGGGACCCATCACCACCTCCAGAGGGCGGTGCCCATGCTTGATCGTTATATTATTTTTGCTCCTACCCCCCCTATATTTTGTGTCCATCTGTCTCTTTGGTGCCTCGTTCTCTCATAGCTTGGGGGAGGACCCATTTTGCACCACTTGTATATATCCATCATGTTGCATTTGCATATATTCCACTCGCATCATGTCATCATTTGCATCATATACCTGCTTGTCCACATTTTTGCATCTTAGGCATTAGGTCATGCATCTGCATTTTTCCTTTTATTTGTATAGTTTCATTTTTCGTTTATTTTCCTTTTATTTTACACCCGCCTACTCTGGCCTCATTTTCCCGTCTTTCATGAGTGTTCTAAGCAGTGAGGACACTGCTGTGTTTAGCTTGGGGGATGAGCGCTATCGCTCTTTTACTTTCATTTTTATATACTTCCTTTCACTTTACACCTTTTTTATTTTCATTTTCCGCCCTTTTTTCCACCATTTTTCTTTTTTTTCATTTAGCATCATATTTTCCATGTTTTCGTGTGCTTGCATGCTTGCTTTTATTTTATTTTCTTCGCTTTTCTCTTCCTATCCTTGCTAGATATATCCCGAATGATGATATCTCTCTTAGCTTTAGTAGCTATCACGATGCTTATATCTTTTGTCATGCTATTTAGAGTATTTCAGTGTCTTGCTATCTATATGCTTGCATATATGTTTCTTTTGATGATTTCTCTATATGAATGCATGAAATGAATTGAAACCGAACGTATGCAATAGTATTTAGTATGCTTTTGTTGGAAATGCACCAAGATTCACGCATCATTAGAATATCTGAAGCATCTGCCTTGTTATCTTATTCACTTTCTATTGCATGCCTGCTATGATTGTATGCCTTACCGCTTGACTTCATTATTCGTTGAAATGAATGAAAATACCCATGATTGCTTATGAGTTTAGTTGAAGTATTATCTTATTGAACCGTTACCCACATCTTATGAGTGAACTGAGTGCTATATTAATTCTTTCTATACATATCTTATTATTCTCCACATGTCACTTGGGTTCACCCCCTTGCAGCTACTTATACCGCATTAACTTTCCAAAAATCCCAAAAGGAAAAGCTAGCTTCCAAAAAGCCAAAAAAGGAGCCAAAAGCAAACATACATATTCAATAGCTCCTACAGAAAAAAGGAGAAAAAAAGAGAAAAGAAAAATATTTCTCTATTTTACTACTTGAAGCTACAAAAATACTTGGAAAAAAGCCACAAAAATTCCATTATTATTCCTTAGATGCGATGCCTCAAGCTAAGCTTGGAGGGGGGTGAATTCATTTGATTATATGAGTGAGTATGCCATTAGAGTGGAGTTGTGCACAATTGAGAATAGTTGATAATGCTTAGACTTTGCAAAATATATTAGCTATGGAGATTTTTCATGATTTGAGATGAATATATGAAAGCCATGATCCTTATTCTATTCTCTATTGCATGCTTGATTTGACTCTTGTATGTGTCGCTTATATTTTTTGATTGAAAAGTGCATCGCCAACATTTGTATATTAAACTCTATGAATTACACGATATGGATATGAATTGATTGCA
Organism: Scilla litardierei; assembly: GCA_030789695.1. Lineage (NCBI taxonomy): Eukaryota > Viridiplantae > Streptophyta > Magnoliopsida > Asparagales > Asparagaceae > Scilla > Scilla litardierei. The sequence goes on from CM061142.1 coordinate 626,028,586, forward strand.
TTTAGAGAATCCCTTCCTTTGCTCTTAAATGCTTGCAAGTAATATGTTTAGTTAAGATATGAAATTCTTATTAGCATGTGACCCATCTTCGAAGTATCGTGATATGTAGCTATGGCTTGAGATCTGATCGAATGCTCTAGCATCCCCCTCATCTTTCGTTCTTTTTCTATTTTTTTATTTTCATCACCCGATGAGCCTCGTATTCGTCTTCCTCGAGGACGAGTAAGAGGTAAGCTTGGGGATTTTGATATGTCCATATTTTACATATATTTATTGCATCATTGCATGTCATATTCGCCTCCAAAATCCACATTTTCATACATTATCATGCTTCTAACGACATATTCGACTTTTGTATAGCTTTATGGATTTTCAGGAGTTTCGGAGCAAACTGGAGCTATCCCCCTCTGCGGAGAGCCGGGGGTGTGTGTTTGCATGGCAGCCCCCCTGCGCGGAGAGGGGGGGGGGGGTGGTGGTTCAGGGATGGTAGCCCCCCCACGCAGCGAGGCATGGGGGGGTGCAGTTCGGCAGTAGACCCGTCGAGGGGGGGATCTATTTTCGCCTTCGGGGCAGTAGATCAATGGTGGCCGACGACAAGGTCGTCACCGAAGCTGTGGGGGATAAAAACATGGTTTTTGTTTTATTTTTCAGATTAAAAACATGGTTAAAAATTATTTTTAGACAAGAAAATCGTCGATTAGGCAAATAACCTTATTTCCACTCCAATCTTGCGAGATCGATGGAGAAAACAATCATGCACATGATAAAAATTAAAATTTTTAGCGAGAATACCTCTAGATGCGTCCTCCAGATCTAGCAACGGTTGACAAAGCCTACGCGTGGATGACAACGCCCATTTGAGGTAGACAAAGCAATGCGCATGGATCTCCCGCCTTTCCTTCGCTTACGCAACGATCGGTTTTTGTGTGGAAGTTTTTATTTAGAGGCTCGTACTGATAACGTGTTATGAATCATCATCTGGGGGAGGAACCTCCAGCTCTTTATTTATAGCTGAGAGAGGAGCGTACACAGATAGGATACAATAGATACAGTCTTATCTATAAGATAAGACGTAATCCTAATACAAATCTATCGTCAATATTTGTTCACAACAGGAATATTCTTTTCAAAATTGCTCCGTTCACGTATTTTTTTGGCTTAGGGAGTTGCTTTGCAAACATACAATTTTGCTCAGTGCGCATACCACTTAACTTTTTGCTCAATGCACAAACTGTACTAATTTGAAAAACTCGGGTTTTGCTCAGTACGCATATCAGGATTCATTAAAACTCCTTCCATAATTTTGATGAGCATTGCATCACTCACTTCACATCACTCACTTCAAATACCACTTAATTTTTGCTCATTGTGCGCCTCCCTACCTAATTATCTTTTAAAACCTTTTTTATTTGGTGATAGTGTATTATTTAATTAGTTAATTAGTTCTGGAAGGTGGCGGGGGCTGTGGCGGAGGGGGAGGGGTAGAGGGCGATGAGGGGGGCGGAGGTAGCTGTTGGATAATGAACATCCTTAGTGAAGTTTGATGGTGATCAACAAGTGATTATTACTCATCTATCTCTCTAAGTGTGTAGATAATCTCAAGTCAAGGAAGTGGTATTTTATATCAAAAGTCAATAAAAGTCAACAATGGTCAACAAAGTCAAAGAACTTGAGAATGGAGAAGAAGCCAAAGTGAAAGCTTTAAAGATGGATGTGGAAGCTCAAACAAAGGAAAAGGAGCATAAAGGAACCAAGACATGAAGAAGGGAGTACTCAAAAACATCAAGAAGCCACAATGGGTATTTGACATATTTTACTCCTTCTTGAGTCTTAGATTTTTGTTGGTGTTTCGGGGTGTTTTCTCAACACTGGTTGATAATATGAAGGTCCGAAGGTCCGCTAACGTGGAGGATGAGAATGACCTTCTGGGCCGATCGGATAAGCAAGCTCTGATGTGAGGGTGCATGGATCCAAGCAACAGTGCACCAAAGGGAAGCTTCGACGAGTTAGAAACCTCTGAAATAGGTCGACCGGGCGGTCTCTCGGTCGAGGATGCTCAGGGCCAATCGATGGGATGCCGAAGGGAAGCTTCGGCTGGGCGACGTCTCATTCGATCTGCAAAACGAGGGAGCTCGTCAGGGGGTCGGACCTTGGTTCTGACCAAGTCCCCTCCGATGCCTAAGTCAGATCTTGACTAAGAAATGCTTCGGTGGAATCGGGCTTGGTTCACGGTGTAACGGTTACTTTCCGACCGTACGTATGCTAGCGCATAGCTGTATTTCGCGTGCGATTTATGTATTTGATTTTTATTACAGTCATCCGAAGTTTAGACGCGTGACCGAACCCTACTTTCACCACCCTCTCGGAGGCGCGATCGCCCTGGTATCTTCGTTGTAATTTTTGGACCTCGATGGACCAATTTGCTAAATCACATAATTAATTTTGTTTTTTTTTAAAAAAAACTTTTTTTTGAAATTTGAATTTCCAAGCCTGCTCGTTTTTTTAACACATACTTAAATTACTAATTGTTTTTTTAAAACCTCCACTAACTAATACTTTGAAAATCAAATCTTCTGTTTGTTAAGGGGAAAACGAATCAAAACCTTTAGATTTTTTTAAACTCAAACCAAATCTATATCCTAACAAACCCCACTAACTCAACCATACCCCATATCTTTCCCCTATTATCTCCCCACGTTTCCTCACGTCACCAACTCCCATATCCCTCTCCCACTCTCCTACTCTATAAGCAACCTAGGGCTGAACTCACGCACAGCGAAATAAAAAAAAAATACATTGAAACTTAGCTACTCTCCTAGCCTCAGCCGCACGAAGAGAACACAGGCTTTCACGTGCTTACCTCGTTTGAAAACCCAAACAAAAACTTAGGCCATCAACCCTACCTCTCAGCTGCACAAAAACCCAGGTGAACCCTATGAGTCTCTCTTCCTCTTCCTCCCGAAACCCACATGCAACCCAGTCTTCAAACCGCGCAACCTCTCCATTCTCCTCCCAACTTCCACCGCCCATCGACAGCCATAACCTCCCTCCGGCGGGCTCCTCCCCCAATGAGCAAAACACCCGAACCCATGACCGCCATCTACCCTCTCCTTCAAGGCCAATGCCGAACCCACACATCGACAGCCCTCAGCCCCACAGCAAAACCACTCCGACGAACTTTCCAAGCCCCGACGCCGGAACTCCCCTCTCGCCTGAGATCTCTCCCTCCGACCGCCAGAAACTCCCGACAACCGCGCCTGCTTCCACTCCGGTGAACACACACCCAGGCAACCTCCCCCCAAGAGCCCGACAGTAGTCCAAACCCGTCGCCCTCCTCCTTGCTCCGACGTCCGAAGTCACCTCGCCTCCGCGTGTCTCCCCTCAACCGCAGACCGCGAACCCTCTGGGAGCCCACGGCTTTCTGCCGCCTCAGTCTGCACAGCCCCCGGCGCCTCCCTCCTCCAACACGTGGGTCTCCGAAGCCCGAGAGCCGCACAACTCCGGCCATCTCCAGCGCCTCAAGTCGGCAGTCTTCATTCGTCTTCGAACCATCGCCGCGCCACTCCCGAAGCCCGCACTGCACCACCGGGCGTTGCCGCTGCCGCCGTTACCGTATCATCCGAGGCGTCACTGCCTGCAAGAGTGAACGCAAGGACGAAGAGCGAGCACATGAGTTTTCGTGCGTAAGTTTATTATACAGGTCATTTATACTATTAGTAGTTTGTTGTCAACCCTAACTCACGGAATATGTGGTATTTTTGTGTGTGCGTGAGTTTTAATGCATGCTTCCATGCTTTCGACCGTATAACTTTGGTTTTATACTCGAATATATATTTACAGTAAGCACTTGTGCATGCATTTAATCAAATGCCTATCTAATATTAAATTGGTATAGTTAATATTAATGTGGGGTTATAAGTTAGCTTAACTCTTATATGATTGATATGTTAACCGAAGCCTTATACTATAAGTTTATGACCTCTCTTAAGTAGGTAGCATACAGTTAGGTATTATTATTGACAGTAAGTTAGGTTACCACTCTATTTATGTAAGTAAGTTGTATATGCATGTTAGTTAAAAATGGGATATGTTACTAATTCGGTATTAATAATAGGGTGTGTGTAACAGTAGAATTAATATTTATTTCCTTAAGTTTGATATCGCGTATCTAATGACGCAGAGATAGTCACGCTTTCTGTACGACCACGTGAACACTAGAGACCAGTGACGAGAAGTTTCGGAAATTGGAGTCGTGACGCGATCCGCTACCGTTTCCAGACCCGACGTCGGATCCACGCGCGATCGTTATACCAGGTTGGTGCCATAACTCGTAGCGAACCCACACCGTAGAACAATCAAACCCTTACTAAAAATTGGACAACTATAATTAAATTTACTTTCTGCATCTGTAAAACGTTGCCCACCATAGAGATCGACCATCGGACGACTTCTCTGTGCACATAGGGTAGTGGTCGATCTAGGTTGAACAAAAACATCAAAATGTGATTTTGACGAATAGGATAGTCCCGATAACCTAGAAATAAACCTAAATAGGATTTACTGAAAACGAGGCCTGACATCGTCGCCGTGGCGATATTTCAGACGGACTTCCACTGACGAGACGCTTGGACGAGACGCTTCGAGAGGATGACACACTCGCCATCGCAGGCAAGTGTATCCACTTGCACTTTTTGGCCGTGCTTAGGCCTTAGTTGGTTAGAATTGTTAACTGTGAACAAATAGAACCGGACGTGAAATGATAGCGTCCGGGACGACTTCTGACGGCTCAGACTTGACGACGAAGTCTGAGCCTGACAACAACAACTTTTGATGCTATAGGGCTATCATGTGTGTGCGTGTGTGTGGACACCCTAGAATAACCCTTCCTGTCTTGTCACGTCCCGTCCCGTCTTGCACAGCCCGCTGGGCAATAGGGCACTCTCCGAGTGATCCCTTGTACTGATACACAGCCTACGGGCAATAGGGCACTCTCCAAGTTAGAGAGAGTGATCCCTTGTACTGATACACAGCCCGAGGGCAATAGGGCACTCTCCAAGCTAGAGAGAGTGATCCCTTGTACTGATTCTCAGCCTGCGGGCAATAGGGCACTCGCCAAGCTAGAGCGAGTGATCCCTTGTACTGGTGTCATGTCATGTCTTGTCTTGGGGTTTGGGGTTGGGTTGAGCGTGCGCACGGCAAGAGGGTCTGATCCCCCTCGAACCGTAAGGCGTGAACCCTTTCGTGTCTCACTTGTCTTGTCTTGCCTTGTTTCCGTCACGTCCCGTCTTGTCTTGACACCTGTAGGTTAGTCCCGTAGTTTGTAGCACACGCTACAACTACTACTTGTTGCGCTTTACTTTCCTGCTGCGTTACTTCTGTTTGTTACTCAGTTATAACCCTAGCATGCTAATCAACCAGTAAAACGTTGTCTAAAAGTTGATACACTTGTAGTTCGGTCTAACCCTTTTTGTAGACCTGACCTGACGTACAGTTCCTTTCCTTTGGTGCTGTACGTCAGGTGTTGAGCCAGAGTTCGTGAACGAGGCAGACTCACTGGAGTACGTGGAGCCGAGGACGTCGTCATCAGAGTACGTACCTGACGAGGACCAGACCTAGCAGTCATCTTTAGTCGTCACTTTCAGAGGTTACTACTTTTCGGTTTGTCTTTAAATCTTTTGTTGCCATGCTTAGGCTACTTTTAGACTTTGTACCAGTTGGATATTATATCTCTATTAAATGAATGTAACTGTCACGACCCGCTTCCCTAAAATAGAGGCGAGACGTGAAAAGGTCCGCACGGGAGTGGAGCGGTGAAGCCCCAAACCCGATAAGCATCAATTCAGTATAAGCAGGTCCCTGTAATTGCAATCGAAACAACAACAATAATAAATTAAGACGGATATGAAATACCAATCCCAAAGTTTGTCCACAAAATATTCAACATCACAGAAAAGCCACCAGGCTAAAGGGAAGAGTCTAAGGGCCCAGAACAAGGCCAGACAAAAGCAACGACATAAAGTAAGTATAGGTGCCACGCACCGATAACAAAACAACTGACTAACAAAAGTAAAACACACGAAGACACTAGGACTGGTCCCCAATGTCCACGTACTCCCCGTCCAACACGGGCTCAAGCTCGGCGTCCGCAAACACCTCACCCTCAGCAAGCAACTCAGGCTCGGGGTCTAACATGCGTCACCCAAAAGAGAAAGGGGCACATGTCAGCAAGTCTAAAAGACTTGGGCAAGGAAACTGAAAGTAACTAGCAACCTAGCATTTAAATGTTAAACAATGGCATGGCAGTTGAATATGATGCAACAGTTTAAAAGAGAGACAAGCATGCACAATGTAGCCAAAGCTACCAACTCACTAGTTCACGAATCACTTATCACTGTTTTCACTTATCACTGTTAATCACTTATCACTGTTAATCACTTAAACACTAGAGATTTCGCCTGCAGGCTGGAGTGGCGGATCAGGCCATCTCGTGCTCTGGTGACGCATATCTCTTACTCACTTAAACACTAGAGATTTCGCCTGCAGGCTGGAGTGGCGGATCAGGCCATCTCGTGCTCTGGTGACGCATATCTCTTACCCCACCCCTACGTGTATCGAGCATTTGCTCGCTTCTGGATCACGGGCCAGGAAGTGTATTTGGCATAGGGTTGTGCCCACGAAAAGTGGGTGCCTAGCCGGTATCCGAGCGTTGGGGTTTCCAACTACAGGGCTCGCTTCTGGAACACGAGCCAGGAATATAATGTTGTAGCGTGTGCTACACAATCACAATAATTTATTACTATGCAATGACATGAACAAATGATTGCGTACCGTTAATTGAATTTAAACGTGACATACAAGCATGATGAGGGTGACGGACCAAGCTTCGTTGTCAAGCTAGGTCAATGGCGTCTAAACGGCTATCCTTTCACCGTTTAGTCTCTTTTACGCTAAAACAAGGTAATGGCCTAAGACATGGCCCAAATCAAGAGATGCAAGTTTCACTTGCCTATCACCGGGGATGACGGTTACGAAAGTTCGTCTCTGCGGATGCTAGCCTACGGGGAGTCGCTGTTATGGGGAACAATCATCGAAACACAAGTATTTTATTAGGGTTTCATAAAAATTACAATAAGATAAGAAAACAACGGTAGATCGATTTCTTACCGAGAGGAGGCGGAAGTAACACTTCGGGGAACCCTAGGATCAGATCTGGAGAAGATTGGAGAAGTTTGGGGAAACTAGGGTTTCGGGGGATTTTGGGGATTTGATGGGTTTCGGTGAGATTTTGGGGAAGATGAGGGGTGGATAGAGGGAATGGATGGATTGGATGATGGATTTAGGGTTTGGAATGAAGGATTGAAGCTTGGAGGAAGATGGGGGCTTGGAGGGGAAGAAACTAGGGCTTAGGGTCGTGTTGGAGAAGAAGAAAACGATTGGGTTGGGTATTTATAGGTTGAGCTGGCGGCTGCCCAGAAATTAGGGTTTTAACACTGGTTAGTCGGTCAAAGAACAACCACTGACCGACTAGTTTGGCAACTAGTCGGTCGGTCGACCAACGCAGACCGACTAAGTGTAAACAGTAACTCCTGAACGAAAATAGGATTCTAGAGTTAGTCGGTCCATGAACATGTACTGACCGACTAGTTTAGCATCTAGTCGGTCGATGAATGTTCTTAGACCGACTAAGAGTAAACAGTAACTGATACAAAAATAATATGATGAGTTAGTCGGTCCAAGAAGCATTGCTGACCGACTAGTTTGCAACCTAGTCGGTCAACCAACGTTCTTAGACCGACTAACGATAAACAGTAACTCCTGAGAAAATTTAGAAAGCTCACTAGTCGGTCCAAGAAGGATTGCCGACCGACTGGATCGTCATCTAGTCGGTCGGTGGCCCTTCTTACACCGGCTAATGAGCACAGAAAAGTACCGATACGGAGCGCGAGGCCTCGGGATCGATTCCTAAGACTCCTAGGCTTGATCTAACAGTTAGATATGACCGTTATGAAGTCCGTCACGAGTGACATACTTCGAAATCGACAATCCTAAGGAAGAAGCGAGAAAATACGACGAATCGATCGAAAATGAAATCTACGGAGACGAAAACCACACAAGAGGAGAAAATCCACCAAAACATATATTATATTATATTAAATCCAGATACATGAAAAGCAGTCGTTACAGTAACTTCCTTTCTGTACTTTTGTTGTCCGAACTATAATAATGCAAGAACCTGAAAATCGTTTTAAAATGGTACCTCTACAGACGCTTATTGGGTCCGAGCTTCTGAAGCTCTGGCCTAAGCGGGCCTCGTCACGTTTCGCTTCCGTCCATTTTGGGAAGCGGGGCGTGACAGGTTTTAGTGGTGGCCCATGCAGGTCATGCAAAAGTTCGGAACAATAAGAGTACCGCATTCATTTAATATCCATGTACGAGTCTGAATTAGGTTTTCCCAGTCTTACTTAGTAGGAAGACTTAGGTAGATGTCCCAGTTTGATAGTCAGAGGCCTTGGTTAAGATTTAGTAATCCTCGTCTTAGGACACCCTAGTAGTCTCTCACCCGGCTCGGGCCATGTTAGAGTTCTAGAATCCTTCTTTTAGTCGTTCTCTCAGTTCCATCGACTTCGGGTCCGGCAGAACGTGATCTTGATTCTCTTAGGGCCTTTCCCTGAGATATTTCTATTACAGTCTAGTTCATTAGGAAGACTTAGTGCTGAGTTCTCCTGATCTTTAGACGGCCCGAAAATTAGAACACCTGACCTTTCGGCATCTTCATGATCACTACACTTTTTGTTTTATCGACCGTAGAGTTCCATCGTAGCTTTCATGAATCATATCTTAGGCGTATTCATAATACGATCACATTCTTACCCTCGATTCACGTGATCGTTTCATGACACTTATCGATAATTCTTCGAACCCATCCTTTGCAAATCCTGCTTCTTTTAAAAGTGTTTTCGAAATTCATTATTAAATTCTTCGCTCGGTTTAACTTCTTTCAAAACCCTTTATTTTATATTTTTTTAAAAAAAATTTCTTGTTTTTCGGTTGGATTAAAGTTCCTTCTTGGGTTTTGAAACCTCCTTGGTCGTAATTTTCAAGTTACTACCTTGTAATTATTCCTAACAGGTATATTCCGTATTTCAGTTTTTAAAACATTGTTATCATTTTTGATAATTCAATATATATATTATTCTTTTTCTAAACTACAAAATTTATTTTAACCACTTATCGTACAGTCCTTTTAGGATATTTTTGGAGCTATAAAAAAGAGACTTCAATTTTTAGTATATCTGTTTTCTAATCAGCATATCCGTATTTCAAAAATCTTCTATAAATTTATTTACATATGTAAAACAATCACTACCTCATCCTACTCATTATTTTCTTAGTCTAACACTTTTTCGTGTTTTAAAATTTTACCGTCTGCTCACTTTTTCTACATATTTTTATAAGTATAAAAGTATATGATACCATACTTTACACATAATTTTTCTTTCATCCATTTCAATGTTTTGAGCAATATTTTTGTCCCATCCAACCGGCTATTTTCTCATCCTCACCTTATCTGACCTCGTTCTTTTCGATCTTGTTTCGTTTCGCTTTTGGTTTCGGTTTCCTTTTTTTATGTAGCCATCAGTGCCTGTAGTTGCCTATGTCATCTTTAGTTAGTAGTGGTCCCATTGGTTTGTGATGTCGTCGTGGTGTGTGTGTGTGTGTGTGTATATATATATATATATATATATATATATATATATATATATATATATGTAGAGTGTGTGGACCTGTATGAGTGTGTTACCTTTAGGATCTTAATGTATGTCCCTTGTGTCATATGGCATACTCAGTATTATCCGTGATATAGGTGGAGTTGTCTGAATGATGGTATTCATAGAGGTATGGATATCGTCATAGCAGGAAATTTCTTAGACTTAGTCTTTCGTATTACAGAATAGCGTATCTTTGGCTGCATGTGATTGTATCAAAAACTTTTGTTTTCTTTTAAACCAAATCTTTAAAGTTTTGAAACTAGCACACAAGATCACAACCCACCTATCTTCCATCATCTATTACCACAACTCCACATGTTTTTCCCACATGTTATTTTTAAAAATAGGTCTTTGGTCTTAAAATTTCTTTTTCTTCCCTCTTCGAAGTGTTAATTTTTATATGAGTTACATTGTTAGGACTAGTTAACATTACTATAGGATTATGTTTGCGGGTAGGCATAAAGCGAGATGAGATATGTTGTAGCGGTGATTGGTTGATTTTGAACACAAAGACATTAAATTAGATTTCTTTCAGATGAAAAAAAACAAGGTGTCCAAGACTTATTTATAATACCAATGTATGACGACTCAGTGGAGAATTCTGGTTGGATAAAATTATAATATAGGGAGATGAAAACTTAGCACACCTGAAACTTGGATGAGTGGTAGATATAAGTAGCTATGAAGATATAGTATGTTTTAGGGTAATCATGAGAATGAGTAGAACATTTAAAGCATCAAGACTTGATTATTAAGTTGACGTGAGAAGACATTGGAAATAACATGACGTGTTGAGATGAATGGATGGTTAGGTAAACGGATTTAATATTGGTTGGGATTAGTTATAGTGAGTAAGGATAAGATGTGATTTTGATAGTTCAAATTATTCGGCGGATAAATTTATGGGACGATATGACGAAGCATGTATGGATGACAAGGCGATTGTTGATTTTGGGAAAGGTGTCACAAGATAAACAAAGTTTTCGTCTTAGATTGGTGATTGGCTAGAACACCATTTTAGCGATTGATTAATATTGGGAAAAGATTGAGAAATTTAAAGATGTTTTTTTGAGCAATGATGTTTAGTGGAGTAGTATGGTATGAGAAGATGATTATCATTTTTATGAGAACTTGGAGTTGGAAATTTGAACGGCAGTGATGGGTCTATAGTTACGTGTTAGGATGTGAGTTTAGTCGTAGCTTCATCCGATGAAAAGACGAGCAATGATGAATTGTTGTGGAACACCGATTGAAGTGGTAGGATTAGCGACCATTATGTGGAATATGGGAGTTGTAGGTAAAAGGGTATATAGATATTATTATTATTATTATTAGTATATGTGATTCCGAGGACGGAATCATTTCTAAGGTGGGTAGAATGTAACGGTTACTTTCCGACCGTACGTATGCTAGCGCGTAGCTGTATTTCACGTGCGATTTATGTATTTGATTTTTATTACAGTCATCCGAAGTTTAGACGCGTGACCGAACCCTACTTTCACCACCCTCTCGGAGGCGCGATCGCCCTGGTATCTTCGTTGTAATTTTTAGACCTCGATGGACCAATTTGCTAAATCACATAATTAATTTTGTTTTTTTAAAAAAAAAAACTTTTTTTTTGAAATTTGAATTTCCAAGCCTGCTCGTTTTTTTAACACATACTTAAATTACTAATTGTTTTTTTAAAATCTCCACTAACTAATACTTTGAAAATCAAATCTTCTGTTTGTTAAGGGGAAAAACGAATCAAAACCTTTAGATTTTTTTTAAAATCAAACCAAATCTATATCCTAACAAACCCCACTAACTCAACCATACCCCATATCTTTCCCCTATTATCTCCCCACGTTTCCTCACGTCACCAACTCCCATATCCCTCTCCCACTCTCCTACTCTATAAGCAACCTAGGGCTGAACTCACGCACAGCGAAATAAAAAAAAAATACATTGAAACTTAGCTACTCTCCTAGCCTCAGCCGCACGAAGAGAACACAGGCTTTCACGTGCTTACCTCGTTTGAAAACCCAAACAAAAACTTAGGCCATCAACCCTACCTCTCAGCTGCACAAAAACCCAGGTGAACCCTATGAGTCTCTCTTCCTCTTCCTCCCAAAACCCATATGCAACCCAGTCTTTAAACCGCACAACCTCTCCATTCTCCTCCCAACTTCCACCGCCCATCGACAGCCACAACCTCCCTACGGCGGGCTCCTCCTCCAGTGAGCAAAACACCCGAACCCATGACCGCCATCTACCCTCTCCTTCAAGGCCAATGCCGAACCCACACATCGACAGCCCTCAGCCCCACAACAAAACCACTCCGACGAACTTTCCAAGCCCCGACGCCGGAACTCCCCTCTCGCCTGAGATCTCTCCCTCCGACCGCCAGAAACTCCCGACAACCGCGCCTGCTTCCACTCCGGTGAACACACACCCAGGCAACCTCCCCCCAAGAGCCCGACAGTAGTCCAAACCCGTCGCCCTCCTCCTTGCTCCGACGTCCGAAGTCACCTCGCCTCCGCGTGTCTCCCCTCAACCGCAGACCGCGAACCCTCTGGGAGCCCACGGCTTTCTGCCGCCTCAGTCTGCACAGCCCCCGGCGCCTCCCTCCTCCAACACGTGGGTCTCCGAAGCCCGAGAGCCGCACAACTCCGGCCATCTCCAGCACATCAAGTCGGCAGTCGTCATTCGCCTTCGAACCATCGCCGCGCCACTCCCGAAGCCCGCGTTGCACCACCGGGCGTTGCCGCTGCCGCCGTTACCGTATCATCCGAGGCGTCACTGCCTGCAAGAGTGAACGCAAGGACGAAGAGCGAGCACATGAGTTTTCGTGCGTAAGTTTATTATACAGGTCATTTATACTATTAGTAGTTTGTTGTCAACCCTAACTCACGGAATATGTGGTATTTTTGTGTGTGCGTGAGTTTTAATGCATGCTTCCATGCTTTCGACCGTATAACTTTGGTTATATACTTGAATATATATTTACAGTAAGCACTTGTGCATGCATTTAATCAAAAGCCTATCTAATATTAAATTGGTATAGTTAATATTAATGTGGGGTTACAAGTTAGCTTAACTCTTATATGATTGATATGTTAACCGAAGCCTTATACTATAAGTTTATGACCTCTCTTAAGTTGGTAGCATACAGTTAGGTATTATTATTGACAGTAAGTTAGGTTACCACTCTATTTATGTAAGTAAGTTGTATATGCATGTTAGTTAAAAATGGGATATGTTACTAATTCGGTATTAATAATAGGGTGTGTGTAACAGTAGAATTAATATTTATTTCCTTAAGTTTGATATCGCGTATCTAATGACGCAAAGACAGTCACGCTTTCTGTACGACCACGTGAACACTAGAGACCAGTGACGAGAAGTTTCGGAAATTGGAGTCGTGACGCGATCCGCTACCGTTTCCAGACCCGACGTCGGATCCACGCGTGATCGTTATACCAGGTTGGTGCCCTAACTCGTAGAGAACCCACACTGTAGAACAATCAAACCCTAACTAAAAATTGAACAACTATAATTAAATTTACTTTCTGCATCTATAAAACGTTGCCCACCATAGAGATCGACCATCGGACGACTTCTCTGTGCACATAGGGTAGTGGTCGATCTAGGTTGAACAAAAACATCAAAATGTGATTTTGACGAATAGGATAGTCCCGATAACCTAGAAATAAACCTAAATAGGATTTACTGAAAACGAGGCCTGACATCGTCGCCGTGGCGATATTTCAGACGGACTTCCACTGACGAGACGCTTGGACGAGACGCTTCGAGAGGATGACACACTCGCCATCGCAGGCAAGTGTATCCACTTGCACTTTTTGGCCGTGCTTAGGCCTTAGTTGGTTAGAATTGTTAACTGTGAACAAATAGAACCGGACGTGAAATGATAGCGTCCGGGACGACTTCTGACGGCTCAGACTTGACGACGAAGTCTGAGCCTGACAACAACAACTTTTGATGCTATAGGGCTATCATGTGTGTGCGTGTGTGTGGACACCCTAGAATAACCCTTCCTGTCTTGTCACGTCCCGTCCCGTCTTGCACAGCCCGCTGGGCAATAGGGCACTCTCCGAGTGATCCCTTGTACTGATACACAGCCTACGGGCAATAGGGCACTCTCCAAGTTAGAGAGAGTGATCCCTTGTACTGATACACAGCCCGAGGGCAATAGGGCACTCTCCAAGCTAGAGAGAGTGATCCCTTGTACTGATTCTCAGCCTGCGGGCAATAGGGCACTCGCCAAGCTAGAGCGAGTGATCCCTTGTACTGGTGTCATGTCATGTCTTGTCTTGGGGTTTGGGGTTGGGTTGAGCGTGCGCACGGCAAGAGGGTCTGATCCCCCTCGAACCGTAAGGCGTGAACCCTTTCGTGTCTCACTTGTCTTGTCCTGCCTTGTTTCCGTCACGTCCCGTCTTGTCTTGACACCTGTAGGTTAGTCCCGTAGTTTGTAGCACACGCTACAACTACTACTTGTTGCGCTTTACTTTCCTGCTGCGTTACTTCTGTTTGTTACTCAGTTATAACCCCAGCATGCTAATCAACCAGTAAAACGTTGTCTAAAAGTTGATACACTTGTAGTTCGGTCTAACCCTTTTTGTAGACCTGACCTGACGTACAGTTCCTTTCCTTTGGTGCTGTACGTCAGGTGTTGAGCCAGAGTTCGTGGACGAGGCAGACTCACTGGAGTACGTGGAGCCGAGGACGTCGTCATCAGAGTACGTACCTGACGAGGACCAGACCTAACAGTCAACTTTAGTCGTCACTTTCAGAGGTTACTACTTTTCAGTTTGTCTTTAAATCTTTTGTTGCCATGCTTAGGCTACTTTTAGACTTTGTACCAGTTGGATATTATATCTCTATTAAATGAATGTAACTTCCTTTCTGTACTTTTGTTGTCCGAACTATAATAATGCAAGAACCTGAAAATCGTTTTAAAATGGTACCTCTACAGACGCTTATTGGGTCCGAGCTTCTGAAGCTCTGGCCTAAGCGGGCCTCGTCACGTTTCGCTTCCGTCCATTTTGGGAAGCGGGGCGTGACACACGGAGAGACCAAGCACGAGTTCTCAGGTCGAGCTATGGAGGAGAAATGTAAAGTGGAACAAAGGTCCAAGGAGATGGTATACATCGGTGTAAAGTATACAGGATTCGGTCCCGTTGCCTTCCGGTCGCCCGCTCTCTTATAGGAGCCTGACCTGTCAAGACATCCATGGTGTTTTATGGTCCCTTCCCACGTGCCCGCCCACATTGATAGCGGTTTTAAATGGTGATCAAGGCGATCGGAGGAGGGGTTTCCCTCATCGAGGGGTAACAGCCCGTCGGGCTGTGGTCTTGGGCCGAGATGTCCTGCTCCGCTCATTGGGCCTTTGGGCATGAGCCCATGGCGGCACTGGGTAGAGTGGTTGGCCTTCTTTTCTTTAGCCCATTTGGGGGTCATAGTAATTGCCCACATCGCTCGGGCCATTCGACTATGACGGTTTGGTTCGAGGGATGTGATTCGTGCGGATTTGACAGGTGCATCAGTCGAGACAGCGCATTAAATGAAAATCATCATGGCGTAGGGCGCCAAGAATTCTCCCGACCATTGGGTACGGGATTTGGAGAGTCACCCTTCGTGTGATGCTGACACGTACGTGGGAGCAAACGACTGGAGATGATTCAGGGAATTTGGAGATGGTTGCATAAGAGGGGGCCGTTGCCTTCTGGATGAGGGCCATGCCTCTTCAGCATGGTTCTCTACTCCTTTGCTTTTGCATCTGTCATTGCCTTTTAGTGATCTTTCATCATGTGCTCCTCTTCTTCTTCCTCCAGCTCTGGGGCGAGCTGGTCGGCATCCGGGCTTTGCCACTCGGAGGGGTCGTTGGTTGGCTCTGCTGTCACGGTAGCCGTGCACCCTGGCACGGGCGTCGAGATTATCTGGCTGGAGGCGATCCTTCTGGTGTGCCCCAGGAGGCGATGGGCCAACCATCAGTGACTTGTGACACCTCTATGGCCTCGCCCTGCATCTCATTCCTTCATCCTCCTTACAACGCTAGGGCCCCCTTGATGAATGAGAGGATTTGCTTTCTTGGCCATTGCAAGGTTTGGGGTGTACGTGAAAACCTTTGCTTACGGGCTGCAGTTCCCTTTTCATCCTTTCATTACTGTATTTTTGTCTGCCTTCAGGCTCTCTCTGTCAGTTTAACCCTAACGCCATCGGGTCTTTAGTTGGGTTTCTCGTGTTGTGCATGCTTCAAAAGGTTGAGCCAACCCTGCCCTTCTTTCTGCCATTTTTACCGTCTGAGCCGCCATAAGTCAGGTGCTTTGATTTACATCACTGCTCGGAAGGATAGAAATTTGGTCTCCATGCGTCTGAACTCCGTGAAGCATTGGAAGGAGAACTATGTGTTTGTGACCCTCCCCGACGAGGAGAGTTTCCCAGCTAGTTAGGGTAGGCCCTGTTCACTGACTTTGGAGGGGAGGAGTCTTTCTTATGTGAAACTTGGGGCGATCGACAAGTTGTCTGTGGTCCCGGCTAGCGAGTGAGACATCAAGTTCCTCTTTCTGGACATCACCTTGAGGAGGACCGTGTGGTCTAAAGGTAAGCCTCGCCTTATTTGGCTCGGTCATCCCGTTAGTCTTCAGTCATTTGATCATTTCTGTTTAGGCAGATGTGGTCGGTGGAGGATCTTCTTCGCGTGCCCTACCGACTACCCCTCCTAATCACAGCCCAAGGATGGGCGATCATGTCTTGGCCGTCCGTCCGAAGCAGTAAGGCATGTTGTCCCAGGCTGGGAGAGGCCTAGTTGTGGGTGGTACGAAGAGGATGAGGGATCACCCTCCAGCAGACCATGAAAGAACACAGGGGAAGAAAGCGTGGGTCCTTATCTCCTGTAAGGTTTCTGGTGGTGATGCCCTGGTCTTTGATGTTCCCCCGCCCCCCCTCGGGCTCTAAGCAGCGCGATGACACGTGGCCTTGGGAGGGGGGGGGGATGGGGGCTTCTCTTCGATCTGTTCAGGCTTGCTTCTCACGGATTATGAACAGTCCTTGGGTGTTTTTAGATCATCCAAGACCGACCTTCCTACCTTGAAGAGCGAACTGCTCAGCCCCCGCTTTCCGGTGGGCTTGAAGGAGTCTATCTTCTTGGACTGTGGTGTTGTAGCTCGGCTGGCTGAGAACTCCTGCTTGCCCCAGGATCAGTCTGTGTTGGATGGGGTGAAGGACGATTGGCTGGCCACCTTTATTGTGCTCTGCAGTCAGCAGGTAAAGTCACGTGCGGCCTTGTGTGTATTCTCTGGTGGATGCTGTTAACCCTCGATTTTATCTGATGTAGTTATCCTCAGTTGGCATGTCGCTGCGGAGTCAGTCTGTGGCGCTCGCCAATACGGAGGCGAGCCTCGCTCAGAAGCAAGCGGTGGTAGAATTCGCTGAGGAAGCTTCTCAGGAGGCTGAGGCGCGTGTGAGCTCAATGGAGACCAAGATCTCCGAACTTTCCACTGAAGCCGAGAAGCTGGACACCGAGAGTGCCATGGCACTGGACAACAAATCCAAAGCTGAGGAGAGGGCCGCCCTATCGGTGAGGCCCGGGAGGGTTGAGGCGGATACCAACCTCGAGGATCTCGAGGACTTGCTGGAGGCGTCGGAGTCGCGGGAGGCTATGCTCAAGGCCAAACTCACCGAGGCGTTGAGCATGAGCGAGGCGGAGAAGTCAGGGCTTCAGGGCCAAATCGACGTTCTCGAGTCTCGGGTCAAGGAGATAGAGGAGGTAGACCATGCTTGGATAACACAAGAGGCAGTGAGGGAGTAATCCGAGAACTTCATCACCCCGGGGATGTCCAAAGCATTCAAGGCGGGTCCTCCATTACAGGCGCGAGATTGAGCGTAAGTTCCCTGGCTCGGGGGTCATATTTGAGGAGCTGGAGATGATCCCTGTCAAAGATGTTGAGGCACCGACGTCGGTCAGCCGGGAACCGATTCCGATGTTGTCGTCGTCAACCGACCTGTAGCTGGGGCCTGATCCTTTTTGTGGGTTACCCCCGTCCAATTTTTGTAACTCTGTAAATGACCTTGGCTCCTACCAGTTTTTATGATAGAGGTCACTGCATTTGGTGTTTGTTAATGGTATGAGTTTAAGGTGTTCTTTTCTGTTGTGCCCCTCCCGTGGTCTTGGTTTGCCTTTATTGTTGGAATGCCATGTCAAAGGGAAACCGCTAGCACCGAATAGTCGATCGGTAGTTTGGCCTGTTGGGAGAGTTCACCTCAGCCTTAAGGCCAATTGGTAGTTCAGCCTGCTGGGGTAGTGGCCCACAGCCTTACGGTCGATAAGTAGGTCGGCCTGCTGGAGAAGTTTCCCCTAGCCTTACGGTTGGCCAGATGGTCGTCCCGGTGGAGGGTTGCCCCAGCCTTACAGTCGACCGAGTGGTCGGCCTGCTGGGGGCATGCCCCAAGTCTTACGGTCGGCCGGGTGGTCGGCCCGCTGGGGGTTGCATTAGCCTTATGGTCAGCTGGGTGGTAAGCCTGTTAGGGGGAGCTGCCCCTAACCTTACGGTCGGCCACCCTAGCATTACAGTCGGCCAGATGGTCGGCCCGGTGGGGGAGCGCCCCCAGCCTTACGGTTGGCTGGATGGTCAGCCCGATGGGGGAGCTGCCCACAACCTTATGATTGGCCGGATTGTCGGCCTGCTAGGGGATCTGCCCCAACCTTACGGTCGTCCGGGTGGTTGACCCGCTGGGGGAGCTACCCTCAGCCTTACGGTTGTTCGGATGGTCGGCATGCTGGGGGATCTGCCCTAGCCTTACGATCGGCCACCCCCAGCCTTACGGTCGGCCTGCTAGGGGAGCTGCCCCAGCCTTACGGTCGGCCACCCCCAGCCTTACGGTCGATCGGATGCTCGGTCCGCTGGGGGAGTCATTCACAGCCTTACGGTCGGAATCAAGTTGCCATGTGTGATGGGGACGTATCCATCAGGATCGGCTAAGGATGTCTTTATTTGGAGTTTTTACTCGGCACAAGTCATGAAGGGTTCATACATTATTCGTCTTCTCCCTTATTCGTAGTACTTGCACAGGTGTTCCGCGTTCCAAGTGGGAGCGAGCATTTTTCCTTCCAACGTCGAGAGTCAGTAGGTAGCCGGACTTAGAACTTCGGTTACTTTGTAGGGCCCCTCCCATTTGGCAGCGAGTTTTCCTATGCGTGCAACACTGGGTTGAAGATATCTTTCCTCAGGACAAGATCTCCTTGGTGGAAGCCTCTCCTTTTGACCTGGGAGTTGTAATAATGGGACACCCAATGCTTCTACTGGATGATGGAGGCTAACGCTCAGTCACGCCGTTCATCTACAAGCTCCAGGTTTATTTCTAGGCCCTCCGAGTTTCTTTTCTCATCGAAGTGTCTGATGAATAGTGACTCCTCGCTTATTTCAACTGGAACGACCGCCTCGGCCCCATATGCGAGCATGAAGGACGTCTCCCCCGTGGATTCCTTGTGGGCCATTTTGTATGACCAGAGTATTCCAGGGAGTTCCTCCGACCAAGCTCTGTATGCATCCCCGATTTTCTTTTGAAGTGTTTCAAGGATGCATTTGTTGGCAGCCTCTGCCATCTCGTTGGTTTGTGGATGGGCCACGGAGGCGAAGAGAAGCTTGATCTTCTAGTCAACACAAAACTCTATGAACCCTATGTAGTCGAACTGTGGTCTGTTGTCGGTGACGATGGATTGAGGGATTCCGAACTTGCATATGATAGACTTCCATACGAAGCTTTTAACTTTTTTCCAGGTGGTGGTGGCTAAGGGTTCAGCCTCGATCCATTTCATAAAGTAGTCCACCGCTACGATCAGGAATTTCCTCTGCTCGCTTGCAGGGGTAAAGGGGCCGAGAATGTCTAGCCCCCATTTGGTGAAAGGGATGTGGCTAATTATTGGTATGAGCTCGGCCGGGGGTATTGAGCTGAGATTCGCAAACTTCTGGCACTTCAGGCATTTCCAACGTATTCTACCGAGTCATTTACCAAAGTCAGCCAGTAGTACCCCTTGCATTAGGACCTTCTACGCGATCATCTTGCCTCTATAGTGGTTTCCACAGAGCCCCTCGTGGATCTCCCAGATGACGTAGTCTGCCTCTTGGGGTCCAAGGCACTTGAGGTAGGGGAGGACGTCGGTCTTGGACCAGTGTCTCTTGTACAGCACCCCTTCATGGAGTACGTACCTGAGAGCTCTTCTTTCCAGAGTTCGGCGTTCTTCCGGGTTGGTGGGAACTTCGCCTGTGGTGAGTGTTAGGTATTGGTGTTTCATACTAATAGTATTTTAATGATGATCACAACATTATGTTGTTGCTAATGTCTCTTATGTTTTAGTCTTATAGTTAACATTTCAAGGATATCATTTTTAGAGACTAAATGCTTATTGCAAGGATATACATCAAGAGGAGCAATGTCAAAGCGTGGACTCATGGGGTGCTGATTATGACTAAATATTGCATATCCTAACTTCATAATCATTTCTTCTTGTGCATATAATCTATGGAATCATGCTCTCTTAACTACATTTAAGTTAATTCATCATTTGTGAGAATATGATTTTATTTTGGCACGATTTTACTTTCCAAAGCATTATAAAGGTCTACTATATTTTTAGGGATTTTTCTGGATTTTTCAGGTGTCCCGAAGGGGACTAAATCAACTCACGAAGAGAAGTGCATAGTAGGTGCCTGTCGAAAGAATGACAGGCGCCTGGGCAACAAAACAGGCGACTGCTCGAACAACAGCAGTCACCTACCTTTAAAGAGCTGGAGCTGGAGAAACTGAAGCACAACGACAGTCGCATGCAAGAGGATTGACAGTCGACTGTAATATTGTACAGTCCCCTGCCATTTTCGCATCAGTCGCCTGATTTCTCGGATGCCGGAGGAAACCAAAAGAGTCGACTTACTGTTTATTTTAGCACTTCTGCAGCAGGCGCTTAAAGCACAAAAGACAGTCGCCTGTGGATCACACAGGCGACTGTAATATTCAAGACAGTCGCCTGTCTTCATTTGGAAGCTACGCTGCCCACCAGCCAGGCGACTGTCTGACCAACGACAGTTGCCTGTCATCTGTTGACTGGCGTTTGTTCAGCAGTCGACTGATCGGGGCTTTTTGTCCAAATTCTGTGTCGTGAGAAACAGATTTTTCTTAACCCGATTTCTCTCCAGTCGCTGTGGACCGTTGGATGATATTTTGGAGGGATGAGATGCAACCCCTAGGGGGTATAAAACACTACTATTCAGATGAAATAAAAAAGAGCTTAATCTTTTACTAATTTTAGGTCATCTTCTTCCTTAAGAAGGAGATTAGGGGTTTGGAGAGTTTTGAGTTTCTTGATCTCGTTTTTGCTGTTGCTGAGATTGATTGATGATTGCGGAAGATAGTATTTGGTGACAAATCTCCAACTCTCTTACTACTATACATTTGCTTTCATTTATTGTATTGAACTATGTCTATTTCTTTGAATGCTTATTCTGTTCTTGATACGTTAGGCTAAATTCATTGTGTAGGTGTTGTGGATTGATGTAGGATGTTTTGATTGCCTTGCTAATGTTAATTTCCAGCACCCATTGTTAATCCATATTGTTGGGTGAAATAAGCTTATGGTTAATTGGATTTGATACTATCCATGGAGGAGCCAAAGAACGGTGGTGCTTCGTAATTTTTGCACCTATATATCAATGGGCAATGCATATCTTGAAATTAATGCAAGACCCTTCAATCCATATTTCGTAATTTAGAAGTTTAATTCACCAAATAACCCAAATTTTTAATTGGGTTGTAACCCGTTTATTGAATCGTGCATCACTCGAAAGGGGCCGCAGAACCGTGGTTGTGTAGTGCGCAACACAACCTACATGCACTACTCTCACATACCTTGAAATGGGTGTAAGAGTGATTCATTAGCTTTAATTAGGAGAATAACCCAATTAGCAATTACCTTTGGTGCACCTCATATGTGCTTAATTGATTTATTCCCCGATTCTCATACCTTGAAATGGATGAGTAATCGAGTTATCATGGAATTGACATTTAGCATAGCAATCGAGTAATCCTATTGATATCCTCAACACCTGTACTCTTTCTCTCCCTTGCATCCAAATCTTAGGACATTACCCTAACTCTAGGGTACTTATATAAATCATCTATTCAAAACAATCATTCACCCTCAAAGGGTGGTTAGAACCCTCAACCATTCTTTACATGCTCTGACTATTTGTGTGAATTTGCAGATTAGTTCCGTCCCTATGGATACGACCCGTACTCATCGGGTATATTATTTGTCGACCTCGTATACTTGCGAGTATCACCTTTCAGGTCTAGTCAAGAAAATTGGCGCCGTTGCCAGGGACGACGTATCTTCATTTCACACTTTAGTTTTTGCTGTGAAAATTTGGTGAGATCTTTCCATTCTATTGTTTATATTCATTGTGGATATCCGAATTTGTTTTTCAATTTATATAATCATCAAAACTATAAAAATTAGGCTAATCTTGGAAAGTTTTGGTTTGAGCTCAATTGTCTAGTTTATGTGGTTAAGGACTCCTCAAACACATAGATTAGTAAGAAACATAGACATGGTCGATAACAATACCAACACCAATGGTAATGACAACACCAATCATAGTGAGGACGATCACTCTCAACATGAGGGTGATCGTAGTTTGAGATATGTGTTGAGACCGAGTAGGTCTGCTACCGGCTCATGCATTGTGCTTCCAGCCGATGTGAATTCCTTTAGCCCAAGACTTGGGATATTTCAAATTCTCCCCACTTTTCATGGTGTAGAGAAGGAGAACCATTATTTACATATAAAGGATTTCGAAGATGTCTGCCTCACATGTTCTGATGGGAAGGCTAGCAATGAAACCATTTATCTTAAACTGTTTCCTTTTTCTTTAAAGGATAAAGCTAAAAATTGGTTTAATGCTATACCTCCTCATACTAGTAACTCCTGGTTGGCAATGCAAGCTGAATTTATGAAAAAAAATTTCCCTTGCACAGGACTCAAGGATTAAAGCGACAAATGACAAACTTTTCTCAGAAGCCAAATGAAAGCTTTGATATCACTTGGGAAAGGTTCAAAGAGCTGCTACTAGCATGTCCACACCATGGATTTGATGAATACCGTCTCATCGGTTTCTTTTACGACAGACTCATCACATCCATGAAACAGTTCGTGGAAATAATGTGCAAGGGGGAATTCTTGGATAAGACACCGGAGGAGGCATGAGATTATTTAGAATCCATAGCGGAGAATGCACGAAGTTGGGAGGTGATTCCCAAATCTGAGAGAAGAGAATTACCTCAATCCTTGGCCAATGGAGGTCTCCTTACATTGACCCAAGAGGAAGCCTTAGCAGTAAGAATGGATGACCTCATTTGCAAGAGACTTGAGGGGTTGCAGTTGAAAGGAGTGAAGGCCGTGACTGTTGGTAATGAAGGGCTATGCAACCTTTGCAGTAGTGCAGACCATGTCATTAACCAATGTCCCAACCTACCGCTAGCGAATGAAGTACTTCAAGACCCCACACGAGTGAATTATGTGGCGAATTCCAACCAATGGCAAGGGTACAACAATTCCAACAATTAAAGCACGAGTTGGAGGAGGAGTCCGAATTTGAATTGGGGCCCCCAAAGACAATAACAAGCTCAACCATCATATCGTCCATCACCTTTCAACAACAAGAACAATCAATAAGGCATCCAAAGGAGGTGGGATGAAATAAATGAGCCCCAAGTGCAATCTTTGAGCGACACGTTGCAACAATTCATCCAAATGCAAATGACACAAAATCAAGCCAATTTTCAACAATGGTAACAACTACAACAAACCCAGGCGCAACACCAACAACAATTTCAGCAACTCAACGATAACATGGCAAAGCTTGTGGCAACTCTAGAGAAGGGCAAGCTCCCAGCACAACCACTCCCCAACCCCAAAAGAATTCGTCATCGGGAGGACCCAACGTTAAATCTTATCAAGCGGTGATAACTTTGAGGAGTGGTCGAGAAATTGAGAAGCCGGAGCCACCGAGAGTCGAGGCAGAGATAGTTATAGCGAATGAAGCCACCCCAAATGAAGAGGTGCAAGAGGAAAGATCGGACAAAGGCAACCATTCTGAAAAGATCGTCATTGAAGAGCACGAGCCATACATTCCTCCTGCACCATTCCCTCAAAGGCTTCAACCTCCATGGAAAGATAAGTTTCAATTCGAAATCCACGAAATATTTCAAAAATGTCAAATTAATATTCCTCTTCTTGATGCAATAAATCAAATTCATGCATATGCTAAATTTTTAAAAGATTTGTGCACCGTTAAGAGGAATGTTAGTGTCAAGAAAAAGGTCTTCCTAACGCAACAAGTTAGCGCTATTGTGCAACATAACACTCCTACTAAATACAAGGATCCCGGCTCACCTATAATCCCATGCATCATAGGAACCAAAAAGATAGGGCAAGCCCTCCTTGATTTAGGTTCGAGTGTTAACATTTTGCCATATAACTTGTATGTGCAATTAGGACTGGGAGACTTGAAATCTACAACCATTATTCTCCAATTGACCGATAGATCCATCAAGGTCCCAAGGGTAGCATAGAGGACGTGCTTTTCCAAGTGGACAAATTTTACTACCTGGTGGACTTTGTCGTGTTGGACATTCTTGGACCTCAAACCGAGACACCAACCCCCATCATATTAGGTAGACTATTCCAAGCCACAATCAATGCTATAATCAATTGTAGGGATGGTCAACCTAAGATCTCTTTTGGAAACATGACCCTTGACTTAAACATTTTTAATGCTTGTAAGTTTCCAACGGGGGATGGTGAGTTTGAGGATGCTTGCAAGATTGAGACTCTAGTTGAAGAGCATTTTGATGCGGAGTTTGTTGAAGCGCTTAATTTTGTTGAACATTTTTGTGAAAATATTGACACCGACTGTTTTTTGCAAGAAGTTGGCACGGTGACTAAGTGGATGCCATGTTTTGAGCCACTACTTTTGGACACGCCATACCAAAGGCCATCGAAGCTGGAGCACCCATTATTGGACTTGAAGCCATTACCGCCATATTTGAAGTATGAATTTCTTGGGGAATCTGGCACATTCACCGTGGTAATATCATCTAAACTCTCTAATGACAAGAAATGCAATTGTTAGAAGTGCTTAAAACGCATAAGAGGCAATTGGTTGGACAATTGCCGACATTAAAGGTATTGATCCCCTAATTTGTAAGCACCACATCTACTTAGCGGATGACACCAAACCCACAGAGAGATGCAGCGTAGGTTAAATCCTAACCTAAAGGAAGTGGTGAAGGGTGAAATCCTTAAGCTTCTTGATGCTGGTATTATATACCCCATTGCCGATAGTAGATGGGTTAGCCTCATTCAAGTTGTACCTAAGAAATCGGGGCTAACGGTAGTTAAAAATCAGAACAATGAGTTAGTCCCCACGCGAGCCACCACGGTATGGCGAATGTGCGTCGACTATAGGAAGCTTAATTCTAAGACCTGCAAAGACCATTTCCATCTCCCATTTCTACATCAAATCCTAGAGAGAGTGGCCGGACACGAGTATTATTGTTTCCTTGATGGCTACTCCGGATATTATCAAATAGAAATAGCATCCGAAGAACAAGAGAAGACCACCTTCACTTGTCCCTTTGGCACTTTTGCATTCCGGAGGATGCCATTTGACTTATGTAATGCCTCCGCAACCTTTCAATGTTGTATGCTAGCATTTTCCATGATATGATTGAAAAGATTGTGGAGGTATTCATGGATGATTTCTCTGTGTATGTTAGCTCATTTAATAACTGTTTATCTAACTTGGCTTTGGTGTTACATCGATGCATCGAGAAAAACCCTCTCTTGAATTGGAAGAAATGCCATTTCATGACCACCGAAGGCTTAGTCCTCGGTCATATTGTATCCAAGGAAGGTATGAAAGTTGAGAAGGCCAAGATCGGGGTAATATAAAAGCTACCCACTCCTCGTTGTGTAAGAGATATTCGATCATTTCTTGGGCATGCCGGTTTTTATAGGAGGTTCATAAAAGATTTTAGCTCAATATCTTAACCTCTTTGCATGCTTTTGAAAAATGATGTGGATTTTGCTTGGAATAATAATTGTCAACTTGCTTTTTGAGAAGTTGAAAAATTTGCTTACATGCTCAGCTATTCATCAGGTGCCAGATTGGATGTCACCCTTCGAGATTATGTGCGATGTTAGTGACTATGTGGTTGGTGCCATGCTTGGATAACGCAAGGACAATGTCCCCATGGTTATGTGAGCAAGACCTTGGATGAAGCTCAACGAAATTACACCACCACGGAGAAGGAGCTTTTAGCCATTGTCTTCGTGTTGGAGAAATTTTGGAGCTACATATTGAGATTCCCAATTACAATCTTTACCAACCATGCCGCTCTTAAATATCTCCTTTCCAAGAAAGACGCAAGCCTAGACTAATCCGTTGGATTTTGCTATTACAGGAATTCAACATAGTCGTTAAGGACAAGAAGGGAGTGGAAAATCATGTTGACGATCACCTTTCATAGTTAACGATGAGCATGGAGCCGACAACATCCCATTGAAGGATTCGTTCCCTAGCGAACATCTTTTTGCGAGCTCCTACACACTACCATGGTATGCCGACATCATAAACTATTTGGTCACCGGTCCCTACATTTGGTCTCGTCAAGATTACAAAAGGTTCATCTTTGAGGTAAAATCTTTCTTTTTCGATGACCCTTACCTTTACAAATATTGTAATGACCCTTACCTCATTCAAACCCATTATTCTTCTAATTAATATTGTTATTCAAACTTTCCTAATTAACAATTACTATTAATCTCCCTAATGAATATTATTTAAAACAAATCAAATGTTTTAATACTAAATCAGTTCTCTATTAATCTCCGAGCCTTCCTCCGACGACAACGACACCACCCGCCACCTCTTCCCTCCACCTGCAACACCCTTCCTGTCGTCTGACCATGTGCAGTCCTCCTCCCGTCCTTCGAGCTCACAGGCACCTCCCCGCCGCTGCAACACGCAACACATCTCTCCGGCGCTCCCCCACCTCTCCGGCCACCCTGCAAGCCCAGTCCGTTGATGCTGCCTGCAGTCATGGAGCTCCGCCCCGACGTTCAGCAGCCCTGTCGCTCCTCCACCTGCAACGACTAATGAAGACACGTGAAGCTCTAAGGGTTAATTGCAGTTGTCAGCAGTTTTTATTTGTTAGAGGTTAGTTAATTTACAGTTTTTAGGGATTAGTTGCTAGGGCAATAATCATACGTATATTATTTCTTTTTGCCTGTTAGAAGTGGTTCGGTTTGTTAATATGTGTTAGCATATGTTAGTTATATTATAGCTGTTAGTTGTTATGTGGGGGTTGGTGTTAGTTAGAGTTATTTTAAAAAGACTGTGTTCTTTTATCAAGTTGATATGTATATGTTAGTTGCAGCTTGAATTTTGTTAGAATTAGTCATTTTAATATAAAAACCGTGCTCCTTTACTATAATAATATTAATAATATATAGTAACTGTTATTTTAAAGAGCTGCATGTCTTTTAAAAAGTGATGAGTTCATGAAGTGGGCTTCAGAAACAATGTGTTAATTTCTGCATATAACTCAGTATACATATGTTAGTGTTCCAGTGTCTTTTTCAGTAACTATTCATGTCAAACTAGGTTTTACAACATAACCAATGAGTTAGTTTTCTAATAACTCATATAAGAAATTAGAGTAATAGGTTAAAGAAACAGTACCCTTTTGTTAGTAATTGGAATAAAATGCTAGTTGATTAAATAAGTTATTTTCGTCTAAATCTGACATCGGAACCGAATGACGCAGAAAACGTTCGCGCCTTCCGTACGGACCCGTTGACACCAAAATCGAAAACAGGCAAGCGTGCAGTTTATTACATGCATTTACGTGTTATTATTTTAAAACTTAAACTGTGATATATTGTACACAAGATTGCCATGACACATTGACACTAAAACCTTTAATGATATGCTAAACTTGAACTTACGTGCGTGCGTGTGGACACCTTTAAGAAAAAAATGCACGTACTTGTTACAACATGAACTGAATAGACAATGGAACGAACAACTTGAATAACATAGAACATGATGGCCGGTTTGGCTCTTGAATAACATAGAACATGATGGCCGGTTTGGCTAACTCACAGATAATACATTCCGTTGGCTCATAGACATACATGCCGTTGGCTTATTGTTGGCTACTCTCGTCGGTCACATGTGACTAGTCTGGCTCGTGTTCTAGTAGGGTCACATGTGACTAGTCTGGCTCGTGTTCCAGTATATGACGGTCTAGCATTCTGGCTCATAGTCTAGAAAGAACACGTGGGTGGGGTTGGGTTCCTGGGCACTAGCCGATAGTAAATGGGTTGCCTTCGGGGACACTTGAAGGTGGATTCACTTACTAGCCATCTAACGACGAGAGCCTTAGTCACGGACTTGCACACACAATTAAACAACTTGAAAAAGGATGTTAATATATAGAACTGCTGTTACTTTAATGAACTGCCAGATTTCCTTTCTATAATAGAACTGCATGCTAGTGTAAATCTTTGTAATTGCTTTAAACTGTGATATATAATCTTTTATATATCTTGCCAAGGGTCCCCTTCTAACCATAACTTGCCAGGACTCTTGTTGACATACATTCTATGTTTTTGAATGTATGTCAGGTCACGAGACAGAGTACTAGGAGGACGTGCTGCTGGATCAAAGTGATCCATTGGACCAGGAGTACATTTACCTAGAGGTTCTCCCCACAGAGGACCAGTCGTAGAGATTCATCTGCTGTTACTGTTTTAGAGTTTTATTTTCTGCTTATCTGTTGGGTGTGTACCCACTTGTAGACTCTGTTTGTTTGCCATACTTGGGGCCTTACTTTATTTGTGTACTTTCCTTTTCTAGATGTTGGCTATCATTATGGTTATTTTTGTTTTTCTGTTGCATGCAAGAAGCTGCGTTTAGTTGTTATTCACAGACGCTTATTGGGTTTAAGCTTCACCGCTTCAGCCCATGCAGACCCGCTTGCGTCCTCGCTTCCAAGTATAATCGGAAGCGGGGCGTGACAATAAGCGATGGATGGTCACATTTCTACAACCGCCTCATTGCAAGCTTAATGAAGAAGTTTGGGGTGTTTCTACACCATACCACCCCCAAACCAATGGACAAGCAGAGTTGGTAAATCCAGAGATTAAGAACATACTCCAAAAGACAGTAAATCCATCAAGAAAGGATTGGAGTATGCGTCTTCCCAAGGCATTGTGGGCGTACCATATCGCCTACAAAACGGTTTTAGGGATGTCCCCATATCGATTAGTTTTTGGAAAATTTTGCCACTTGCCCATTGAACTTGAACACAAGTCTTTTTGGGCAATTAAAAAGTTTAATTGTGAAATGTACCCCTCTTCTCGTAAATTGCAGTTAGCGGAGCTCGAAGAGATAAGGAGGGAGGCATACAATAATTCCAAGCTAGTGAAGGAGAGGCTTAAGTGCGCCCATGATCGAATCATTTTGAGGAGAGAATTCACCCCGGGGGAGAAAGTTCTACTCTACAATTCAAAACTTCATCTCTTCCCCAGAAAGCTTCGTTCGAAGTGGATTGGACCTTTCATTGTTCGGGAGGTGTTTCCACACATGGCGCGGTAACCATTGCCAGCCCACAAAACGGTAATGAATTCAAGGTGAATGACCAATGATTAAAGCATTACCAAGAGCCGTGGAGTAGAGACGAGGACGCCGTGGAGCTTAGGAACCACCGCCCGGTGGAACCAACTAGGTGTGTTCGTTCCAAAACTTTCCTATCGAGTAGCATGTAGTAATGAATAAATCTTGCTCAAGCTGTCTTATCCTAGTTTATCTATTTTTATGCATATATTTCATCTCACCCATCAAACATTGATGACCATGTTTATTTTTAGTTGGGGGGTTTAGACTAGGATATAGAAACTTCTTAAGCATCTTTTTATTATTTTCATCTTTTTATGAATAAATTGAATGAAATATAAATTTTTTCGTCTATCACCAACATTTCTGCAACTTATAGCTTTTTATTAGACCCATTGATTAAATGTGGTGACCCTTCCCAAATTTGATAAAAATGTATTCTTGAAGTGGATTTTGGCAAATTAGGGTGCGTTGTATCTTTATGTACTAAGGGCAATTAATTGTCTCTCTACATGCTTACACTTGGCTATTTAGCTTGAAGCTCATGACAATTACCATCCATTTGAAACCATATAGTGATGTAGAAACCTTGGTATCAATGATCAATTGATTAAGCCTTAGGAATTTTAAAATTTTGTCTAGGTTTATATTCATGGATCCTAAGATAGTGACTTGGAATTTGGAGTTGCTCAAATGAATGCTATCAAAAGCTACATTAATTAGTACACTTGTGCACATTTGAATAAGGCATAAACTTTTGACATGGTACTTTGAATAAGGCAAAAATTGCCATGAAATTTGAGTAAATGCATGAAATTTGAACCACAACTCATTTCCATGATCTTTTGAGGGAGTAAGTGTTATATCCCATAAGCTCGAGAGTTCATAAGGATCTTACATCAGGAGGTTGCGACATATTAAGGGATATACTAAGCTTAGGTGTGGATGGTGGAATGCGTAAGAGGAATGAGATTATAGTCATAGGGAAGAGTGTATAGACTTGAGAACTTTGCCATTATAAATATGATTTCAACACCCTTTAGTGTGGCCAATAATCCATGAATGGAGTCAACATTATCTTTTGGGATTGGTCACTTATTTTGCTAAGGGACTAGCAAAACGCTAGTTGGGGGTGTGATTATGACTAAATATTGCATATCCTAATTTCAAAATCATCTCTTTTTGTGCATATAATCCATGGAATCATGCTCTCTTAACTACATTTAATTTATTCGTCATTTTTGAGAATATGATTTATTTTGACACAATTTCACTTCCCAAAGTATTATAAATGTCTACTATATTTTTAGGGATTTTTCTGGATTTTTCAGTTGTCCCAAAGGGGATTAAATCAACTCACGAAGACAAGTGCATAGCAGGTGCCTCTCGAAGGAATGACAGGCGCATGGGCAACCAAACAGGTGACTGCTTGAACAACAACAGTCACCTGCCTTTAAAGAGCTGGAGCTGGAGAAATTGAAGCACAATGACAGTCGCCTGCAAGAGGATTGGCAGTCGACGGTAATATTGTATAGTCGCCTACCATTTTCGCATCAGTCGCCTGATTTCTCGGATGCCTGAGGGAGCCAAAAGAGCCGACTTACTGTTTATTTTAGCACTTCTGTAGTAGGTGCCTGAAACACAGAAGACAGTCGCCTGTGGATCACACAGGCGACTGTAATATTCAAGACAGTCGCCTGTCTTCATTTGGAAGCTACGCTGCCCACCAGCCAGGCGACTGTTTTACCAACGACAGTCGCTTGTCATCTGTCGACTGGCGTTTGTTCAGCAGTCGACTGATCAGGGGTTTTCGCCCAAATTCTAGGTTGCGTGAAATGGGTTTTCCTCCTGATTTCTCTCCAGTCACTGTGGGCCGTTGGATGATATTTTGGAGGGATGAGATGCAACCCCTAGGGGTATAAAACACTGCTATTCAGATGTAATAAAAAGAGCTTAATCTTTTACTATTTTTAGGTCATCTTCTTTCTTAAGAAGGAGTTATGGTTTTGGAGAGTTTTGAGTTTATTGTTCTCGTTTTTGCTGTTGCTAAGATTGATTGATGATTGAGGAAGCTAGTATTTGGTGACAAATCTCCAACTCTCTTACTACTATATATTCATTTATTGTATTGAACTATGTTCATTTCTTTGAATGCTTATTCTATTCTTGATATGTTAGGCTAAATTCATTGTGTGGGTGTTGTGGATTGATGTAGGATGTTTTGATTGCCTTGCTAATGTTAATTTCCAGCACCCTTTGTTAATCCATGTTGTTGGATGAGATAAGCTTCTGATTAATTGGATTTGATAGTATCCATGGAGGAGCCGAAGAACGGTGGTGCTTCGTAATTGTTGCACCTATGTATCCAATGGGTAATATATATCTTGAAATGAATGTAAGACCCTCCAATCCATATTTCTTAATTTAGAAGTTTAATTCACCAAATAACTTGTTAATTGGGTTGTTACCCATTTATTGAATCGTGCATCACTCGAAAGGGGCCGCAGAACGGTGGTTGTGTAGTGCGTAACACAACCTACATGCACTACTCTCACATACCTTGAAAAGGGTGTGAGAGTGATTCATGAGCTTTAATTAGGAGAAGAACCCAATTAGTAATTACCTTTGGTGCACTCCATATGTGCTTTATTGATTTATTTCCCGATCATCATACCTTAAAATGGATGAGTGATCGAGTTATCATGGAATTAACATTTAGCAGAGCAATCGAGGAATCCTATTGATATCCTCAACACCCGCACTCTTTCTCTCCCTTGCATCCAAATCTTAGGACATTACCTTAACTCTATGGTACTTAGATAAATCATCTATTCAAACAATCATTCACCTCAAATGATGGTTAGAACCCTCAACCATTCTTTACATGCTCTGACTATTTGTGTGATTTTACAGATTAGTTCTGTCCCTGTGGATACGATCCCGCACTCACCGGGTATATTATATACCGACCTCGTACACTTGTGAGTATCACCTTTCAGGAATAGTCAGGTGCCAAATCTTGGAGATGATGGGGAGCATCAAGGCATCAAGGATTGAGCTATAGACTCTACGGAAAGTAATGTAATCCATGTATTATTTCATGTATTTCTTTTCTTTTTTTGAGTCTAGGTTTATTGTAATGCCTTGGTAGATGGACTAACTCATTCATGCATATATATTTTTCCCTTAGTGAGCCTTATGATTATCATAGAAATCATCACAATAGGTTCACCATGCCATAAACTTAAGCTGGAGTTTTTGGCTCTCCCACAGTCGACTGATGAAGGCATGCCATGCAACTGGATGACCTCCAAGCGCCTGGCCAGCCTTCGACTACCGACTAGTGTGTACAGCTCAAGTCAACAATTCTAGACTCTTTCTCTAGCTCTTGGAAACCGACGACTGATGTTCATATTACAGGCGCCTGTATTCCATCGGGTACATGAGATTTATTCTCCAGTTGTCTGTATGCCAAAGTGCGTAACTTGCATTTTCTGGGTTTCATCCCACTTTGCAAGGCAGTCGACTGATATGAGGTTTTCAGTCGCCTGTCAAATTACAGGCACCTAAGAATTGGTCATCTATCATTTGAAGACGCTAGTGCGAAAGTTGTGTTTTTCTCAGCTCCTTTCCATCCCAATTGACAGTTGCTTGCTGAAGGATATTCAGGCGCCTGCACCTTGTACAAGCACCTGTGTAGTCTTCTACAGTCGCATGTCCTGGCTTAGATTATAGCCGTTGGGATTTTATAGCCGTTGACCAGTCGACTGTCAGTTATTCATCAGTCGACTGTCCGAAGCGTAAACTGTCAAAATCTAGCCGTTGTAGATTTATTCATTTGGGCTTTTTGCTTTGGTTTAAGGGTTCATTTGGGCTTCCTATATATATAGGAGAGGGCTGAGTTCATTAGAACTTCTTGGAACTATTGAAGATCATTTGAGAATCATCAAGCCACTCTCAAACTCTCTCATTTCCTTCTTAGAGCTCTAAATCTCCTTCATGCATTGAAGTCAAGTTCAAGGGAAATCATCCAAGTGCAATCAAGCTAAATCTCAAGCACTTGGTCATCCGCTTCTATGCCTTCTTCTTCTTCATATGAGTAAGTTCATCATCAAGGCATATATAAGAGTCTTTTGTTTCATTCGTTTTCTTGAAACCCTAATTCTATGTATGGGAATTAGATACTCTCTTTATGGGAGTTGGTCACTCTCTTTATGAGAGTTTAACCCTTGTAAGGGCGATTGTGTCCTTGTATAGGATAACCCTAATTCTTTGTGTGGGAATTAGTTTCTCTCTGTGTGGGAGTTAGACCCTTATGTAGGGTAGGTTGAGTCCTTGTGAAGGGCAAATCCCTTGTGAAGTGTATCCATTGTTGAGTATTGGTGTTTCATACACTAAGGGAAGCAATGTAATCCATGTAATATTTCATTTATTGCTTTTCCCTTTTTGAGTCCAGGTTTAATGTAATGCCTTGATAGATGGACTAACTCATACATGCATATACATTTTCCATCTTAGTGAGCCTTATGATTATTATAGAAATCATCCCAATAGGTTCACCATGCCTTAAAATCAAACTGGTGTTTTGGCTCTCCAACAGTCGAGTGATGAAGGAATGACATGCGACTGGGTGATTCCAGGCGCCTGCCTAGCCTTCTACAGCTTACTGATATGCACAGCTCAAGCCAAACATTTATTGATTCTATCTTGAGCTTTTGGAACAGTCGACTGAAGCTCAATTTATAGTCGCATGTCTTCCAACAGGTGCATAGGAATTGTTCTACAGTCGTCTGTGTGCCAAGTGCATAACTTGTATTTTATGGGTTTCATCCCACTTTGCAAGTCAGTCGACTGATGTAGCATTTACAGTCACCTCTCTAATTACATGCGCCTGTGAAATAGTCATCTATCGTCTGAAGGCCCTAGTCAAAACTTGCATTTTTTCAACTCCGTTTATATCAGCCTGTGAAATAGTCATCTATCGTCTGAAGGCCCTAGTCAAAACTTGCATTTTTTCAACTCCGTTTCTATCCCAAGTGACAATCACCTGCTGAAGGATATATAGGCGCCTGCTCATTTATAGGCGCCTGTGTAGTCTTCTACAGTCACCTGTCCTGGCTCAGATTATAGCCGTTGGGATCTTTATAGCCGTTGACCAGTCGACTGTCAGTTATTCATCAGTCGACTGTCTGTGCCGTAAACTACCAAAATCTAGCCATTGCAGATTTTCTGATTTGGCCTTTTTACTTGGGTTTGAGGGGGGCTTCACACACACACACACACACACACACACACACACACACACACACACACACACACATATGAGGGCTGAGTTCATTATAAATTCTTGGAACTATTGCAAATCATTAGAGATTGATTAAAGTCACTCTCAAACTCTCTCATTTCCCTCTTAGAACTCATTCTCTCCTTCATGCATTGAAGTCAAGGTCAAGAGAAATCATCTAAGTGCATTTTAAGCAAATCTCATCACTTGGAGATCTCTTCCATGCCTGCATTAATTAATGAGTAAGTTCATCATCAAGTCATAGGTAAGAGTATTTGTTTTACTTTGTGTTTTCATTGAAACCCTAGCTTTGTGTGAGAGAGCTAGTTGCTCTCTGCGTGAGAGTATAACCTTATGTGTGAGGGTTGGTTGATATCTCTCTGTGTGAGAGTTTAAGTCTCTCTATGTGAGAACATAAGTCTTTTTGTGTGAGAGCAAGGATTTCTCTGTGTGAGAATCCAAAATCCTCTGTGTGAGGTATCTTTGTGTGAGATTGTATTCACTTCTCTGTGTGAGAATTATAGTGGATATTAGCGTGGCTGGACGTACCCAAGTTTGGGGAACCAGAGTAAAATCTTGTGTTTGCATTTGGATTGATTGTGTTGATTATTTCTCTTGCACTTATTATTCCGCATTTGCAAGTTAAACTTTAATTGCATAATTTATTACCATTACTCTATTCACTCCCTATAGAGTTTGTTGTTAGTATTGCAAGGGTAAGACGGTCCTTACATCCATTGTGTTGGGACTGTATTCACTACCTTATGTAGGATTATAATGAATATTTGGTGTAGCTGGATGTACCCAAGTTTGGAGAACCGGGGTAAAATCTTGTGTTTGCATTTGGATTGATTATGTCGATTTATTCCTCTACCACTTATGATTCTGCATTTGCAAGTTAAATTTTAATTGCACAATTTATTGGCATTACTATATTCACCCCCTCCAGAGTTTGTTGTTAGTATTGTAAGGCATAGACGATCCTTACAGTGAGGAACTGAATGCTAGGGTCCATCCATGTAGGTTCCTTGTCGATGTTCATCAACTCCTCTCCTCCCGTACTGGGGCTTTGGAGGCTCTCGACGTAGATAGTGCAACCCAACTCTTTGAGGGAAGTAGATGTCAGTTTGGAGTGGGCGTCAGCACAGGCATTCTCCGATCTCGACATGTGGAGAGCTTCGGCATGTCTGAACTTGGACAGTTCGGACTTGGGCGATGCAAGGTAGCGTTGCATCGTTTCTTCTCGGGCTATGTAATCCCCTTGCAGTTGGTTGATGATGAGTTTGGAATCACTGAGGAGGTGTACCGTGTCTGCCCCTAGTGCTCGAGCCAACTTCAGGCCGTTGATGGCATCCTCGTATTCCACCACATTGTTGGTGACCGGGAATTCAAACCAGAGGGCGTATTCAACTGTGTTTCCATCAGTAGACCGGATGACGATGCCAGCCCCGCTACCTTTCTTGGTCGTGGACCCATCCACATGGATGACCCACACGTCTTTGTCTTATGGTCAAGCATCGGGAATAATATCAGTCGAAAGAAAAGACATGTGGTGAGGTATTACCAAGTCGGAGTCTGATCATCCGGTGGATGTTGTGCTGCCGATGGTACATTAGCGATGAAGTCTGCCAGCGCTTGCCCCTTGATGGCTATCCTAGGCTTGAATCTAATTTCGAATTTGCTTAATTCGACCCCCCAATTTAGCATCCTCTCCATTCGATCGAACCATTTGAGGTTTTGCTCGAGCTGGGAGTCAGTTAGGACCAGGACGGTGTGGGCTTGGAAGTAGGGTCAGAGCCGCTGCGCTGATAAGACAAGGGCATATGCTAACTTCTCCATGGGGCTGTATCACCCCTCAACATCTCGTCTGATCCAGCTGGTGTAGTAGACCGGTCGCTGCACACCTGTGTTCTATTTGATCAGCACCGAACTTACTGCTTCCTCTATGCTGGCCAAGTATAAGTTTAGCGGCTCCCCTTCCCTGGGCTTGGTGAGAAGTGAGGGGTTGCAGTGGTATTCCTTTAACCCGGTGAATACCTGGGTGCAGCTTTCGTCCCATTCCACAGCCTTCCTATCCCCGTCTGGTTTGGCGATGGCCTTTCTTAAGGTTCGAAAGAAGGGGAGTGATCTTTCTGCCGACTTGGATAGAAAGTACTCTAGGGCTATGATCCAGCCGTTCAATCTTTGCAATTCTTTGATAATCGTTGGCTCTTTCATGTTGACCAATGTCTCGATCTTGTCTAGATTGGCATCGATGCCGCGGTTAGTAATCATGAAGCCTGAGAACTTTCCAGACTTAACCCAGAACGTGCACTTCGTAAGGTTGAGTCTGGGCTGGAAGGTTTCTCGGAGGTCAGGATATTGTCGGCAAGGTTTTTGGACTTGACCAACATGTCGTCAACGTAAACCTCTAGGTTCCTCTCTACCTGAGAACCAAAGACCATGTTGACCATCCTCTGGTAGGTCGCCTCCGTGTTCTTGAGACTGAAAGGCATTTCATGTAGCAAAATGTTTCTCGGTTATTAATGAATGATTTTTTTCCTCTCGTCTTCTAGGTCCATTTGGATCTGGTTATATCCGGAGTAGGCGTCCATGAAGCTGAGCATTTTGTAGCTTGAGGCGCTATCCACAAGGTGGTTGATCCGAGGTAGCGGGTAGCTGTCCTTGGGGCAGGCCTTATTGAGGTCGGTGAAATCTACGTACATTCGCCACTTGCCATTTGATTTCTTCACCATGACCACGTTGGCTAGCCAGTCGGGGTACCAGACTTCTCTGATGAAGCTGACTTCGAGTAGGCGATCGACTTCCTCGACCGCGGCCCTCATCTTCTCACCTCCCAAGTTCCTCTTCTTCTGCTTGATTGGCTTGAAGTCGGGGTCGGCGTGTAGCTGGTGAGTGATCACCTGAGGGTCCACGCCTGTCATGTCATTAGGCGACCAGGCGAAGATGTCCAAGTTGGCCTTCAGGCACTCGACCAGCTCATCCTTTAGGATAGGGTCGAGCTCTGACCCGATGGATATGAATCTGCCTTCCAAGTCCATGATGTGGATGAGCTTCGGCTCCTCGACCGGCATGGGCCTCGACCCATTTAAATCTCCGCTCTGGTCGAGTAGGTCCATCGGGCTGTGCTGCTTCTCATCACACTACCGACTGGACAACTGGCAGCAGATCTTCGACCTTGCTTGGTTGCCTCTCACCCTCTCGATCCCCTCTGGGGTTCGAAACTTGACCATTTGGTGGAAGGTCGAGACTATAGCTCCGGTCGCATTGAGGAGCGACCAATCGATTATCCCGTTGTAGGCCGAATCAATCCTCATGGTCACGAACTGTGTCATCAGAGTGATCGAGTGGGGAGGCTCTCTAAGCATTATTGGGAGGTGGATCGTTCCCGTGATAGGGGCATAGTGCCATGTGAACCCGACTATGGGGCCTGCGCATGGCTCCGGGTCGTCCGTTCGCAATCCCATCTTCTTCAAGGTTGGCATGAATAGGATGTCACACGAGCTTCCCGTGTCAACGAGTAGTCTTCGGACTACGGACATGTCAATGATGGGAGTGACGACTAAGGTGTCATCATGCAGAAGCTCGATCCCTTCTAGGTCCTTATCGGAGAAGTAGATGGGTAGAGATCCATCTCCAGGCTCATTCTGGCTTATATTCATAGCCGCTGCTTGTTGGACACTTAGCTCCCAAGCCTGGAGCATGCATTTGCGGGGCGTGACTCTACCCAAGTTGACCTTGATAGGGTCAGGTGCAAGTGCAGTCGTGGCTGCCCTCTTGTAGCCTTTGGCAGGCGATCAAGTCATTTTTATTATGGTTGCTTGACGTGGGTGATGATTTCTTTTCCCACAGACAGTGCCAGATGTTTCAAGGGTGTTTTCTCACCACTAGTTGATAGTACGGAGGTCCAAAGGTCGTTATAGATGTGGAGGACTAGAATGACCTTCGGGGCCGATCGGATAAGCAGGCTCTGATGCGAGGGTGCGTGGATTCGAGCGTTGGCACGTCGAAGGAAAGCTTCAACGAGTTAGCAACCTCCGGAATCGATCGGCCGAGCGGACTCTCAGTCGAGGATGCTTGGGATCGGTTGATGGGATGCCGAAGCAAAGCTTCAGCTGGGCCATGTCTCATTCGATCTGCAAATCTATAATTGTGACAATTTCACCCTAAACTAAGAGTTAGTAATTAGGAGTTCATATTCATATTGGTACTCAAAAATCTTTAGTAAGGATTCTCTAGTCCTAGACGTCTTTATTAATTGAATTACTACCGACACTATTACACATTCGTGACACACTTCCTACACCATTATTCACAATCTTTGCTACATCTGGACACCTAAGATAATAACAACCGCCTCCCTATGATTCGATACCCACTCACCACTTACCCGTGTGCTTGCGGTAAAACTACATTGTTTTCTAAGTACATTCAAACACGATCAAGTTTTTGGCACCGTTGCTGGGGAGGCGACGATTTTATTTTGGTTACTAACGCTACTTTCCAGACTATTTTATTTGATTTGATCAGGTTATTTTGGGAGTCGCAATGTGTTGGATAGACTCTAATCCGTTGCATGATGAAGCTTTCGCATCCTTACTGGGAGATTTAGTGGATGAAGTCTGATCCACTGGTCCATTTTCTATTAATGTAGGGGACCAACTTGAACAACAATTTGCCAACTTCGTTATTGACTAAGTCTCCCCCAAAGGCATAATTGAGGGCGGAATTAGAGTGTATGTTGAGGGAGATAAGCTACACTTTCACATTTATGAAGTCCCTCAACATTTGATGAACGTTGGCATGGAAGCATGTGCAGAGCTAGACTGTGTTTCTGAGGAGGACTTGCCTATTGATGAGACCTCTACCACCATCTTTGCAAATCCTGAGGAATTCCTACCTCCTTAATTATCTCTGCAAGCTCTCCCAAGCCCATCTGTATATGAAGAGCAGCTTTAGGATGTCGATATTCAGGGAAGTCCACCTAATGCTTCCTCTTTTGACACCTATTTATATACTGACTTTTCTTTTGATGACAGGATTGATCAAGAGAAATGTGCTAGTCCTGTTGATTTAGTAGCAGAGTCTTCATATGAATACTTTGTTGCTCCATCATCACCAATTGCTGATTATAAATCTGCTCATGAAAGTCTGTCTTCTGAAGAGGAAATGAATGAAGATAATATTGAGGACGCCATGCTTTCACAGGAAGGTGAAACACGGGATACATCACACCCTGAGGTAGAACTGAAACGATTGCCTTCTAATTTGAAGTATGCATTTTAGGCAGTAATTTGACTTATCCTGTGATTGTAAATGCGAATCTCAATTCTAATCAACTTGAAAGCCTCTTAAAAGTTCTTAGAAGTCATATGGATGTTCTTGGTTATAACATCTCTGATCTGAAAGGAATTAGTCATGTGTTATGTAATCATAGTAACCATCTAGAAAACACTGAAGCCACCTTTATAAAGCCTCAAAGGCAATTGAATCCCAACATGAAGGAGGTGGTTAAAAATATATCCTAAGACTGCTTGAGGCAGACATTATCTACCCCATTTCTGACAGTAGGTTGGTCAGCCCGATTCATGTTGTCTCGAAGAAAGGCGGGATGCCGTTCATAAAAATGATAAGGATGAGTTAATATCCATTAGGACTGTGATTGGTTGGCACATGTGTATTGATTACAGAAAATTAAACAAAGCCACAAGAAAAGATCATTACCCATTGCCCTTTATTGATTATATGCTTGAGCGCCTTGCCAAGCATAAATACTTCTGTTATTTGGATGTGTATTCAGGACTTTTTTAGATCCCTCTCCATGATGATGATCAGGAGAAAACCACTTTCACGTGTCCCGATGGCACCTTCGCATATCGAAGGATGCCATTTGGACTTTGTAATGCACCTGCCACCTTTCAAAGGTGCATGACATCTATCTTCTCCGATTATATCGAAGAAATCATGAAGGTTTTTCATGGACGAATTTTCTGTCTATGGAACCGAATTAGACTCTTGCTTGGCCAATCTAGGCAAAGTTTCAAAAGGATGCCAACAAAACAATCTGACTTTGAACTGGGAAATTGCCATTTTATGGCCACCGAAGGAATAGTTCTTGGGCACCTAGTTTCATCTAGGGGAATTGTGGTTGACAAGGCCAAAATTGAAGTTATTGAAAAATTATCTCCTCCCATCAATGTAAATGGCATTAGATGATTCCTTGGTCATGCGTGGTTTTACCATTGCTTCATCAAGGATTTTGCTCAAATTGCCTGTCCCCTTACTTCTTTATTAGCTAAAGATGCATCTTTGTTTCTGATGATTGCTTGCTGGCTTTTAACATGCTGAAGGAGGCACTTATTTATGCTTCAATTATAAAGCCACCAGATTGGTCTCTTCCTTTTGAGTTGATATGCGATGCTAGTGACCCTGCAGTTGGGGTAGTGTTGTGTCAGAGAAAGGACAAGAAGCTGCACGCGATATATTATGCAAGCAAGACCTTGTATGAAGCTCAAAGGAATTACACCACTACTGAGAATGAGCTTTTAGTCGTGGTCTACTCAATCAAGAATTTTTGTTCTTATCTTTTTGGATCAAAGGTGATAGTGCATACGAACCACATCGCATTAAAATACCTCCTGAACAAAAAGGAAGCCAAGCCGAGTCTCATTAGGTGGATTCTCCTTCTGTAAGAATTCGATTTGGAGATCAGAGATAAAGATGGGCAGATAATCTTGTGGCAGACCATTTATTAAGTCTAATTCATGAAGGGGAAGATGGAAGTATGCTGATTGATGACACATTTGCTGATGAGAAGCTTTTTGCTTTGGGACCTGTGGAAGTGCCATGGTTTGCAGACTTCGTGAATTATTTGGCTTGTGGTATTAAGCCACTTGGATTAGCTACACAATAAAGAAGAAGGTTTGTGCATGAGGTCTGGAGCTATTTCTGGGAAGACCCATACCTCTTCAGGACGTGCAAGGATGAGATTATAAGGAGATGCGTCCCAAAATAATAAGCTACATCTATTATTTCACATTGCCATGATATGCCCTGTAGAGGACACACAACTGCTTCCAAGACTACTGCAAATATATTGCAGTGTGGATTTTACTGGCCAACTATGTTCAGGGACACTCATGATTTCGTTAAGAAGTGTAACAAATATCAAAGGATGGGAAACATATCCAGACGGAATGAGATGCCACTGAAGCCAATCTTGGAGATCGAGCTCTTTGACTGCTGGGGTGTTGACTTCATGGGACCATTCCCATCCAGCAAGGGGAATAAATACATTTTAGTGGCCGTCGATTATGTTTCAAAGTCGGTAGATGCTAATACCACCCCAACTAATGATGCCAGAGTTGTTGCCAAGTTCTTCAAACAGAACATTGCCCCCTATCTTGGAGTTCCTATGACATTGATCAGTGACGGAGGGAGACATTTTATCGAGAAGAAGTTTGATGCGATGTTGAAGAAGTATGGGGTGCATCATAGAGTTGGACTGGCTTATCATCCTCAAACAAGTGGGCAAGTAGAAATTTCCACCAGGGGAAATCAAGCGAATTCTTGAAAAAACAATTGATAAGTCGAGAAAAGATTGGTCAATGAAGACAATTGATGCTCTGTGGGCATACCGCACAACTTTCAGGACTCCCATTGGTACTACCCCGTACAGACTGGTTTATGGGAAGGCGTGTCATTTACAGGTAGAGTTGGAGCACCATGCTTAAAGGGCTATCAAGACACTCAATTATGACTATAAGAGCACAGAAGTATGGCAACTCCTCGATATCAATGAGCTTGATGAGATTAGTAGAGACGCCTATGAGAGCTTTCGATTATACAAGGAGAGGACGAAGATTTTCCAAGATACTCGCATTACGGTGAAACACTTTGATGTGGGAGATAAAGTCATACTCTTCAACTCTAGGCCTCGACTCTTTCCGGGAAAGTTGAGATCTTGTTGGTCATGGCCATTCACCATACATCATGTACATCCCAGAGGAGCTATTAAAATAGAAGGAAATGATGGAGTACCATTCAAAGTTAACAGGCAAAGACTGAAGCATTACTCCACGTAAGATCCTATCGATGAAATTAAGAGCATATACCTCGGAGATGCTTGGATTGAAAGTTTGGCAACTACAACAACACGATCAACAATTAAAGAGAATGACTAGAAGCGAAGGGGAAAAAATGATCCTTTGAAGGCTAGAAGCGAAGCTTGTGGGAAGTTATCTCCCACCAACACGAAGAAGGAGACGCAACTTGAGGAGACCAAGCAAGAAAAGGTTGAGCGATCCAAGCCCATTGGTCTCCTGGCCAAATTTGATAAGCACATCTCCTATGCACCGATTATCCCGTGCTGAACACAAATTATTAGGGGTCGAGCTCAAGACCATAAACGAGAGCTTATCGGGAGGCAACTCGACATTCTATCTTTGCTTTAGTTCGTTTTTAGTTTTTACTTTGTTTGAAAATACAAAAAAAATCCAAAAATCAAAAGTTAGAAAAAATTATGATATTGGGCGATACTTTATCTGCAGGAAGAAGATCATGAGGATGAACAACAACTAGAAAATTGATGGAGAGTACATGTAATGAAGGAGGTCCATGCCATGGAGAAGCTTGAACGAGAAAAGAAGGAGAGAATTGGAGAACGAAAGCGAGAAAGAAGATGAAGGTCATCAAAAATAGAGGAGCTAAGGTGTCAGTCTCACTCGATCGAGTGAGACTCTCACTCGACCAAGTTAGAATACTGAACAGGGAAGTAAAAATCTCAGCACTGTCAAATTATCCCACTCAAAGGAGTGACAATCTTACTCGATCGAGTGGATCCCTATAGCAGAACCTTAAATATTCATGCTCTGTGAAGTCCCCTCACTCGACCGAGTGACTAACTAAATTGATCGAGGGACTAGTTCACTCGACTAAGTAGGAGACTGTAGTAAATTTCACAAAAACAACCGTTCTGTTTCATCTTTCGACTCGATCGAGTGACTCATATCACTCGATCGAGTCACTCAACCCAGCTGCCACCCTTGAAAATCAAGCCCCTTTTATTCTGAGTCACTCAATCGAGTGACTAATAGCACTCGACCGAGTGACTTAAGTCGGCAGCCCCTTCCATTCTTTTTCTCAATCGATCGCAGCCTAACAAAAACCTTTCAGCCCTAGCTTACTCGGACGAGTTCTTAGCCGCACTCGACTGCGTCGCCCCCTTGTGCCGACGTCGACCACCCTCCTTCGCCGATATCCGACCACCCTATCCCTCTATCAAGCCTTAAACTCCATCATATCTATTCTTCTACTCTCGTAAGCCCTAAATCCAATCCCAAATCCCAATTAGCCCTCAAAATCTCCATATTTTCTCCATTTTCCCCAACTAATCTAAATCTACATCGCTAATTCATATTTGTTTGTGCAACAGGCAAGCTTAGGGGAGATCCGTTGATACAATTGCGGAGAAATCACTTGGGAAATCGTTTCATACTCGGAGTAGTGCTTAGGGGTCACATATCGCTTAGTACACTCGTTCCATCTCATTACTTGCAATCGTGTGTGTGTGTGTGTGTGTGTGTGTGTGTGTGTGTGTGTGTGTGTGTGTGTGTGTGTCTTGTGTAGAGTGCTTGCTTATCACTGCATTACACCATGCCTCCACGGACTCGATCTGGAGGTAGGAAACCTGCTGCGAAGAAGAAGAAGAAGAAGACCGGTGACCCCGGCACTTCTTCTTCTGGTGCAGCACCACCACTAGCATATAGTGACATATCCCAGTACCACCAGCACCACCAGCACCACCACATGGATGTGATCATTCCGAGTCTACGTAGGCATCCGATTCTGATACATGATGTGTTTTGCTCCCATCTCTCCTCATATTTTTTGTATGCCATGTTGTCTTCACCTTTCCAGGGCACCATATATTCCAGCTTGAGGGAGAGTATCTCTTGACTGTTTTTGCATACATATCATCATTTTGCATGCTTGACTTGC
Source organism: Scilla litardierei (assembly GCA_030789695.1). Classification (NCBI taxonomy): domain Eukaryota; kingdom Viridiplantae; phylum Streptophyta; class Magnoliopsida; order Asparagales; family Asparagaceae; genus Scilla; species Scilla litardierei. The sequence continues at coordinate 626,073,375 of CM061142.1, forward strand.
ATTTACTCATTAGTTATCATATAGATGCATTAAGATTTTATTTTAGTATTTTTCTTTTATTTTGCATCATTTTAGCGTCCACACCCACCCACCCATATTTTATATGTCCATGTGCCACACTTAGCACATTGAGGACAATGTGATGATTAGCTTAGGGGAGTCAGTGTACTCATGCACTTTTATTTTTTTACTTTCAATTTATTTTTCTTTATTTTCCACTTATTTTCACATCTTTTTCACTTCTTATTTTCTTTTTACCATGCATCATATTTTCTTTACTTTTGGAGTGCTTGCATGTGTATATATTTAGTTTTTGACTTATCCTTATTTATTTTGCTCTCTTTGCTAGAAGTGAATTTGCTATGATGAATTAAGCCCTGAAAATCACTTTACCTATGCACAAATCCTTTCACCACACTACTGACTTTGTTTCTAATGTCATTTACGATATATTTGTGAGCACTTGAGAAAAAGAACTTCCAATGTGATCTTGAGTGTTTATGTATGAATTTTAATGTTGACACGTCTAGGAAGTACTTTATTGTATGCTATTTATTGAAAACACATCTAGACACACGCATTGACTGCATTTTATCTAGAGTACTGCTTTCATATCTATATCACTTCTTATTTGCATGAATTGTGTGTAAACTCTTCGGGTTGAATGAAATAAATGTCATTTGATATGAGTAGGTTAGTCTTCTTTTAGAAATTGAACTGAGTAGACGACATTACACTGTCAAAGTATTTATGCACATACAAAGAGTGAACCGAGTGATATCATTTATTCTTTCTCCACATATCTTGAAAATATTTCTATACTTACGATCATTGGAAATTCTCCCCTAGAGTGATTCCTATTTCAGCAACTTTTCCGATTCACCAAAAGCAAAAAAAGCTCCAAAATCCCAAAAACACAGAAAAATCTGAAAAGCAACCAGTCTAGTTTATATATGGATCAGAAAAAAGATAAACAAAAACAAAAAGAAAAAGAAAAAAGAAAAGAAAAATACAAAAGCAAAAAAAGAAAGAAAAAAATATGTATATAAATAAATATATGCATATATACACAAGCTCCTATCTTATAAATACCTTTTATTTTCTATTCTTTTCTGGAGCTACAATATTTGGGAAAAGCCATTTTCTTGAAAAAATCACCAGATGTGATATTTGATGCCATTACGCCTATAGATAAGCTTGGTGGGAGAAAATCCGATGATGAGTGAGAGATCGCATGACTACCGAAGCTAGGTAATCTCTAATACTTAGAGAGATGACTTTGAGTATGACGACACCTATACGTTGAAAAATGGATATGAAATTCATAAAACCATATCTTTCTATTCTTATTGTATGAATTGCGTGATGCTTCTTATACTTCAAGTAGAAGTAGTCAATTGAAAAGTGTGTTGGCTATGAATATGTATAAATTTTTCTATGCCTTAGATGATGCTTACCATTAAAACGATGTCATATTTCATAAAATTTCACATTGTTCTCACTTTTAATATCAAGTGTGCCAAATATGAATTGATGTTGAAATAAAAATGATAGTGTGTTTAAATTCTTTGTTGGTGCACTTTGGAGAGTGAATTCAAGTTCTGAGTGGATGATCTAGCAGTTCCATTTCTTTGCTTTCTTTTCTATTTTTAACTTTCTTTATTTTTATTCACCAGGTTCGCTTTTTTACTTATCTTGCTCGAGGACGAGAAGAAGTAAGCTTGGGGGATTTTGATATGCTCATATTTTACACTTTATTTTTGCATATTTTCATGTCAGATCGATTGCCCATATTACATATTTGAAGCTTAAACGACGATTTCTAAATGAATTTCACTATTTCTATATTTTATTGGATTTTGAAGAAATATGTAGCAATCGGGAGCAAATTGCAGCTATGATCATATGCACGCATGTCGGAGCATCAGTGGTCATGATGCTGAGGAGCTTATGTTTCTAGAAGAGAATAAGAAGCAAGCAGAAGAGAGGAGAAAGGGAAAGAAAAGAAGGAGAAAGAAAGAGTTGAAGAAGCAGCTCACTCGACCGAGTGTAGTGATCCACTCGACTGAGTGAGGCTGGCACCAACCCAGCCCAAGTCACTCGACCGGGTGAGAAAACTCACTCGATCGAGTGAGACAGTCGACCGAATCCTGAGACATTCAGCCAAATCCACCCGCTGCTAGAGCAGCTGACTTGGTCGAGTATCACTTTCACTCGACCGAATGAATCGGTCACTTGACCGAGTGAAGAGAAGAACAGAACGCTGATTTTTGGAGTTTTTGCAGGAATCCCTACTCGACTGAGAAGGCAATCTCACTCGACTGAGTGAGATTGTGGCCAGATTTTGGAAAATTAGTTATAACTCGGGTTTTGGGTATTTGGTTTGACTTTTTCTTAGGTTTTTGGACTTGTATAAATAGAAAATAAGGTAGCCATCGCTGGGAGAGAGGCGAGACGACTAGAGACAAGGAAAAAGACTTGATTTTTATTTCTCTCTGCTTTTGCTATCAATTGGAGAAGCCTAGTTCTTAATTTTCTCTCGTTATTTTGAAGCTTTGGAGAACATCAGGTTGTCTAAACCTCCGATCTATTTGGTTTAATGAATATTTCTTGTTTAAATCTCTTTGTAATGATGAATATTATTATTTCCACGAATCTTATTGCTATGATCATGTTTATTAGTAAGTAGTCTCTTTGCTCTAGGGCAAAGGGATGAACCCTATAGATTTAGGGTTTGATATGTGAAATTAATTGAAACCCTTGTTGCTAAACTTGTTTTAGGGTTAGATTATAGTCGATTGACTACAAATAGCTAGGGATTTCTACTTAGATCTTGAGAGCTAGAGAGAGGATCTTGATCTATAGGAAGCTCTAGATATTTGATTTAGACCTATAATTTGGATATTTTAGATTTGGTGTATGAGAGTGCCCAAAGCTAGCATCTTTATTATATTTCTATAATTATATCCATCTGTATGACGGTAAGATGAATATGAACCATTATAATCTAGATTCAAACTCACGTCACACGAGGAAGTGGACTTAAGCGAGGATTGAATTATATTGTCGATCTTAATGCTAATAATTCAACTAGGCTTGCACGAGAGTGAAGCATTAGCTTGAATAATTAGAGATGAGGGGTATGCTAGGATAATTATTATCAATGCACATTGATCTCCCCTGTTGTAGATAAATAGATTAGTCGACGGTGGAAGTCGGGGCTAATCTATGGTTTTCAATCCATATATTGATCCATGCTATCCATGCGGCTAACGGGAGTCAGGCATGGATTAGAGCACTCCTAGCATAGATTCAAATCCTAATCCACGGAAGTGGCATTGAGGAAGATTGATGACATTCATCGGACGTAATGCCCCTAACGCATATCGATGCACCAGCGGGAGTTGGCTTCGATATGGGTTAGGTAGTCCTATCATGGTACCACGAGAGTGGGGGGTATGGATAACATAAAGGAATATCCTATCATTGCATCACAGAAGTGGGGGGGGAGGGGGTATGAGAATGTCCTTAGGTTAGATGACCTCTCCCAAGTCCCATGAATTCAACAATGGGTCAATTCAAATCAATCCTAACTTTAATCCAATGGCGGGAATACCAAGGTCCTAGAGCTTATCCTTATCGATATTTGCTTTAGTATTCACCCTTCTAGCCACATATCGATCGCGTAGCGAATAACTTAGAAAGAAACTAGTACTCAACAACTGCCTCCAAGTGGACGACCCATATAGCGCTACAACCACACAATGCGCTTACGGTATAAATATCGAGGACATAACAAGTTTTCTGGTGCCATTGCCAGGGAGGCACATCTTGATATTGGTTTCAATCTTAGTTGCTGGACTACGTATTTTTATTTTCTTTTTATTTTCTCTTTCATTTTCTTTTGCTATTGTTTCTGGTGCTACTGACGTTTTCTTTTAGTTTTTTCCTTTGTGTATGCATAAGAGATCGCATGGTACTGAGGACTTGCTTCTCCTAGATCGTGAGATTGAAGATACTGCATGTAGACACAACGTCGAGAGGAGAAGAAAGATAGCATAAGTAGTGATGGCAGAAGGAGCCCACATTCCTCCTAACACTCCACCTCTTACACCTCCACATGATAGCCAGGTCCCTTCTGGATTTTTTCATCCCGTTCAATGGATCAATGTCGAGCGTTACTAGGCCACTAGGGGAGGCCAATAATTTGAGCTCAAGTCTTCGTTGATCAGCTTCATCCAGCATGACCAGTTTGGAGGGTCTCCCATGGAGAACCCTAATGAGCATCTAAATACTTTCTTGGTGAAGCTAGACACGCTGAAGATGAATGGCATCACCAACTATGCCATTAGGCTAAGGCTCTTCCCATTTTCTTTAAAGGACAAGGTGAATGAGTGTCTTATGAGCCATGATCCTGACACCTATTCTACTTAGGATGATTTATCACGTGCTTTTCTAACTAAATTCTTCCATCCATGAAAAATAGTGAAGATGTGGAATGAAATCACCTCATTCTCCTAACACAATCAGGAGCCATTAAATGAGGCATGGGAGAGATTTAAAGATTTGCAAAGGAATTGCCCACATCACGGAGTCCCGGATTGGCTCCTAATACAAACGTTCTTTAATGGGCTTGCAAGAGAGGTGAGGACGTCCATTAATGCCATCGCTAATGGGGCATCATGAGCAAGATTCCAGCTGAGGCTAAGAAGCTGTTGGAAGATATGGCCAACAACAAATATCTCTGGAGCAACGAGAGATTAACCTCCAAGAAGGGAGATAAATTTGAATTAGATACTGTCACCATGTAATCGTCAAAATTCGACGCCTTGACTAAGCAACTCTCTATGTTAGGAATTAGTACTACTATCCTGCCTACGGTGGCATTGTGTGAGATATGTGGTGTGCAGGGACACCCTAGCATTGAGTGCACATCTACTGCTACAACACCACCAGGGATGACTATCGAGCAGGCGAATGCGCTTCATGGAAACAACACGAGGCCGTCTAACAAGCCCTACTCCTTAAATTTAATCAATGGTGGAAGAACCACCCAAACTTTTCCTACAGGGGCCCAGGGTTGCTGCCTCAATTACCATTCCTGCAGCATCACCAGCAGCCTCATGCACCACCTCAGAATTTTAATCAGAGGCCACCCAATCATATGCAACCCTTCCCCTGTAAAATCTATTTTGGAAATACAAATGGAAAGTTATATTGTCATGCAGGGGCAGAAGAATGACTCCACCACCCAATAGTTAGCTTCGAGCCAGAAAGCGGTGGAGACACAAGTGGCACAGATTGCACAGCAGGTGGCACGACTTGCTAGGCCACAAGGACAAAAGTCAGGGCAACCTGAGCCCAACCCCCGAGGCCACGTCAACAACATCACACTAAGAAGAAGGAGGCAGACTGAAGGTCCATCTATGCCAATTATGGAGGAAGAGGTTGGAGTTGAGAAAGAGCCTCGCATAGATGTTGAAGTTGAGAAGGAGAATGAGGTAGCACCTCCATCAAATAATCCACCGATAGAGAAGAATAATGAGAAGAGAGATGTGTACACCACAGAGGAGCCTACAAGGACCTACATTCTGAAGGTGCCCTTTCTGTCGAGGTTGGCCAATGCCAAGATAGATGAGATGTATGGAACGTTCTTTGATCTAATGAAGCAATTACACATTACCATCCCGTTCCTTGATGCCCTCTCTGAGATCCCTTCATATGCCAAGTTCTTGAAGGACATACTCACTAAAAGGGATAAGAGGGAGACGATTGTGCTATCGACGGAGTGCAGTGCTATACTCCAGAGGAAAATGGTCAAGAAGTTGGAGGATCCTAGAAGTTTCTCCATCCCATGCGATGTTGGAAACATTACTATCAAAAGAGTGTTATGTGACCTCAGAGTAAGTGTAAGCTTGATGATGTTGTCCATTCGCGAGAAGCTTGGCATGGGAGAACCAAACCCCTCCAACATGTCTCTTCAACTTGTCGACAGATCTATCAAATACCTACTATGGATCATGGAAGATATACCAGTACAGGTTGCGAATATCATAGTTCAATGTGACTTCATCATCATGGATGCCTGAGGATGCCTACACATCGATAATTCTAGGCCGTCCATTCTTGGCCACGGTGTGGGTGCTGATTGACGTCAAAGGAGGAAAGTTATCCCTAAACGTCGGCAAGGAGAAGGTGGACTTTGATCTGTAGAAATCCATGAGAGCATTCCTTGAGGAAGACCACTACCACCGCGTCGACCTCCTTGAGCAAGTTATTGAAGAGACAACTATGGAGGACATGTTTCTAAGCCCTATGGAGAAGTTTATATCGGGAGACCCAAAGAAAGATGGGAAATTGGAAATGGTGGCCATAGCGAGGGCATTCAAAGAAGCACCACTAGAGGGGATTGATGAAGGAACTTCAAGATCATATCCACCTGACCCTGAGGAGCTTAGAATCAAAGAATTGTGCAAGGCAATGCTGAATGAAAAGAAGAAACATGGAGCGAGAGAAACTTTAGCGCTCTCCACCCAAGAGCCACCATGATCATAACTGAAAGGGAGTTGAGCTCAAGACTATAAATGAGCGCTTCTTAGGAGGCAACCCAAGTTTTGGTTTTGTTTTAGCATTTAGTTTCAATTTTTTTATCTTAGTTAGATAGTTTGTTTTGATTAAATAAAAACCCAAACCCCAAAGAAATAATCATACGTGTCTTTCAATGCAGGTGAGAAGGACGCGACAGTGTGGGATTCCCCATGTGGCCACGTGGAAGGGATTATAGAAGGAGCCCTAATGAAGTAGCAAAGCTATTCGATGCGATTGCATGAATGTGTACCAAACGATCGTGCCATATGGAGCATGGAGGAGAAAATAAGCTAAGGAAAAAAGGCCAATTTGATGCGACTGTTTTGAACAAACGACATGGTTGTTTAAGAGGATCCAACTCTCTAGAATTTTAAGCCAAATTATTTTACTGCACATGGTCGCATGACCACATCGAAACGACCGCGTCACACCCAAATTCTCAAAGCCAAAATCCATTCATTTTCCCACTTACATGCAGTCGTTTGAACTCAGTAACATGACTGCGTAAAACCCAAAAATCCAAGGACAAATTCCACCCAAACCCCACCAGCGATGCAATCGTTTAATCTATATCGATGCGACCGTTTAAAGGGTACCAACTTACTGTCTTCTGACATGGTATTTTTAAACGGTCGCGTGATCCTTTGACATGATAGCATTAACCAAGCTTCTGGCCACAAATTTTTCCAAACGTCGCAGTCGAGAGGGCATCAACACGACCACGTCGAATCGCCTACGTCAATCAAAAACACCCAATGACCATCGAGCCTATAGGCGACACGGTCAACCCCGATTAATGTGATCGCATCAATCGACCGTGTCGATCTGCCTATATAAGGGCCAAGCCCTAAACAGTCGAGCTGAAATCTTTTTCCTCCGTCATTTTGAGTCCCATCTTCCAATTCCTCTCATCTCCGACCATCCTACTCCCTCCAAACTCTTCGTCTCCTCCAAAAATCATCCCCCACATCCTCTTACGTCTCCAATCTCCCCCTTCAACCGCTGACCCCCTCGAAACGGCTGAGTCAAAACCCTAAACGACCAAGTTTTTGGGTTTTGCTGGGATTTTCTGATGACGTGACCACCACAGAACGCTTGGGGGATTGATTTGAAGCTTGGAGTAGTGGCATCACCATGAGGAAGCTTCGATCGCTTGGTAAACTTGTTCCTTATCTTGGAATTTTAAATTTGACCCAAGATTCAATTGCTCGATATATTCCCTAATTGCGTGGGAGTTGTTGTTTGCACACTTGCTCACTCTCATACACATGTTGCACTCACGACCTTATCATCACCACTATGCCTCTACAAGGTGACTGCAGGAAGCGTCCTGTAGCACCCCCACGACAATCACTATTGGGGATGAACACACGTGCATGTGCATCTACGGATGTTGCTTCCACATCTACTGCTCCACTAGCCCCACCACCCATCTCACCCCCACAGATTGACACCATGGGGATTATTTTTATGGATGAGCGGCAATGAGACACCTACACGTCCCTATCACGACGAATCATCATACCCACTAAATTTCTGAGTATCTCTACTCTAACTTCTCCAGGACTCGTCGAGGGTGTCCAAACTCTACTTCATAACATATGGTGGGATCATTTTCTAGAGTGCAAAGCCTGCACGTATAAGAGACTCACTCTAGAGTTCCTTAGTTCTCTTAGGCACCAGCATTCAGGGTTTACATTTAGATTGATGAATAGGGGCTATGCTATGTCCACTGACTCCCTGAACACTCTTATTTGATGGCCCATCACCATCACCCCCGGTTCCATTAGGTAGGGTAGCTCATTCCCCGATGCTTTTGATCTCGATTTATTTTGGGAACAGCTAACTGGCCTTGCCCCCTTCCCTATCACCAGAGCAACGACCTCTTCCGTTATCCAGCCTTGCCTTCGTATGGCACAATGCGTCATAGCCAATGATATCTTTTGTAGGGAAGAGACATTCCAAGCCTTGCAGAATGAGCTATTCTTTCTTTGGGCCATAGACTATTTCACACACTTAGCAGCCCATCTGCTAAGATTTGCTACGGAGGGTTCATCATGATTATCGCTAAGATCCCTCCCATTTCTCTCCAGATCTCAGATACCATGCCCCCTATCACTGGCCCCACATCCCTCGATATCTCTGTCCTCATGAATATGTTTATAATCAGACCTATTGCAGACGAGAGATTTTTATAGCTTCACGGGTCCCTTCACGCCCCTTACACCACACTTCCCTACCCCGATTGCTTCCGCATTGAGGGAGCCACGCAGTGGAATTTTCCACATGATCTAGTTTTCCCCCCACCTGCATAGGCATAGCCCCACCCTGCTCAGGACCCAGTTACTCCTATAGCTACACAGGGAGGCTCCATCAGGCCACCACCCCTGCGTATTTCACATAGAGACCTCACCCCCATGGCGAGGGTACTAGCCATTCTAGCCCTCCACCTCCACCTCCGTCCACTGATGAATGTCTTACACGAGTGGAAGTGGCTATTTATGATCTTCAGTCCACCATGAATGGTGGCTTGACCACACTTCAGAGTTTACACAAACAGTTTGACGCCATCTATCGTTGGCATTATTCTCCTTATGCCATCACCATCACAGCCATCTACTTCAGACAGCCTTTTTTGTTGCACCACATACACCCACCTCACCACCAACAATTATCTTCTGCACCACATCTACCCACATCACCACCACATCCACCACCTGACGACGACACCACTTGATGAGATGACCCATGCAGTCCCCCCATTTACACATGGCTCTCATTCTCACTTAATTATCACTTTCAGGGCATATCTTTGACATACCTTGGGGGAGACACGACACCATCTCTTCCCACTTACATATTTCCTTATGACTTCACTACTTATTTTGCATTGAGGACAATGCTCAGCTCTATCTTGGAGGAGGAGCATTCGATGCCACACTTTTATTTTTTCCATATCTATTCCCATGATTTTATCTACGTGTTCATATTTTCCTTCTTTCTTTCCCTTTCCATTTTCCTCCTTCTTTTCTTTCCTCATGCATCATCTCTTTTGCTTTTCTTTATATGCATTCAAAAAAAATGAACAAACAAAAACACCAAAAACACCATGCATCCACATCATGCATCCATGTATATATATGTTTGTTAATTTTTCGAAATCGAGCTTAATATGCGTGGTTTATTGAATGTAATTTCATTCTCTATCTTTTACGCTTGATTTTCTCGATATCAATTAGAACATCAGATTAAGATATTTTTTAGCCTCAGATCCCATTTAATATGCTCATTATGCCCATTCTCATAGTCCCTAGGATAGTAGTACTCGAAACCGACCTAGGTTGGATTTTTCTTAGGAATCCACTTTATGCATGGACCGTAGAATTGATAGTTGAGTGTAATGTTGAATATTGGACTCCCCGGATTTGGTTTTGATGATGAGCAAACATAAATAATCCATGAACTAACAATTTGTGAGCGCAGTATTGGAGATCGTCGCCAATTTCACGAGAATATTCAAAGCGACATCTCAACACTTCCAAAAGCTCGTATTCAAGCCTAAAGCTTCGTTGAAGCTCCTGCAGCGCTTTGGAAGTTATGAAGATTCAATCGAAGCTCTCAAAGACCGTTTATTAAGGTTTTATTTATAGTCTTTTAGTTTCGATTGATAGAATGTTAAGCCTTGAGTATATCTTACGTTTCTATCTTCATTACGCTCATTTCGTATCTCTAGGATCATTGCACAAGTTCATTCTAACTTCCTCGAAGCGTCGCGCTTCGATTCGGACTTTGTTGTGCATGTTAGTTGGTACAAGAACAAGTACTGACCGACTAGATGGTGATCTAGTCGGTCGGCAACTGTTCTTGGACCGACTAGTTTGATTCCTTAATTTCTTGGACTTTACTGTTTACAGTTAGTCGGTCTATGTTGACTCACCGACCGACTAGTTTGTGAACTAGTCGGTCAGTGATGCTTCTTTGACCGACTAGTTGAGACTTACTGTTCACTCCAAAATTCTCCTAAGCTACTGTTTACCGTTAGTCGGTCTAAGAACGTTTGGTGACCGACTAGTTGACAATTTAGTCGGTCAACTTTTGTTCTTGGACCGACTAAGTCACTTTGCTTCAGACTAAGTTATTTTGCCTCTTAGTCGGTCTACGTTCATTGGCTGACCGACTAGTTGTGAAACTAGTCGGTCAGACAGTGTTCTTGGACCGACTAGTTTTCTAGGTCTGAAATTCTATCTCTTCTCTGTTCTGCTCTTAGTCGGTCCATGCTTTGTGACTGACCGACTAGTTGATGAACTAGTCGGTCAGTGAGTGTTCTTTGACCGACTAATACTCACAGATTTCTTTCCGTTGGAGATTGACCTAACTTGTTTTTATGGGACCCTATAAATACGAACCTAGGTCATTTCTATCTTCAATAGAGCTGCCATTAAGAGATTCATTGAGTTCTAAAGAGATAGCTATTCTCCCTCAAATCTAAAGCTCTCTTCCTCACAAGAAACCCATTCTCTCTCATTTCTAGATCTAGAGAGAAGCTTGTTCTTGGTGAGCTCTTCAAGCTATTGCTTGATCCAAGTCTCCAACTCTTCCCTAGGCACCCATTGCTGCTCATTTCCTTGGTGCTAGGGCTTGGTGACTTCATCTTCCTCAAATCCTTCATTCCACCTATTGGGTAAGAAAAACTCAAGGTATATGATTTTGTGGTAAGAGTATTTATTTCATATAAACTCTTTATATTGCTTATTGGCTCTCTCGGTTGTGAGAGAAGTTTGTGATCCCGGGTTGTGGGATTCACTTTGCCATTGCATGTATGATTTGATCTTGTGAAGGTTTTTCACAAGATATTCATAGTGGAAATCTTGAGTTAGGGTTTCTAACTCAAGTATCCGGAGGGGATCCGGGTGGTTGGGACGTAGGATCACCGGGAACAAGTCGGGGAGACTTGGGTGGATCCGAACCCATTAACATCGTTTGTTTGCATTGTTAATTTCATTGTTGTCATTCAATTTAAGCTTCCGCAAATTGATTTGGTAGTTGTGTGCAATTTAATTTGGAATTATACGCCTTATTATTTTAAAGTACTATTCACCCCCCCTCTAGTACTTGTGCAGTAGCTGGTAGGGCATTACATTTGGTATCAGAGCCAGATACTCAGCTATGTCTGCCAACGACAACAAGACCGTGCCTCCACCTTCCAACTACGACACCTTCAGGAACCGTGAAGGAGCGTCATCGGTGATGGAAGGACATTCCTCTACAAGGCCTCCATTCTTCAACGGTACCAACTACGGGTACTGGAAATGTCGGATGGAAACCTTCCTCTGAAGTGCATCTTTGTGGAGGACTACAATGAAGGAGTATAACGAGCCCGAAGAAGAAGATTTTGAGAAATGGACTACCGCGGAGGTCGCCGCGGAGGTAAGCAATGCCAAGGCAATGAACGCCTTGCAATGCGCATTGGAGCCCGAGGATTTCAATAAGATATGCACATGTAAGAGTGCATATCAAATTTGGAACTCTCTCCTCATACTACATGAAGGGACGAGTCAGGTAAGAGACTCTAAACTCGTTGTCATAACCAAAGATTACGAAATGTTTCACATGCAACAGGGCGAGAAGATGAAAGAATATTACGCTCGCTTCGTTGACATAATAAACGAGTTAGAGGCCCTCGGCAAGATCTACACTCAAAAGGAGAAGTGCTTAAAGCTTATTGAAGGACTTCCCTCTTCTTGGGAAAAACGTACCTTCGCCATCGAGGAAGGTAATGACATGAACAAATATACCGTAGTTCAACTAATGGGTACTTTGATGTCATACGAGGTACGCAAAGATAGCAAAGTGAAGCTACAAGAAAAGATGAAGTCATATTTGAACCTAGATGCGCCTAAGAAAAAGGCGATTGCATTCAAGGCGGCTTCATCCACATCTTCCGATGATGAAGACTCGGAAAACAAGTTGGACTTGGAGTCCATGGCACTCATGGCCAAGAAGTTCAACCGTTTCTTCCGGAAAGGTAACTTCAAGACCAAAGGTAAATTTGGTTCTTCTAACGCCTCTTCCTCTCCTTTGTGTTTCAAGTGCAATAAGCCAGGACACATGAAAGCGGAGTGTCCTCTCAACAAACAAAAGGAGAAGTGGAAGGCGCCAAAATTCGATAAGTCCAAGAAATACAAGAAGGGGTACAAGAAAGGACTTGTCGGAGCAACATTCACCGACTCCGAGGATTCCTCAAGCGGAGAGTCGGATGATGAGAAAGTGGAGCAAGCACATATGTGCTTCATGGCAAGAGAGGAGAAAGATCGAGGATCCTCCTCTTCCGATGATAGTAATGACGAAAGCGATGAGGTAACGATGGATGATCTTAGAAATGCTAACTCTCAACTTTGGTCAAAATATACTAAGTTAGTAAATAGATATACTAAGGTAAAAGATGACCTAGCTAGCATTCAAACATCGCCTAAGAATATCATCACCAACAACGACACCGTTGTTGAAGAGTTAAGAAATGAGATTGTGAATCTCAAATCTAAACTTGAACATGTTAGCATTGAGGATGCGGAAGAACATGAGATAGCGGACTTAACTTCTCAAAACTCGACTTTGAGTATTGAGAACGAGAATCTTAAATCTCGTGTTTATGTGCTCACATCGCAAATATCCGCTTTGGATACTTCTTTGCGTTCTCTCAAAGAGAAATATGAGGACACATTGGGCCGAATCAACAAATTCAACAAGGGTAAGGGCCATTTGGATAATATCCTAAAAGATTTACTTCCGGCCAAACACCACATTGGCTTGGGGTATATGATGGGAAATTCTTCCAAGACGGTCACTACTTTTGTTAGGCCAACTTCCGAAGCCTCAACGAGTGGGAGCAAACACTCTATTGGTAGTTCATCTACCAATGGTGCTTCCACCTCGTCCACACCCTCTTTCGGAAAGAAACCCACTTTGGGTGGACCTCCAAAGAAGGGGCATGCCTACATGTACACTAATAACATGCCACGTAGGAACACACGTCCTACTCCACCGGCTCACACATATGATGATTTTTATGCTACACATTCTCGGGCACGTGCACACCAAGTGAGACACCCTCACGCACGTGTTCCCACACATGCATATGTACACCCACCTCATCATATGAATAATTCTCGTCGTGCACCATTCCATCATGTCCCGTATGCCTATCCACAACATGCATCACGTAGAAATCAACGTAGTATGCATGCACCCAATAGGATGATGGCTCCCAAAATATTCACTATTTGGAGCCCAAAGGACACAAGCATGGACGAAAAACAAATGTACATGAATGCTTATTTTTCGGATGTTGTGCATAGTAAGAATTATGTGGGGAAGTCTAAGTCCACTTGGACTTGGCTTCCAAAGGTCTAATCCCTTGGACCCAATGACCTTGGGTACCATGATATGAAAGTGTCTATCTTTAGGTACTCAAGGAAAAGAAAAAGAAAAGGAGCATCAAATTTAAATTTAGCTCCAAAGGGAATTGGATACTCGATAGCGGGTGCTCCAAACACATGACGGGTGACGCTCGTTTGCTCTCCGGAGTGGTTCCCATTGCGAATGGAAACCGCGTCGTATTTGGAGGCAACGAGAGCGGAACCATCATAGGTGTTGGTAAAGTCGGTAACCCTTCTAAACCATTAATTAGTGACGTTTATCTTGTTAGTGGTTTAAATCATAATCTTATTTCAATAAGTCAACTTTGTGACAAAGGTTACAAAGTTAGCATTGCGAAAGGATTGTGTCATATTTTAAGAAAGGATAATGAAAAATTATTATTTTCCGGAACTCGTCGTAAAGACATCTATATTTTGGATCTTCCTAAGTCATATGAACAATGTCTCGTTGCCAACACAAGTGAACAACACTTATGGCATCGACGCTTTGGACATGTGAACTTTGGAACGCTATATAAGCTTTCAAAATTGAATTCTATTAAAGGTTTTCCGAAGCTTGTTTTTGAAAAGAAAAGTTTTTGTGATTGTTGTCAACGCGGCAAGCTTCCTAAATCTTCATTTAAACCTAAGAAAAGCATCTCTACTAAACGGCCACTAGAGCTATTACATCTAGATTTATTTGGGCCAACTAGAGTAGCTTCCTTAGGAAATGCAAGGTACGGACTTGTCATCGTAGATGACTATTCAAGGTTTACTTGGGTATTTTCATTGAGTAATAAAAATGAAGCTTTTGAAAACTTCACAATTTTTGTTAAGAAAGTACAAAATCTCTTAGGAACCACCATTGTCACTATTCGTAGTGATCATGGAGGTGAATTTGAGAATGAGTCTTTTGAGACATTTTGTGATGAAGTTGGTATTACTCACACCTTCTCTTTCCCTCGTGCACCTCCTCAAAATGGTGTAGTTGAGAGAAAGAATAGGACGCTAGTGGAGTGTGCTCGCACTATGCTTGATGATAGCCAACTTGGCCATCAATTTTGGGCGGAAGCGGTACACACCGCTTGCTATGTGTTTAATAGAATACTTTTGAGGCCCGGCACTAAACAAACTTGTTATGAATTGTTGTTTGGTAGGTTGCCTCAAGTTAAACATTTTCGTGTCTTTGGTTCGAAATGTTTTATTAAGAACACATATGGTAGTTTGGACAAATTCGATCCGAGATCCGATGAGGGGATTTTTGTTGGATATTCTACGCGTAGCAAAGCCTACCGGATATTCAACAAACGAACCTCAACGATCGAGGAGTCGCTTCATGTCTCATTTAATGAAGGATTTGTTCCATCTAGAATTTCTAATGAAAATGATTCTTTGGATGTTTTATGTGATTCATTTGATAATTCTAAGTCTAATGATTCTGTTGATTCTATTGAGACTAACCCAACTAATGAAGTTGTTGAGAATGTTCCTAGTGATCAAGGTATTCCCAAACGGCTTCATTCGGTTCGTGACCATCCCCATGAGCAAGTCATTGGCAATATCTATGATAGTGTCAAGACGAGATCCCAAGTTCACCGCTTCGCAAATTGTGCCTTTGCCTCATCGATAGAGCCAAAGAATATTAATGAAGCATGCGAAGATAGCGCTTGGATCTTAGCCATGGAGGAGGAGCTCATTCAATTCGAGAGGAATGAAGTTTGGGAGCTTGTTCCATTGCCATCGAAGAACCACACCGTCATAGGGACAAAGTGGATCTTCAAGAACAAAACCGACGAAAACCAAGTCGTCGTCCGGAACAAAGCTCGGTTAGTAGCTCAAGGCTATCGTCAAGAGGAAGGTATCGATTTCGAAGAATCTTTCGCTCCGGTAGCTAGATTAGAATCAATTAGATTACTTTTGTCTTTTGCATGCCATAAGAATTTTAAATTATTTCAAATGGATGTTAAAAGTGCATTTCTAAACGGAGATGTCGTTGAGGAAGTTTACGTTTCTCAACCTCCGGGCTTCATTAATGAAAAATTTCCAAATCACGTTTTTAAACTAAAGAAAGCTCTTTATGGTTTGAGACAAGCTCCTCGAGCTTGGTATGATCGCCTAAAGAATTTTCTTTTGGATTTGAATTTTAAAATGGGTGAAGCCGATTCAACACTTTTTATTAAGCATGCGAATAATGATATATTATTAGTTCAAATTTATGTTGATGATATCATTTTCGGTGCTACTAACTTCGCTCTTTGCGAAGAGTTTTCTAATGTGATGAAGGAACAATTTGAGATGAGCCACATGGGCGAACTCAAATATTTCTTAGGTCTCCAAATTCGCCAAATGAACGATGCAATCTTCATCCACCAAACGAAGTACACGGTGGAGTTGCTAAAGCGATTTGGAATGGAGAATGCCTCCGGGAAAAAGACTCCAATGAGCACGACTACGCATCTTGACAAGGATACGGGCGGTAAGGATGTAGACATTCGTCTATATCGAGGTATGATAGGTAGTTTGCTTTATCTTACCGCAAGTAGGCCCGATATTATGTTTGCCGTATGTATATGTGCTCGTTATCAGTCTCAACCTAAGGAGTCTCACTTAGTAGCGGTAAAACGTATTTTTCGCTATCTAAGTTACACATTAGATTTTGGATTACTTTATCCGAGATCTAGCACATATGAGTTAGTCTCATAGAGTGACGCTGATTATGCGGGATGCAAATCCGACAGGAAAAGTACTAGTGGCACTTGCCATTTTCTAGGAAATTCTCTTGTCTCTTGGTTTTCCAAGAAGCAAAATTCGGTATCACTTTCAACCACCGAGGCGGAATACATTGCCGCCGGTGCCGCTTGTGCCCAGGTTCTTTGGATGAGACACACATTGAAGGATTTTGGCATTCATTGTGATACTAGCCCTATCATGGTGGATAACCAAAGTGCTATCTGTCTTTCAAAGAATCCGGTGCACCATTCCCGATCGAAACACATAGATGTCCGACACCATTTCTTAGATGATCATGTTGCTAAAAAGGACATCATTTTAGTGTACGTTGAAACCCAAAAGCAAATCGTCGATATTTTCACGAAACCCCTAAAGGAGGATTCCTTTGTGCGGTTGCGTCGAGAATTGGGGATTATGGGTGAATCCGAGATATAGGATTCATATTTAAAATTCAATCATCTTGCATGCTAATATATTTCGCGATACTTTATTCATGCTAGATTAATTGAATTTTTGGGAATTTTATGTGATTTATTTGAATTTATGATCGAATTCGTATTTCAATGTCGTATTTAAGATTTTGACGTTTTATGGGGTAATTTAGATAACTAATGAGTGAGTTAGGATGTATCATCCAAGTGGTTTGTGAAGAGAAATCAAATTTCTACTTTTGGACTCTTCTAGTCGGTTTCAGTTCACTTGTCAACCGACTAGATGCTCATCTAGTCGGTCAGCAAATGAACTCAGACCGACTAGATCAAGCAAATATCCATCTCCTATCATTTTCTTTCGTTAGTCGGTCTTAGTACACTTTCCGACCGACTAGATTGAAAACTAGTCGGTCAGTAAGTATACTGCGACCGACTAAATCTAGCCCTAAAAATCCATCTGTGCCTCTGTTTCGACTTAGTCGGTTCAAGCTCATTGACCGACCGACTAGATCGTAATCTAGTCGGTCAGTTCTTGAACTGTGACCGACTAAGTGGGTTAGGGCAAATGTGTCTTTTTGATTCCAGACCGACTTATACACACTTTCTATTCGACTAAAATCTTATTTAGTCGGTCTCCTCTCAGCTCAAGCCCGAAAACCCCAAATCCCCCTTCGAGCCCCTTCGCATTCCGTCGTCTCCGGCCGTTTCTCCGGCCATCGCCGCCGTCCGCCGCCGTCGACTCCACCCCCTAGGTATTTTCCTCCATCTCCTTGGTCGATTCCTACCCTAGGGTTTCCGATTCGTTTCTCTTAGGGTTTGTGCTCCTAGGGCATTACATTTGTGCTCCTAGGGCTTGTGCTTCGGTTTCTCACTTCTAGGGCTTGTGATCTCTAGGTTGTACTTGATCTTATTATCAGTTGCTTGTGCTCTTAGAACTATGGCTAAGACTCGCATTCCGATCGCCTCTTCCGGGGCCTCTCCTATGACCGTAGGGCCTTCCGACCCTAGGAATCCCCCGAAGCCTAAGCGTCGTGCCAAGTCTACCCAAGCCTCTCCTTCGTCGCCTCCTCTTAAGAAGCCTAGGACTGCTTCCGTCAAGCCCCGCAAATCCAAGACCAAAAAGCCTATTCTTCATACTCCGGCTACTCCTCCCGATTCCGACTCTGAATTTATCCCTGAGGATGAGCCTACTAGGGAACCTACCCCACCTCCGAAGACCCGTAAGGCCAAGGGTAAAGCTCCTATGCCAGTTGGCGGTGTAGACATATCGTTGTGCCGCGATGACCCTCAGTGTCTCGCCGCGTACAACCGTATAGAGCACTGTCCACTGTTGTTAGAGCATTACGTTCAGTTCTCTGATTTCCTCGGCCTTGCTGATCTTCTGTCTTATAGTGGCCTTCTAGATTATCTCCGATACGACCCCAAGGCCAATCCCAAACCGTACCCTCGCCTCGTGAAATTGTTCTATGCCAACCGTATTCGAGGCCAGTACGACGCCAGCCACTCCATTGAGACGACTGTCTTGGGAACTCCTATAGTTCTCACGGCAGAAATCTTGGGGGAGATCCTTGGTTGTGCGTCGTGTGGTCTCCTCCCCTCGGACATTTCTGTAGACGACATTTCTTCCTTGGATCAGTCTATTCTTGCAGATATTTTCCAGGTTATCCCCTCCGCATTCATTGGTGTTCCTTCGAAATCCTTTAAGCCGAATGCGTGGGTTCTTAACCTGATTTTGAAATCATGTCTTCTTCTGAAATATGGATCCTCTTCACTCCCCTCTCAGCCGTTTTTGAAGCTCATATACGCTCTTTTCTTGGGGTGCGAGATAAATTGGGCTCGCGTGATACTCGATAAGATGGATTCTTTCGAGTGTATACGCAAGACCAATAAGTCTGCGCACATTCCATACCCCTGCTTGTTGACTCTCGTATTCCGTCATTTTCGAGTTCCTCTCCCACCTGACGATGAGCGTCCTTTGGGTACGCCTCTGAACGCAACGGCCGTGAAGAAATCTTTAGCGGCACTTCGTCACGTGCAGAGGTCTACCGCATCTGCTTCTCAGTCTACTCCGTCAGCCGCTGCAGCCTCCTCTTCCCCTGCTACTTTGGACGATGTCGTACGTCTACTTCGTCAGCACGACTCCCGTTTGGCTCGTACTGAGGAGGTCGTATGTCGTATGGCTCGTATGATGGGGATTGAGCTTCCTCCTTCGGTGTCTGAGGCCGAGGAGATGGACGATGAGGAGCTTGACGAGCTTGTCACTTCTTTTGCCCGTGGCGATGAGGCCACTGCTGCTGCTGCTGGTGTTTCCACTTCTGCTCCTGGAGTTGGCACCACTTCCGGTGCTCCAGAGCCTTCTGCTTCAGCACTTCAGTCTTCAGAGCCTGCTGTTGACCCTGTTGCTGAGCCTGCTGATATTCCAGTTGACACTTCTGCTGTCGAGACCCTTGCTGCTGTAGAGCCTGTTCCTGAGATCTCGACTCCTGCCCCGACGATTCCATCTGTTGAGACGCCTCTACTCCCTGCAGATCCTGAGTCCACTCCGTCGACTGGACCCACGGACGCTGCAGATCCTGCCTCCTCCTCGTGATCGTTGTTCCGAGGACTCTCCATATACGCTTTGGATGATATATCTTAGCGAGAGTATTATGGGTTAGGATAGGGTATGAGGGTTATTATGTTTTGATGTATTTTGGATGTCGTCGCTGCTGCTGTATTTATTTTGATGAGAATGATGATGATGATGGTGTATTTCCTTTTGATGGGTATATTGTATCGATGATGTTGATGTATTTCTTTTTGATGATATGTAGCGCTTGATATGATGTATCTCATATATTCGATGTGATATCTTTTTGGATATACTCATGTTGTCTCTGCATATATATATGTTCATCGTCATTCACTTTGTCTTTTATTCGTCGTGCAAATTTTAATATTCGTTGAATGTATTTGAAATGAGATTTCGTCGCTCGACGCATGAAAACTTGGTTAAATAGATTTAAATTCTATAATTGTATAGAATTGTTTTCCATGCACAAATTTAACCAAGAATATTGAATATTGAAGAGTATGTTTCTTTATTCAAGAAATGAATAAACATTTGGTATTTTTGATGATTTTGATTATAGTTGATTTTTATTGATAATGGAAAATTTGACACACCTTGTTTTGATTTCCACATTTTTCCCTTGGTGTCAAGTTGGTCCATTGTCTTTGTCTACGACTCTCGATGTTGGATTTACATTTCCTAATTATTGTCGTTGTATGCCCCCCATTTTTGGGATAATGCCAAAGGGGGAGAGATAATGATAATAAATAGCGCAAATGAAAATTTTAACTCAATTTCCAAGAATCTAGTTTGATATGTTAGATTCAGGGGGAGTTAAGATACATATAAGGATTTTTCAAAATCCGATATTTCAAAAATCAATTCACTTTATTTATCTTACTCGTCTGCTTGATGCAATTCATTTATATTCATGTTGGAATTAACGTGTCATCAATGCAGGGGGAGTAAGTATTTTACATTTGAATTATTATCTTTGATTATTATTTATGTTGGTTTGTCATCACCAAAAAGGGGGAGAATGTTGAATATTGGACTCCCCGGATTTGGTTTTGATGATGAGCAAACATAAATAATCCATGAACTAACAATTTGTGAGCGCAGTATTGGAGATCGTCGCCAATTTCACGAGAATATTCAAAGCGACATCTCAACACTTCCAAAAGCTCGTATTCAAGCCTAAAGCTTCGTTGAAGCTCCTGCAGCGCTTTGGAAGTTATGAAGATTCAATCGAAGCTCTCAAAGACCGTTTATTAAGGTTTTATTTATAGTCTTTTAGTTTCGATTGATAGAATGTTAAGCCTTGAGTATATCTTACGTTTCTATCTTCATTACGCTCATTTCGTAGCTCTAGGATCCTTGCACAAGTTCATTCTAACTTCCTCGAAGCGTCGCGCTTCGATTCGGACTTTGTTGTGCATGTTAGTTGGTACAAGAACAAGTACTGACCGACTAGATGGTGATCTAGTCGGTCGGCAACTGTTCTTGGACCGACTAGTTTGATTCCTTAATTTCTTGGACTTTACTGTTTACAGTTAGTCGGTCTATGTTGACTCACCGACCGACTAGTTTGTGAACTAGTCGGTCAGTGATGCTTCTTTGACCGACTAGTTGAGACTTACTGTTCACTCCAAAATTCTCCTAAGCTACTGTTTACCGTTAGTCGGTCTAAGAACGTTTGGTGACCGACTAGTTGACAATTTAGTCGGTCAACTTTTGTTCTTGGACCGACTAAGTCACTTTGCTTCAGACTAAGTTATTTTGCCTCTTAGTCGGTCTACGTTCATTGGCTGACCGACTAGTTGTGAAACTAGTCGGTCAGACAGTGTTCTTGGACCGACTAGTTTTCTAGGTCTGAAATTCTATCTCTTCTCTGATCTGCTCTTAGTCGGTCCATGCTTTGTGACTGACCGACTAGTTGATGAACTAGTCGGTCAGTGAGTGTTCTTTGACCGACTAATACTCACAGATTTCTTTCCGTTGGAGATTGACCTAACTTGTTTTTATGGGACCCTATAAATACGAACCTAGGTCATTTCTATCTTCAATAGAGCTGCCATTAAGAGATTCATTGAGTTCTAAAGAGATAGCTATTCTCCCTCAAATCTAAAGCTCTCTTCCTCACAAGAAACCCATTCTCTCTCATTTCTAGATCTAGAGAGAAGCTTGTTCTTGGTGAGCTCTTCAAGCTATTGCTTGATCCAAGTCTCCAACTCTTCCCTAGGCACCCATTGCTGCTCATTTCCTTGGTGCTAGGGCTTGGTGACTTCATCTTCCTCAAATCCTTCATTCCACCTATTGGGTAAGAAAAACTCAAGGTATAGGATTTTGTGGTAAGAGTATTTATTTCATATAAACTCTTTATATTGCTTATTGGCTCTCTCGGTTGTGAGAGAAGTTTGTGATCCCGGGTTGTGGGATTCACTTTGCCATTGCATGTATGATTTGATCTTGTGAAGGTTTTTCACAAGATATTCATAGTGGAAATCTTGAGTTAGGGTTTCTAACTCAAGTATCCGGAGGGGATCCGGGTGGTTGGGACGTAGGATCACCGGGAACAAGTCGGGGAGACTTGGGTGGATCCGAACCCATTAACATCGTTTGTTTGCATTGTTAATTTCATTGTTGTCATTCAATTTAAGCTTCCGCAAATTGATTTGGTAGTTGTGTGCAATTTAATTTGGAATTATACGCCTTATTATTTTAAAGTACTATTCACCCCCCCTCTAGTACTTGTGCAGTAGCTGGTAGGGCATTACATGTAATGGTTTATAATCCTTCGAGACTTGGATAACGACATATCACCTAGTACTAAGGATTGTTTTTGCTTAACATATTCATGCTTCCAAAAAAAGAGAAGGAAAAAATGTATATATAGAAAAGGAATAAAATATGCCTCGTTCTCCCAGCTACGCTAAATAGCCGGATCACCAAGCCTAAGGAAGCATCGGGGCCTCGCGCTGAAAGGTTTAGCTTGAGGGAGTGCATATGAATAAGGATTATAGTTGGTTTGAGCTAGTAGATTCGAGGAGTCCAGCTTGGCCTGATGCCCTAAGGTCGTCTGACTTGGGAGCCATCGACCTAACGCTCCTTACACAAACCAATTAGAATCCCAAAGAAAAAAATGAAAAAAAACAATGAAAATGGAAGCAGAATAAAACTAGCGATTTACGAATAAAGGAACTTGATGTGTTGTGAGAGACACTTCCTCGAGAGGCTAATAACCCATTATCCGATACTTATCTTTTCCTCGACCATCACATAGCTTCGATCCATATTCCTTCAACCTAAAGACGAGTTAGATGAAATATTCTAGGACTTGAGCATTACCATATCTATGTATATTATTTGATGATTCAAGCTAGAAAAGACGTCCTAGGATTATGTTTTAATCGATAGAAAGGAATTGGTTTGTTTATAGATCTATGAATTTGAAATCTACATTCACCCATGTATATATGCTCAGGATTGTAAATTTCTCAAAGGCATGCCATCATTTGTGTGCTTGATTGCATACCTCCAATCTTTACTCCATGTCTTCCTTGAGGACAAGGAAGAGTTTAGCTTGAGAGATTTTGATGTGTGGTTATTATGCATATATTTCATGCTTAGTTCATGTGCATTTCATACCATTTCATCCCCCGTCCCACTCTACTTTTCCCATTTTAGTTCCTTTTTACTTTTGGTTATTTCATGTGTATTACAGGAGAAAACACGGATTTTAGACCCTAGAGTGGGAGAAAAAGCGATAGAACAAATCAAGAATCAACGGGAGCTAAAACCAAGGGAGAAAGAAGGAAAAAGTGCAACACGCGACCGAATGGTTCACCCATGCGGTCGTGTCACCAGGACAACCATAAAGTATCCTAAAGTCCACTGACGCAGTCGCGTTGAAGAACCAAATGGTCACATTGCATCAGAGCTAAAGAGAAGGAAAATCCATATTGACGCGGTGGTTTGGTAATTGACACGACCACGTCATACCGAGAGTGCCAAACGGTCGCTCTACGCAAGCGTTTAGATGAAGATTCTGGAGATCCAAAGACCAAACGACGCTGTCATATGGATCACGTCGCGGTCGTGTCGATTGAAGTCTAGAAACCTTAACTTACACAAATTAGGCGACGCGACCGCATCGCTTCCGACGCGACCACGTCGATTACGAGCCCCTGATGGGTTTCTGGGCACTGCCAGGGGTATTTTTTGGGATCTTTTGGTTATTTTCTGGGGGGGGTATATATATTCCTCTACTTCTTCTACAGGGTAAGGATGCTTTTTTTCTGTATTTTAATGAGCTTTTTGGACTTTTATTAGTTGTAATATTTTCTTATTCCTCTGCAACTTTTTATTGTTCTTTTAGTTCCTTTGGATTTTGACTTTTATTATTGCAATAGAAATAGTTTTCTATCATCTCAATCATTGTGGATTGCTTAATTATGAGTTTCTATCTTATTTGCATTGCCATTATGTCTAAACCCATGAATTTGATTGCATATCTCTCAGTGGATCGTGAGTAGTCACCCATCTAGGGCCATGGGTTGAACCCAATTGGATTTGGCTATGGATTGATGAGATATTGATTAATTGTTGAATAATTGGAGATGATGGGTATGATAGGATGATTATTATTAATGCACATTAATCTCCCCCTTGTGGATAAATAGATTGTTCGACAGGGTAGTCATGGATAATCTAGGGATTTCAATCACTACATTGATCCATACTATCCATGCGGTTGACATGAGGCAGGTATGTATTAGAGCACTCCAAGCATAGATCTGAATCCTAATCTACAAAGTGGCATGGAGGAAGATTGAGGACATTCATTGGACACCTAACATATATCGATGCACTAGCGGGAGTTGGCTTCGATATGTGTTAGGTAGTCCTATCATGGCATTACGAGAGTTGGGGGGGGGGGGAGGGATACCATATGTGAATATCATATCATTGCATCATGGAGGGGGGGAAGGGAAGAGAATGCCCCAAGCCTTATGAATTCAACAATCGATCAATTCAACTCAATCCTAACTTTAATCCAATGGCAGGGATACCTATGTCCTAGAGCTTTTCCTTATTAATATTCCCCTTATTATTCACCCTTCTAGCCATATATCGATCGCGTAGCTAATAACTTAGAAAGAAGCCAGTACTGAACAACTGCCTCCGAGTGGACGACCCGTATAGAGCTACAACCACACCGTGCATTTACGGTACAAATATCGAGGATACAACAGTATCTATTTAACGAGATGTGGTTTCCAACGCTATGAAATAATTCAATATTGAACCTTGTGGGTTAACTAAACAGTCTAAATGACCAGTAACCAATTTGGATTATTCTCGTAAGGTACGATGAGCTGGATGAGATCCAGGCAAGACATATATTATGGATTCTAAGGGACTAAGGAAATTATTTGGACGAGATTCAAAAGTGTGGTCTAAAATGGACATTGAAATCCCTTAAGTCTATACAGCAGACGTTTAGCAGATCCACTCACGAAGGCTCTACCACATGAAGTCTAGAAAGAATTATGTGTAAATGCGGTATGAGATACCGAGATAAATGGGCCTGAGTGCAAGTGGGAGATGTTGAGAGATGGGTATGCCCTCGAGGCAAATTCATCCCTGTGTATGTATACAGACATCTTGTTCAAAAGAACAGTAAGCTGTTTGGTAAAAATTTCCCTAAGTTAATAATAATGTAGTCTTCATTAGAACTTAGGTATAGTCCAGAGACTTAATGCGAGGTCAAACATGTATCAAGATAGAGATCTCGATAATGGAGAAGTGTTTGATCGATTGTAGCATAGGTCTAAAAATATTTGCGGTCGTAGATGTTTTGAGAAATGGATATCGACACATCGGATAGACCATTGTGTCTTAGTCTTCACCATGGAGTGGTGACGATGATCTCATGGTCGTTCGACTTGGTGAAGTAAGAGACGAGACAATTGTGCTCATTGGAGAATGAGTTCACTGAACGACCCAATAAGAGTTATCATATGGTTTATATTGACCAATCTGTCAATGATAACTCTTAGTGATGATATGCAAGTTGGTCATTTAACTTGAGGTCATTGTACGAACCTGTGCATGAAAGGTGTCACTTAGATCACTGATCTAGCCTCGGGAAAGCCCCATTGAAAGGCCTTTGGTTGGGTGACATTTGAAGCGTGCGAGGAGAGTATTGACCAAGATAGGATTCGTCTCTCCCGGTCAAGGGGAGTTAGTGTCGCAGTGTTAGTTCGATCTTTAGTGAAAACTCTGGCCAGAGTATGTTGGAAGAAGTCCAACATTATTTGACTAAAGGTCGATGGAGACTAGCCAAGTTTAAGCTAGTAGGGTTGACAATTGGCCGTACCCTAAGGCTTGACTAAGCGGCATAATTTTGACAAAGAGACTAAAATTGCGGTATTCATCACCGACACAGTCAGGGTAGTCCCAAAAATACTCATGTCGATGAGTTAACCACATAAGTATGATACCGAAACAGGGACAACACCTGCTGCTCGTGGTCACTACCGTCTGGAGTTTCAATCCCAACCAGTAGTAGGGTCAGGCTGTAAGGTCTTACACAGAGTGAGACATTCGTCAAGTAATAGGTAGAAATTAGGGAGAATATGCATTTGATGCAAGGGACAAAAAACTGCAAAAAGTTTACAGTTATCTTGCGGACTCGGGATAAATGATCCTAAGTGCAAGTAGAAGATGTTGATGGATGTATGCCCTCAGTTCATTTGTATTTGATGCAAATGGGTTTTTAATATTAGATGTGAGAATTTTGCATATGATACAAAGGGAATTAAATGTGTCATAAATTTTTTACGTGCATATTTAATATAATAAACACATGTAAAGGGTTACCTGGATGACGAGATCGTCCCGGTCTAAACGCAGGTTCAAACCGTGTCGAAAACAGACTCCAAACGCGCAAGTTAGAGCCACAAAAGCAAAAAAGGCCCTTATTGGGCATTGCGGGTTGGGCGCGCGACCATAGCAGTTGGGCATGCCCGACCCGATAAAAGGAGCCCATGCCTATGTTTGAAACGGGTGCGGCCCGCACTGGGGGTGCCGTACCCGCACTGTGCATGTGCGCTGTGTGCCCGCGCACAGCGGGCGCACGCGCCCAGACGGTAGTACACATGCACTGCACGTGTGCTACATGTGTGGCACGCGGGTGGGGCCCACCTAGTGCTAGGGCTCTGTTCTTTTATGCGACGGTTGCAGTTTTTGCGAAAAACAAGTTTTGGGATATGTTTGGACACTTGTTTGAAGGGTCAAACGAACTCGAAATGACGTGCCATTTCTTCCTACGCGTTCACCGTTCAACCCTCCTCCAGTTGATAGGTTATATCACTTGCGAAGCTCAGCGGTGAGTGAGGAAAAATTTGCTAAAGTTTGGCCTTTGTGAAGTGCAAACTTTAATTAATTTTTTCTCCAAAACATTTAGTCCCACATCGGATATGGAGGGGAGGGGAGGTGTTAGCTGTCTATATAAATAGGGGCCTACTCCCCTCCTTGAAACTCGTCCCAAGATCTAGATCTGAGTAGCTCCATTAAACGTGAGCAAGCCCGGATCTGAGCTTAAAGAAAATATTCTCTTTCTCCCTAAATTTCTTCATTGCTCCTGTTCGGGCTCTAGCAAAGGTACGAAGGAGCTCGAATCGGATCCGAAGTCTTGACGAAGAATCCACTCAAGGTGAAATCTTCTTCGACACGTGGTTGGCTCAACGACAAGGGTGTTGCTCGCCTCAGGACGCGGTGCGGTTCGGGAAGCGGTTCGGCTCGGGACGAGGTGCGGCTCGGGACGCGGTTCGACTTGGGAGAAGCGACGCGGGGCCAAAGAAATGTTGCTGAAAACGACGCTTCGTATTCTGCGAAAACGAAGTGAAAGGTATGTAGTTTAAATTAAACATGCGTTTATAATTACAAATCTTAGATAGATCTATCCTTAGGGGTTGGTCGGACCCAACCCCGAGATAGTAGAGATCTTGGCTAGTGTTAGTTTCTTCTTAAAATAGTTTTAAGATAATTTTTCGATGCTATTTTGTTTTTGTCTTTCGTCCTACTTAGGCCAAACGTCGAATTTATAGCCATAAAGACTTAGAAAACCCCGAGATAGATCTATCCTTAGGGGTTGGTCGGACCCAACCCCGAGATAGTAGAGATCTTGGCTAGTGTTAGTTTCTTCTTAAAATAGTTTTAAGATAATTTTTCGATGCTATTTTGTTTTCGTCTTTCGTCCTACTTAGGCCAAACGTCGAATTTATAGCCCTAAAGACTTAGAAAACCCTTCAATGGTATCAGAGCCATATCTACATGATCTATGTTTTACAGTTATAAAGTGTATATGATACACCATGTTTCTTTATCAAATGGAGGTTTTATTTAAACTATTAAATTGTCGTTTTCCCTTGCAATGTTTTTTTATTTTCGATTATTTTTAAAATTAGATTTAATTTTAAAATCATTTGATAATTTTAAATTAAATCTTTACTATTATATGACTAATATAATAATTATTGATGTAAGTTAGATTTATGAGATAATTTAAAGTTACATGCTTATCTAAATTGTTTAATTGATAATGGTTATATTAGTTTTATTGATTATGTGATAATTCAAGAAAAAAATATTAGGATAGCCATTAAAAACTTTCAGAAAATTGTAAGATAATTTTTGGTGGACATGCAATGATTTAAAAATTGTTGCAACATATTAAATTCCTGTTTAGGGAAGCCCTCTCCAAATTATTATTTTAATTGCTCTAATAATAATTTTGAACAAAAGGATACGATTTAAATTGTTGCAACTTGAATTTTAAATGCCTAATACATGATTAGGATAGCAACTTAAAAATCCTTATAGTTGATAAGGACATTAATAAAAGTTATTAACTGATCCTAATAATTTTGAAATGTAGGATTCAACTAGTTGCTAGGATTAACTAGTTGTAATTAAGCCATTTCTAACCGATAGCACACATATGAATAATTAGTTTCCTTCAATGGACCATGATCCGGTCTAATGTTTTTTCACTAGTGTTGTGGATCACCCTAGCTCGACTGGGGATAGTGATCCTGGCCTATCCAAATCCCTGGCCGTGTTTCGCTAGACCGCAAGGATGTGAATTATGATTAAGTGACATCGTCGATTATATCTAGTCAATTACGTTAAAAATCTTCTTCAAGGTTAGCCGTAGACCTCCTTGTTTTTGGATTAGGGTACTAAAAGACGCTTGTCATAGTTGTTGAGTCTCCTCAAGCTATGCCATGGTTTCTTTTAGAAACCGACTCCATCATACATGAGATGTAGTCTGGTATTAACCCAAACCGCTGCGTCAGGTCTCCTCGAGTATCGGTGTAAGTTAATATTAGACATGAAAACAAGGGTTCGACTAGACTAGTCATTGTGTTTGTTGAGTCTCCTCAAGATCATAAGTGACTAGGGGTAAAAACCAATAGGGAGTCACATGTGATGTGATTGATAATGAGATTATCTACCAACTGCAGAGTCGATTAACTTGTTGAGTCTCCTCAAGGTTATGAAGCTCAGGGTGGTTGGGTCCCTATCCCATTAAATAACTATATTCGTTCATCTATATGGCTAAAGATTATTGCAGAAATAGTGGGAGGATATAGTTGAATAAAAACCATTTTAGCTATATTTAAAAATCATGAACACATGCTAAACTAGGGTAATTCTAGGTTTTACCTAAGTGGAATCCAAAATCATAATATCCTTAAAAGAATTAAGTCAACTGGACAAAATGATTAGTTAAGGAATATTTGATAAACCAAACTATATTCTCACTGATATTAAAGCGTCCTTCCTAGTACCGAGTTAAGGACAATGATTTTCGTAAGCTCTAAAGTCTAACACAATAAAAGCACGCTACTTAACACTCGCCTATATGAGCAGGGACAGCTTGAACATACTGATGTTTAAAGCAAGTTTCTCCGTACAACTTATTTAGTCTTCTCATGTTTGTATGGAAAGCAGTTTCAATCCGCAAGGTTGGAAACTTCGATCAAACGGTTTGACTCGAAGATGAGCGTAAGAGCGGTGCAAGACAATGTATCCAAATTAGATCTTGAGACGAGAAACTTGTTGAGTCTCCTCAAGGTTGTAAAGCTCAAGTGTTTGGATGCATGTGATGCTTACACAACTAATATTTGTGTTAGGACATGAAATGTCTAAATATGATTTAGAAAGTAGAAGGCACTAAGGAAAATTTATTGAGAAAGAATGTTTGGTCTAGCATGGAAAAAGGCATAGTCGGAGGAACTGAAAATAAGATATGTTTGATGTCTAATTTTTTTAGAATAATTGTTATACAAAGATAGTCTCACATATTGGCTAATGAACAAAAGTTGTCTTTAGGCCATATGGGACGGATATCACACTTGGCGAATGTTTTCACATTGCTTTAGAAGAAATATTTTGATGTGATAGTTCTGTATAACAATGATGTATTAAATGTTAATACATAAATATGCTAGTTAGTAGCAAATCTTATATGGCAAAATAGACTAGACCGTACCAAAGAGACTAAGCTTCACAAGTCACATAAAGAGGGGTCTGACCTCTCGTATTATGAGTCGAAAGACACTTGTGAATCTTGTCTCAAAGGTATGATGTCCGAAATTCCATCTGTAAGACAGTGAGAGAATGCGTTGGTGAACTCGTAGTCTCGTACATAAGGACGTACCCGGATCCAAGTCTAAATAAGCTAGGATAAAGCGTTCTTATTTTATTACGACACGTGTTCTTGATGAAACACAAGTATGATAAAATAGAGAACACAATGATAGAAGTATTTGAACTGATTCGATCGGATCGAGGCGTCGAATACTTATCTATGTAATTCTTGCGTAACTAAATGAAAATGAGATTTTCTCTCAGGTTAAGTCTTTTACCACATCGGTGTGTTAGAGAGCATGAATCGTACTCTGTTAGACTTAGTGCGATACATGGTTTGTGACTATGAGTTACAATCCTCGTTCTAGGTTAAAACCCAGATAATAATGCCTAGGTATTTGATAAGGTTATGTTAGAACCTTATAAATATAATATTCCTCAAATTAATCGTTAGGAAGTCACGAGAATTACTCGAGTCTCATGAGACGATAAGTTGAGGAAAACATCATAGATGATGATGACTTAGTCAACTTCCAGAATGCCATTCGGAGTAGGGACCCTGATTAATAAATTGATGCAATCCGATATAGGGTCCTTGCACGTAAATAAGATAAGGACCTTAGTTTACGTGCCCAAGGAAATTGTTTCCTTTGGTTGCAAGTGAATCTTCGAGACTAGATGATTGGTGCAGAAGGAAAATAATGAAGTACAACTTATGTTGGTTGAGAACGGTTTTCATCCTAACTCCTATAAACGGGTTATGATGAAACTTTCTCGCCAACAGATGTGTACAGATCTATTCGGATCAGACTCGATGTAAGTGCTCATGATGACCATGAATACTGGAATATGTTTGTTTTCTAAATATGATTTAGAAGAACAAACTTATAGAGTTTTCAAGGTCAGTGGGAGCGAATAAAAGGCATGCAGGGCATCAAGGAGCCGGAACATATGTGTTGACAAAGTGGTCAAAGAGTTTGACACTTTGTCAGAAATGACTATGAACAGTCTAAATGACCAGTAACTAATTTGGATTATTCTCGTAAGGTACGATGAGCTGGATGAGATCCAGGCAAGACATATATTATGGATTCCAGAGGACCAAGGAAATTATTTGGATGAGATTCAAAAGTGTGGTCTAAAATGGACATAGAAACCCCTTAAGTCTATACAGTAGACGTTTTAGCAGATCCACTCACAAAGGCTCTACCACATGAAGTCTAGAAAGACTTATGTCTAAATGCAGTATGAGATACCGGGATAAATGCGCCTGAGTGCAAGTGGGAGATGTTGAGAGATGGGTATTGTTGAGTGTTGGACTTCTCCATACTTGGTGTTAATGATGAGCAAACATAAATACTTGTGACTAATCCCATATTTTGCAGTTAATCCATTGCCTAATCTTATTATGAAGATCTACTTGCAATGGATGACACTAAAGATCATTGAAAGTAAATGAAATGGATTGGATGATCGTAGATGGTGATTGAAGCTCATAGAAGACTTCAAGCTCATGCGTTGAATAGAAGAGAGAGTTTGTCAAATTTAAATTTTTTATTTCTCTTCTAGTATGTAGCTTAGAAGTAGAACATTGTAGGAGCACACACACATCTTCATTTCAGTCTTAGGATATCATTAGATTAACCTTTCTTGGACTCCAATTCATTTCTATCTAGATTGTGCATGTCATGTCTATAACAGTCAACTGCTGAACAATTTACAGTCGACTGTGTTTTGTTCTACAGTCACCTATTATACACAAACTTTTACAGTCTAGTTTTGGGCTTCTAAGTTTTTAACTCTCACAGGCGACTTATGAACGATTCACAGGCACCTGTCCAAGTGACAGTCGACTGTGTTTTGTTAATCAGTCGCCTGTCTATCTTTAGCCTAAATCATATTTGTCTGTTTATTCTGGCCAGTCGACTACTGTTGGTTTTACAGTCAACTGTCCAATGGAACAGTCGACTGTCAATTCTTCAATAGTCGTCTGTCTGTGAGCTTATTTGATGCCTCAACTCTCTGGAAAATCTCAGGGTTTTGACATTCGTCTGTAGAAGGAATTACAGTCGCATGTTCAGTTTACCAGTCAACTGTCTTCTCTTCATCAGTCGTCTGTCCTGTTCTCCCAAACGTTTTCCAGATTTCATCAACTTACCCAACTTATGGCCAGTCGCCTGTAGTAGGATTTATAGTCGCCTGTTGGCTCAACAGTCGACTGTCTATGCCTCATCAGTCGACTGTCCATGTGGTAAGTTACCGTTATGATTTCTCACTTACCCTCTCTGACTGTGCAGCAGTCGACTGTGAATTCTTCAATAGTCGACTGTCGCGATCGCAGATTCTATCTGTTGAGTTTTTCCTCACGGATTTCAAAGGGGTTTTTGCTGATTTCATTTGAAGGGTTTGAGAAACCTATGTAAGAAGCCTCTACTGTTCCATTGAGAGGCTAATGATCCACCAACTCTCTTGCTAAAAGATTCAAGCTTTCATTCTCTCAAGATTAAAGCTCTCAAATTCTAAAGTCCTAAGAATTCCAATCTTCAATCTCTTGCTCTCCAACTTATAACCAAAGAGATATCTTCTAGGCATTTGGTGCAGTCAAGAGAAAGGGCTTTCCTCTCTTCCAAGAGAGTCTTTCAAAACACAACTCACTTCTCTTTCAAGTTCTACTTCAAGGCATAGGTGATTGTAAGTGTTGCTTAATTTCATATTTCATAACTTTCGTTATTTGATTTACTCTCGGTCTGTGAGAGTGGTTTGCTTGCTCCCAAGTTGTGGGAGTCAAGGTCAATCGACCGTATTTCGATTTCACTTGTAGGGTTGAAACAAGTGGGTTTTAAGGAAACCTCAAGTTAGGGTTCTAACTTGAGTATTCGGTTGTTAACCGGGTGGAAGGGACGTAGGATTACCGAGAACAAGTCGGGAAGTGACTTGGGTAATCCGAACCCTTGAAACATCCTTGCGTTTGCATTTGTTTCATTTTGGGGTTATTTCTATTCCGCACTATTTGTTGGTTAGGAATTTAAATTGGTGTAACTATCTTTTTAAATTGCATAAACACTATTCAAACCCATTCTAATGTTTTCCCCATAGCCAGGGTCCTTACAATTGGTATCAGAGCGCAAATTTATAGCTATGGCATCCAACAACAACAACGTTTCTCCACCGGCTTCGTACAATAATCACGATCGTGATGGAGCGTCCACAGTTTTCGAAGGACAATCAACGGTGCATCCTCCGCATTTTAATGGCACAAACTTCGGCTATTGGAAATGCCAGATGAAGACGTTCCTAAGGAGTGCTTTCCTTTGGAGAACCCTCCACAAGGAATACGTCGAGCCCACCGAAGAGGATTTCGAAAAATGGACGGCTACCGAGAAATCCGCCGAAGTCAACAATGCAAAGGCAATGAACGCTCTTTATTGTACGTTGGACCCAGACGAGTTCAACAAGATATGCACATGTAAGAGTGCATATCAAATTTGGAACCATCTCGTCGTTACCCATTAGGGAACGAACAAGGTAAAACTTTCTAAACTCTACGTTACCGTGCAAAACTTCGATATGTTTCATATGCAGGAAAATGAAAGCATAGCATTGATGTACAGACGTTTTACCGATATCACTAATGAATTGAAAGCTCTTGGACAAGTCTATTCCCAACAAGATAAGGTTAGGAAGATCATAATGGGAATGACTTCCAAATGGGAAAGAAGAGCTATCGCCATCGAGGAGGTCAACGACTTGTAGACTTACACAGTTGTGAAACTTATCGGTACTATCATGTCTTACGAAGTAAGACAGGAGAACCGATTAAAGATTTGAGCTATGATGAACCCTTCGGAGGCCAAGATGAAAGCTTTGGATTTAACGCCAATTCCTCATCCTCCGATAGTGAAGAATCAGAAAATGAGATGGACTTGGGTGAAATGGCCCAAATGGCAAAGAAGTTCCAAAGCTTCTTTCGAAAAGGTAAATTTCTCTCAAAAAATAGATTTGATTCTACTAATCACTCTTCCTCTCTCGCTTTAATTGTAATAAGCCAGGGCACATAAAGAAGGATTGCCCAATGCTACGAAACAAAGAGAAGTGGAAGGCTCCGAAGTACACTAAGTCCGACAAGAATAAGAACGACAAGAAGAAAGGACTAGTAGGTACATTCGATGATTCAAGTGAAGACTCATCAAGCGAATCCGATGATGAGAAGGGTGAAAGTGCCCACATGTGCTTCATGGCCCGAGAAGATTCACTCTCCGATGAAAGTGATTCCGACATGGATGATACCGAGGTAACTATGGATGAATTACGTATTGCTAACGAAGAATTATTTGCTAAGTATCGATCTTTAATGCTTAGGTATACTAGTTTAAAGAAATTGAATGTTAGCAATTCATCCATTCCATGCATTATCAACAATGATACCATTGTTGATACTTTAACCCTTGAGAAAGCAAATTTAGCTTCTCGAAATGTCACTTTGAGAAATTAGGTGAATACCCTCAAATCTCAACTAGAGCAAACACATCCTAAGGATAATATTGATCTAGTTTCACGACACACACAATTGGGTCTAGAGAATGATTCTCTTAAAACCCAAGTGCACGAGCTTAAAGCACGGGTGTCCACCTTGGATACCAACATTTCTTCTCTTAAGGAGAAATATGAGCTCATGTCCTCCCGTATTATGAGATTCAATAAGGGAAAAGGACAATTGGACGATTTGCTAGCAAACCAATTTTCGACCACACATCGTGTTGGTCTTGGTTTTGAGGAAGCAAATGCATCCAATGCTCGCACATCCTATAATGGTGTCACTATAGACTTTGTGAGGCCATCCTCCGGTGCATCCACAAGTGGTGTCAAAGACACTATAGGTATCAAATCTACCAATAAAGTCACCACTTCACCGTCTCTTCCTTTTGGCAAGAAACCCACTAAGGGTGGAAACCAAAAGAGAAGCCATGCTTAGATGTACACAAACCTTCATCCACGTAGGAAAACTCCTACTTCAAAAGTGGATACTCATGACACTTTCTATGCTCCACACCCACGGACACGTACAAATCCACACATGAGAAATACTCATATACGTGCTGCTTTACACCCATATGCTCATACACATCATTCTTACATGTATGCACATCCCCCACATGTCATGCATGACCTATATGTTTCATACAACATGCATGTTCCCAAGCATACATATAATCCTCATATGTCCAATGCGTATCCACCACTTCATTTTTATGCTAGAAACCATGTTCCTAAGAAGCTTGCACCACATAGAAATCTAACAACTATGCATGCAACTAGGAAAAGGACTCCCAAAACATACACCATTTGGGGTCCTAAGAACACTAGCTTAAATGATGGAATGCATATGTTGATTCTTATTTTCATGATGTTATTAATAATGGTAATTATGTTGGGAAGCGAAAGTCCACTTGGACTTGGCTTCCAAAGGGCTAATCCCCTTGGACCCAACAAAAATTGCGTACCATGAGCTTATGGTATACTATGTAGGTACCAAGAGAAAGAAAAAGAGCAATACAGATCAAACTAGCTCTAAAAGGAAAAGATGGATTCTCGATAGTGGTTGCTCCAAACACATGATGGGAGATCCTTCATTACTCTCCGAAGTGATTAGCATCAAGAATGGTGCAACGGTCACTTTTGGAGGTAAGCAAAGGGAACCATCATTGGAGTAGGTATAGTCGGAAATTACTCCAAACCTTTAATTACTAATGTATTTCAAGTTGGTTTATGTCACAACCTTATCTCCATTAGTCAACTTTGTGACAAAGGTTACAAGATTAACTTTGGAGAGGGTATGTGTAAAATTGTTGATTCTAATTCACATGTTTTATTTACCGGTATTAGGCGTAAAAATATTTATTATTGAGCTTGCCTAAAACAGTAGAACATTGCTTAGTTGCTAATACAAATGAACAACTATTATGGCATCACCGTTTTGGTCTATAAGTTAGCTAAGCATGATCTAGTCAAAGATTTTCCAAAAATTGCTTTTAGTAAGAAAAACTTTTGTGATTCATGTCAAAGAGGTAAACTTAGTAAATCAGATTTTAAGCATAAAGAAGGCATTACTTCTAAGAGGCCCCTAGAACTACTTCGTCTAGATTTGTTTGGGCCAACTAGAACCGCTTCTTTAGGCAATGCATATTATGGATTAGTTGTCGTTGATGACTTCTCTAGATTTAC
This sequence comes from Scilla litardierei, assembly GCA_030789695.1. Lineage (NCBI taxonomy): Eukaryota > Viridiplantae > Streptophyta > Magnoliopsida > Asparagales > Asparagaceae > Scilla > Scilla litardierei. The sequence goes on from CM061142.1 coordinate 626,109,974, forward strand.
TTAGGTTTCATTCTTAACTAAAAAGAATGAAACTTTTGAAGAGTTTATCATATTTGCAAAGAAGATTCAGAATCTCTTAGGATCCACCATTATCACTATCCGTAGTGATCATGGAGGAGAATTTGAGAATGAGTCTTTTACAAAGTTTTGTGATGACACCGGGATAACTCACAAATTTTCTTTTCCTCGGGCCCCACCACAAAATGGTGTTATAGAGAGAAAGAATATGGCTCTTATTGAGTGTGCTTGTACTATGCTCCATGATAGTCATCTTGGACTACAATTTTGGACAGAAGCAGTGCACACGGCATGTTATGTGCTCAATAGGATCCTAGTGAGACCCAGAATGCATAAAACTTGTTTTGAGTTATTTTATGACAAAAAGCCTCAAGTTAAATATTTTCGAGTCTTTGGTTCAAAATGTTTTATCAAGAAGACCTTTGGTAATTTAGATAAATTTGAGCCAAGATCCGATGAAGGAATTTTTGTTGGATATTCCTCACGTTGCAAAGCCTACCGGATATACAACAAAACCTCTTCAACGATCGAGGAAAAACTACACGTATCATTTTATGAAGATTTTGATTTTCCTCATGTTATTGATGATAGTGTAGATGCTATATGTGATTCTCTTAGTAATGTCAAGATTAATGATTCAATTATTGAGACTAACACTACTAATGAGATTGTTGAAGATGTTCCAAGTGATGCAGGGATACCCAAAGCTTACCCAACCGTTCGCAACCATCCACATGACCAAATTATTGGAGATATTGGTGTGGGTGTTTGAATGAGGTCTAGAATTGAAGAATTCTTTCATTGCGCATTTGTCTCTACCATTGAGCCAAAGAACATCCAAGAAGCTTGTGAGGACAGCTCTTGGATAGTGGCAATGGAAAAAGAACTAGTGCAATTCGAGAGAAATGAAGTTTGGGAGCTCTTTCCTCTTCCAAGTGGTCATCAAGTTATTGGGACCAAGTGGATATTCAAGTACAAGACCGATGAAAATGAGGTCATCACAAGGAACAAAGCAAGGTTAGTAGCTCAAGGCTACCGGCAAGAGGACGGTATCGATTTCGAAGAATCCTTTGCCCCCATAGCTAGATTAGAAGCTATTAGATTACTTTTATCTTTTGCATCTCATAAGAATTTCAAATTATTTCAAATGGATGTTAAAAGTGCATTTAAAATAAGATTGTCAATGAAGAAGTGTATGTTTCTCAACCTCCCGGTTTCATTCATGAAAAATTTCCAAACCATGTTTTCAAATTTAAGAAAGCATTGTATGTGTTGAGACAAGCTCCTAGAGCTTGGTATGATCGACTCAAGACCTTTCTTTTGGATTTAGGTTTTAAAATGGGTGAAATTGATTTTACACTTTTCATTAAGGATTATGAAAATGACATCCTATTGATTCAAGTTTATGTAGACGATATAATATTTGGTTCTACTACCTTTAATCCTTGTCAAGAATTTTCTAAGTCCATGAAGGATGAATTCGAGATGAGCCACATGGGTGAGCTCAACTACTTCCTTGGATTGCAAATTCGACAAATGAAGGATGTGACTTTCATACATCAAACTAAGTACACAGGGGAGCTTATCAAGCGATTCGGGATGGAATCGTCTTCAAGCAAAAGGACTCCCATAAGTACGAGAACCCATATTCACAAGGATGAGAACAGAAAAGATGTAGACGTTCGTCTATGTCGAGGTATGATCGGTAGCTTACTTTATTTAACTGCTAGTAGGCCCGTTATCATGTTTTCCGTATGCTTGTGTGCTGGATATCTAGCTAGACCTAAAGAGTCACACTTGATAACGGTTAAACGAATTTTTCATTATCTCACTCATTCACTAGATTATGGGTTACTTTACCCTAAATCTAGCACATATAAGTTAATCTTATAAAGTGATGTCGACTTTGCCGGATGCAAATCCGATAGGAAAAGTACAAGTGACACTTGCCATTTCCTAGGAAATTCCTTAGTCTCTTGGTTCTCCAAGAAACAGAACTCGGGTTCATTGTCCACGACTAAAGCGGAATATATTGCCGTAGGTCTTGCATGTGCACAAGTTCTTTGGATGAGACATACTCTTAAAGACTATGGTGTCAATTGTGATACTTGCTCTATCATGGTTGATAACCAAAGTGCTATATGTCTTTCCAAGAATCTGGTACATCACTCATGTACTAAACACATAGATGTGAGACACCACTTCATCAATGATCATGTAGCTAAGAAGGACATCATCGTAGAGTACATTGAAACCCAGAAACAAATTGCCAACATCTTCACAAAACCTCTTAAAGAGTATTCATTTGTGAGGTTGCGTGGAGAATTAGGGATTATGTGTGAATCTGAAATTTAGGAGTTCAATTTACTTGTTATAACTTCTTTTGAACTCATATCATCATGTTGCCTCTCTTCTTTTGATATATCATATATTGGTTTTAAGAAAGGATATTGAGATTTCTGTGATTACATGAGTTTTCAGATTGTTTTAAGAGATTTATGTGATAAATGATTTATCATTTGATATTGATTTTATGATGAGTTTAAGTTAGAGTATAGGTCTTCGGGTGAGTTGTGCATATCCTCTGGATTTTAAGCTCACTGTGCATTTTTGGACCAGGACAGACGACTGTCTTTACTTCGACAGTCGACTGCCCTACTTTATCTTCTCTGTCAGCAGATTGTATCTTTTGCCCATGCGACTAATGACAAATTTACAGTCGACTGTTGGATCAACAGGTGACTGCATTTTAGTCATCAGGTGCGTGTCAATTTCGTCAGTAGTTGTAAGGATCGCCTTACCCTTGCAATACTAACAACAACACACTAGAGGGGGGTGAATAGTGTAATGGCAATAAATTGTCCAATTAAAATTAAACTTGCAAATGCGGAATAATAAATGCAAGAGGAAATAATTGACACAATCAATCCAAACGCAAACACAAGATTTTACCCTGGTTCCCCAAACTTGGGTACGTCCAGCAACACCAATATTCACTATATTCCCGCAAAAAGAAATGAATACAAATCCCACAAAGAGATACCTCACCAAGAGGATTTGCCCAACACAAGGATCCAACCAATCCTACATAGGGGTCAAACTCCCACCAAGAGAATTACTAACTCCCACTCAGAGAATTAGGGTTAGCCCTACACTAGGACACCAAACTCCCACAAAGAGAGTTACTCCCACAAAGAGAGTTATTCCCACTAAGAGAATATCCTAATCCCACAGAGAGATAACACTCCCACAAAGAGAGAAGGACTAATTCCCACAAAGAGAATTAGTGTTACAAAGAAAGACCAAGTAAAATAAATACTCTTACCTATGCCTTGAGATGCTTACTCATAGATGAATGCAAGGCATGGCAGAGGATCTCCAAGTGTTGAGATTTTCTTGAAAGCACTAGGATGATTTCCTTTGAGTTGGACTTCAATGCATGAAGAGGAATGGGAGCTCAAAGAGGGAAATGAGAGAGTTTGAGAGTGGCTTAATCAATCTCTAATGATTTGCAATAGCATCAAGAAGCTCTTATGAACTCAACCCTCTCATATATATATGAACCCTATACAAACCCTCAAACCCAAGGAAACAGCTAAAAACAAAAAGCTGCAACGGCTAGTTTCTGGGCAAAAACGACAATGACAGTCGACTGATGAACAAATGACAGTCGAATGTCCAATGGCTAGAAAATATCCAACGGCTATAATCTGAGCCACGACAGTCGACTGTAAACAGGACATGCGCCTGTAAAACCTTCAACAGGCGACTGCTGCAGGGGATGGAATAAAACAGAGAGCTGCACTCTTTCTCCCAATATGCATACAGGCGACTGATGACAAGAATATAGTTGACTGTAAAAAGCCAGGCGACTGGAAACCCTTCATCAGTCGACTGCTACAGGAGATGGAGAATAACAGAGAGAAGCAGTATATGCACTTACGCTACTCAGACGACTGTTGACCAATTCACAGGCAACTGTAAAAATACAGGTGACTGTAAACTAAGCATTAGTCAACTGATACGAAAAGCTCAAATAGAGTCAATAGAAATGTTGACTTGAGCCATGCATCACAGTCAACTGTAGAAGGCTCGACAGGAGACAAAAAATCATCCAGTCGACTCTTAATCCTTCAGCAGGCGACTAATGGAAAACCAGAGACTTCAAATGAGTCTTTGGTCACGATGAGCCTATTGGGTTGGATTCTATGATAATCCTAAGGCTCACTAAGATGGTTAAATACATATGCATGTATGAGTAGACCATCTATCAAGTCATTACATTATCCTAGACTCAAATGAGAGAGAAAGCAATAAAGGAAATATTACATGGATTACATTGCTTTCCTTAGAGTCTAAGTCTTCAATCTTGATGCCTTGATGCTCTCCATCATCTCGAAGCTTTGGCACCCCTTGAGTCCAAGCTTTGGCCCTTCTTCACTTGATGTCCATCCTTGCACCAAGTGTTTAGTCTCCAGAAATGATATTCTAGAAAATTAACTAAGAGACTAAAACAAGAGAGTCATTAGCAACAACATAATGTCGTGATCATCATCAAAATAACATTGGTATGAAACACCAATACTCAACAATCTCCCCCTTTTTGATGATGACACACATTATGTAAAACATAAAGAAATAAAGCATAATGCTAATGAGCTCCCCCTACTTATATGCACCTGGTGTAAAATGAGATACACAATAGTAAATACTCATTATACCAAAAGAAATAATGAGACAACATGGTGACATATAATAGGTAGACATGGATTACATAAACCAATTGCAATAGATAATACTATGCAAACATGAATGGTTTAAACAAACCCATATATCTCTCCCCAAAGATATATCTCTCCCCAAATACATATGTATGAAATACAAGAATTATATTTAAATAATGCATATATCTCTCCCCCTTGACATCGTCAAAAAGGTGGACATCAATAATATCCCCCTTTGCATCTTAACCAAAGATGTGACAATATGCAAGAAATAAGGAGATGTATGTTACCAAATATAAAATTTAGTGGGAATCAATCACTATCCATGCTCCCCTAGATCATAGAAAAAGTCAAATTTTGACTTCTAGGATCTAATACCAATTGTAAAGTAGAAGATAAACAATCTCCAATAATTGAGGTAATACCAATTGTATACAATGAATCTAGGAATAATCCTCTTTACCAATTGATATACATATATTGGAGCCATGAGCCAAAAGTGTATCAAAGCTATAGATATAGAAAAATCAAGCTTCAATGACACACAATGATATTGCCAAAAGAAAAATATAACATGAAACATGTTGGCAATATGTAAGGGGTTTAGTTTGAGACCAAAACTAACCACTTGTAAACAATGATCTCAAACACACCCCAAAATGAGAGTCAAAATATGTTTTAAAATATTTTAAACATACAACATATTAACTCTCCCATTGACATACATATAGATCAATAAATGCATGTATGTCAATGTATTCCCCAAAATTCCCATTTTCATGACAAAAATAAATTTGAAAATATTTTCAAAATCATGAAACACACACTATCAATGGGTATGCTAAAATAAACATTTAAGCACAATACCCATGCAATATGCATATGTGTGAGGAACCTAAACATTAGGAAACCAAACCCAAAAGGAGTTTGATTTCCTAATGTAATCACATGAAGTGATCACATCCCTAACTAGAGAGGTGATATAACCATCCCTCTCTTGCACACTAACCTTAGTGGGAATCCATAAACTCAAGGATTCCTAGGCAAGAGTTTTGCCTTTGCAAGAGGGGTGAATGTGGCATGCTTAGGTGTAGAAACAAATTTCGTGGCATGCATAGAATGAGGATTTTGCTTCTTAGCAAAAAATGAAAAGTTTTCATTCTTCCTCATTACCTCGTGATTTACATGCTTCTTGTTGGTGTTATTGTTATACAAGAAAGCATGGTGATTCTTCTTAGGTGCTTTAGCAATATTTCTTGTATTAGCGCCATAAGAGGAATTAGAGGTGGTTTTGGATACCACATTTTGAATATATCCCAAACTTCCTTTATGATTTTCCGGATGTTGTTTTTCAAGCAAATAGTGGAGTGAATCCCTAGAATACACAAAACTTTTGAGCTTACGAGATTCCTCTTCACATTTCAACGTAAGTTGTTGAATGCGAGTTTCTAAGCTAAGGTTTTGAGTAACAAGATTATCGTTAGATAAACTCAATTCCTTAACTTGAGAGAGAACTGTGTCTCTCTCACTAGTGTCACAATCATGCATTTTATCATGGATTACACTAGCAATTTTTAGTTCATGCAATCTACTCTTAGCAATCCTATATTCTGCTTTTAATTTATTGTAAGAGTCGATGCACTTACTAGCCTTTTCGGAAACCATATCGAAACGATACTCAAGCTCCTCGTATGAGATCTTCTCCTCAATCTCATCATCGTCTTCTTCCTCGCTAGAGCTTGATGATGACTTCTCCTCGATTTCCATGATGCACGATTCCTCATAAGAGTTGAGCCATGCTTCCAACTCATCTTCATTTGAGCCAGATGGGATTGGTGTAGGAACATCAATTGCTACAAAGCACGCGTGAGCATCCTCATTTGCATCCTCTTCTTTGTTACTTGATGTATCCTCACTCGAATCATCAAATGTCCCAACAAGTCATTTCTTGTGGTTTTTGGACTTGGACTTTTCTTTCCAATGCTTCTTCCATTTACCCTGGTAAGTCTCTTTGTAGGGTTTGGAAGGGTATTCGGTGGATAGGTGACCTTTTCCGCTGCAAGTGTAACAAGTAGGAACCTTGTTAGAATTGGAGGCAAACTTTGACAAAGACTTACCTTGCTTTCACTTGAGGAATGCCTTGAATTGCTCGGCAAGATCCTCAATTTCTTCTCCACTCACCTCTTCTAGCTCATCTTCTTCACTAGGAGCTTCTCGATGGAATTTCTTCCTCCATTTGATTGGCTCCTCCTTGGCATGGAATGCAATCCCCTTTTGCTTCTCCGGCTTCTCGGGCTTCGATGGATGAATCTCCTTCTTATGTTGAAGCTTTACTTCATACGCCATGAGATTCCCAATGCACTCCTTAACGGTGTATTTGGACGTGTCATATGACTCCAAAATTCCGTTGGCCTTTGACTCCCAATGAGGTGTGAGAGAGTCAAGGATCTTCTCTACACGATCCTCTTGGAAAATCATCTTCTCAAGTCCCTCCAAAGCGTTCATGATATCTGTGAACCTTGTGAATATCTCTGAAATGCTTTCTCCTTCCTGAATCTTAAACATTTCATATTTAGTTCTAAACACAATTTGTTTAGATTTCTTTACCTCTGTAGTCCCTTCATGACATATCCCTGAAGTATGCCAAATTTCGTTGGCCGTTTTGCACATGGAGATACGGTTGAACTCATTTGCTGAGAGAGCGCAATGGAATGCATTCATAGCCCTTGCATTGAATTTGATCGAGTCATTTTCCGCCTTTGTCCTTGAAGCCGCAGGTGTAGTGTGCTTCTCAAATGGCACCTCCGTGATATCCCATAGGTCTTGACCCTCCATATAGATCATCATCTTGATCTTCCAACTTGGGTAGTTGGTTCCGTTGAAGAGCGGGGGTCAACCGGTTGAATGACCTTCTTCATGAGACGCGGATGTAGCGTTGAATGCCATCGTTGTAGTATGCTATAACCTCACTCCGATACCAATTGTAAGGATCGCCTTACCCTTGCAATACTAACAACAACACACTAGGGGGGATGAATAGTGTAATGTCAATAAATTGTCCAATTAAAACTAAACTTGCAAATGCGGAATAATAAATGCAAGAGATCAATCCAAACGCAAACACAAGATTTTACCCTGGTTCCCCAAACTTGGGTACGTCCAGCCACACCAATATTCACTATATTCACACAAATAGAGGTAAATACAAATCCCACAAATCGATACCTCACCAAGAGGATTTTTCCCTACACAAGGACCCAACCAACCCTACACAGGGGTCAAACTCCCACCAAGAGAATTACTAACTCCCACTCAGAGAATTAGGGTTAGCCCTACACTAGGACACCAAACTCCCACAAAGAGAGTTACTCCTACAAAGAGAGTTAGTTCCACTAAGAGAAAATCCTAATCCCACAAAGAGATAACACTCCCACAAAGAGAGAGACTAATTCCCACAAAGAGAATTAGTGTTACAAAGAAACACCAAGTAAAATAAATATTCTTACCTATGCCTGAGATGCTTACTCATAGATGAATGCAAGACATGGAAGAGGATCCCTAAGTGTTGAGATTTGCTTGAAAGCACTTGGATGATTTCCCTTGAGCTGAACTTCAATGCATGAAGAGGAATGAGAGCTCAAAGAGGGAAATAAGAGAGTTTGAGAGTGACTTAATCAATCTCTAATGATTTGCAATAGCATCAAGAAGCTCCTATGAACTCAGCCCTCTCATATATATTGGAACCCTATACAAACACTCAAAACCCAAGGAAACAACTAAAAACAAAAAGCTGCAACGGCTAGTTTCTGGGCAGAAAGGACATTGACAGTCGACTGATGAACAGATGACAGTCAACTGTCCAACGGCTAGAAAATATCCAACAGCTATAATCTGAGCCACGATAGTCGACTGATGAATTCGATACAGTCGACTGTAAACAGGACAGGCGCCTGTAAAACCTTCAGCAGGCGACTGCCGCAGAGGATGGAATAAAACAGAGAGCTGCACTCTTTCTCCCAATATGCATACAAGCGACTGATGACAAGAATACGGTCGACTGTAAAATAGCCATGCGACTGTAAACCCTTCATTAGTCGACTACTACAGGAGATGGAGAATAACCGAGAGAAGCAGTATATGCACTTACGCTACTCAGACGACTGTTGACCAATTCACAGGCGACTGTAAAAATACAGGCGACTGTAAACTGAGCATCAGTCGAATGATGCGAAAAGCTCAAGTAGAGTCAATAGAAGTGTTGACTTGAGTCGTGCATCACAGTCGACTGTAGAAGGCTCGACAGGCGACTGGAAATCACCCAGTCGACTGTTAATGTAACGACTGGTTTCCTTGTATCTGAATTTATTATAATATAATATATGTTTGGTGGATTTTCTCCTCTTGTGTGGTTTTCGTCTCCGTAACTTTCATTTTCGATCGATTCGTCGTATTTTCTCGATTCTTCCGTAGGATCGTCGATTTCGAAGTACGTCGTTTGTGACGGGCTTCATAACGGTCATATCTAACTATTAGATCAAGCCTAGGAGTCTTAGGATTCGATCACGGGGCCTCGCGCTCCGTATCGGAACTTTTGGTGCTCATTAGCCGGTGTAAGAAGGGGGCACCGACCGACTAGATGACGATCCAGTCGGTCGGCAATCCTTCATGGACCGACTAGTGAGCTTTCTAATTTTCTGAGGAAGCTACTGTTTATCGTTAGTCGGTCTAAGAAGGTTTGTTGACCGACTAGGTTGCAAACTAGTCGGTCGGCAATGCTTCTTTAACCGACTAACTCATCAACTAAATTTTAGTATCAATACTGTTCATTTCTTAGTCGGTCTAAGTTCATCTTTCGACCGACTAGTTGCTAAACTAGTCGGTTAAGTTTTGTACTCAGACCGACTAATTCTTGGTTCTACTGTATAGTCAAGTTACTGTTTACTCTTAGTCGGTATAAGAACGTTCATCGACCGACTAGTTGATAAACTAGTCGGTCAGTAACTTGTTCATGGAGCCGACTAACTCTAAATCCCTACTTTCGTTCAGGAGTTACTGTTTACACTTAGTCGGTCAGCGTTGGTCGATCCGACCGACTAGTTGCCAAACTAGTCGGTCAGTGGTTGTTCTTTGACCGACTAGTCTGTGTTAAAACCCTAATTTCTGGGCAGCCGCCAGCCCAACCTATAAATACCCCTCCCAAACGTTTCTTCTTCCTCCAACACGATCCAAAACCCTAGAAACTTCCCTTTGAGCCCCCATCTTCCTCCAAGCTCCATTTCTTCTTTCCAAGCCCTAGAATCATCATCCAATCCAACCATTCACCCTATCTACTTCTCATATTCCCCAAATCTCCATCAAAATCCATCAAACCCATCAAAATCTCCAAAACCCTAGCTTCCCCAAACTTCTCCAAACTTTTCCAGATCTGATTCTAGGGTTCCCCCGGAGTGTTTCTTCCGTCTCCTCTTGGTAAGAAATCGATCTACCGTTGTTTTCCTTATCTTATTGTAATTTTTATGAAACCCTAATAAAATACTTGTGTTTTGATGATTGTTCCCCATAACAGCGATTCCCCGTAGACTAGTATTCGCGGAAACGAACTTTCGTAACCATCATCCCCCGGGTGATAGGCAAGTGAAACTTGCATCTCTTGTTTTGGGCCATGTCTTAGGCCATTATCTTATTTTAGCGTAAAAGAGACTAAACGGTGAAAGGATAGCCGTTTAGACGCCATTGACCTAGCTTGACAACGAAGCTTGGTCCGTCACCCTCATCATGCTTGTATGTCACGTTTCAATTCAATTGACGGTACACAATCTTTTGTTCATGTCGTTGCATAGTGATAAATTATTGTGATTGTGTAGCACACGCTACAACATTATATTCCTGGCTCGTGTTCCAGAAGCGAGCCCTGTAGTTGGAAACCCCAACGCTCGGATACCGGCTAGGCACCTGCGTTGCGGGCACAACCCTATGCCAATTACACTTCCTGGCCCGTGATCCAGAAGCGAGCAATTGCTCGATACACGTAGGGGTGGGGTAAGAGATATGCGTCACCAGAGCACGAGATGGCCTGATCCGCCACTCCAGCCTGCAGGCAAAATCTCTAGTGTTTAACGTGAGTAAGAGATATGCGTCACCAGAGCACGAGATGGCCTGATCCGCCACTCCAGCCTGCAGGCGAAATCTCTAGTGATTAAGTGATTAACAGTGATAAGTGATTCGTGAACTAGTGAGTTGGTAGCTTGGCTACATTGTGCATGCTTGTCTCTCTTTTAAACTATTGCATCATACTTAACTGCCATGTCATTGCTTAATATCATAAGTGCTAGGTTGCTAGTTACCTTCAGTTTCCTTGCCCAAGTCTTTTAGACTTGCTGACATGTGCCCCTTTCTCTTTTGGGTGACGCATGTTAGACCCTGAGCCTGAGTTGCTTGCTGAGGGTGAGGTGTTTGCGGACGCCGAGCTTGAGCCCGTGTTGGACGGGAGTACGTGGACACTGGGGGACCAGTCCTAGTGTCTCCGTTGTGCTTTATTTTTGTTAGACAGTTGTTTTTGTTATTGGTGCGTGGCACCTATACTTATTTATGTTGTTGCTTTTGTTTGGCCTTGTTCTGGCCCTTAGACTCTTTCTTTTAGCCTGGTGGCTTTTCTGTGATGTTGAATATTTGTGGACAACCCTTGGGATTGGTGTTTCTTTTCCGTCTCATATTATTATTATTGTTGTTTCGATTGCAATTACAGGGACCTGCTTATACTAAATTGACGCTTATTGGGTTTGGGGCTTCACCGCTCCACTCCCGTGCGGACCTTTTCACGTCTCGCCTCCATTTTAGGGAAGCGGGGTCGTGACAGGTTTTAGTGGTGGCCCATGCAGGTCCGCTGTAACAGCAACTATCGGGATAACGATAATGAGATAAGATTGTCCAACAAATAATTTCGACATCAGAGCCCCTAAGCTATGAGTCTAATTGTTTCGTTTCTGCGTCATAGATGGCAGGAAGGCGGATCACCGAGGTGGTGGTAGTGGTGCGCCCCCTCATGACGAGGAGCCTGAGCGGGAGCCCACTAATGGGGAGATGATGAGGATGATGTTGCAGATGATGCAGGTTCAGCAGGGTGTGCTTCTGCAGGTGCAGAATGCTCCGGTGACTCGAGCTGCTCGGGTGGTGGAGACCCCCTCGCCCTGAGCCCGGGGCGAAGCAGGTTCAGAGAGCTGGGTCCTGCGTATTTTGATGGAACCGAAGGTCCCTTAGCTGCTGATGAGTGGATGAGGAATATTGAGGACAATCTGAAGATGTCCAAGGTCAACGAAGTGAGTTGGGTTGACTTGGCGAAGCGCCAGCTGAAGGATAACGCCAGGAATTGGTGGGATGCTGAGGAAAGGATGTTGGTAGAGCCGATCGTCTGGGCTACCTTCAAGGCCAGATTTGATGGTGAGTTCTTCTCGAAGGCTGCCAGGGAAGAGATGCTGCAGCGTTTTATCGACCTGAAGCAGGGGAACTCGTCGGTGGACATGTACCACCAGGAGTTCATGAGGCTTAGTCGGTTTGCACCAAGATGGTGCAGGACGCTGAGGAGCGAGCTCAGAGGTTTCTTCAGGGGCTTGCTTCAGAGCTCCAGAGCTTTGTGACCTCTTCTGACCGGGAATCTTATCAGAAGGTTTTGGTCGCTGCCAAGAGGCAGGAGCTGCTTGTGAACCAGAGGAAGGGGTCTGTTGTTGGTGCTGTGAGGAGGCCTGTGGAATAGGCGAGAGCTGTGGTTCGACCTGGATTCAGGCCGAACCAGCCTGTTCAGTTCAAGAGGCCAGGAGGGCCTGTTCGGAGGGTTTGCCATTTCTGTGGCAAGGAGGGTCATATCAAGGAATCGTGTAGGAAGTTCTTGGGGCAATGTATTGCTTGTGGAGATCCCGCCCATGCTATCAGGGAGTGCCCGAGGTTGAAGCGACCTTGGGGGACACCTATTGCTGCCCCGCCTTTGCAGCAGAGAGCCCCGGTGCCCGCCGGTCGTGGGGTGCCCCTCATCCTGCAGAGGCAGGCTTTGAGCGGGCTGCTCTGCCAAGGAGGCAGGCATTTCTGATGATCCGAGGATGAGGTCTTGGCCATGGATGAGGTCATTGCAGGTAATTTTCGATTTAGATTGTTCCTTCCTTAGTTAGTTGATTGTTAAATTATGATTGGTTGCTTGTGTATGAATGTTGCTAGAGTAAGATTTGATTGATTAGACTGTTTGTTAGGTGTGGTTTTGGTTTGCACGTTCCCTGCCCGAGTCCTCTTTGACTCAGGTGCGTCAATGTGCATTATGGCCCAGAGCTTCGTGGAGAAGCATTCCTTGTCGACGTCCCCTCTCTCCAAGAGTTGGAATATCGTCACAGGGAATGGAGTAGTCACGGTGCATCGTGGGTGCAGTCCTTGTTCTGTGGTGGTTTGTGGACATGAGCTTTATGCTGATTTTATTGTCCACAACATCACCAACTACGATGCGGTCTTTGGGATGGATTGGCTTGCGAGCTTCTATGCCACGAGTCGACTGTCGTCGGAAGAAGGTGGTGTTCGAGATTCCCGGACATCCAGTATTTGAGTTCAGTCGTGGTAGCAGTTTCGCTTGGTCCTGTCAGATTTTGGGCCAGGCCGGTGGAGGCTGTGGCTATGCGGATGGAGCTAGATTGGCCAGCTGTGGTGCGAGATTTTGGCGACGTCTTCCCCGAGGAGATGTCTGGGTTGCCGCCTGATCGAGCTTTGGAATGTTCTATTGATCTCGTTCCAGGTGCGCAGCCGATTTCGAAGGCGCCATATCGTATGGCACCCGCAGAATTGGAAGAGTTGCGGAAGCAGTTGGATGAGCTGTTGCTGAAGGGTTATATTAATCCTAGTGTGTCTCCGTGGGGAGCACCGGTGTTGCTGGTTAAGAAGAAGGATGGTTCGCGTCGCATGTGCGTGGACTATCGGGGATTGAATGCGGTAACCATTAAGAATAAATACCCGTTGCCTCACATCGATGATATCTTTGATCAGCTTGGAGGTTCGAGGGTGTTTTCTAAACTGGATTTGAGGATGTGGTTACCATCAGTTGAAGGTGAAGGGGGATGATGTGCCGAAGACAGCGTTCAGGACGAAGTATGGACACTATGAGTTTGTGGTTATGCCTTTCGGCGTAACTAACGCGCCCGCAGTTTTCATGAATCTGATGAACCTGATTTTCTACGACTTTTTGGATAAGTTTGTCGTTATCTTTATTGACGACATTCTGATCTATTCGAAGTCGGAGGAAGAGCATGCCTCGCACTTGAGGACGGTGTTGGAAATCTTGAGGAAGCATCGTTTGTATGCTAAGTTTTCGAAGTGCGAGTTTTGGCTGGATCGAGTTGCTTTTCTTGGGCATGTGGTGACTGGAGATGGTATTTCTGTGGATCCGGAGAAGATTCGGGCCATCAGGGAGTGGCCTGTTCCGTCGTCTGCGTCTGAGATTCGGAGTTTCCTTGGACTTGCTGGTTACTATCGGCGATTCATTAAGGATTTTTCCCGTATTGCTGAGCCGATGACCAGGTTGACGCGGAAGGATGTTGCTTTTGTTTGGTCGGGTGATTGTGAGAGTGCTTTTGGTATTCTGAAGGAGAGGTTGACGAGTGCCCCTATTCTTGTTGTGCCTGATCGTAGCGGTGGATTTGAGATCTTTTACGATGCTTCTGGCAAGGGTCTCGGTTGCGTGCTTCATCAGCACGGGCATGTTGTGGCGTATGCGTCTCGTCAGCTTAAGGTTCATGAGAAGAATTATCCGACGCATGATTTGGAGTTGGCTGCCGTTGTGTTTGCTCTTAAGATTTGGAGGCACTTCTTGCTGAGTGAGAAAGTGAAAAATTTTCACCGATCACAAAAGCTTGAAGTATATTTTACTCAGAAGGAGCTCAACATGCGACAGCGTCGATGGTTGGAGCTTATGGCGGATTATGAGATCGATTTGCAGTATCACCCTGGCAAGGTGTATGTGGTTCCAGATGCGCTGAGTAGGCTTCCAGCGGTGATGATTTTGACCTCGCAGTGGAGATTGCAGCAGGATTTTTGCGAGTCTGGCGTGGAGATTGTGCATCCTGGAGTGGCTTCTTCATTGATGTACATGCAGGTACAGTCGACGATCGTGGATCGGATTAAGGCTGGCCAGGCCGGGGATCCGAGGTTGGTAAGGATTCGGGAGCAGGTGGAATCCGGTCTGCGGACTGACTTTTTGATTCATGAGGATGGCTCGCTGAGGTTTGGAGCCAGGTTGTGTGTGTCGGCTGGGGATATCAGAGAGGAGTTGATGGTGGAGGCACACAGTTCGCCGTATTCTGTGCATCCTGGTGGCACCAAGATGTACCAGGATCTTCGTCTTAATTTTTGGTGGCATGGTATGAAGAGGAGTGTGGCTCGAAGTGTGGCCAAGTGCTTGGTTTGCCAGCAAGTGAAGGCGGAGCATCAGCGTTCGGCCGGGTTGCTACAACCGCTTCCGATTCCGGAGTGGAAGTGGCAGCACAGCACTATGGATTTCGTGACTGGACTACCTCGGAGTCCGAAGCAGAATGACGCGATTTGGGTGATCGTAGATCGATTGACCAAATCCGCGCACTTTATTCCGTTCCGAGTGGGACAGTCCACGGAGGTGCTAGCGAGGAGATATATGGAGGAAGTCGTGCGACTTCATGGAGTCCCCGTGAGTATCGTGTCTGACAGAGACACGAGGTTCACATCTCAGTTTTGGCAGAGTTTGCAGAAGAGTTTGGGTACGCGTCTGAGTTTCAGCACGGCGTACCATCCGCAGACGGATGGCCAGTCCGAGAGGACGATTCAGATTTTGGAAGACATGCTGAGGGCGTGCATGTTGGATTTCAAGGGTTCGTGGGAGGACCATCTGCATTTGGTGGAGTTTTCCTACAACAACAGCTTCCAGGCGAGTATTGGCATGGCGCCTTTCGTCGCTCTTTATGGGAGGAAAGGTCGATCGCCATTGAGTTGGGATGACGTTGGTGATCGGGAGTTGTTGGGACCTGAGATGATTGTGGAGGCCGTGGAGATCGTCAGGAATATTCGGGAGAGGTTGAGGATTGCTCAGGACCGTTTTAAGCATTGGGCGGATGCTAAACGTCGTCCTTTGGAGTTTCAGCCGGGCGACCATGTGTTCTTGAAGATTTCCCCGAATCGTGGTGTGATTCGTTTTGGGAAGCGTGGGAAGTTGAGCCCGCGATACATTAGACCATTTGACGTTTTGGAGAGGGTTGGCGAGGTAGCTTATCGCTTGGCCTTGCCGCCATCTTTGGAAGGAGTTCACAATGTTTTCCATGTGTCGCAGCTTCGTCGATACATTAGCGATCCATCTCATGCCGTGGGATTTCTCGGGAGATCGCCGTTCGCTCAGATTTGACGTATGACCAGTATCCGGTGCAGATTCTGGACAGACGTCAGAAGTCACTTCGAAACAAGGTCGTCGATCTTGTTAGAGTGATGTGGCGGCACGGTTCGCCGGGAGAGTCTACCTGGGAGAGAGAGGATGAGATGCGAGAGCGCTACCCACGTTTGTTTCCGGACTCGTGAGTTTTTGGAAATTCCGAGGACGGAATTTTCTTAAGTTGGGGAGGATGTAACGACTGGTTTCCTTGTATCTGAATTTATTATAATATAATATATGTTTTGGTGGATTTTCTCCTCTAGTGTGGTTTTCGTCTCCGTAACTTTCATTTTCGATCGATTCGTCGTATTTTCTCGATTCTTCCGTAGGATCGTCGATTTCGAAGTACGTCGTTTGTGACGGGCTTCATAACGGTCATATCTAACTATTAGATCAAGCCTAGGAGTCTTAGGATTCGATCACGGGGCCTCGCGCTCCGTATCGGAACTTTTGGTGCTCATTAGCCGGTGTAAGAAGGGGCACCGACCGACTAGATGACGATCCAGTCGGTCGGCAATCCTTCATGGACCGACTAGTGAGCCTTCTAATTTTTTGAGGAAGCTACTGTTTATCGTTAGTCGGTCTAAGAAGGTTTGTTGACCGACTAGGTTGCAAACTAGTCGGTCGGCAATGCTTCTTTAACCGACTAACTCATCAACTAAATTTTAGTATCAATACTATTCATTTCTTAGTCGGTCTAAGTTCATCTTTCGACCGACTAGTTGCTAAACTAGTCGGTTAAGTTTTGTACTCAGACCCGACTAATTCTTGGTTCTACTGTACAGTCAAGTTACTGTTTACTCTTAGTCGGTCTAAGAACGTTCATCGACCGACTAGTTGATAAACTAGTCGGTCAGTACTTGTTCATGGACCGACTAACTCTAAATCCTACTTTCGTTCAGGAGTTACTGTTTACCACTTAGTCGGTCAGCGTTGGTCGAACCGACCGACTAGTTGCCAAACTAGTCGGTCAGTGGTTGTTCTTTGACCGACTAGTCTGTGTTAAAACCCTAATTTCTGGGCAGCCACCAGCCCAACCTATAAATACCCCTCCCAAACGTTTCTTCTTCCTCCAACACGATCCAAAACCCTAGAAACTTCCCCTTTGAGCCCCCATCTTCCTCCAAGCTCCATTTCTTCTTTCAAGCCCTAGAATCATCATCCAATCCAACCATTCACCCTATCTACTTCTCATATTCCCCAAATCTCCATCAAAATCCATCAAACCCATCAAAATCTCCAAAACCCTAGCTTCCCCAAACTTCTCCAAACTTTTCCAGATCTGATCCTAGGGTTCCCCGGAGTGTTTCTTCCGTCTCCTCTTGGTAAGAAATCGATCTGCCGTTGTTTCCTTATCTTATTGTAATTTTTATGAAACCCTAATAAAATACTTGTGTTTTGATGATTGTTCCCCATAACAGCGATTCCCCGTAGACTAGTATTCGCGGAAACGAACTTTCGTAACCATCATCCCCGGTGATAGGCAAGTGAAACTTGCATCTCTTGTTTTGGGCCATGTCTTAGGCCATTACCTTGTTTTAGCGTAAAAGAGGACTAAACGGTGAAAGGATAGCCGTTTAGACGCCATTGACCTAGCTTGACAACGAAGCTTGGTCCGTCACCCTCATCATGCTTGTATGTCACGTTTCAATTCAATTGACGGTACGCAATCTTTTGTTCATGTCGTTGCATAGTGATAAATTATTGTGATTGTGTAGCACACGCTACAACATTATATTCCTGGCTCGTGTTCCAGAAGCGAGCCCTGTAGTTGGAAACCCCAACGCTCGGATACCGGCTAGGCACCTGCGTTGCAGGCACAACCCTATGCCAATTACACCTCCTGGCCCGTGATCCAGAAGCGAGCAATTGCTCGATACACGTAGGGGTGGGGTAAGAGATATGCGTCACCAGAGCACGAGATGGCCTGATCCGCCACTCCAGCCTGCAGGCGAAATCTCTAGTGTTTAAGTGAGTAAGAGATATGCGTCACCAGAGCACGAGATGGCCTGATCCGCCACTCCAGCCTGCAGGCGAAATCTCTAGTGATTAAGTGATTAACAGTGATAAGTGATTCGTGAACTAGTGAGTTGGTAGCTTTGGCTACATTGTGCATGCTTGTCTCTCTTTTAAACTATTGCATCATACTTAACTGCCATGTCATTGCTTAATATCATAAGTGCTAGGTTGCTAGTTACCTTCAGTTTCCTTGCCCAAGTCTTTTAGACTTGCTGACATGTGCCCCTTTCTCTTTTGGGTGACGCATGTTAGACCCTGAGCCTGAGTTGCTTGCTGAGGGTGAGGTGTTTGCGGACGCCGAGCTTGAGCCCGTGTTGGACGGGGAGTGACGTGGACACTGGGGACCAGTCCTAGTGTCTCCGTTGTGCTTTATTTTTGTTAGACAGTTGTTTTTGTTATTGGTGCGACAGGCGACTGGAAATCACCCAGTCGACTGTTAATCCTTCAACAGTTAATCCTTGAGCAGGCAACTGATGGAGAACCAGAAACTCCAAATGAGTCTTTGGTCAAGATGAGCCTATTGGGTTGGATTCTATGATAATCCTAAGACTCACTAAGATGGTTAAATGCATATGCATGTATGAGTAGACCATCTATCAAGGCATTACATTATCCTAGACTCAAATGAGAGAGAAAGCAATAAAGGCAATATTACATGGATTACATTGCTTTCCTTAGAGTCTAAGTCTTCAATCTTGATGCCTTGATGCTCTCCATCATCTCCAAGCTTTGGCACCCCTTGAGTCCAAGTTTTCGCCCTTCTTCACTTGATGTCCATCCTTGCACCAAGTGTTTAGTCTCCAAAATGATATTCTAGAAAAGTAACTAAGAGACTAAAACAAGAGAGTCATTAGCAACAATATAATGTTGTGATCATCATCAAAATAACATTGGTATGAAACACCAATACTCAACAGTAGTCTCTATGTTATCATCATTTTATTGATTCTCAGTCAGTCGACTGATGTGTATAATACAGTCGACTGATGCGTATAATACTGTCGACTCACGGATAGGTGACTGTAAGTTACTCAACAGACAACCGTCTCACGGATAGGTGACTGTAAGTTACTCAACAGTCGACCGTCTGTCAACCTAAGCTTTTCTCTTATCACTTCGACCAGTCGACTGACTATTGTTCAACAGTCGACTGTCTCCTATTGTGCCGGTTCGCTCATTTGATCTGAGCCGTCGATTCTTTGATCAAACGGCCCAGATTCATTTGCCCCTTCGATATTTCATCGAGAGAGTTCATTTCAATCATACTGTTTCTCTCTCCTCTGATTGAATCCCTTCATCTTCCCCGCTCAAAACCTTTAGTCGATCTCTCTCCTTCAACAATTCCGAGCCGAAACGTGGTCTCCCTCCTTTCGATTGGTTGCTCGAGTGACACTCGTCAGTTGATCGACATATTTTAGGTATCTTGCCCGCTCGTTTTTGTCACGTGCTTGATCTATCTTCTGCCACTCGATTTCATGGATCCTTCTGGTCATTCACCATATGGAGGAACCTTCGACATCTTTGATGATGTACCCCCTCCTCCACCCACTGACCAGGTACCCTCTTTGCCTCCATCGTCTGGGGAGTTCTTCAATATCGTGGTCGGTTACCCCATTCCTTCAGCAAATGTCGCTGAACACTCTTCACAGCCAGCTGATCATCCTCCTCATACTCCTCCGTCTGTACCCCTATAGGATTTCCTTCTCGCTAGATTGAGTGACAGTGTCACTTCTCTCGAGAAGCTTACTGCCTCTATGGATGAGAAGCTCACTCTCCTTCTTGAGCTTCAGTACAAGTCTCTCATGCTTCATGGGTTCCCCATTCCTGCTGAGCTTCAGGCCTTGTTTTCTCAGTCTGAGGATACTGCCCATGTAGATGTTCCCCCTCCTCCACGTGTCATGCCTATTCCTTCAATGGACCAGACCCCCGTTCATGCTCATGCGGAAACCTCTGCCGCAGGTGCATCGTCTTCCAAGAGGTAGGCTCCTGCTTATCCTACTCGCCGCTCTGCCAGGCTGATGTTCCGTTCGTCTGGTCGTCCCTCGGACCCCACTGTCATCAACATTGACTGATACTGCAGTTGATATTTTTGTTGGACACTCACCCTGTGACCTAGATTTTTTTGTTTGTTTTGGTTAAGGTTGAGTAGTTCTTTGGTGTATGTATGATGGACATTTTGTGTAGTGATGATATACGGATGGATGATATATGACTATCATGTATTTTGTTCTTTTTGAGTCACATGATGTTGTTCTAATTTTTGTACTCATGTGGTCTTATACACACACACACACACACACACACACACACACACACACACACATATGTATGTATATATATATATATGTATATATATATATATATATGTATGTATATATATATATATACATATATATATATGTAGTTGCAGTTTCTTCATGTGCTTCACACAATGTATAATTGCTTATCATATCTGTGTGAATTTTGAGATATTGTCTCCATATATGCTGTATTCTTCATGTGATGTGATTTGAGACAATATATTTTCTTCGTGTATTTCAATGTTGATATTGGACTTCCATTCCCCTAATCACATAAGTATATGATTTGGTTTTATGAGTTTTGATTTATATATCTTTAAACTCTTGTAATTGTTACTAGTTCTTATTTAGCACGATTGTTGTTGTTATTTTACTCCCACCTTTTGGATAATTCCATAGATGAATGTGCTAAGACATACTAATAATACTTGAATCTAAGATTGAAGTTGCCTTAGATTCAGGGGGAGTAAGATACAATGAATAGGGATTTTAAATCCTAGATTTCATGAATTCATTTCACTCATGCATATCTTACTCAGTTGCCTCAATTGATATATAGATGCCCTAATACGTATTGACTAACTTGATTGGCATCTATGTAGGGGGAGTAAGTTCTCTTTAAGCACAATTATTTATCTTTTAGTTTATGTTTGTTTGTCATCATCAAAAAGGGGGAGAATGTTGAGTATTGGACTTCTTCCTACTCGATGTTAATGATGAGCAAACATAATGTGACTAATCCCTTATTTTGCAGTTAATCCATTGCCTAAGCTTATTATGAAGATTTACTTGCAATGGATGACACTTAAAGATCATTGAAAGCAAATGAAATGAATTGGATGATCGTAGATGGTGATTGAAGCTCATAGAAGACTTCAAGCTCATGCGTTGGATAGAAGAGAGAGTTCGTCAAATGTAACTTTCTTTTTTCTCTTCTAGTATGTAGCTTAGAAGTAGAACATTGTTGGAGCACACACACATCTTCATTTCAGTCTTATGATATCATTAGATCAACCTTCCTTGGACTACAATTCATTTCTATCTAGATTGTGCATGTCATGTTTATAACAGTTGACTGCTAAACAATTTACAGTCGCCTGTCTCAAAACAGTCGACTGTGTTTTGTTCTACAGTCGCTTGTTATGCACAAACTTTAACAATCTAGTTTTTGGTAACTCTCACAGGCGACTTATGAACGATTCACAGGCGCCTGTCTAAGTGACAGTCGACTGTGTTTTGTTAATCAGTCGCATGTCTATCTTTAGCCCAAATCCTATTTGTCTGTTTATTCTGGCCAGTCGACTACTATTGGGTTTACAGTCGACTGCCCAATGGAACAGGCTATTGTCAATTCTTCAATAGTCGTCTATCTGTGAGCCTATTTGATGCCTCAACTCTCTAAAAAATTTCAGGGTTTTGACAGTCGTCTGTAGAAGGAATTACAATTGCCTGTTCAGTTTAACAGTCGACTATCTTCTCTTCATCAGTCGTTTGTCCTGTTCTCCCAGATGCTTTCCAGATTTCATCAACTTACCCAACTTACGGCCAGTCGCCTATAGTAGGATTTACAGTCGCCTATTGGTTCAACAGTCGACTGTCTATGCCTCATCAGTCGACTATCCACATGGTAAGTTACTGTTATGAATTCTCACCTACCCTCTCTGACTGTGCAGCAGTCGACTGTGAATTCTTCAACAGTCGACTGTCGCGGACACAAATTCTATCCATTGAGTTTTTCCTCACGGATTTCAAAGGGGTTTTTGCTGATTTCGTTTGAAGGGTTTGAGAAACCTATATAAGAAGCCTCTACTGTTTCATTGAGAGGCTAATGATCTACCAACTCTCATGCTAAACGATTTAAGCTTTCATTCTCTCAAGATCAAAGCTCTCAAATCCTAAAGACCTAAGAATTCCAATCTTCAATCTCTTGCTTCCAACCTAGAACCAAAGAGATATCTTATAGACATTTGGTGCAGTCAAGAGAAATGGCTTTCCTATCTTCCAAGAGAGTCTTTCAACACACAACACACTTCTCCTTCAAGTTCTACTTCAAGGCATAGGTGATTGGAAGTGTTGCTTAATTTCATATTTCATAACTTTCATTATTTGATTTACTCTCGGTTTGTGAGAGTGGTTTGCTTGCTCCTAAGTTGTGCGAGTCAAGGTCAATCGATTGTATTTCGATTTTACCTATAGGTTGCTACAAGTGGGGTTTAAGGAAACCTAAAGTTAGGGTTCTAACTTGAGTATCCGGTTGTTAACATGGTGGAAGGGACATAGTATTACCGGGAACAAGTCGGGAAGTGACTTGGGTAATCCGAACCCTTGAAACATCCTTGCGTTTGCATTTGTTTCATTTTGGGTTTATTTCTTTTCCGCACTATTTGTTGGTTATGAATTTAAATAGGTGTAACTATCTTTTTAAATTACATAAACACTATTCAATCCCTCTTCTAGTGTTTTTCCCATAGCCAGGGCCCTTACACGTATGCCCTCGAGGCAAATTCATCCCCGTGTATGTATACATACATCTTGTTCGAAATACCATTAAGCTATTTGGTAAGAATTTACATAAGTTAATAATAATGTAGTCTTCATTAGAATTTAGGTATAGTCCTGAGATTTAAGTGAGGTCAAACTTGTATCAAGATAGAGATCTCGATCATGGAAAAGTGTTTGACCGATTATAGCATAGGTCTAAAGACATTCGTGGTTGTAGATGTTTCGAGAAATGGATATCGATACATCAGATAGACCATTATGTCTTAGTCTTCACCATGGAGTGGTGACGATGATCTTATGGTCGTTCGACTTGGCAAAGTCAGAGACGAGACACATGTGCTCATTGGAGAATGAGTTCACTAAACGACCCAACGAGTTATCATATGGTTTATATTGACCAATCTGTCAATGATAACTCTTAGTGATGATATGAAAGTTGGTCTTTTGAATTGAGGTCATTGTACGAACCTGTGAGTGAAAGGTGTCACTTCGATCACAGATCTAGCCTTGGGAAAGCCCGTTGAAAGGTCTTTGGTTGGGTGACATTTGAAGCGTGCGAGGAGAGTAATGACCAAGATAGGATTCGTCTCTCCCGGTCAAGGGGAATTTGAGTCGCAGTGTTAGTTCGATCTTTAGTGAAAACTTTGGCCAGATATGTTGGAAGAAGTCCAACATTATTTGACTAAAGATCGATGGAAACTAACCAAGTTCATGCTAGTAGGGTTGACTGTACCCTAAGGATTGACTAAGCGGCATAGTTTTAACGAAGAGACTAAAACTACGATTTTCATCACGGACACATTCATGGTAGTCCTGACAATACTCATGTCGATGAGGTAACCACATAAGTATGATATCGAAACAGGGACGACACTTGCTTCTCGTGATCACTGCCATCTAGGATCAGGGTTTCGCGAGACCTTCGTCAAGTAATAGATAGAGATTAGGAAGAATATACATTTAATGCAAGGGGACAGAAAACTTCAAAGAGTTTACAGTTAGCTTGCGGACTTGGGATAAATGATCCTGAGTGTAAGTAGGAGATGTTGAGGGATGTATGCACTCAATTCATTTGTATTTGATGCAAATGTGTTTTTAATTTTAGATGTGGGAATTTTGCATATGATGCAAATGGGTTTTTAATTTTAGATGTGGGAATTTTGCATATGATGCAAATGGGTTTTTAATTTTAGATGTGGGAATTTTGCATATGATGCAAAGGGATTAAATGTGTCTAAATTTTTTACGTGCATATTTAATATAATAAACACATGGAAATGATTACCTGGATGATGGGATCGTCTCGGTCTAAACGTAGGTTGAAACCGCGTCAAAAACAGACTCCAAACGCACAAGTTAGAGCCACAAAAGCACAAAAGGCTCTTATAGGGCATTGCGGGTCGGATGCGTGACCATAGCGGGTCGGTTGCACTCGACCCGATAAACGGAGCCCATGCCCATGTTTGACATTGGTGCGGCCCGCACCCGGGGCGCAGCGCCCGCGCTGTGCATGGGCGCACGTAACCAGACGGTAGCGCACGCACACTACACCTGTATTGCACATGTGGCACACGGGCGGGGCACGCGGGTGGGCCTCACCTGGTGCTAGGGCTCCGTTCTTTTATGCGACGGCTGTAATTTTTGCGAAAAACAAGTTTTGCGCTATGTTTGGACACTCGTTTGAGGGGTCAAACGAACTCGGAATGACGTGCCGTCTCTTCCTATGCATTCACCGTTCAACCCTCCTCAATTTGATAGGTTGTATCACTTGCGAAGCTTAATGGTGAGTGAAGAAAATTTTGCTAAAGTTTGGCCTTTGTGAAATGCAAACTTTAATTAATTTTTTCTCCAAAACTTTTAGTCCCACATCGGATATGGAGTGAAGGGGAGGTGTCAGTCGCCTATATAAATAGGGGCCTACTTCCCTTCTTGAAACTCATCCCAAGATCCAGATCTGAGTAGCTCCATTAAACATGAGCAAGCCCGGATCTGATCTTAAAGAAAATAGTCTCTTTCTCCCTAAATTTCTTCATTGCTCCTGTTTGGGCTCTAGTAAAGCAACGAAGGAGCTCGGATTGGATCCGAAGTCTTGACGAAGGATCCACTCAAGGTGAAATCTTCTTCACCGCGTGGTTGACTTAGCGACAAGGGTGTTGCTCGCCTCGGGACGCGGTGCGGTTCGGGAAGCGGTCGACCCCGGGACGAGATTCGGCTCGGGTCGTGGTTTGACTTGGGAGAAGCGGCGCAAGGCCAAAGAAGTGTTACTGAAAGTGATGCTTCATATTCTATAGAAACGAAGTGAAAGGTATGTAGTTTAAATTTAACATGCGTTTATAATTGCAAATGTTAGATATATCTATCCTTAGGGGTTGGTCGGACAACCCCGGGATAGTAGAGATCTTGGCTCGAGTTAGTTTCTTTAGGGCTGTTCTTAAAATAGTTTTAATATAATTTTCCACTGCTATTTTGTTTTTGTCATTCATTCGACTTAGGCCAGACGTCGAATTTATGGCCCGAAGGACCCAGAAAACCCTTCATTAACACCATCAATCAAATCCCTTGTGGGGATTGAGCTCAAATATTAATAGGATTATAATGGAATAATGAATTTCATGACGATAAAAATGGTCAATCCTTGTGGGATGACTCTACTTCCTAACTTCTATCTTGTGGATCAAAATGAGGAAGTAGCAAAGTAAAAATTCATCATTGAAACCATAAACAAATCAATTATGTTATGAAAAAACAGATTCAAGTTAAACCATACCCTAATTTCGTCACACAGCACAACACAATAAGCTAGCCTAGCATGGTAGAAGAAACAATAGATTTCAAAAACATCATTTCAATCATCCAAATAGATTAACAATAATAAGAAGAGAGTTAAGGATTATGTCACCAATTTCTCTAATTACAATCCTCAAATCCTCAAATCTCGTTTTCTTCCTCTCGAAGCAATGAAAATGCCCAATACAAAAATAAAACTAAGAAAAATCTTAACCTAGCTCTAAATAAGGGATGGTTTATATAATCCTCATCCCTAATCAACTATTCTCCCTAAGATCTAGGTTCAATGGTCAGATTTACAGAGATTGCGAAATGGGTTTAAAGCAAAACCCTACATAGTTTGGACGAAATCCACTTCAGAATGGAGGTAACTCCAGCTCGACACAACTGTGTTAATTAGACACGGTCGTGTGCCCGTTATTCCATCACTCCTCCCGTCGATCTTCAGCGCAGGGCAATATGGTCGTGTCAAAACCACACAACAGTGTAACTGTACAATCCAGAGAGCCCAACTTTCTATTTGCGTGCAATCACATGGCATGGTCGTGTCATTGGTCGACACGACCGTGTAGAAAGTTGGCTTTCTTTGTAGCTGGGCACACATGGTTGGTCGATCGTGTAACTCATTGTTTTTCGTATATACGGGTAATGTACTATGTATTTTTGATCGTATTTAATACACATATTTTTTATGTATTTGGGGATTTTTTCCATAATTTTTAAAAGATTATAATAATACTAAACTTATTTTTATATTTTAACTATATTCTAAATTAGCATATTATGTATTATGTTTGTATACTACATGATGACTACATGGTTAAATACTTGTATTAATGTTTTTCTAAAAAGGAAATTCTAATTTTTCCTCCCTTGCCACATCACTATTCATGTGTCAATTTATCTTTAATTCATTTACTTGTTTTTAAAGCTAATTTTTCTAAGGATGACACATAACCCCTATACATGGCACTCGTTCCTTACTCCCATCCATGCTTAGATGAGTCATGGCACACTTGTCATCCTCTTGTGAATTATTAGGATGATTAATGAAGGGAGAGATATAAAAGAGAAAAATAGAAGAAAAAGAGAACAAAAATAAAAGATAACTCTCTCTTCCTCTCTTTCTCTCCTCTCTTTCTCTCCTTCATGGCTGGCCATGCCCTCCTCCTTCTCTTCCTCCCTTAGACGAGCACCACCACCACCACCACCATCATCACCCATCTCTCCTCCTCCCCTTGGCCAAATCACCACCACATCATCCACTTGTTTTGAGGAAGAAGAAGCACAAGGAGAAGGAATCAAGATTAGAATAAACGAGGCTTCATGAGGTAGGAATTATCAATTTTAGTTAGGAATGCCATGCTTAGAATTATTTTTAGGATGGTGTAGTCCTGTTCATTGCACACTAATTAATCAATGCTACTATATATGTGTAATGCTTAATATGTTTCATGCAATGCTTAATATGTAGCACACAAACTAATCCATGCTACTATGTGTAATGCTTAATATGTTTCATGCAATGCTTAATATGTAGCACACTAATTAATCTATGCTAGTATATGTAGTAGGTCTCATGCTACACTGTTTCCATATTACGGGTATTATACTAGGTATTTTCGATCGTATTTAATACGCATATATTTTCATGTATTTTAGAAATATTTCCAAAATTTTATAATAATAAAACTATTTTTAAAATAATTTTGAACATTAGTAGGCAAGATTATATTTGAAGTATTTGATGGAATACTATTATTTAAATCGTATGTGGTATTAATTAAGTGTATTCCTATATTTTCTAAAAATTAAAAATTGAAATTTCCTTAGCATGACAGGGTGCCTAAGAGGTGTGTCATGCACCGCTTTCCAAATACGGAAGGCGAGACGCGAAGAGGTCTGCTCAAAACTGCAGCTGTGAGGCTACAGTTTGATAAGCGTCTGTGTGTTCATCCTTCCGTAGATTCTTGCATTGCTGACCGGCGCCCCGTTTACAGTTTGGGCGCGGTGTCATTTTACCGCAAGTCACGGTTATTGTAGGGTGTGGGTTTATCGAACTTAGGTAGGTGGATGGCTTGAATGGCTACTAGCCTCGCCTAGGTTGTGTGCTAGCTACGCGGATAATGTGGGTGGAAGTGAGAAAATAAAAAAAAGAAAATAAAAAGACACGAAATGAATCCCCACTAACACGGGCTAGAGCATTCATGACACTTGGCATTTGACTTGACCCAGGGTGAGACATTTCCCCAAAAGGGGATACCTAGCGTCCATGGCCCGATATTCCGGTCGGTGCCTAGTACGCTAGGCCTACCCGGCTCCGGACGGTGGGCATTCCCATGTCCATTAACACCTTCCGCAACCGGGAGCATTAAGGCCACAATGATAACTCCCAACATTTCGTCCAAGCCGTTCCCACGCGCGAGGACTCGATGTCTACGCTAGGGGCGTGAGCTGTGGCTAGGGAGTCAACCGCCAAGTTTATTCCCCCTTGGCCCGACGGTCAGAGGTGGTCTTTCTCCCGCCAATGACAATGAAACGCCCCCGCGTAACCCTAATGGTCAAATAGGTCGAATGTGATTTCTAGCAATACATCAAAGCGGATCCTGACTGGACAAGACACCGGACCCCAATCCCCAACACATCTAGTGTGTTTCCGTACGAATTGGACTCAGATTGCTAGAAATCCACATTGACACATTTCATCGAACACATACCATGCAATCAAGTCAAATGTAGTTTTCCAAGCATCAATCCTACCCTAACCCGTATTAGGGTTCATTGACACTACTCAATGGTGAAGAACATAAAAATAAGCAATATAAAAGAAATACGAACGTTCACCATCAAGCAAACTAAACACAATACAAAACAATAGAAAATAGGAGGAAGAAATACTTATCTTGAGTTTGAATCTTCAATCCAATACAAGATTTATTGATCAAAAGACCTAATCTAAACTACCCTAAGTCTCACAAGAGAAGGGGGCAAAAAGACCTAAAAAACTGAAGAAGATCCCCCTTCAGTCGGCCAACCTCGTGTATTTATAGCCCCACTTCGAAACCCTAATGGTTTGGGTCCAAACCCGCAGAAAAATCGCCACCTGATCGGTTGATTAGTCAACTGATCGGGTGAGAGCTTTGAAGATCTTCAACCGGGCGCACTGCCCGAGCGATTGGAGAGAGCGGGTCGTTGGTTGAGCTCTCCGGGTCGTCTTTTGGGAGAATCGGCTACAGATGAACCGATCGGGTGAGATGTCACCCGATCGGTTGGAATTCAGTACATTCAGATTGAGAGTTTCGTCGGTTCACCCGATCGTGGAACCGGTCGGGTGAGCTGCTACTCTTCTTTAGTTGCCGTCCGGGAAGGATACGTGTGCATCAACCGATCGGGTGGCTGTGTCCACCCGATCGGTTGAGGGCTGAAATATGGATTTATTCGTCGTTTGGCCCTCTGGATCGTGCGCGACTCCTCCCGTTTCTCTGGGGACTCATTATATCTTCTTTTTACGTCCCCTGTTAGATCCTGCCAAAACAGAGTTAGGATCGATAAATGAAGTTGAGACTTACGCTTGCGTATGCAGCACGGTAGTCTACGAACTTCGCCTTCGGATTCGCCACGACGGATCGAGTCTTCTCACGAACGGAGTAAGGCTACTAAATCCACAATCTAAATCTCTACTTTTAGATTAAGAACTTGGATAAAGGGAGAGGAAGTATTTCGGCAGAGCTTCGCTAGAATGAAGATGCATGCATGAATGCCATGCAAAAGTGTAAGGAAATGGCTAACCCTTGGGTCTTATTTATAGCCCCCAAGGTAGTTATTTTAGGATAAATTGTTCCTTTGGAACAATTTAACTAAGGTGTACCATCGTACATGGCATATTATAAGCTTAAGTTGTACCATATGCATGGTACAATATAAGCTTAAGATATTACCCCTTTATTAGCCATATGTCGCATGCACTTATGCACATATAATGCGACTTTCCCATCAATCTAGAGATCCTCTCCGCAAGGGAACATATTCCCTTTGCGTACGACTTCGTGTACGCGACGTTCGAGGTCCGTATTCCCTCGTACATCCCCTACAAGGGTGTACTAACGTCTTCCATATCCAACATCTCCCACTCACACTTGAGGGGATTGTAAGAGAACATCTTTCTCTTAGTTCTTTCATCTATCATACCGAGAAATATACCGTGCGACCGTCATGCGCGTAGAGTCTGTTGTTGTGCACTTGTTAGAGATACACAACGACCTCGAAGGTGCAAAGTTGAGTAGTTCAACGCATGCTTTACCCTAGATTATTTCTTCACATTTCTTATACTTTATATTCAACAATTGAATCCCATCTGGATCACAATTGGCTGGCCAGCTTTGAATCATTAAAGTCCAAATGTGAATATGAAATCAATCTTCCTCTTCTTGCGAACCTTCTGATCTTGACTTGACTCGCTTTTCTAACGTGCCCCGCCGAGCCGAATTATCATAGCCCATAAGTAACAGGCTAAGATAGCGATCATCTCGTCAAATCTAAAGGAACCAATTGGAGTCCTTGAGGGTAAGAGTTAAGGCCCATATGGCCTTTGAGTCTCACATAATAGCAAACACTATTGCTACTAACTCAGTGGTCGAAATGCATACGTGGTATGAACACGTATTACAACATCGCTCCTTTCCCAGGGAGTGTATGTCTCAATGATGTTGTAAGGATGATGATCAGACACCACAATGTCTGACTTTGAGTCCCTTATTCTACTCAAATAATCCTTTGGACTCACATCCCGCATTTAGACAGATAGGATTTTAAAAAAAATCCTCTTAGATCTTTTGTAAGCATCCATATGATGCAGATCTTTCATGCGACCATTTTGTTTAAGTCATGACTCTTAAATCATCCGTCTGATGATTTTGACTTCAAACAGGTCTCATCTCTATTCCATCCGTCTGATAGAATAAGGCGGTTGCTCATGTGAGAGAGCCAACCTCAATCTGTCCGACATACTAGAATTCAGCTGAGATTTCAAAAAATGTACACAAACATTTCTTAAGAGATTCATATGCAATGTTTGAAAAAAGAACTTATTCTTTTATCAAATTTGATCTTTCTCAGACATGGGAATATATATTGGTACAACTCAGCTCTTTACGCAATGCTTGGGATGATAAGTGTTTATAAAACACATTTCTGGGGATCGCTTTCGTAAGCGAATCCTCTATCATCTTATGCGTAGATATGTACCTTATGTCTACCTTCTTGGTTTTATCATAGTCTTTGCAAATTCGTATCGGATATCAATGTGTTTGATCTTACAAGACACATTATCCTCTTAACCGCTTTCCAGTGTACTTGCCCTGTATTGGATTGGTAACAGCTTACCATTTCCAACGACAAAACAGATGTCCGGTCTCGTACACACCATAGCGTACATAAGACTATCAACTGCACTGGAATATGGAACTTTTTCCATAATTTCCTTTTCCTTTTGGTTCTTTGGACACGATTCTAGATATAAATTATCGCATATGCTTATATGAATATCAATGGACTTGCAGTCCTGCATATTAAATCGTTCTGGAACCTTCTTTATATAAGTCTCCTGTGAAAGAGAAAGAAGTTTCTTCGAACGATTCCTTGAAATCTTAACTCCAAGGATATATGCGGCTTCTCCCATGTCTTTCATCTCAAAAACTGATGAAATCCAAGCCTTGATATCCATCACAAAGCCCTTGTCATTTCCGGCTATTAAAATGTCATCTACATATAGAGACATGATAATATACTTGCTTTTAATCCTCTTGATATATACTCAGTTATCTTCAACAAGCATGATAAAACCATTTGATAACTTTATGAAATAGTATATACCATTGCCTCGAGGATTGTTTAAGATCATATATGGACTTACGAAGTTTACAAACCTTATGTTCGTTTCCTTCTTTTACAAAACCCTGTTGGTTGTTCCATATAGATCTCCTCGTCCAATTCTCCATTGAGAAAGGCAGTCTTTACATCCATCTGATGTAATTCGAGGTATAAGCAAGCTACCATTGCCAGAATCAGGCGAATTGAGGTAAAACGCACAACAGGTGAGAAAGTCTCTTTGTAGTCTATCCCTTCCTGTTGCGTAAAACCTTTCGCGACAAGGCGAGCTTTATATCTATCTATAGAGCCATCAGCCTTATGCTTGATCTTGAGAACCCATTTGTTCCCAATTGCTCTATGTCCTCTGGGTAAGTTAACTAAGTCCCAGACTTGGTTAACTTTCATGGATTTCAATTCCTCCTTTATCGCTTCTATCCATTTGTCTTTTGCAGGGCATGATACGGCCTGTTTGAAAGTAGCAGGCTCGTCATCATCTTGTAGTAAAGTCATAAAGGTTTGCGGAAATTCATCCTCAAATCTTAGAGGAGCCAACCTTGTATGACTACTACGTCGTATTTGAGATTCTTCAAGTCCTTGTTGACTCGAATTTAGATCAATTCTAATATCATTCCCACTTGGAATGTCGTTAGAATTGCTCCCACTTGGATCATTATTCCCGTATGGAATAGGATAATCGTCATTCGTATAATCCATTGGTGAAGGTTGAAATGTATTTTCGTTTTCACCAAGAATTCTCCCACTCGAATGAGTTAATCCTCCTTGATCATAAATCTCAAAATAGAGATAAGTCCTGACTTATCTCGCCCTGTCTTGGAAACTCGTTTTCCAAGAAAGAGACATCCCTCGACTCAAACTCAATTAGCCCACCATTGTCTTCCTGACTAACAAAAAACATAACCTTTGGAGTTTTCTGCGTATCGTATAAAGATACATTTCCGTCCCATTGGCCCAAGTTTGCCATACTTATGGGAGGAAATATGTGCGTAGGATGCACAACCCCAAGGTTTCAAAATGTTTAAGTCAGGAGACCTTTGGTTCCACAACTCATAAGGAGTGGAGCTAACTGATTTCGAGGGTACGCGGTTAAAAATGAAAGCGGCCGTCAATAATGCATCACCCCAAAAGGTGATTGGCAAGTTAGCTTGCGCCATCATTGAACGGACCATTTTTCATTAAAGTCCTATACCTCCTTTCTGCAACACCAATTAGTTGAGGAGTATAAGGCATAGTTACCTGATGTACTATGCCTTTTTCATCACAAAGTTCCTTTAAACTTGTTGATTGATATTCACCGCTCCTATCGGTTCGCACGACCTTAATCTTGCGATCTAATTGATTCTCCACTAAACTCATATAGTTTTTAAAGCAGGTTTAGTGCTTTCACTTTTGTGGGATATCAAATAGATATGACCGAATCGGGTGAAATCATCAATAAAAGTGATGAAATAGGACTTCCCGCGTCTTGTCTTGACATTCATCGGACCACATATGTCCGAATGGATAAGCTGTAATGGAACCTCGGCCCTTGTGCCGGTTCCAAACGGCTTGAGACAAGATTTCCTCACAAGGCAATGTTCGCAGGTCGACATTTCAACCTTTGAAACATTGGATAGAAGGCCACGTTTGGCAAGTCTATCCATACGCGTTGGTCCAATATGACCAAGCCTTGCGTGCCAACAAATTATATTAGACTCATTAGTCAAATAATTTGTCACAAGGAAATTTTCATTACATGAGGAATTATACATTGTACTTATTACAATAAATCCTTTGAAATACAAACCCAGTATCAATAAAGGAATTATTACAAAAATAGGTCCATATTACAGTCATGAAGGAACCAACTATAACCAAGACTCATTAAATTGACCACAGTTTTAATATTCCTTTGAATATATGGAATGAAGAGAACATCATGAAGTAGGAGAGTGTGGCCGTTGTCCAAGACTAGCTTGCGAGTCCCAACGCCTTTCACTTCAACACGTGTGTTGTTTCCTACATTGATCCACTTCATTCCTTGGGGTATCCGGTGATACTCCACGAAGGACCGTCTGTCCCTTGTTATGTGGTTGGTGGCACCTCGTCACTTCCACTCGTACACAAACGAGCATAGTGACCGAGCTTGTTGCACTTGAAGCACTTGATCCTTTTCAAGTCTTTCTTCTTGTGCCATTTGTTGTGCCCACCCTTATGTCTTGGTAGACTCAGGTTGCTTATTACGTTCATTAGAAGACTTCGAACGATCTTTACGTTTCTTTCCCCCGTGTGAGGAACAAGCAACCATGTGCACTTCTGCACTTGGCTTGGCAGCCGCAAGCCGCTCTTCCTCTAATTCGAGGTGCTTGGAAACATCGTTGAAGGTCTTGATGCTCTCATTATGAGTGAGATGCATCTTCATCTGATCCCACCCATTTGGTAGGGAACGTATGACTGCTTGGATTTGTTGCTCATCTGTGAGCACATGACCTGCATCCTTTAACTCCGAGATAAGGTTCGTCATATGTCGCAGATGTTTCCCATTGGAATGATCTGGACGTTTCTTATATGAATCGAACCTTATAGTTAAGGAGCGAAGTTTGGACACCGATGTGCCACCGAACTTCTCCTCTAGCTTGGACCATATGTCCATGGCTAGGTCATGTTCTCGGAAGATGTGCATTATGTCATCAGCCATACTGCTTAATAACGTAATGCGCGCTATCTTGTTCTTCCGAGACCAAGCATCAAAAGCTTCCTTGTCTCGTCGGTGTTGGGCCGTAGTGCCCAACCTGGGTTCAATCATTACGTTCTTTAGAGTTTCGAGCACTTCTTGCTCCTCTAAAACGTATTGTATCTTAATGGACCAAAGTTTGTAATTATCGTCGTTGAGTTTTTCACCTCTGTTTAACTCAGCGACGATATTCTTTGAAGCGGAAGACATTTTACTTTTAAAATGCTGCAAAAGACATAAAACCGAAGGTTTGATCAAAAAACATTGCATAAAAATTCTTAAAAATATAACTCCCACTTGAAATGAAAATAGAATATCCCATTTGGATAGTTCTAAAATTCAAATCCCACTTGGAATTATATTATATTTGATAAGTTACTTTCGAAAAATATTGAAGATGTTGTTCTAGAATCGAAAAGGTCTCTACGATTCCAATCACCATCTAGAATAACCTTCAATATTCCCCCATCACTTATCAAAAAATAGTACTCTTATAGTACTAGCAGCGGAAAACGAGTTTGAAAACGTATTTTTCAGATATAATTCCCACTTGAAATGATAATAGAATATCCCATATGGATAGTTCTAAAATCAACTCCCACTTGGAATGATATTCATAATTTGATAAGTTACTTTCGAAAAATATTGAAGATGTTACTCTAGAATCGGAAAAGTCACTATGTTTCCAATCACTATCTAGAGTAACTTTCAATATTTCTCCCTCACTTTATCAAATGTTAGTACTCTTATAGTACTTTGCAGCGGAAAAGCATTTTTGAAAACGTATTTTTCAAAACGTATGAAAACATATTTTTCAAAAAAAAATTATATTTCAACTTAGTACCCTTATGATACTAGCGAAATATTCGGCACTTCCTGACCATTTGTCGGGAATGAGCCGTAGCCGTGCCAAGGTCGGATCCCTCTATTGGGATTTTTCTGCAAACTATCGTCGCCGGCTCCCGTATGGATCTAGGCGTTTCCCCCCGTATGAGAGAGTTTTGATGCAGACGACTGTTGTTTGGCCCCGTATGGGCTAGTCGGCACGTTCACATTCGACCAAGGCCTTTCGCCAAATTGGTCTGAAATTGCTCTGGCCAGGGCCTCTGCCCTGGCTGAGACTGGCCAAGGGCCGGCCAGGGCCTCTGCCCTGACCGGCCAGGGGCCTTGGCCCCTCGGCCAGGGCCTCTGCCCTGGCCGAGGCCGGCCAAGGCCGTCCAGGCCCTGGCCGAGGCCGGCCAAGGCCGGCCAGGCCCTGGCCGAGGCCAGGGCGTTGGCCATGGCCTCTGCCAGGGCCGGCCAGGCCGGCCGGCCGGTCAGGCCGGCCGGCCGGTCCTGGCCTCTGCCAGGACCAGCCAGGCCCTGGCCGAGGCCAGGGCGCCGGCCCTGGCCACTGCCAGGGCCGGCCAGGCCCTGGCCGAGGCCAGGGCGCCGGCCCTGG
Source organism: Scilla litardierei (assembly GCA_030789695.1). NCBI lineage: Eukaryota > Viridiplantae > Streptophyta > Magnoliopsida > Asparagales > Asparagaceae > Scilla > Scilla litardierei. The sequence continues at coordinate 626,145,783 of CM061142.1, forward strand.
CCTCTGCCAGGGCCGGCCGGCCCTGGCCTCTGCCAGGGCCAGCCGGGCCCTGGCCACTGCCAGGGTCGGCCAGGCCGGCCAGGGCCGGCCCCCGGCCATGGCCGGGGCCAGCCTTGGCCGGGGCCGGCCATTGCCGGCCTGGCCATGGCCGGCCAATGCCGGCTTGGCCATGGCCGGCCATGGCTTGGCCATGGCCGGTCATGGCCAAGGCCATTTTTGCCTTGGCCGGTCATGGCCCTTTGGCCATGGCCGGCCCTCCCCTTTTGGTGTGGGGTGGCCGCACTCCCCCGTCGGAGGGGTTGCCGCGGTGTTTATTGGCCGTGGCCAACCCCCTCCGCTTGGGGAGGGGGTGCATGGCCTTCATAACCCATTTGGTCATGGTGCACATGCACTAAAATTCATCTTCCCCGATGGGAATAACCACCACCTCTTCTCCGGTGAAGCACCCGTTCGTCGAGGAATTAGTTATCCTCCAATGGCCGTGTGCCAAAAAATTAACCCACTTCAAAAAACTCGTACACTACGCGCTCCACATGAAGAGAGCGCCCATTCCCTATGAATGGAGACTCAGCATCCATGAAGAGAGCGAGTTTGACGATATGAACGGTCGGTTCTTCCCGTCACGGAGAGTTCCTGCCATATCCGTAATGACAGAAGACCCTAACGTGAAAAGAACAACCGCTGCGTTCTCTCCGTCATGAAGCGTTCCTACCATATCCGTAATGGTAGGATACCCATCCGTGAAAAAGACAACGACTCGTTCATAGTTTCTCCGGGGCGAACCCGTATGGCTCCGATACCAATGTTAGATCCTGCCAAAACAGAGTTAGGATCGATAAATGAAGTTGAGACTTACGCTTGTGTATGCAGCACGGTAGTCTACGAACTTCGCCTTCGGATTCGCCACGACGGATCGAGTCTTCTCACGAACGAAGTAAGGCTACTAAATCCACAATCTAAATCTCTACTTTTAGATTAAGAACTTGGATAAAGGGAGAGGAAGTATTTCGGCAGAGCTTCGCTAGAATGAAGATGCATGCATGAATGCCATGCAAAAGTGTAAGGAAATGGCTAACCCTTGGGTCTTATTTATAGCCCCCAAGGTAGTTATTTTAGGATAAATTGTTCTTTTGGAACAATTTAACTAAGGTGTACCATCGTACATGGCATATTATAAGCTTAAGTTGTACCATATGCATGGTACAATATAAGCTTAAGATATTACCCCTTTATTAGCCATATGTCGCATGCACTTATGCACATATAATGCGACTTTCCCATCAATCTAGAGATCCTCTCTGCAAGGGAACATATTCCCTTTGCGTACGACTTCGTGTACGCGACGTTCGAGGTCCGTATTCCCTCGTACATCCCCTACAAGGGTGTACTAACGTCTTCCATATCCAACATCCCCAACGCTGAAAATCTCCTGCATTCGCACAAAAACATGAAGAAAGTGAAAAGATACAAAAAACACGAAAGAACGGGTATGAAACGATGGAAATCAACGGAAAATCACAAAGAAGATGTGCGTGAATATATAGAATATAAACGCTCTTCAATTGCAAAAGAAACAAAAACAATAATAATTGAAAGCAGTTAAAGATTAACCAATATTCAAAACATCCATTTCATTATTCCAAACATCCACAGTTATTATCATAAAATAAAGGTACAAGAGTCTAAAAGAAAGGCCCAAGCATGGCCAAAACTAAATCATAGATAGTAACCAACCTCAAGCTCGATGTCAGCAAACTATCGTCCACAACAACTAACTCAGGCTCAAAACCTAATATGCGACACCAAAAGAGAAAAGGGCACATGTCAGTAAAAATCCCCAAAAAAGGGAAAGGGAGACTTTTGTGCAAGGAAACATAAAGTAATGGCAGTTATAGGTTGAATGCAATTAACAGTTTAAAAATGATGACATGGCATATTATTTCATGAATGCAAAGTTTAAGATGAACATGATATTTAACATTTGCATGACACGTCGTAGCAAAAAGCTACTAAACAATATTTCATGAAAAGCAGTAAAACATGTGTTCACATTGTGCACATGGTTTACGTCTTACAGCTGAAGTTGCTGATCGGGCACACTTCTACGCTGAGTGACCACTTAACCCTACCCCTCCACGTGTATATGGACTAGAGCCCATCTTCTGGATCACAAGCCAGGAAGTGTTTATGGCATAGGGTTGACCTAGCCTCATTCATTATGTAGGAGTCAAAATCGTACTCGCCGCAGCTTACATTTCAATAGTAGCGTATGATACACAATCACGACAAAACATTCCAATACATGAAATGACATGCAATATGAGCAGATATTGAATAGCGTACAATTATATCAAAATAAACATGACATGTGATATGCATGAAATGACATGGAAAGGGTGTCAGATCTAGCTTCTTTGTCAAGCTAGATCAGTATGGTGTCGGATCTAGGTTCATTGTCAAGCTAGATTAGTATGGGCGTCTAGACGACTATCATTTCACCGCGTAGTCTCTTTTGCACAAATTCACAGAATGGCCTATACATGGCCTAATAACAATCGGAGCAAGTTTCACTTGCCTGAAAATAATCGTTCGAATCCTCAGTTCAACAGTCTAGAACTCTTCCGATGTGCCAAATCACAATCATCCAACCTACAGTCCCATATTAATTAAGTTCAATTAGTTATTTAACCTAAACAATAAACTTACGATTTTTATCTTGTTTAAACATGCAGTGTTTGGGTTCCTACGGATCAGATTATACCTGAACACGACGCGAGAGCTATACTGACATCGTGTAGCGACGTCAGGGGTTGGATTCCGACAGCGAGCAAGGTACGACGTGTGCTATGACGAAGATGGCCGAGGAGCGAACAACGGCATGGTAGCGAGCAACACGAATGCCAACGGCTTTACGGGGCAAGTGAGCAAGGGGCCGGCTGTGCTAAGGAGGGATGGAGGTCTGTCGGCTGTTCTGTAGGTTGAGGGGGCTGCCGTGTGATGTGCGGGAAGGCGAGGGGAAGTGTGGCATGGTTTAGGGGGAGATGGTGGCCGGATATGGACAGATTTTAGGGGAGTACGGCAGATTTTTTGGTGGAGGAGGGCAGTTTTGGTGGCACCGGGTTGTGTATGCGTGGAGGGGAGATGGAGGATGGGAGGCCGAATTTGGGGATGCACATGGGCTTGCCGACGGCTGTGCGGGAGGTGGTGGAGCAGGTGGCCGCAGGTAGCAAATGGGGGAGGAGGATGTCAGTTTTTCTTGTGGGAGGTGCAGTTTCATGCTGTCTTGGTGGAGGAGCAAGGAGACACGGCCATGGTGGGGATGGCCAGATGGCCGTGGGCTAGGGGAGGAGATCGGCCGGCGGTTATGGCATGGGGGAGGCCGGCAACAGTAAGGGGATAGAGGAGATAAGATCGGCACTTTAGGGGCTGTGGGGTTTTGTGTGACATAGGTGGAAGAGGTTTGGTGTTTTAGAGGGTTTGGGTGGGCGGTCCGGCGATTGTACGGGGGAAGGAGGGGCCGGAGTGGGTCGCCGGCAAGATGGGTGACCGATGATGTTGGGTTGGCTTGCGTGCTTAGAGATGGCGGCTGGCTATAGATAAAAAACCCTAGGTTAAATACGTTTTTGGTGAAAGGATTGCTAAATAGGGATAGAAAAGAGTAGATTTAAGGGTGATTAGAGAGAGGGTGTGTGAGAGGGGGAGGGTAGAATTAGGGTGATTATAGCTAGGGAAATATATCGTGTTACATATGAAATCCTTTTAGATTAAATTAGATTTAATTAAGATATGTATCCGAATTAATTAGGCTAATTACAAATTGAAAGTGATTAGGTCGAAAGGTCGGTCTGTCCGATAAATACAAGAAAAATATCGAGACGACCGTATCGACGAGAGGGTCGAGACTACGATGATCGGTCATGTGCTAGGTTAACGAAAAATGGAACTAAAAATAAAAAGGTCAAACATCGAAGTCAAAAGTTACGACACCCCTTCAGACAAAGCTGTTTTGTGGAAGAATGAGACGTGAAATGACGTTCACGAAAAATCCCACAAATAAGTACTCTCTCAGAGGGTCACAACGACATATTACTTCGCGTGTTTGGGATACAAGAGGAGGACACAAAAATACGCGTACGAACAAGAAGGTACGCGTACGAAAACATACGATCGGAAAGCGACCTTGACAAGGTGTCACTTACTTAGCCATCCTTAGCCCTAATCATGCCACCTAATGCTACACTTGGCATGCTCTTAGTTAATAAAGTGATGAGGATGATGGAAGTTTTAAAAAGAGAAGAAAAGAAAAGGAAAAAAAAAGAAAAAGAAAATGAAAATACAAGTGTTTTCATCCTCTCCCTCCCCTGTTCTCATCCTTAGTAAATAAAGTATGAGGATGACAGAAGTTTTAAAAAGAGAAAAATAAAAAAGGAAAAGAAAAGGAAAAGGAAAAAGAAAATACAAGTGTTTTCATCCTATCCCTCCCTCCTTCTCCTCCTCTCCCATCACCAAGACCACCATACACTCCACCCTCTCCTCCTCCTTTAGGCCAACCACAAACATACACTTCCTTTGGTTTGAAGAAGAAGGAAGATCTTGGTTTGAAGAAGGCTAAAAGGAGGAGTTGGAGGAAATCTTGGAGGGAAATGCTTAGAGCTTTGAGGTAGAAAGGCTATAGCTTGAAGAGGAGGACAATTGACGTACGATTTCTAGCCACTCTAGCTAGGGTCCATCTTAGAATTGTGTAGGATTTTTAATCACACTAGCGTGGGTGTCAATTTTAGAATGGTATATGGAGCTAATTTGATGATGCTTTGTTTCTGTTTTTAGTTCTGTCCTGTAATTTCAATTGGGTATAACTTTTATTATACTGCTCTAAAAATTATGATTAAATATAATTTGAAAAGATAATTTAGTTAGCTACAATTTCAATTTAGATACTAAGTTCAAAATATTCCTAGAACTAGACTTAAACTGATAGTATTTACCATAGTGTAATTTCTAGCAACATCTTCTTATTGTGGTACTCTGTTCCTATTTTTGTGATGATTATAATGTTCGTTCCAGGTCTCTAAAAATTATGTTCTAATATGATCTGAAAAGCCCTTGAAGTTACCTAAAACTTTTATATAAAGCTTGGAGTCAAATTCTACATGTATATAGACTGAATTATTGATCTCCGAAGTAGTGTCAAATTCTGGCAGATTCTGCACCATGTTAGTGAACAGAGAAGAACTTTCATTCCAGTTACCCAAATGACCCGATTTAAGACCATCTGGAATTTTAACTTAATTATCTACACTTTTCATGTTGAGACCTTATCAGGATTATGACTGTAGATAATTGAAATTAACTGATGTTTACTGATAATTGAAATTAACCGATGTTTACAACTAAGTGATTCAGTTTTTGGATAGATTCTGCACATGTCTCATATTATGTTAATTCTTCATATTAAGTTATGCTTCATCCCTATGTTAATGCCAACTGAATGCTATGTTAAATGAGGCCTTGTCCCATGAATATTATAAGTAATTTGGATATGTTAATACTAATGTGTTCTTGGCCTTATTGATATGTTAATGTATAGACTAAATGAAATATGCGCTCTAGTTTATGCTAGTATGTTGATGTGTCCATACTAATATGCCATGTTTATATTTCATATGTTTACGTTTTTGACTAAATTGACTCCATGCTATGCATATCATGCTTTAGGTCTTATTTTTATGCTTCATGTTAACATTGTATGCTTTATGTCCATATAGTTGTGTTCTATATAGTTACCCTCTTGTATATTAGTTGGCATGTTATGTTCAACGTGTTTGTGATAATTCCATGTTCCAAGTCCATATTAAACATGATGGAATCATAGGCTCAATGTGTTAATTGGAATTGATAGATACATGTGATGTTGAAATGTAATGTAATGCGATGGTCATTGTTACACATGGTGAAATTATGAAAGGGAACGGAAATATGAATGAGGTAAATGAGACCACCGAATCATGAAATCAATGAGGAATTGACTTATGAATTGAGGGTAAGGATTTTAAGTGCAACAACAACATGGAATTCTCGGTCCATCTGGAGAAGGGTAAGATTACAAGCTTGGGGTTTGGGGGAAACACATGTAAAATATAGGCTTAAGGATTGGATGCTATATGTAACTCACTCTCATCACTTCGTCAGGGTTGGAGAGGCCCCTGGTGTACTGGTGATGCACCATGAGGTAGACACTACTACTCTCACTCCCGGCAAGGGGAGTTACGAGAGGCCACGTTACACTGATCAGTGCTCGTGTTCCACTGACGGGGTACCACCTTTTCACCCACCATGGATGAAGTCCAGCTCCTTACATCCTATGTTTTACCCATGTTTTCTAAATATTAATTTATAATTGCAAACTTGAAGATTAATGCATTGTAATTCTTTGTGCTATCATCTGTGGATATTCATGAAATTGTTGTCTGCTTTTCTTTCATTATGCATATCAGTTCTGTAGTACTTCTTTTCAATACATGCATGTGATGTCTTTGTCTTTAATTCATACGTTTAATTCTGTTTCCATGTTTATCACTAGTAGCCAGACCTTAGTTAGGTAGAGAAGTTCTTAGAATGGCCCCTACCTAGTGTAGTTAGATTTCCTACTGGGTCACACGTTGACATGTCACATCACACTTTTCCCATGGATTTGAGACAGAGCAGATGGAGCGGGTTTGATTCAGGAGATCACCTCAAGCTTCAAGATAGAGTGGAGTCCCTTGGGAGTGTCATAGAGTTGGGATGTTTAGGTTGGAGTTGTGTGGTTGTACCTTGGGCCTTGGGTATATTGTTGTACATGAGAGTGGATAGTATCTTGTATATGTTGTTGTACCATGGAGATGTAATAATATGCACGATGTTTTATATGTATTGTATTATTTGAGATGTGTACTTTTGTGATGCTGTTTCTGAATTGGAGCATTGTCCGTACTTCCCAGCACGTGTGCAGTGGCTGGCCTATTCTTCTTTTGTACAAATACACACACTCTCTTCCTTTCTTTTCCATCACCCTCGCCTCTTTGAGAATATCTGGGACGAATTCATACTTCCTGGGTATCCTGGGAGAGCAGGGCATGACACATGCCTTGCTTAATATGTTTCATGCTTTCATATTTAGTATGTTACATACCATGTTTAATAGGATTAGCATGTTAGTATGTATTGTGCTAATGAAATTGATCCATGCTACTATGTGTACTAGGTCTTATGACACGCTTAATATGTTCCATGCTTCCATATTTAGTATGTTACATATCATGTTTAATATGATTAGTATGTCTAGTATGTGTTATGGTAAAGAGAGTACTTCATGCTTTTATGTTTATGTACCTCATGCCATGAAGTTTATCATGCTCCTAGTTCTCATGTTAGAAGAATCCATGATGTTATATTAATGTTCACTCCATGATGCTATGATGTTATGTGTATGTCTACACTCTCTAAGTCATGGTGCTATGTTTATGTCTCTTAAGCATGAAGCTCACCATGTTACTAGACCCTATGTTAGAGTGTTCCTTGATGTTATGTTTTTGTCTACAGTATAATGCTATGATGATGATGATCTACTTCAAGAAAATATCATGATGTTCTCTTCATGCCAATGATGACATTCATTAAACAAGTGATGAAATTATGTTGTGGTGTTCCATTCCATTTTGATGCCATATTACATGTAATGGTTGTGATTAAATGATGTCTATGGAAGTTGATGTTAATGTGATCATGGTGGCATATGAATTGAAGTTAGTAGTGGCTATGACCATATGAATAATGAGATGATGGACATGATCAATTCTATTTGAGTGAGAACATGAGAGTATTATAATAAGCTGGATATCTCAATCTATCCCGAGGTAGGTGTGTTATTCCAAAAACGGGGTTTGGGGAAAACCTGAGGGGAATGTGTACATAAGGACATGGACTAGAATAGATATGTATCTCATTCGCACTCCCGGCATCCGACAAGGGGAGTAGGCAGAGTTGGAGAGGCCCATGGGTGTACTCGTGATGCACCATGTGGTATATGATGTGTATGATATGATATTCTCACTCCCAAAACGGAGGAGTTACGAGAGGCCCCGTTTTATAGTGCTCGTGTTCCACTGGTGTGGTACCACTTTTCCACCCACCTTGGATGAGAGTCCAGATCCTTACGTATTACATTTTACATGGGGTTCTAAAGTGTCAGTTTAACTGTAACAAGTATAACTCTACAAATGCTGCTTAATAACTCTTAATTTAATGGTAGTAGTTCAATTACTTTTATGCCCGAGTTTCATCATGTGTTCCATTTCTGCTTTATTTACATTTATGATCAAGAACATTTCATGCTTCCATTTTTTGCTTTAAGCTATGAAGTTAGTTTGCCTCTTTATCATCACATGTTACCTGATACGTAATTGGATAATACAATTTGAAGAATGGTATTCTCTACCGAGAGTTGTTTAGCTCCTATTAGGCACGCGTTGGCGTGTCCACCCCCTTCCCCCAGGTGTAGAGGCAGAGACTTGAAATATCTTTTCCTCAGGAGGCTGCATAGATTTGAGTATCACTTCCTTTTTGTTTATAGGGAGTGAGTTGTAATTTTGGGTTGTGTTCACTTTTTATTTTATTTGAATTTCTGATGTATTCAGTTTTTCTGTGGTTTCACTTGTAACTTTTGTGTAACCGTCATATGCACTTTTGAAATGGTCAATTATAAATATATATATATATGTTTTTGAGACTATGTGATCTTTGAATAGTGTCAACAATCTTTCTTTATTTTGAAGCATGTAAATTATTTCATTTATATGTCATCCATATTGCCCCGGTATATGATTAGGGTTCAATATTGCATTTTTGTCCCTCATTAGATGGCATTTTGTGCATAATTTGTGTTCATTTTGGCTCTGATACACGCATTTTGATGATATCACTTAATTTTGGAGCTTATCGTTTTTATATGCATAAAACATAATATTTACATCTTATTAACATCTTCATCTTAGTCTCCTATTATTTTTCAGTTTAAGTCCATGAAGTCTTGATTCCAACGCATATTTTTCTATAATTTTTGGAGGTCGGAGCAATTTAGTACATTTTTTGGAAGACATGGTGACGGTGCTGAAAATTTCTGGTCTGGAAATTCTGCTATTCCCATCTTGTGCAGAATTCTGCTATCATTCCAGTGTATATTTCGGCCTAGTGATATTTTTTAGTCGTAGTACACTTTGTTACGGTTCCATCGCCGCCTGGAACGTGTCATTCTGAGGTCGGATGATTTTTCTAGAATTTTCGCAATACAGGGTGACAGTGCTGAAATTTTCTGTTGCTTTGGGCATTGCTTGCGGGTTTTGGGCCAGAATCCGACCCGTTTGGGCTATTTCCAGACCCGAACTGCTGGGTTTATTTCTTGGGCTTTCCTCGCCTCTATTCCCATCATTCTCTTCTTCCTCTTTTTCAATCTAGGGTTTGGGGAGATAGCTTGAGGAAGCTTGGAGCTTGGAGGAGCACTTGAGTAGGAGGATTCCATCTTTGAGTGACATATTGGTGAACTCTTTCTTAACTCTTGTGTAATTTTGGTTTAGATATTTGTATTGTATTGGATGATTATTTCTAGAGATAAAAATGTCTTCTTTTTCATCATGAATTGCTAGATCTTTCTTGTATGGTTGTGTTGTGCTTGTTGTTGTTGGGTTGTGTGATCATCTCTAGCATGTTTCCATTTTCTATTTGGTGGATGAAACTTTGAGACATTGGTTGTTGATGGAACCCTAGTGAGTAATCCATAGAGAGGAACCATCATAGTCGACCCTCTCTTCTTTGCTCAAAGTATTTCTCTTTATTCAGACACTACTTTTATTGCACCACACATGTTCGATGAAATGCCACATCCACCGATTGTTCGTCCCTTAGCCGAGAAAACAATTGAGTTATATTTAGAAAGAATTCTGTCACGCCCCGCTTCCCTAAAATGGAGGCGAGACGTGAGAAGGTCCGCACAGACGTGGAGCTGTGAAGCCACACGCCTGATAAGCGTCAATAAAACATATGCAGATCCCTGTAACCACGAGCAGAACAAGATAATAACACAAGTAGATACAGAAATAAAATCCCAAATCTCAGCAATGTCCAAACATTAAAATTAAGTTCAACATCCAGAAAAGCCACCAGGCTAAAAGAAAGAGTCTAGGCCCAAAACATGGCCAACAAAAGCCAACACGGCACAAAGTATAGGTGCTACGCACCGACAACTGAAACAGTCTAAACAACAACACAAACAGTCTCTACGACTGATCGCCCGTGTCCTCAAACTCCTCGATGAACGCGGGCTCTGACTCAGCGTCAGCGAACACCACGTCCTCAGCAGCAACCTCAGGCTCAGGATCTAACATGTGTCACCCAAAAGAGTAAAGTGGCACATGTCAGCAAGTCTAAAAGACTTGGGCAAGGAAACTGAAAGGAAGGTAAACTAGCAACCTAGCAGTTATAGTATGCATGACATGGCAGTTATGGTATGAGTGCAAAAGTAAGACATGGTGTAACAATAAGTGCAAGAGAACAATTATCATGGCATGTCAAGAGCAGCCACGCTACTAACAATCTCAATCATTTCACTAGTCACGTTTCACGTTATTTGTAGATGTTTACGCCTTACAGCTGAACTGTTAGACATTCACACTGAGTGGCCGCTTAACACTACCCCAGAACTCAGAGTTTACGTCTTACAACTGAAGTTGCTGATCGGGCAGACTCCCAGTTGAATGGCCGCTTAACCCTTACCCCTTCCACATGTAAACAAGCCAGGGTCCCTGTACACGATGCTCAGTAAATGAGCCAGGGTTGCCCCGCACAAGAGCTTGTTTTTAGGTTCACAATTTGGCGTAGGGTTGTGCCCGCTAAAAGCAGGTGCCTAGCCTCGATCAATTCACTAGGTGTAGCGGTGCTACGCAATCACGGGAACATTTAAAGAATGCGATGACATGACAATTAATTTACGTACCGTTAATTGAAATCAAACATGACATGGTAGTACTTATGCAACATGATAAATGACGGATCTAGCTTCGTTGTCAAGCTAGATCCTGAAATTGCGCCTAGGCGAGTATCATTTCATCGCCTAGTCACTTTTACGCCTACAATAAGCAAATGGCCTAAGACATGGCCCAAAACCCTAAGTGGCAAGTTTCACTTGCCTAGCACAGAGGATGACGATCAACGAGGCACGTCACAAAATGTTAGCTACGGGGATGAGATCGCTGCCATGTCAAATCAATATTAGAACAACATCCAACCTAGTTTTATTAGGGTTTAACAAAAATCACAAAACGGGTTTTGAGAACATTAAAGGATCGATTCACTACCGTATTGGAGTGGAAGAACGATGCCGAGCAAGCACGGCAACGGAAGAACGATCCGGGAAATTAGGGCTCAGATCTGGAAATGGGGAGAAAATCTGGAGAAATGGGATTTTGGGGGTTTTTGGGGGTTGGCCGGCGGCCTAGAGGAGATGGCCGACGCAAATGGAGAGGGAGAGGGGCTCTTGAGGAAGGAGGAATGGCTAGAGGAAGGTTGGGGGAGATCAGAGGTCAAGGGGGAAAGGAAATGGCCAAGAGAAGAGAAAGAAAGAAAAGAAACGAGGGGGGGGGGGTTTAAATAGGAAACAAGCCGGTGGCTGGGCAAACCCTAGGTTTACGACAGCAGTTAGTCGGTCAAAGAAGGGTTGTTGACCGACTAGTTCGAGAACTAGTCGGTCGGTCGACCAACTGTGACCGACTAAAATCAAACAGTAACTCAGGTCGTCAAGATGGTCAATGAATTAGTCGGTTAAAGAACAATGGCTGACCGACTAGTTTACAACCTAGTCGGTCGGTGGTTGTTCTTAGACCGACTAACGATAAACAGTAACTTAGGTGAAATTTATCAAAGGAACTAGTCGGTCTGAGAGTAAGTTCTGACCGACTAGTTTCACATCTAGTCGGTCGGTGGTTGTTCTTAGACCGACTAAGAGTAAACAGTAACTCCTGAATTATTGATTTAATGAACTAGTCGGTTTGAGAAGAGTTACCGACCGACTAGATCTCAATCTAGTCGGTTGGTTCCCCTTCTTGAACCAACTAAGGTGCACGAAAAGTGCCGAATTGAAGCGCAAAGCTTCGAGAAGATTTCTATAGCTTCTAAGATCACTCTAACTCTAAAATATGAGCGATTTGAAGTTCGTCAAGAGTGACTTACTCCAAGATCAACGATTTAAGGAAGAAGCTAGAAAATCACAACGAAACGAACGAAACGAAAGCTACGGAGACGAAAACCACACATAAGGAGAAAATCCACCAAAACATATATATATATATATATATAATATAGATAATCCAAATACATGAAAACCAGTCGTTACATCCTCCCCAACTTAAGAAAAATTCCGTCCTCGGAATTTCCTAACACTCACGTGTCCGGAAACAAAAGTGGGTAGCGCTCTCGCATCTCATCCTCATTCTCCCAAGTAGACTCTCCTGGCGAGCCATGTCGCCACATCACCCTCACAAGATTGACAACCTTGTTCCGGAGCGACTTCTGACGCCTGTCCAAAATCAGCACTGGCTGCTGGTCATACGTCATATCAGGGCGAACGGTAATCTCCGAGAAATCCACAGCATGAGATGGATCACTGATGTATCGACGAAGCTGCGACACATGGAAAACATTGTGAACTCCTTCCAAAGACGGCGGCAAGGCCAAGCGGTAGGCTACCTCGCCAACTTTCTCCAGAATGTCAAATGGTCCAATGTATCGCGGGCTCAACTTCCCTCGCTTCCCAAAGCGAATCACTCCACGATTCGGGGAAATCTTCAAGAACACATGGTCGCCAGGCTGAAACTCCAAAGGACGGCGTTTAGCATCCGCCCAATGCTTAAAACGGTCCTGAGCAATCCTCAACCTCTCCCGAATGTTCCTGACAACATCCACATCCTCCATAATCATCTCAGGTCCCAACAGCTCCCGATCACCAACGTCATCCCAACTCAGTGGCGATAGACATTTCCTCCCATACAGCGCGGCGAAAGGCACCATGCCAATACTCGCCTGGAAGCTGTTGTTGTAGGAAAACTCTACCAGATGTAGATGGTCCTCCCACGAACCCTTGAAATCCAACATGCATGCCCTCAGCATGTCCTCCAAGATCTGAATCGTCCTCTCGGACTGGCCATCTGTCTGCGGATGGTACGCCGTGCTGAAACTCAGACGTGTACCCAAACTCTTCTGTAAACTCTGCCAGAACTGAGATGTGAACCTCGTGTCTCTGTCCGACACGATACTCACAGGGACTCCGTGAAGTCCTACGATCTCTTGCACGATTCACGTTACATCACTATCTATCTAGGAAAAGGAAATAGAAACGAAGAGTAAAAGAATTTACCTCCATGTATCTCCTCGCTAGCGCCTCAGTGGACTGTCCTACTCGGAATGGAATAAAGTGTGCAGATTTGGTCAATCGATCTACGATCACCCAAATCGCGTCATTCTTCTTCAGACTCCGAGATAGTCCAGTCATGAAATCCATAGTGATGTGTTACCACTTCCACTCCGGAATCGGAAGCGGTTGTAGCAACCCTGCCGTACGCTGATGCTCCGCCTTTACCTGTTGGCAAACCAAGCACTTGGCTACACTCCGAGCCACGCTCCTCTTTATACCATGCCACAAATAGTTCAGACGAAGATCCTTGTACATCTTGGTCCCACCAGGATGCACAGAATATGGCGAACTGTGTGCCTCCTCTAACAACTCCTCTCTGATATCCCCAGCTGGCACACACAACCTGGCTCCAAACCTCAACGAGCCATCCTCATGAATCAAAAAGTCAGTCCGCAGACTGGCTTCTACCTGCTCCCGAATCTTCACCAACTTCGGATCTCCAGCCTGGCCAGCCTTGATCCTATCCACAATCGACGACTGAATCTGCATACTCATCAACGAAGAGGCCTCTCCAGGAAGAACAATCGCCACACCAGACTCGCAAAAATCCTGCTGCAATCTCCACTGCGAGGTCAAAATCATCACCGCTGGAAGCCTACTCAGCGCATCCAGGACCACATTCACCTTGCCAGGGTGATACTGCAAATCAATCTCATAATCCGCCATGAGCTCCAACCATCGACGCTGTCGCATGTTGAGCTCCTTCTGAGTAAAAATATACTTCAAGCTTTTGTGATCGGTGAAGATCTTCACTTTCTCACTCAGCAGGAAGTGCCTCCAAATCTTGAGCACAAACACGACAACAGCCAACTCCAAGTCGTGCGTCGGGTAATTCTTCTCATGAGTCTTGAGCTGACGCGAAGCATATGCCATAACATGCCCGTGCTGATGCAACACACAACCGAGACCCTTGCTGGAAGCATCACAAAAGATCTCAAATCCTCCACTGTGATCAGGCACAACAAGAATAGGGGCAGTCATCAATCTCTCCCTCAGAACACCAAAGGCATTCTCACAATCACCCGACCAAACAAAAGGTACATCCTTCCGCGTCAATCTGGTCATCGGCTCAACAATACGAGAAAAGTCCTTAATGAAGCGCCGATAGTAACCAGCAAGCCCAAGGAAACTCCGGATCTCAGATGCTGACTGCGGAACAGGCCACTCCCGAATAGCCTTGATCTTCTCGGGATCCACTGATATACCATCTCCAGTCACCACATGCCCGAGAAAAGCAACACTGTCCAGCCAAAACTCACACTTCGAAAACTTAGCATACAAACGACGCTTCCTCAAAATCTCCAATACCGTCCTCAAGTGCGAGGCATGCTCCTCCTCCGACTTTGAATAGATCAGAATGTCGTCAATAAAGATAACGACAAACTTATCTAAAAAGTCATAGAAGATCAGATTCATCAGATTCATGAAAACTGCGGGTGCATTGGTTACACCGAAGGGCATAACCACAAACTCGTAGTGTCCATACTTCGTCCTGAATGCTTTCTTCGGAACATCTTCCTTCTTCACCTTCAGCTGATGATAACCACTCCTCAGATCCAACTTCGAAAACACCCTCGAACCTCCAAGCTGATCAAAAATATCATCAATGCGAGGCAATGGGTATTTATTCTTGATGGTCACCGCATTCAGCTCCCGATAGTCCATGCACATGCGACGCGAACCATCCTTCTTCTTCACTAACAGCACCGGTGCTCCCCACGGAGACACACTAGGATTGATATAACCCTTCTGCAAAAGCTCATCCAGCTGCTTCCGCAATTCCTCCAACTCTGCGGGAGCCATACGATATGGCGCCTTCGAAATTGGCTGCGCTCCTGGAATAAGATCAATCGAAAACTCGAGAGCTCGATCGGGTGGCAATCCAGACATCTCCTCGGGGAAGACGTCATCGAAGTCCCACACAACCGCTGGCCTCTCCAGCTCCATCTGCATAGCCACAATCTCCACTGGCCTGGCCCGAAATCTGACAGGGCCAAGCGAACTGCTACCTCAGCTGAACTCAAATACTGGATGTCCAGGAATCTCGAACACCACCTTCTTCCTCCGACAGTCGATCGTAGCATAGAAGCTCGCAAGCCAATCCATCCCAAGGACCACATCATAGTTGATGATGTCGTGGACAATGAAATCAGCGTAAAGCTCATGTCCACAGACCACCAACGGGCAAGAATTGCAACCACGATGCACCGAGACCACGCCATTTCCTGTAACGATATTCCAACTCTTGGAAAGAGGGGACGTCAACAAGGAATGCTTCTCCACGAAGCTCCGAGAAATAATGCACATCGATGCACCAGAGTCAAAGAGGACTCGTGCAGGAAATGTGCACACCAAAATCACACCTACAAACAGTCTAACAATCAAGCCCTAGTCTAGCAAACAATCATGTACAAGCAAACAACATAATTTAACAAACAAAACTAACTAAAAAAGACAGCTAGATTGAGGATCACCTGTGATAACCTCATCCACAGCCTCGCTCTCCACAGCGGTCATCAGAAAAGCCTGCCTCCTCGGCGGAAAAGCCTGCTGAAAGGCCTGCCTCTGAGGGACAAGAGCTGCTCCACGTCCAGCAGGAACATGCGCTCTCTGCTGCAATGGCTGTGCTGTAACAGGTGCCCTCCACGGCTGCTTGATACTCGGACAATCCTTCAGAGAATGTGAAGCATCACCACAGCCCAAACACTGACCCAAAAGCCTCCGGTACTGGTCCTTCACATGACCCGGCTTGCCACAATGATTGCAAGTCTTCAGAACAGGCCCACCTGGCCTTTTGAACTGAGCTGGCTGGTTGGGCCTGAATCCAGGCATAACCACCGCTCTAGCCTGCTCCATAGGCCTCTTCCCAGCTCCAGCAACATGTCCCCTCCTCTGGCTCAGGTTCAGTTCCTGCCTCCTCGCAGCTACCAGAACCTTCTGATAAGAGTCCAGATCAGAGGAAGACACAAAACTCTGAAGCTCCAAAGCAAGTCCCTGCAGGAACCTCTGAGCCCTCTCATCAGCATCCTGCACCATCTTCGGTGCAAACCGACTCAGCCTAGTGAACTCTTGGTGGTACTGGTCCACCGTCAAGCTCCCTTGCTTCAGCTCAATAAAACGCTACAACATCTCCTTCCTAGCAGCCTTCAGAAAGAACTCCTCATCGAACCTGGACTTAAAGGTAGCCCAAGCTATCGACTCCACCAGCATCTTCTCTTTCGTATCCCACCAGTTCCGAGCATTATCCTTGAGCTGCCTCTTCGCCAAATCAACCCATCCAGCCGGGCTGATCTTCGCCATCTTCAAATTATCCTCAATGTTCCGAATCCACTCATCGGCAGCTAGAGGACCCTCAGACCCATCAAAATAAGCGGGACCCAGCTCCCGAAACTGCTTCGCTCCCAGCTCGGAGCGTGGGGCATCCTGGATTGCCCGAGCAGCTCGAGCAACTGGAGCATTCTGGACTTACAGGAGCACGCCCTGCTGCACCTGCATCATTTGAAGCATCATCCGCATGATCTCCCCATTGGTGGGCTCCCGCTCAGGCTCCTTGTCATGAGGGGCCGCGCTACCACCACCACGGGTAAATCGTCTTCCTGCCATCTAATGACGCAGAAAACGAAACAGATTAGACTCATAGCTTATGACTCAGATTTCGAACTTAGTTTATTGGACATTCTAATATTATTATCGTTATTTTGATAATCACAGTTACAGAAGAGAGGACCTCCATGGGCCACCAACAAAACCTGTCATGCCCCGCTTCCCTAAAATGGAGGCGAGACATGAGAATGTCCGCACAGACGTGGAGCTGTGAAGCCACACACCTGATAAGCGTCAATAAAACATATGCAGGTCCCTGTAACCACGAGCAGAACAAGATAATAACACAAGGAGATACAGAAATAAAATCCCAAATCTCAGCAATGTCCAAACATTAAAATTAAGTTCAACATCCAGAAAAGCCACCAGGCTAAAAGAAAGAGTCTAGGCCCAAAACATGGCCAACAAAAGCCAACACGGCACAAAGTATAGGTGCTACGCACCGACAACTGAAACAGTCTAAACAACAACACAAACAGTCTCTACGACTGATCGCCCGTGTCCTCAAACTCCTCGATGAACGCGGGCTCTGACTCAGCGTCAGCGAACACCACGTCCTCAGCAGCAACCTTAGGCTCAAGATCTAACATGTGTCACCCAAAAGAGTAAAGGGGCACATGTCAGCAAGTCTAAAAGACTTGGGCAAGGAAACTGAAAGGAAGGTAAACTAGCAACCTAGCAGTTATAGTATGCATGACATGGCAGTTATGGTATGAGTGCAAAAGTAAGACATGGTGTAACAATAAGTGCAAGAGAACAATTATCATGGCATGTCAAGAGCAGCCAAGCTACTAACAATCTCAATCATTTCACTAGTCACGTTTCACGTTATTTGTAGATGTTTACGCCTTACAGCTGAACTGTTGGACATTCACACTGAGTGGCCGCTTAACACTACCCCAGAACTCAGAGTTTACGCCTTACAACTGAAGTTGCTGATCGGGCAGACTCCCAGTTGAATGGCCGCTTAACCCTTACCCCTTCCACATGTAAACAAGCCAGGGTCCCTGTACACGATGCTCAGTAAATGAGCCAGGGTTGCCCCACACAAGAGCTTGTTTTTAGGTTCACAATTTGGCGTAGGGTTGTGCCCGCTAAAAGCAGGTGCCTAGCCTCGATCAATTCACTAGGTGTAGCGGTGCTACGCAATCACGGGAACATTTAAAGAATGCGATGACATGACAATTAATTTGCGTACCGTTAATTGAAATCAAACATGACATGGTAGTACTTATGCAACATGATAAATGACGGATCTAGCTTCGTTGTCAAGCTAGATCCTGAAATTGTGCCTAGGCGAGTATCATTTCGTCGCCTAGTCACTTTTACGCCTACAACAAGCAAATGGCCTAAGACATGGCCCAAAACCCTAAGTGACAAGTTTCACTTGCCTAGCACAGAGGATGACGATCAACGAGGCACGTCACAAAATGTTAGCTACGGGGATGAGATCGCTGCCATGGCAAATCAATATTAGAACAACATCCAACCTAGTTTTATTAGGGTTTAACAAAAATCACAAAACGGGTTTTGAGAACATTAAAGGATCGATTCACTACCGTATTGGAGCGGAAGAACGATGCCGAGCAAGCACGGCAACGGAAGAACGATCCGGGAAACTAGGGCTTAGATCTGGAAATGGGGAGAAAATCTGGAGAAATGAGATTTTGGGGGTTTTGGGGGTTGGCCGGCGGCCTAGAGGAGATGGCCGACGCAAATGGAGAGGGAGAGGGGCTCTTGAGGAAGGAGGAATGGCTAGAGGAAGGTTGGGGGAGATCAGAGGTCAAGGGGGAAAGAAAATGGCCAAGAGAAGAGAAAGAAAGAAAAGAAACGAAGGGGGGTTTAAATAGGAAACAAGCCGGCGGCTGGGCAAACCCTAGGTTTACGACAACAGTTAGTCGGTCAAAGAAGGGTTGTTGACCGACTAGTTCGAGAACTAGTCGGTCGATCGACCAACTGTGACCGACTAAAATCAAACAGTAACTCAGGTCGTCAAGATGGTCAATGAATTAGTCGGTTAAAGAACATTGATTGACCGACTAGTTTGCAACCTAGTCGGTCGGTGGTTGTTCTTAGACCGACTAACGATAAATAGTAACTTAGGTGAAATTTATCAAATGAACTAGTCAGTCTGAGAGCAAGTTCTGACCGACTAGTTTCACATCTAGTCGGTCGGTGGTTGTTCTTAGACCGACTAAGAGTAAACAGTAACTCCTGAATTATTGATTTAATGAACTAGTCGGTTTGAGAAGAGTTGCCGACCGACTAGATCTCAATCTAGTCGGTTGGTTCCCCTTCTTGAACCAACTAAGGTGCACGAAAAGTGCCGAATTGAAGCGTGAAGCTTCGAGAAGATTTCTATAGCTTCTAAGATCACTCTAACTCTAAAATATGAGCGATTTGAAGTTCGTCAAGAGTGACTTACTCCAAGATCAACGATTTAAGGAAGAAGCTAGAAAATCACAACGAAACGAACGAAACGAAAGCTACGGAGACGAAAACCACACATATGGAGAAAATCCACCAAAACATATATATATAATATAGATAATCCAAATACATGAAAACCAGTCGTTACATCCTCCACAACTTAAGAAAAATTCCGTCCTCGGAATTTCCCAACACTCACGTGTCCGGAAACAAAAGTGGGTAGCGCTCTCGCATCTCATCCTCATTCTCCCAAGTAGACTCTCCTGGCGAGCCATGTCGCCACATCACCCTCACAAGATTGACAACCTTGTTCCGGAGCGACTTCTGACGCCTGTCCAAAATCAGCACTGGCTGCTGGTCATACGTCATATCAGGGTGAACGGTAATCTCCGAGAAATCCACAGCATGAGATGGATCACTGATGTATCGACGAAGCTGCGACACATGGAAAACATTGTGAACTCCTTCCAAAGACGGCGGCAAGGCCAAGCGGTAGGCTACCTCGCCAACTTTCTCCAGATTGTCAAACGGTCCAATGTATCGCGGGCTCAACTTCCCTCGCTTCCCAAAGCGAATCACTCCACGATTCGGGGAAATCATCAAGAACACATGGTCGCCAGGTTGAAACTCCAAAGGACGGTGTTTAGCATCCGCCCAATGCTTAAAACGGTCCTGAGCAATCCTCAACCTCTCCCGAATGTTCTTGACAACATCCACAGCCTCCACAATCATCTCAGGTCCAAACAGCTCCCGATCACCAACGTCATCCCAACTCAGTGACGATCGACATTTCCTCTCATACAGCGCGGCGAAAGGCGCCATGCCAATACTCGCCTGGAAGCTGTTGTTGTAGGAAAACTCTACCAGATGTAGATGGTCCTCCCACGAACCCTTGAAATCCAACATGCATGCCCTCAGCATGTCCTCCAAGATCTGAATCGTCCTCTCGGACTGGCCATCTGTCTGCGGATGGTACGCCGTGCTGAAACTCAGACGTGTACCCAAACTCTTCTGCAAACTCTGCCAGAACTGAGATGTGAACCTCGTGTCTCTGTCCGACACGATACTCACAGGGACTCTGTGAAGTCGTACGATCTCCTACACGATTCACGTTACATCACTATCTATCTAGGAAAAGGAAATAGAAACGGAGAGTAAAAGAATTTACCTCCATGTATCTCCTCACTAGCTCCTCAGTGGACTGTCCTACTCGGAATGGAATAAAGTGTGCAGAATGGAATAAAGTGCCTCAGTGGACTCCATTATCGATTGAATTTGCAATTGCAGAACGACTTGTCTGTTGAGTATTGGTGTTTCATACCAATGTTATTTTGATGATGATCACAACATTATGTTGTTTCTAATGACTCTCTTGTTTTAATCTCTTAGTTACTTTTCAAGAATATCATTTTTGGAGACTAAACACTTGGTGCAAGGATGGACATCAAGTGGAGAAGGGCCAAAGCAAGGACTCAAGGGGTGCCAAAGCTTGGAGATGATGGGGAGCATCAAGGTGTCAAGATTGAAGCCATAGACTCTAAGGAAAGCATTGTAATGCATGTAATATTTCATTTATTGCTTTCTCTCTTTTTGAGTCTAGGGTTAATGTAATGCCTTGATAGATGGTCTACTCATTCATGCATATGCATTTAACCATCTTAGTGAGCCTTAGGATTATCATAGAATCCAACCCAATAGGTTCATCTTGACCAAAGACTAATTTGGAGTCTCTGGATTTCCAACAGTCGCCTGCTGAAGGATTCACAGTCGACTGGGTGATTCCAGTCGCCTGTCGAGCCTTCTACAGTCGACTGTGGTGCACTGCTCAAGTCAACTTTGTATTGACTCTACTTGAGCTTTTCACATCGGTCGACTGATGTTCAGTTTACAGTCGCCTGTATATTTACAGTCGCCTGTGAAGTGGTCAACAGTCGTCTGAAAGGCGTAAGTGCGAATATTGCATCTCTCTGTTTTTCTCCATCTCCTGTAGCAGTCGACTGATGAAGGATAAACAGTCACTGTCTATGTTTCAGTCGACTGTCATTTGTTCTTCAGTTGCCTGTATGCATACTGGGAGAAAGAGTGCATCTCTCTGTTTTTATTCCATCCCCTGCAGCAGTCGCTTGCCGAAGGTTTAAAAGGTGCATGTACTGTTTACAGTCGACTGTATCGACTTCATCAGTCGACTGTCGAGGCTCAGATTATAGCCGTTGGGTTTTATCTAGCCATTGGACAGTCGACTGCCATTTGTTCATCAGTCGACTGTCTGTGTCGTTTCAGCCCAAAATCTAGCCGTTGCAGCTTTTTGTTTTTGGCTGTTTTGTTTGATTTTGAGAGTTCCTATAGGGTTCCCATATATATGCGAGGGCTGAGTTCATAAGAACCTTTTTGATGCTATTGAAAATCCCTAGAGATTAAATAAGCCACTCTCAAACTCTCTCATTTTCCTCTTAGAGCTCATTCTCTTCTTCATGCATTGAAGTCAAGCTCAAGGGAAATCATCCAAGTGCTTTCAAGCTAATCTTAATACTTGGAGATCCTCTTCCATGCCTTGCATTTATATATGAGTAAGTACATCTCAAGGCATAGGTAAGGGTATTTGTTTTACTTGGTGTTTTCTTGTAACACTAATTCTCTTTGTGGGAATTAGTCTCTCTCTTTGTGGGAGTATTTCTCTTAGTGGGAATAGGATATTCTCTTAGTGTAAATAACTCTATTTGTGGGAGTAACTCTCTTTGTGGGAGTTTGGTGTCCTAGTGTAGGGCTAACCCTAATTCTCTGAGTGGAAGTTAGTAATTCTCTAGGTGGGAGTTTGACCCTTGTGTAGGGTTGGTTGGGTCCTTGTGCAGGGCAAAATCCTCTTGGTGAGGTATCTCTTTGTGGGATTTGTATTCACTTCTCTTTGTGGGAAATATAGTGAATATTGGTGTGGCTGGACGTACCAAAGTTTTGGGGAACAATGGTAAAATCTTATGTTTGCATTTGTTTTGATTGTGGTGATTTATTCCTCTTGCATTTATTATTCCGCATTTGCAAGTTTAATTTTAATTGCACAATTTATTATCATTACACTATTCACCCCCTCTCTAGTGTGTTGTTGTTAGTATTGCAAGGGTAAGGCGATCCTTACAATTGGTATTAGAGCAAGGTTATAGCATACTGCAACGATGGCATTCAACGCTACATCCGCGTCTCATGAAGAAGGTCATTCTACCGTTCGACCCCCGCTCTTCAACGGAACCAACTACCCAAATTAGAAGATCGGGATGATGATCTACATAGAGGGTCAAGACCTATGTGATATTACGGAGGTGCCATTTGAGAAGCCCACTACTCCTGCAGCTTCAAGGACAAAGGCGGAGAAAGACTGAATTAAATTCAATGCGATGGCCTTGAATGCATTCCATTCCGCCCTCTCAGCAAATGAGTTCAACCGCATCTCCATATGCAAAACAGCCAACGAAATTTGGCATACTTTGGAGATATGTTATAGGGACTTCTAAGGTAAAGAAATATAAACAAACTATGTTTAGATCTAAATATGAAATGTTTAAGATGCAGGAAGGAGAAAGCATTTCAGAGATGTTCCCAAGGTTCACAGATATTGTGAATGCGTTGGAAGGACTTGGGAAGATGATTTTTCAAGAGGATCGTGTAGAGAAGATCCTTGACTCTCTCACATCTCATTGGGAGTCAATGGCCAACAGAATTTTGGAGTCATATGACATGTCCAAATACACCGTTGATGAGTGCATTGGAAATCTTATGGCGTATGAAGTGAAGCTTCAACTCAAGAAGGAGATTCAACCATCGAAGCCCGAGAAGCCGGAGAAGCAAAAGGGGGTTGCATTCCATGCCAAGGAGGAGCCAATCAAATGGAGGAAGAAATTCCATCGAGTAGCTCCAAGTGAAGAAGATGAAAAAGAAGAGGCTAGTGGAGAAGAAATTGAGGATCTTGCCGAACAATTCAAGGCATTCCTCAAGTGCAAGCAAGGTAAGTCTTTGTCAAAGTTTGCCTCCACTTCTAACAAGGTTCCTACTTGTTACACTTTCAGTGGAAAAGGTTATCTATCCACCGAATGCCCTTCCAAACGCAACAAAGAGACTTACAAGGGTAAAGAGAAGAATCATTGAAAAGGTAAGTCCAAATCAAAGAACCACAAGATGGGGCTTGTCAGGACATTTGATGACTCGAGTGAGGATACATCAAGTGACGAAGAAGAGGATGACAAGGAGAAAGCTCATGTGTGCTTTGCGGCAATTGATGTTTTTTCACCCATCCCATCTAGCTCAAATGAAGAAGAGTTAGGAGCTTGGCTCAACTCTTATGAGGAATTATTCCTCATGGCAATTGGGGAAGAGTCGTCGTCAAGCTCTAGTGAGGAAGAAGACGATGATGAGATTGAGGAAAAGATCTCATACGAGGAGCTCGGATATCATTTTGATATGGTCTCCAAAGAAGCTAGTAAGTGCATCAGCTCTTACAATAGATTAAAAGCAAGATATAAAATTGCTAAGAGTAGATTACATGAACTAGAAGTTGTTAGTGTAAATAATAATGATATGCATGTTTGTGACACTAGTGAGAGACACACTTCTTTCTCAAGTTAAGGAATTGAGTATGCCTAATGATAATCTTGTTACTCAAAACCTTAACTTAGAAACTCGCATTCAACAACTTACGTTGAAATATGAAGAGGAATCCCGTAAGCTCAAAAGCTTTGTTTATTCTAGGGACTCACTCCACGGTTTGCTTGGAAAACAACATCCGACAAACAATAAAGGAGGTTTGGGGTATATTCAAAATGTGGTACTCAAACCCATCTCTAATTCCTATTATGGTGCAAATACAAGAAATATTGCTAAAGCACCTAAGAAGAATCACCAGGCTTTCTTGTATAACAATACCACCAACAAGAAGCATGTAAATCACAAGGTGATGAGGAAGAATGAAAACTCTTCATTTTCTGCTAAGAAGCAAAATCCTCATTCTAAGCATGCCAAGAAATTATTTTCTACACCTAAGCATGCCACATCCACCCCTCTTGCAAAGGCAAAACCCTTGCCTAGGAAATCCTTGAGTTTATGGATTCCTACTAAGTGTAGTGTGCAAAAGAGGGATAGCTACATCAACTCTTTGGTTAGGGATGTGATCACCTCATGTGATTATATTAGGAAATCAAACTCCTCTTGGGTTTGGTTCCCTAATGTTTAGGTTCCTTACACATTTGCATATTACATGGGTATTGTACTTAAATGTTTATTTTTTAGCATACCCATTGTTTGTGTGTGTTTCATGATTTTGAAAATATTTTCAAATTTTTGTACATGAAAATGGGGACCTTTGGGAATACATTGACGTACATGCATTTGTTAATCCATATGTATGTCAATGGGGGAGTTAATATGTTGTATGTTTAAAATATTTTAAAACGTATTTTAACTCTCATTTTTGGTTGGTCTTGGGATCATTGTTTCAATTGGTGTCATTTTCCAATTGGTTATGATGGTTTAGACCTCAACCCATTGATATTGCCAACATGGTTCATGTTATATTTTCTTTTGGCAATATCATTGTGTATCAATGAAGCTTGATTTTTCCATATCTATTGTTTTGATACACTTTAGGCCCATGGCTGCAATTTATGTTTAACAATTTGTAAAGAGAATTATCTTTCAAGATTCTTTTTCTACAATTGGTATTATCTCAATTGTTAGAGATTGTTTATCTCTTACTTTACAATTGGTTTTTGTAATGCCCCTATGTGTGTTATACTTTTTTTTGAAAGGTAAGTGTGTATGTATAAATATGAACAAGAACTACATCAGGCGGGCCAGCAAGTAGGACAGGCGGGGGAGAGGCTGGGAAGCAGTCACCCCGCACAAAGTCTACCAGGCGACGCCACGAGAACAAGAACAAAAGGGGGGAGCCTATGTAGGGGAGGGGCGCATAAAAGACGGCCTACAATAGCCCCCAAATCTCAAAAACGGTAGTATCCATAGGGTCTAAATCATCTGGGATACAACCAAAGGCGTCCGAGATGTCCATCGAGATCCTAGTCAGAAGGGTTGTCACATGAGACCTGAGGGATTTGAAGATGCGGCAATTCCGCTCTCTCCAAATGTGCCAAACTGCCGCTGGGAAGACCATCAGAGAGAGCTTGCCTCGGGGAGGTCTTCCCCTTGGCTCCAAACCTCCGTCTCAGCATGTGAGCTTCAACGGTGATGGATTTGGAGCCAGGGGAGAGGCCAAGCCAAAGCCTACAAACTGCCCAAATAACGGCACTGGACACACAACGGAAGAAGATGTGGCGAGTCGACTCAGGGAACAAACCACAAAGGGTACATGCAGACTGATCCCGGATGCCCCGTCTGGCCAGCAACAAGGTGGTGGGCAGACGATCAATGAGAGCACGCAAAAGGGTGAGGGAGAACTTGGGCGTGTGCCCAGGAAACCACACCACTGGGGAAAACCGGACAGGGGGGGAGCAGCGACGTGTAGAGGACCAAGCTGCGCGGAGGGAGCAGCCCCCAGTTGCAGTCCACTCCCAGGAGTCAGGGCCATCCGACATAGAAACCATACCCAGCAGGGGAGTAATGTGAGCGACCTCAGTAGGGAGGGACCAGGCACCCCATCCCAAAAGTCAGCAACACGGCGGTACCGTAAAGAGCGGGGAGGAGGGTGAAGGTCAGCCAACGGACCACAGGGAAGCCACGGATCATACCAAAAGGAAGTGGAGTGGCCATCACCAACCACACGGTGAAAGCAAGAAGATGCCAAGTCCCGACACCGGAGCAAATGCTTCCAAGTTCCCGAGTCCAGAACCGAGGGCTCACACTGGAAGAGGGGGGTACTCTTCAGATAGGCAGTACGCATGTAAGAGGCCCAAGGGGAGGAAGAGTGCAGGAGTCTCCATAGAAGCTTTGCCCCCGCGGCAACACCCACCTCACGAAGGCTATGGAGGCCAATCCCCCCCTCTGTCCTAGGGAGGCACATATCGTCCCACCGCCAAAGGTGGAGCTTCGACCCCCAAATGAAGTCCCGGCAAAGACGGTCAATCCTGGCAAGAACAGAGATAGGAGTGCGGTAGGACTGCAACCAGTAGGAAACAAACCCATGAATGACCGTGCGCATGAGCTCAATACGGCCCGCCGTGGACAGAAGCCTGGAAGAACAGCAAGAGACCTTGGCCTGACATTTGTCCATGAGCCCCGAAAAGAGCTTGGCAGCTGGATATGTAGAAGAAAGGGGAAGCCCCAGGTACCTGACGGGAGGAGCCACAATTGGGATGCCAAGAAGGGTGGAGAGCTCGCCGCCAATGATGCACCCCTTACTAAGTATCAATTTGCTCTTCCCCTTATTCACCTCAAGACCTGTCATAAGATGGAAAGAGGACAGGAGTTGACCAAGGCCTACAAAGGAGGAGGCCTCTGCCCTACAAAAGACAAGCATGTCGTCGGCAAAGAGCAGGTGAGACGGGATCCCCTGCCCCCCCTCTCTTAGGAGGACGAATGACACCAGAGGAAGAAGCAGTGTCCATAAGGATGGTGAAGGCCTCCATAACTATCATAAAAAGAAAGGGGGACATGGGGTCGCCCTGACGAATCCCTCTGTTGCTTCCAAAGAAACCGGCTAGGGAGCCATTGACGAGGATGGAAAAGGAGGGAGAGTCCACACAAGTCTTGACCCAGTGCACGAAGGCAGGGGGAAACCCAAGGCGCCCCATGAAGTAGTAGATAAACTCACGGTTAACACTATCAAAGGCCTTGCGAAGGTCCAGCTGAATACATGCACTAGAGCCCAAGGAAGCAGAGAAGTCCCTGATGAGTTCATGGGCAAGGAGAGAGGCATCAGAGATCAGGCGGCCCTTGATGAAGGCCGACTGGTTCCAGGAGATGAGTGTTATACTTGGATGAATACATATATGTATTTATGTAAGTATATTTGGATGGATACATATATGTATACATGGCTATTTGTTTTGTATTGGATATTTGAATTGGATGTTAGTAATAAATATTTGTATGTGTAGTTGTGTGCCTATATGTATTGGATTGCATGGTGCATTAGTGTGTATGGTTGAAGTAAATATTAAGAGGCTATTGTATGGAATTTTTGTATGTGAGTATATAAAACTTGGTTGACATGGTATTGTTGATGTATGAATAATGCTTGGCTAGGTGCATGTATAATCCTATGGAGTTATGTATGAATATTGGTATAAGAATATTGGTGAATGATTATTGGCTAATATAGTGATGCATGGAGTATTAGTGCTATGTGTTAATAGTGTAAGTGATTGGTATTATGTTAGTACTAATATTGTTGGGTGGCATTATTGTAATAATGGGGAAGTGTGTGTAGTAGCATGCCATGTGTAGAGAATGTCATACTTGTAATTAGGTTTGGGTTGTGTGTATAGGAAGGGATGAGAAGAGTGTAGATAATGGCAAACTTGTAATTAAGGGGATCATTAGAAATATCTCTCTTTCTCCACTCTTCTACATTATTCTTTTTGTTTTCTTTTTCTTTTTCAATTCATTATTTCCTTTTCCCCTCTTTCCCATGGGAGGCCAAAACCAGCAATCAAAAAAGAAAAAGGGGAGAAAAAGAAAGAAAGAAGAGAGAAGAGGAAGGGGCAAAGCCATGGAAGGAGAGTTGGGGTTGAGCTTGAAAAGGAGATTCTTGGTGGATTTCTCTTGGAATTGGATGAGGGGTTTGTTTCTTCAAGGAGGTAGGAAGACCAACTTCCCTAATATGCTATTTAGTTGTCATTCGTAGAATTGGTTCATGTTTAGTTTTAAGCTTATTACATGATTAATTCCTTGAAACACTTGTGTTCTTGATGCTGAAAATTTGATCCTGAAAAGCTGAAAATTTGACTAAGTTCTAGGTTTAATTGGCTATTAGGAATGCTCTGAAAATTTTATATGTTGTTTATTTTGTAGTTATGAACAACTTTCGTGTTCACAACTTTTTCCAATTCAAACTAAAAGTTAGGTTAAAAATTCTATTTTTGCAACATGTCTGGAATTCTGTCACACTGGACATAGTTTAGGAAAATGGAGCTTATTACCTGTATACTCTATGGAATTTGCTGTTCTTGGTCTTGTTAGAAAGTTAACAATTTTTTCTCCAACTTCATCCCAGTGGTTAAGTTTCGAAATTCTGACTGCAATATGCCCAAAATTAGCAATCAAGACAGACTCTGAAATCTGTCTGGAAAACAGATTTGACAGTCTTCACCAAATAATTCACTATAAATCACCTTCTTAATATTTTTGCCTGAAATTTTATTTGTGAATACATAACTATCATACCTACAACTTTCATTTACATTTATTGTTATGTTCCATACAAAGATATGGAGTAAACTGCTATTCTACCTGTCTGTTGTGTAATTTCCAGCAAGCTGAATCATTGGAGTTGAACTTACTTTTATTCGTAATTATTTTCCATGGCTTTGTTGGGGGTTTGATGTTGATTGGTTGGTATATGGAAGATGAGAAGGTGGAAGTGAAGTACTTGCCTCTCTTTATGAATCATGGATCTTAGTCTTTATGTTTTGTAACATGCTTTTAGACATGGATGCTTATACATGGTGGGAAGGATGTGGTGGACATGGCATGCATTTATGTTGGGTGCTAATGTGGTATGGTTTGTGGTGGTATGGTGGGCATGGCACGATGTGCATGACACCTTGTTATGATGTTGGTAACGAGATGTTGGAAATGTGAATCAATTTACATGAAGGTATGCCATATTGACCCATGAACCATGCATGTATAAGGCCATTGTCCCATAGCCATGAGAGACCCTCTTGTACTCTTAAAACTCATTTTGTAATTTAGATTGATGATGTAGCTCACTTCACCTTTGTAGCTCTTATAACTTGCCTTAGATTTCATTATATTGCTCGTTATTTATTGTACTTGTCTTTTCTTACATTTTGCATTGAAATTCATTAAGCCATGCTCATGCTTCTTTTAGCTTGTTTTCTTTAGCTCGCACCATGTTCCATTTGCGCATTGTCATGGATGCATGTAAAATAGTTGCATTTTCATAATAGCATACTAGAAGGAGTTGGCAATTCCTACTGGGCCACGCTGTGACGTATCCCTGTTGATATTTTTCAGGTGATTGGCAGTTGGAGAAGCTTAGTTGGCAGAGTTTGGGATTGAAGCAATGTGGGGGATTGATTTTGGGGTGTTGAGTTGTATTTGGGTATGGTCAGGAGGTGTTGCTAATGAGAGATGTATATTGATGTTATATGGTGTATGTAAATTTGAGTTGTATGAAAGTTGTAAAAGAACTTTGTTTCTAATAAATATGGAGGATGTTTTAATCTATGTTGTTCTTATGTGTTGGTTTTAATTTGGTGGGAGTTTGTAGTTGCATTTAATTATGGAGCATTACGTGTACTGCCCAGCACGTGCACAGTGGGCCTGCTAGTGTATTCGTATTGTAATTCTCTTTTCATTTCGTAACACTCGCTTCTTGGGGTATCCTGGAGAGCGGGGCGTTACAGTATTAGATCCTATAAGTCAAAATTTGACCATTTCTATGATCTGGGGAAGCATGGGATAGTGATTGATACATGCTAAATTTTTACAATTTGGTATCATACATTTCTTTACTCTTGCATACTATCACATCTTTGATTAAGATGTCATGGGGGATATTTTTGATGTCCACCTTTTTGACGATGTCAAGGGAGAGAGATATATGCATTATGTAAATCTTGTATTTCATACATATACATATTAGGAGAGATATGTCTATGTGGAGAGAGATATATCTATATGGAGAGATATATGCGATTATATAAACCATTCATGTATGCATGTTATTTTCTATTGCAATTCGTTTATGTAGTCCATGCCTATTATATGTCACCATGATGTCTCTTTATTTCATTTGGTATAATGAGTATTTACTACTGTGTATCTCATTTTACTATTGGTGCATATAAGTAAGGAGAGGTCATTAGCATTGTGCTTTATTTTTTTATGTTTTACTTAATGTGTGTCATCATCAAAAAGGGGGAGATTGTTGAGTATTGGTGTTTCATATCAATTTTATTTTGATGATGATCACAACATTATGTTATTGCTAATGACTCTCTTATTTTAGTCTCTTAGTTACTTTTCAAGAGTATCATTTTTGGAGACTAAACACTTGGTGCAAGGATGGACATCAAGTGGAGAAGGACCAAAGCTTGGACTCATGGGATGCCAAAGCTTGGAGATGATGGGGAGCATCAAGGTGTCAAGATTGAAGCCAAAGACTTTAAGGAAAGCATTGTAATCCATGTAATATTTCATTTATTGCTTTCTCTCTTTTTGAGTCTAGGGTTAATGTAATGCCTTGATAAATGGTCTACTCATTCATACATATGCATTTAACCATCTTAGTGAGCCTTAGGATTATCATAGAATCCAACCCAATAGGTTCATCTTGACCAAAGACTCATTTGGAGTCTCTGACCGTGATCTCCGAGAAATCTACCGCATGAGATGGATCACTGACGTATCGACGTAACTAAGATACGTGAAACACGTCGTGAACTCCCTCCAGTGATAGCAGCAATGCCAAGCGGTAAGCCACAGCTCCAACACGCTCCAGGACGTCAAAAGGTCCAATAAATCTCGGGCTGAGCTTGCCTCGTTTCCCAAAGCGAATCACTCCTCAATTCGTGGAGATCTTCAGGAATACATGGTTTCCGAGCTGAAACTCCAGAGGAAGACGTTTAGCATCAGCCCAATGCTTGAAATGGTCCTGAGTGATCCTCAGATTGTCCCTGATATCTTGAACAATGTCCACTGCTTCGACAATCATCTCCGGTCCCAATAACTCTCTATCTCCAATGTCATCCCAGCTCAGTGGCGATCGACATTTTCTCCCGTAGAGAGCAGCAAATGGTGCCATGCCAATGCTCGCCTGATAGCTGTTGTTGTAGGATCCTGAAAAAACAAGGACGTTAGGATCGAATAATAAAGTTGAGACTTACGCTTGCATACGCGGCACCGTAATCTCGGAACTTCGCCCTCGGATTCGCCACAACGGTCGATACTTCGTCACGGAGGATCGAAGCAGAGTTTCACCGCCTAAATCTCTAACTAGAAGAGGATTTTAATGGAAGGGAGAAGAAGAACATAAGATACCTTATGCAAACTTATGGCATGGAAAGTGTGGAATGAATGCCTTACCCTTGGGTCCTATTTATAGGATTTAGGGGTAGTTATTGTAGGAAATAACCAATTATAAGCTTATTAGCCTATATTAGCACATTCATTTATCCTCTTCTTCATTCACTTATCAAGTGCCTTTATGCACTTATAAAGTGACTTTTTCCACTTATCGAGTGGTCCTTTTCACACGAGAAAAGGTTCCCTTCGTGCACGCCTTCGTGCACACGACATCTGAGGTCCGTATACCCTCATACATCCCCTCATGGGTGTATTTATGTCGTCCATATCCAACATCTCCCACTCACACTTGAGGGGATTGTAAGGAAACATTTTTCCTTTAACTCTTCTGTTTATCATACCGAGAAATAGGCCGTGTGACCGTCATGCGCATAGAGTCCGCTGTTGTGCACTTGTTAGAGATACACAACACCCCTCGAGGTGCAAAGTTGAGTAGATCAACGCATGCTTTACCCTAGATTATTTCTTCACATTTCTTATACTTTATATTCAACAATTGAATCCCATCTGGATTACAATTGGCTGGCCAGGTTTGAATCTCTAAAGTTCAAATGTGAATATGAAATTAATCTTCCTCTTCTTGCGATCCTTTTGATCTTGACTCGACTCGCTTTTCTAACATGCCCCACCGGACTGAATTAACCATAGTCCATAAGCAACAGGCTAAGATAGCAATCACCCAGTCAAATCTTAAGGAACTAATTAGAGTCCATAAGGGTAATGAGTTAAGACCCATGTGGTCTTTGGGTCTCACATAATAGTAAACACAATTACTATTCTAACCCAATGGTCAAAATGCATACGTAGTATGAATACGTATTACAACATCACTCCTTTCCCAGGGAGAGTATGTCTTAATGATGTTGTGAGGATGATAACCAGACACCACAATGTCTGACTTTGAGTCCCTTTTACTACTCAAATAATCTTCTGGACTCACATCCCGCATAAGACAGCTAGGATTTCAAAATCCTCTTAGATCTTTTGAAAGCATCCATATGATGTAGATCTTTCATATGACCATTTTGTTTAAGTCATGACTCTAAATCGTCCGTCTGACGATTTTGACTTTAAACAGGTCTCATCTTTATTTTACCCGTCTGATAAAATAAAGGCGGTTGCTCATGTGAGAGAGCCAACCTTAATCTGTCCGACATACTAGAATTCAGCTGAGATTTCAAAAATGTATACAAACATTTCTTAAGAAATTCATATGCAATGTTAAAAAAGAACTTATTCTTTTATTAAATTTGATCATTTACAGACATGGGAATTTACATTGGTACAACTCAGCTCTTACGCAATCCTTGAGTTGATAAGTGTTTGTAAAACACATCTCTAGGGATCGCTTTCGTAAGCGGATCCGCTATCATCTCATGCGTAGATATGTACCTTATTTCTACCTTCTTGGTCTTGTCATAGTCTTTTGCAAATTTGTAGCGAATATCTATGTGTTTGGTCTTACAATGGAATTTTGGATCTTTGACATAGGCTATAGATGCTTGACTGTCGCTGTGTATTGGTACAGCACCTGAGTCATTTGCATCAATAAGCCTGTCTAAGAACTTCCTAAGCCAAACAGCCTCTTGGACTGCCATGCTAAATGCTACAAACTTGGCTTCCATAGTTGAAAGTGCGATGCAGGATTGTTTCTTGCTACTCCAGGATATTGCACCGGATCCGAGTAGAAAAACATATCCTGAGGTCGATCGTCGCTCATCGAGATCACCCGCCCAATCAGCATCAGTGTAGCCTTCGAGCCTCAAGGTATCTCCTTGATAGCATAAGCATAGTCTGTAGTTCCTTTGAGATACCGCATTATCCTCTTAACCGCTTTCCAGTGTACGTGCCCTGGGTTGGATTGGTAACGACTTACCATTCCAACGGTAAAACAGATGTCCGGTCTTGTACACATCATAGCGTACATAAGACTACCAACTACACTGGAATATGGAACTTTTTCCATAATTTCCTTTTCCTTTTGGTTCTTTGGACATGATTTCAGACATAAATTGTCGCACTTGCTTATAGGAGTATCAATGGACTTGCAGTCCTGCATATTAAAATGTTCTAAAATCTTCTTTATATAAGTCTCCAGTGAAAGAGAAAGAAGTTTCTTCGAACGATTCCTTGAAATCTTAACTGCAAGGATATATGCGGCTTCTCCCATGTCTTTCATCTCAAAAACTGATGAAAGCCAAGCCTTGATATCCATCACAAAGCCCTTGTCATTTCCGGCTATTAAAATGTCATCTACATATAGAGACATAATAACGTACTTGCTCTTAATCCTCTTGATATATACGCAGTTATATTCATCAAGCATGGAAAAACCATTTGATAAGACAACTTCTTGAAATCGTATATACCATTGCCTCGAGGATTGTTTAAGACCATATATGGATTTACGAAGTTTACAAACCTTATGTTCGTTTCCTTCTTTTACAAACCCTGTTGGTTGTTCCATATAGATCTCCTTGTCCAATTCTCCATTGAGAAAGGCAGTATTTACATCCATCTGATGTAATTTGAGGTCTAAGCAAGCTACCATTGCCAGAATCAGGCGAATCGAGGTAAAACGGACAACAGGTGAGAAGGTCTCTTCGTAGTCTATCCTTTCCTGTTACGTAAAACCTTTCGTGACAAGGCGAGCTTTATATCTGTCAATAGAGCCATCAGCCTTATGCTTGATCTTGAGAACCCATTTAATCCCAATAGCTCTACGTCCTCTGGGTAAGTCAACTAAGTCCTAGACTTGGTTAACTTTCATGGATTCCAACTCTTCCTTCATCGCTTCCATCCATTTGTCTTTCGCAGGGCATGATACGGCCTGTTTGAAAGTAGCAGGCTCGTCATCATCTTGTAGTAAAGTCATAAAGGTTTGCGGAAATTCATCCTCAAATCTTAGAGGAGCCAACCTTGTACGACTACTACGTCGTATTTGAGATTCTTCAAGTCCTTGTTGACTCGAATTTAGATCAATTCTAATATCACTCCCACTTGGAATGTCGTTAGAAATGCTCCCACTTGGATCATTATTCCCGTATGGAATAGGAGTAGTGTCATTCGTATCATCCATTGGTGAAGTTTGAAACGTATTTTCTTCTTCACCAAGAATTCTCCCACTCGAATGAGGTAATCCTCCTTGATCATTAATCTCAAATAGAGATAAGTCCTGACTTATCTCGCCCTGTCTTGGAAACTCGTTTTCCAATAAAGTGACATCCCTCGACTCAAACTCAATTAGACCTCCATTGTCTTCCTGACTAACGAAAACATAACATTTGGAGTTTTCTGCGTATCGTATAAAGATACATTTCCTTCCCCTTGGCCCAAGTTTGCCATACTTATGGGAGGAAATATGTGCGTAGGATGCACATCCCCAAGGTTTTAAAATGTTTAAGTCAGGAGACTTTTGGTTCCATAACTCATAAGGAGTGGAGCTAACTGATTTCGAGGGTACGCGGTAGACGTGCCTCCGGTTTGCGAGCCGCAAATGGCCGGGGGACCCGCGTGAGGGTTTAGATATTTGTAACCACAAGCGCACGGTGTTGTAGTGTGGCTTGGGGGTCGAACACAGGGAGGCTAGGATGTGCTTGTGTCAAGGAGGACCGAAATCACCCCGTGGGCGAGCTAGCCCGGATCGGTTGATGGGTTGTCACGGTAAAGGAATGCAAGGTATGAACAATAAGAAAATAAACCCGGGACTTTGGTTTCCACTCAAACGAGCGACTCTCGCCGATACGGCCTACGGGTAGGATGGCGATCGGAATTAGGGTCTAATGGTGAGACGTTGCCTCTGAAAGTGGTACCGGCATCCCATGGGCCCGATATTCCGGTCGGTGCCCAGGATGATACACCGGACTTCCCGGGTTCAATCAGTGGGCACTCCCGTGTCCATTAACACTGATCGATTCCGGGAGCACTATGCTCGCAACGATAACTCCCAACGTCTCATCCTGCCGCTCCCGCGCGCTAGGATTCGGCGTCTACGCTAAGGGCGTAAGCTATGGCTAGGGAGTCAACCGCCAAGTTTATTCCCCCTTGGCCCAACGGTCAAAGGCGGTCTTTTTCCCGCCGATGACAATAAAACACCCCACGTAACCGTTAGATTCCTAATCCCTATCGATTTTCTAACCCTATGGATGCATCGGGAAGAGCCCCGAAGGGGTTTCCACCAAAATCCCAGATTTGGGAACTACTCACAAATATTCATTAAAAAGCGATCTAAACGAAAATGAGCCGTTAAAATCATAATCAGACGATAGGAATGCGAAGGTAGTAGAGCAATTAAGATAATACTAAAGTTTAAGAAAGATCCGAAAACTTACAATAGAAGAGTAATTACAGCCGTCACAAATAGGAGAAAACAGTAAAAACTAACAGCTCCCCGTTTCTGGAACCCTAGGGGTCCTATTTATAGGATCTCGTATCACCCGATCGGTTGACAAGTCAACCGATCGGGTGATCCGTTACAAATAATAAACAGAAAATGGCGGAGTTTCACCCGGTCATATGAACCGGTCGGTTGAGTTCTTGGGGTGACCGGTTGGATCTTGGCGCCATCGGGTGAAGGGGTCGGTTGGGTGCCCGTGTCTCGGCTCCTCAGCATCAGCTACAGATGAACCGATCGGGTGAAAGTCACCCGATCGGTTGGAATTTGGATTGAAAAGACAGAGAATCGGCCCCGTTGAACCGGCCTGTGAACCGGTCGGGTGACATCCACTTGAGCTCCAGCCGAGACCGGGTGGTGCATGCGTGCATCACCCGATCGGTTGACTTAGTCCAACCGATCGGGTGAGGGGATAAAATGATGCCATCATCTTCGTTTGACCCCCTGGGTCACGCGTGACTCCTCCCGTTGTTCCGGGGACTTAAGATATCGTCGTTAAATGTCCCCTACGCGGGCAATCTCATGCAAACATGGAGAAACAAAGAAAAGTGAAAGAAAACGAGAAAACACGAGAAAACGAATAAAAGACGGTGGAAAATACGGAGAAACACGAAAGAAAACGTGCGTGAATATATGAAATATATACGCACGTCAAAATCCCCCAAGCTGAACTCTTCCTCGTCCTCGAGGAAGACAAGTGAGAGTAGGAGCTCGGAGGGGAAAATAGAGAGAAAGAGAGAAAAAGAGAAAACAAAAATCCTAGATCGCCCGTCAGAGCCAGCAAAATCAAACACAACACACTAAGCAAGCAAACACAAAAATCACATCACTAAACCAAGGAATACGAGTCCAGACAAGTGTCGTGGGCCCACGCGGTGAAGCGCGTGTGAGTGCGGTCGTGTGCTAGCAAATGGTGTCGCTTTCTACAATGTGCTATAAGCTCATATACGCAAATCCAGGAAATGACCCAAATACCGATTCGAATTTGAAATTGTGGTGAATATTAGTTCAAGCATGCATGAGAAGAGTATAAGAATAGAAGCGTATCATGCATCAGGGACTCCATAACTAGGGTTAAGGAAATCACACATCTATAGCCTAGATACTAGCTAAAAAGTTCCCAAGCCAAGTGTTTTCGAAAACGATGGGGGTTGAGATGATGTGGAGTAGAACACTCGGTGCAAATTCTCGCCTTCCCTTTATTTTCGGTAGGTAGGAAAAAATATTCACACGGGAATTTTTTTGGGTTTTGGGCATTTGTATTTTTTTTTGACTTTTTGGCTATACAAAATTTTTCTTTTCTTTTCTGTTTGGGTTTTTCTTTTCTTTTCTCTTTTTTTTGATTTTTGGGTTTTTGGCTATACACATGTGTACTCTCCCAAGTGGGAGAACGGTACACGACGAGGGGATTTGCACCAAGTAAAAAAGAAGTCGGAATCTAAACACTTGGGCAAATGAAACTATTCTCACTAAATAGAGCATAGGCTAAATGGGTTATCCTAGTCCTTAATTGTGGAATCCCGACACATGCGAAATGAAGTACACGATATATATATATATATATATATATATATATATATATATATATATATATATATAGCATGCAGAAGCAGACAGGGAAAATAAATACCGCATATTCAAATCGAAGCATGATAATCTAGGGGTCATTCCTGGACAGGTATATAAAGTAAAATCACAAAGTAGAAGCACTCCAAACAGCTAGGCACGACGCACGACTCACAAAAAGCTAAGTGGACCCGCGATGCATGAAATGCAAGAGGACTCGATAACCTAGGGTTAGTGAATGTGATTATCGATGCCATGCTAGGTGTGTGTGATTTTGTGACGATTCATCATAGGGTTCATCTCTAGGAGAAAGAGATAAAAAGAAGAGAAGAGAAAAAAGAAAAAAAAATAAAAACACGATGAAAACGACACAAAAATGAAAAAGAAAGACTCAAATGGCACACACAGTGCGACTCCCCCAAGCTGAAGCTTGCATTGCCCTCAATGCAATATGAGTGAGTACGGGAGGGCAATGAAGATGGGAGGAATACGCACCGAGACAAAAAGAAATAAGAACGAGGAAAACACAGAGATGAAACTGAAAATAAAGAAAAATCAAAATCAAACCACACGACACGAAAATAGAAATAAAACCACATGACACGACACTCAAAAGGGGAAAGACAAGCGCACACACAAAAATGAGAAAAAACAAAACACGACAACACACCAAAATAGACGTCCTCCAAGCTAGACATGACAGTGCTAGCGAATAAAATGCGATCGTGAAATGCAGAAATATGCAAGGGGGAGTCAAAAACAAACAAGGTGAAATCAAAAATCAGGAGAAGGTGAATCCTCGCCCTCCTCGGAAGAGGGTGTGGCTGGGTGGTCGGGGGAGGCTGGGGGTGTGTGGAGAAGTGGGGAAAGAGGCGGAGGAATAGGTGCAGCGGTGGTGTGAACGATGGGAGGAGTGTCGGTGGAGGTGGGTGGTGGTGGTAGGACGGCGATCAAGGCGGTGGTGAAAGGAATAGAAATGGGGGGAGAAAATGTGATGGTAACGGTAGTGGGTGGTGGTGGGAGAGATTTGGAGCGCACCGGCAATTTCCTCCGACGCACATATGAAGTGATGGAGGAGGAGGGAGGAGGTAGTGTGGGTGGGATGGAAGTGGTCGGGAGGGGGGAAGTGGATATCGGGATGGGAATAGATGAGGGAGGAGAAGAATGTGGTGGGGGAGGTGATGGATGTGGGGATGTGTGGGAGGGTGGAGGAGAAGATCGTCGAGGTGGTGAAGGTGGAGGTGGACCGTGGATGTGAGTGAGAAGGCGAAGAATGGCGGCCACGTTCCTCTCAAGTGCGAGGAAACGTGGGTGAGTGAGAAAGGAGGACGGTGATGGGTCCGAGGAGGCAGAGGACATGGCGAGATCACGGAGGGCAGCGACCTCCCTTTCAAGACCAAGACGAGCAGAGACCTGGCGACGACCAAAGGATGTGGACTGACGTGAGGCAGAAGTGGTGTCGACAGGTAAGGTGGAAGTGGTGCCGACGGCAGTGGTCATGCCGGCACAGGAGACAAGGCCAGAAATGGCCGCTAAGAGGTGCTCAGAAGTGATGGGGCCCGGAACAGAAACAGGACGACTCGGGCCAGCCCCCATATCTCCCCGAGACGCAGGGATATCCTTCTCGCCTAAGTGGGCGGCAGGGGACGGTGGTCTGCGTGCGTCCACGGGAAGGAAAGGAAGGTGCAACCCCGCTAGGAAGTTCGGATCGGGTGGGAAGGTCCAGTCTCCCACCAGAGCTATGGTCATACGAGTGGGTTTGGGGAGAATGGTGTAAGGGGCTGGGGGTGGCCATAATTGAAGATGAAGCGGCCATCGAAGTGGGGTTTAATCATGTGAATGTGCCGCATGACATCAATATCTAGCTGTGAGGGTCCTGCGGCAGTGGGAAGATTATCGGGGATGGGAATATTAAATTGGGGGTAAGAACAAATGATAGTAATGATGCCCCCACAACAAAACTTCCCCTTACCGGCCCGGCTGATCTCGAGAAGCTTGTAAACAAGCCAATCGCCACCATGGATGGGGACGGTAGGGGCCCTAAAGCTAATCCCATCATCGTCTTGAACAAAAGGGAAAGTCATGGCCCAGAGGATAAAAAGATCAGGGATAGTCACGGTGCCGGACTCGTCCCTGGGAAAAAATGCAGATGATATGATCCTATGGGCCAAACGAAATATGGGGTGGATGATGGAGGAGGCCTTGGCCCTACCTCGGGGATAGCTAGGGAGCAGTGTGAGGCGGAACCAGAATTGATCGACGTCAAACTCGGGCGTGTACCCGTAGTGTCGGATGGAGTCATCCCCAAGATTAGGGAAACCAAATATATCGTTAATGGTATTCAGATTGGTGGTGACACTCTTGTTACGCACCCGGAATTTTATGATCGACCCGGACTCCCAAACAAGTGTAGAGAGAAATTCAAGGGTGAGTGACGGGTAGGATAAGGCAGAGGCATTAAGAAAGGCCAACCAACCTAAGTTAGCGAAAAGAGATTCGACCTCGGTGAAGACACCGAGATCGACTAGTGACTGTGTGTGCGGGAACTTAGTTGATAGATGCCCACGAGCGTCGAGCCTACGATAAAAATCCTTGTGTTCCTGGTTCCTAAAGATATACCCATGCGGGCCTAACATTGGGTCCACAGGGGGGATAACAGGCGCAGGAGGGCCTAGTGTCAGTGCTCGTGTGTGGGGAGGGGGACGTGTTTGTTTTCGTCTCTTTCGAGATGGTTCCTCCTCCCGCAAAATCTCCTTCCCCTTGTCTTTATCCCTAGCCATGCGTGAGTGTGTGTGTGAATGAGTGCAAAAAGCAATGAATGCACACTAGCACAAGCAAACTGAGCAAGCAAAATATATAGGGAAAAAATAGAAATACGAGCGTAGGAGCGAGTGTACCTAATCGAAATGGCGAAGCTTGCTCGTAGATTACCCCACGCCATGTAATGAGAGTAGCGTGGAGCCGCGGTGACCTCTTTCAGCAAGAATTTTCGAAATAGGCGTTGTTTTGGGGGGGGGAATTAGGTCAGAAATTCGAAATGAAGGGGAGAGAGAGTGAAAATGATGGAGAGATTGGTGGAGGAGGTGGAGAGAGGGAGTATTGGAGGAGTGGAGGATGTGCGGAGGAGAACTCGGGCCGTTGGGGAGGAGAAGCAGGTGAAACGACGGTGGTTCGAGCGATCGGGCGAGGTGGAATGCGAACGGGTGAGGGTGGGGTATTTATAGGGGTTATGTCGAACCGATCGGGTGACTTGTCACCCGATCGGTTGACTGTTAGGTCGAAAATTCTTGCCGAAGAAGTGCTACAGGCGAACCGGTCGGTTGACTTGTCAACCGATCGGTTGGCCGCTCCACTCATTTTCCTGAGAACTTGGGGTTTCTCACCCGGTCTCTTCAACCGATCGCGCTCTAACTCAACCGATCGGTTGATATTTCCCGAAAATTTCCCGAGAATTCTCCCCAGATCATCCGGTCTGTCACACGGTCTCTCCATTCTTCACCTGATTGGTTCATTTGGGGACAGATGCGGCTTGTATCTGATACATCCCAACCGATCGGTTGAGTTATCAACCGATCGGTTGGGGCCTTGTTTCCTGCAAAAACCAACAGATTGTCTAAGTCCCTGAACGGATGTTCTTGTGGCTGATTTTATTTATAAAAATAGATAAAATAAAGTCAAAAATAACACTAAAAAGTGGGGCAAAAGTTTAGAGCATGGGTTGCCTCCCATGAAGCGCACTTGTTTAACGTCGTTGGCTCGACGCCCGCAAGTGATGTTCACGGTGGTTGATACGGGTGATGCCCGAAGTTCGGCATCTCTTCTTCATCGAAGCTTACGGCCTTTGGAGTAGTCAGCGGCTGGAGAAAGATTTGCTCGACTACCCTCTCCTTGTTTTTGGTATCCGGGGGCTTCTCTTTCGTATTGGCGTTTATCGCCATCTTCTTAAGGATCCGGACCTCGTCTTTGGTGAGGTCCATGGGTTCTTTCCCCGTTTTCCTCGCAGGAGGAGCCTTGGGGAACCCGGGAGGGGTCGTACGTGCTGCATTCGCTTTCCTAGCAGCATCATCGTTCTTGGGGCCGTCTTGGTCTTCTGAGTCCCCCAAGTTATCGGGGGGATTTCTTAAGAGAATCTCCCAGAAGCTCTCTTCAGCAGCTTTATCTTCTTCCACTTCCAGCAA
Organism: Scilla litardierei; assembly: GCA_030789695.1. NCBI lineage: Eukaryota > Viridiplantae > Streptophyta > Magnoliopsida > Asparagales > Asparagaceae > Scilla > Scilla litardierei. The sequence goes on from CM061142.1 coordinate 626,187,661, forward strand.
ATTACACCGAGGGTCATCTGGGGGATCGGGGTACTTCATGGACAACCCCAGATCAAATTCAACCTTTTCTCCGCTGACGTTTAGCGAAAGTTTTCCATTCTTCACATCAATCAAAACGCCGGTAGTGGCCATGAAAGGCCGTCCCAGGATGATGGGGGTGTGTGCGTCTTCAGGCATGTCCATGACAACGAAGTCCACTGGCACATGCACCCCTTTTACATTGACGGGGAGGTCATCCACAATCCCCATCGGATATTTGACCGACCGGTCAGCAAGTTGTAGGGTCATACTGGTGGGCTCCAAATCACCCATTCCTATCCTCTTATACATCGATAAGGGCATCAAACTGACACTCGCTCCGAGATCGACGAGTGCACGATGAATCTTTACTGCCCCGATCGTGCAAGGGATTGAGAAGCTCCCCGGGTCTTTAAGTTTCGACGAATTTGTCCTCTGGATGAGAGCGCTACACTCCGCCGTCAACACTACTTTCTCCTTTCTAGACCCTCTCGTCACCAAATCCTTCAGGAATTTCACATAGGAGGGGATTGTTTCGATTGCTTCCAGGAAGGGGATTTGCAAGCTCAGATCCTTGACCATGGCGAAGAACTTGCCATATTTCTTATCGATTTTGGCCTGAGCTAACCGTTGTGGAAAAGACACAACGGGTTTGAACACTTTCAGGCTCCCTTCCTCGTTCTTCTTCTTATCTTCTTCAGAGACTCCCTCCGGAGACGTAGGATTTGATGACGAAGCACCGGCGTCGTTTGATTTTTCTATCGGTCGCTCGACGACCAACGGTGCTTCCGGTCTGTTAGGGGGCACTCTAGTAGGGATTTGTGTCCCGCTTCTCAGAACGATATCGGACACATTTGCGTGCTCGTGCACGAGTGCCGACGTTTGGGTTGCTCCCCTCGGGTTCACCTCAGGTTGTGGCGGCAATTGGTTTTGTGACCTTGAAAGGGTCGCCACTTGTAACCCCAGCTGGGTTACTTGGTCCGTGAGGGTCCGCTGACCCATTTCCAGCTTTTGATTGATCTTCTCTTGGTTGGTTATATATTGAGTCAAGAGAGACTCAACCGGAGAGACGGCCCTCTGTTGGCCATACTGCTGCTGCTGCTGGATTGGCTGCTGATTCCTGGGGGCGTAATATTGTTGCTGAGGCTGCTGCTGATATTGTTGCTGCTGAAACTGACTCTGCTGTGGCCTAGTCGGCTGATATGTTTGTTGTTGCGGCTGCTGAGGTGGCGAGGGCTGGAATGGTGCCCGGTAACCAAAGTTAGGGTGGTTCCGGTTGTTTGGAGAGTAGGCCGGGTTGGAATTGGTTCTTGGTGGATACGGCGCATTTCCCGTGGGGTTGTAAAATAGTGCGCTCGCCTGATCCAACGGTGGTGAGACGTCACCACAGTCGAATTCCCCAAAAACTTCGGATTCTACCGCAGCAATCTGTTGAGTACCGACGCCACCGGCTCCTACCATTAGTGCAGAGATCTGGATCGAAAGCAAGTCGAACTTGCTTGAAAGTTTGTCGACGTCCTCGACTCTGTGTATACCCCCAGACCTGGGTGTGGCTCTCTCGTCACACCACCGCTCATTGTTGGATGCCATATTTTCCAGAATATGTCCGGCATCTTCCTCGCTCCTTGACATGAAGGAACCCCCAGCCGCGGTGTCCATAGAAGATTTTAGGTCATCCCTCAGCCCATTGTAGAACAGATTAATAATCTGCCACTTCGGAAGCTCATGGTGAGGGCATCTTCTCTGCATCTCCTTGTATCTCGTCTAAGCCTCATGCAAGGACTCGTGGCTGTCCTGGGAGAAGGAGGAGATCTCACTCCTCAACTTCATGGTCTTCCCCGGAGGAAAGAACTTTGTCAGAAAAGCGTTGTAGAGTTTCTCCTAGGTATTGAAAGTGTTGGGGTCCTTCCCCCTAAGCCATTGCTTGGCTTTGTCTCGCAACGAGAAGGGGAACAGCTTCAGACGGATCGCCTCAGTTGTGACACCGTTAATCTGGAAGGTGTCACATTTCTCCAAGAAGGAGTCTAGATGCTCGATCGGGCTCTCCATGGGTGCACCCGAAAACTGATCCTGCTGGATCCATGTCACCAAAGACGGCTTTAGCTCGAAGCTTTGGGCCGTAATAGCTGGAGGACGGATGGCGGAAGTGGACTCGATAGATGGCATCGAGTACTCCAACAGGGACTTGCGAGGCGGGGTGTTCTCCTCCATGGCTTCAGGATCCTCTCTTCTTCGCTTCTCGGCGGCCAAACGCCTAAGGGTGGCGTTAATCTCTGGATCAACGGGGATCAAGTCGTCGAGACTTCTTGAACTCCTGCGCATGAAAAACAACAAACACCCGTGAAGCGACAAGTGGGAGAGAGACATATAAGATAAGAAATAAAAAGAAGAAAATAAAAAGGAAAAAGAAGAATGCGAAAATTATCGCGAGGTAGGGATAAGAGCTAGACACTAGGGTTCAAGAGATCCTAAAATAACAAGCATGTTGCCTCCCCGGCAACGGCGTCATAAACTTGACGTGCCCCCGGTTTGCGAGCCGCAAATGGCCGGGGGACCCGCGTGAGGGTTTAGATATTTATAACCGCAAGCGCACGGTGTTGTAGTGTGGCTTGGGGGTCAAACACAGGGAGGCTAGGATGTGCTTGTGTCAAGGAGGACTGAAATCACCCCGTGGGTGAGCTAGCCCGGATCGGTTGATGGGTTGTCACGGTAAAGGAATGCAAGGTATGAACAATAAGAAGATAAACCCGGGACTTTAGTTTCCACTCAAACGAGCGACTCTCGCCGATACGGCCTACGGGTAGGATGGATCGGAATTAGGGTCTAATGGTGAGACGTTGCCTCTGAAAGTGGTACCGGCATCCCATGGGCCCGATATTCCGGTCGGTGCCCAGGATGATACACCGGACTTCCCGGGTTCAATCAGTGGGCACTCCCGTGTCCATTAACACTGATCGATTCCGGGAGCACTATGCTCGCAACGATAACTCCCAACGTCTCATCCTGCCGCTCCCGCGCGCTAGGATTCGGCGTCTACGCTAAGGGCGTAAGCTATGGCTAGGGAGTCAACCGCCAAGTTTATTCCCCCTTGGCCCAACGGTCAAAGGCGGTCTTTTTCCCGCCGATGACAATAAAACACCCCGCATAACCGTTAGATTCCTAAACTCTATCGATTTCCTAACCCTATGGATGCATCGGGAAGAGCCCCCGAAGGGGTTTCCGCAAAAATCCCAGATTTGGGAACTACTCACAAATATTCATTAAAAAGCGATCTAAACGAAAATGAGCCGTTAAAATCATAATCAGACGATAGGAATGCGAAGGTAGTAGAGCAATTAAGATAATACTAAAGTTTAAGAAAGATCCGAAAACTTACAATAGAAGAGTAATTACAGCCGTCACAAATAGGAGAAAACAGTAAAAACTAACAGCTCCCCGTTTCTGGAACCCTAGGGGTCCTATTTATAGGATCTCGTATCAACCGATCGGTTGACAAGTCAACCGATCGGGTGATCCGTTACAAATAATAAACAGAAAACGGCGGAGTTTCACCCGGTCATATGAACCGGTCGGTTGAGTTCTTGGGGTGACCGGTTGGATCTTGGCGCCATCGGGTGAAGGGGTCGATTGGGTGCCCGTGTCTCGGCTCCTCAGCATCAGCTACAGATGAACCGCTCGGGTGAAAGTCACCCGATCGGTTGGAATTTGGCTTGAAAAGACAGAGAATCGGCCCCGTTGAACCGACCTGTGAACCGGTCGGGTGACATCCACTTGAGCTCCAGCCGAGACCGGGTGGTGCACGCGTGCATCACCCGATCGGTTGACTTAGTCCAACCGATCGGGTGAGGGGATAAAATGATGCCATCATCTTCGTTTGACCCCCTGGGTCACGCGTGACTCCTCCCGTTGCTCCGGGGACTTGAGATATCGTCGTTAAACATCCCCTACGCGGGTAATCTCCTGCAAACATGGAGAAACAAAGAAAAGTGAAAGAAAACGAGAAAACACGAGAAAACGAATAAAAGACGGCGGAAAATACGGAGAAACACGAAAGAAAATGTGTGTGAATATATGAAATATATACGCACGTCAGCGGTTCAAAATGAAAGTGGCCGTTAATAATGCATCACCCCAAAAGGTGATTGGCAAGTTAGATTGCGTCATCATTGAACGGACCATTTTCATTAAAGTCCTATTTCTCCTTTCAGCAACACCATTTTGTTGAGGAGTATATGGCATAGTTACCTGATGTACTATGCCCTTTTCATCACAAAGTTCCTTAAAACTTGTTGATTGATATTCACCGCCCCTATCGGTTCGCAAGACCTTAATATTGCGATCTAATTGATTCTCCACTAAACTCATATAGTTTTTAAATCATGTTAATGCTTCACGTTTGTGGGATATCAAATAGATATGTCCGAATCGGGTGAAATCATCAATAAAAGTGATGAAATAGGACTTCCCGTGTCTTGTCTTGACATTCATCGGACCACATATGTCCGAATGGATGAGTTGTAATGGAACATCGGCCCTTGTGCCGATTCCAAACGGCTTGCGACAAGATTTCCCCATAAGGCAATGTTCGCAGGTCGACATTTCAACCTTTGAAACATTGGATAGAAGGCCACGTTTGGCAAGTCTATCCATTCGTTTTGGTCCAATATGACCAAGCCTTGCGTGCCAACAAATTATATTAGACTCATAAGTCGAAGAATTTGTAACAAGGAAATTTTCATTACATAATGAAGAGTCATACATTGTATTTAATACAATAAATCCTTTAAATACATACCCAGTACCAATTAAGGAATTATTACAACACAAGTCCACTTTACAATCATGAAAAAACCAGCTATAACCAAGACCCATTAACACGACCACAGATATTATATTCCTTCGAATATCTGGAGCGAAGAGAACATCATGAAGTAGGAGAGTGCGGCCGTTGTCCAAGACTAGCTTGCAAGTCCTAACGCCTTTCACTTCAACACGTGTGTTGTTTCCTACATAGATCCACTTCGTTCCTTGGGGTATCCGGTGATACTAAATGAAGGACCGTCTGTCCCTTGCTATGTGGTTGGTGGCACCTGAATCAATTATCCAAAATGGATTAGATTCCACAAGAAATATTGAACTAGAAACACATATGTAACTAGTATAATTACAAGTTACCTCGTCGCCTCCACTCGTACACGAACGAGCATAGTGACCGAGCTTGTTGCACTTGAAGCACTTGATCCTCTTCAAGTCTTTCTTCTTATGCCATTTCTTGTGCCCACCCTTATGTTTGGGTTTCTTGATAGACTCAGGTTGCTTATTACGTTCATTGGTAGACTTCGAACGATCTTTCCTTTTCTTTCCCCCGTGTGAGGAACTAGCAACCATGTGCACTTCTGCACTTGGCTTGGCAGCCGCAAGCCGCTCTTCCTCTAATTCGAGGTGCTTGGAAACATCGCTGAAGGTCTTGATGCTCTCATTGTGAGTGAGATGCATCTTCATTTGGTCCCACCCATTTGGTAGGAAACGTATGACTGCTTGGATTTGTTGCTCATCAGTGAGCACATGACCCGCATCCTTTAACTCTGAGATAAGATTCGCCATATGTCGCAGATGTTTCCCCATGGAATGATCTGGACGTTTCTTGTATAAATCAAATCTTATAGTTAAGGCACGAAGTTTGGACACCGATGTGCCACCAAACTTCTCCTCTAGCTTGGACCATATGTCCATGGCTAGGTCATGCTCTCGGAAGATGCGCATTATGTCATCGGCCATACTGCTCAATAACGTAATGCGAGCTATCTTATTCTTCCGAGACCAAGCATCAAAAGCTTCATTGTCTCGTCTGTATTGGGCCGTAGTGCCCAACTCGAGTTCAATCATTACGTTCTTTAGAGTTTCGAGCACTTCTTGCTCCTCTAGAACGTATTGTATCTTGATGGACCATAGTTTGTAATTATCGCCGTTGAGTTTTTCACCTCTGTTTAACTCAGCGACGATATTCTTTGAAGTGGAAGACATTTTACTTTTAAAATGCTGCAAAAAGACACAAAACCGAAGGTTTGATCAAAAACATTGCATTAAAAATTCTTAAAATACAATTCCCACTTGAAATGATAATAGAATATCCCATTTGGATAGTTCTAATTTCAACTCCCACTTGGAATGATATTTATAATTTGATAAGTTACTTTCGAAAAATATTGAAGATGTTGTTATAGAATCGGAAAGTTTTCTACGATTCCAATCACCATCTAGAACAATCCTTCAATATTTCCCCCTCACTTATCAAACGATAGTACTCTTATAGTACTTCGCCGCAGAAAAGCGTTTTTGAAAACGTATTTTTCAAAACGTATGAAAAACGTATTTTTCAAAAAATGTATATTTTAATCCAGTACCCTTATGATACAAGCGAAATATTCGGCACTTCTTGGCCATTTGCCGGGGTTGTTCCGTATCCGTGCCAAGGTCGGATCCCCCTTGAGGGGATTTTTCTGCAAGCCATTGTCGTCGGCTCCCGTATGGATCCAGGCGCTTCCCCCCGTATAGGAGAATTTTGCCGTAGACGACTGTCGTTGGCCCCGTATGGGCTAGTCGGCATGTTCGTGTTACATCGACCAAGGCCTCTCGCCGAATTGGTCGACCAAAAATACCGGATTGGTCGACCAATACCGACCAAGGATCTGGCACCCCCCCCGGCCAGGGCCTCTGCCCTGGCCGAGGCTGGCCAAGGGCCGGCCAGGGCCTCTGCCCTGGCCGAGGCCAGCCAGGGCCGGCCATGGCCCTGGCAGAGGCCAGGGCACTGGCCCTGGCCTCTGCCAGTGCTGGCAGGGCCCTGGCCCCTGGCCAGGGCCGACCAGGCCCTGGCCTCTGCCAGGGCCGGCAGGGCCCTGGCAGAGGCCAGGGCGCCGGCCCTGGCCTCTGCCAGGGTCGGCAGGGCCCTGGCTCCCGGCTAGGGCCGGCCAGGCCCTGGCCTGGCCGCGGCCAGGGCCCTTTGGCCATGGCCGAGGCCGGCCTGGCCAGGGCCCCTGGCCCTGGCCAGGGCCGGCCTTGGCCTTTTGGCCATGGCCGGCCACCCCCTTGTATGGGGTTGCCGCACACACTTCCCCCCCCCCCCCCCCCCCCCCCGACGGGGTCCCCCCCGACGGGGTGGTTTTCGTTGTCATTTGGCCGTAGCCAACCCCCTCCGCATGGGTAGGGGGGATGCATTGCCTCCATAGCCCATTTGGCCATGGTGGTCATGCACCAAATGTCATCTTCTCCGATGGGGATAACTACCATCGTCTTCCTCGATGAAACACACGTTCATCGATGAAGCACCCGTTCGTCGAGAAAGTAGTTATTCTCTAATGGCCGTGTGTCAAAATGATAAAATAACATACTTTAAAGTTTCGTAAACTACATGCTCCACATGAAGAGAGTTCACATTCCCTATGAATGGAGACTCAGCATCCATGAAGAGTGCGAGCTTAACGACATGAACGGTCGGTTCTTCCCGTCATGGAGAGTTCCTGCCATATCCGTAATGGTAGGAGACCCTAACGTGAAAAGAACAACCGCTGCGTTCTCTCCGTCACGAAGCGTTCCTACCATATCCATAATGGTAGGATACCCATTCGTGAAAAAGACAACGCCTCGTTCATAGGTTTGACGGGGTGATGGTTTGACCGGGGCAAACCCGTATGGCTCTGATACCAATGTAGGATCCTGACAAAACAAGGACGTTAGGATCGAATAATAAATTCGAGACTTACGCTTGCGTACGCGGCACCGTAGTCTCGGAACTTCGCCCTCGAATTCGCCACAACGGTCGATACTTCGTCACGGAGGATCGAAGCAGAGTTTCACCGCCTAAATCTCTAACTAGAAGAGGATTTTAATGGAAGGGAGAAGAAGAACATAAGATACCTTATGCAAACTTATGGCATGGAAAGTGTGGAATGAATGCCTTACCCTTGGGTCCTATTTATAGGATTTAGGGGTAGTTATTGTAGGAAATAACCAATTATAAGCTTATTAGCCTATATTAGCACATTCATTTATCCTCTTCTTCATTCACTTATCAAGTGCCTTTATGCACATATAAAGTGACTTTTTCCACTTATCGAGTGGCTTTTTCCACTTATCGAGTGGTCCTTTTCACATGAGAAAAGGTTCCCTTTGTGCACGCACTCATGCACGCGACATCTAAGGTCCGTATACCCTCATACATCCCCTCATGGGTGTATTTATGTCATCCATATCCAACAGTTGTTGTAGGAGAACTCCACCAGGTGTAGATGATCCTCCCATGAACCCTTGAAGTCCAACATGCACGCCCTCATCATGTCTTCCAAAATCTGAATCGTCCTCTCGGACTGGCAGTCTGTCTGCGGGTGGTACGCGGTACTGAAATTCAGACTCGTACCCAGACTCTTCTGCAGACTCTGCCAAAACTGAGATGTGAATCCTGTGTCTCTATCCGACACGATACTCATGGGGACTCCATGAAGTCGCACGATCTCCTGCATGATTCACGTTACATCACAATCTAAACTAGGGAAATGAAATAAAAACGGAGAGTAAAAGAATTTACCTCCATGTATCTCCTCGCTAGCGTTTCCGTCGACTGTCCTACTCGGAAGGGAATAAAGTGCGCAGATTTGGTCAATCGGTCTATGATTACCCAAATCGCGTCATTCGGCTTCGGACTCCGAGGTAGTCCAGTCACGAAATCCATAATTATGTGTTGCCACTTCCACTCCAGAATCGGAAGCGATTGTAGCAATCTTACCGTACGTTGATGCTCTACCTTAACCTGCTAGCACACCAAACACTTGGCAACGCTCTGTGCCACACTCCGCTTCATGCCATGTCACCAATAATTCAGGCGAAGGTCCTTGTACATCTTGGTGCCACCAGGATGTACAGAATACGGTGAACTATGTGCCTCAACAAGCAGCTCCTCTCTAACATCTCCAGCTGGCACACAAACTCTGGCTTCATACCTCAGCGAGCCATCCTCATGAATCAGAAAGTCAGTTCGTAGACCGGCTTCTACCTGCTCACGGATCCTCATCAGTTTCGGATCTCCGGCCTGACCTGCCTTGATCCGATCCACAATCGTCGATTGTATCTGCATACACATCAATGACGAAACCTCCCCAAGAAGCAAAATCTCAATACCTGATTCACGGAAATCCTGCTACAACCTCTACTGTGAAGTCAACATCATAACCGCTGGAAGTCTGCTCAACGCATCAGGAACCACATTCACCTTGCCAGGGTGATACTGCAAGTCGATCTCGTAATCCGCCATAAGCTCCAACCATCGACGCTGTCGCATGTTGAGCTCCTTCTGCATAAAGATATATTTCAAGATTTTGTAATCAGTGAAAATCTTCACCTTCTCACTAAGCAAGAAATGCCTCCAAATCTTGAGCGTAAATACGACTGTAGCCAACTCCAAATCATGCATCAGATAGTTCTTCTTTTGAGCCTTAAGCTGTCGAGAAGCGTACGCGACCACATGCCCATGCTGATGCAAAACAAAACCGAGACCTTTGCCAGAAGCATCGCAAAAGATCTCGAAACCTCCACTCCGATCAGGCATAGCTAGAACAGGTGCAGACGTCAATCTCTCCTTCAGAATGGAAAAGGCCTCCTCACAAGCATCGGACCAAACGAACGGTATATCCTTCCTCGTCAGTCTAGTTATCTGCTCTACAATCCAAGAGATATCCTTGATGAAGTGCCGATAATATCCTGCTAGCCCAAGAAAACTTTTGATCTCAGATGTTGTCTGCGGAGTCGGCCACTCTCTGATATCCTTGATCTTCTCCGGATCCACGGCTATGCCATCTCCTGACACCACATGTCCAAGAAAGGCAACTCTATCCAGCCAGAACTCGCACTTGGAATACTTCGCATATAAACGATTCTTCCTCAAAATCTCCAGAACTATCCTCAAGTGCTCAACCTGCTCCTCTTCCGTCTTCAAATAGATCAAGATGTCGTCAATAAAGATAACGACGAACTTACCTAAGAAGTCGTAGAATATCAGATTAATCAGGTTCATGAAAACTGTGGGTGCGTTGGTCACATCGAAAGGCATAACCACGAACTCGTAGTGTCCATACTTCGTTCTGAACGCTGTCTTCTGCACATCTTCCTTCTTCACCCTCAGCTGGTGATATCTGCTCCCGAGATCCAGTTTAGAGAATACCCTCGATCCTCTAAGCTGATCGAAAATGTCGTCTATCTGCGACAATAGATACTTGTTCTTGATGGTGACAACATTCAACTCTCTTTGTGGGAGTTTGGTGTCCTAGTGTAGGGCTAACCCTAATTCTCTGAGTGGGAGTTAGTAATTCTCTAGGTGGGAGTTTGACCCTTGTGCAGGGTTGGTTGGGTCCTTGTGTAGGGGAAAATCCTCTTGGTGAAGTATCTCTTTGTGTGATTTGTATTCACTTCTCTTTGTGGGAAATATAGTGAATATTGGTGTGGCTGGACGTATCCAAGTTTTGGAGAACCATGGTAAAATCTTGTGTTTGTGTTTGTTTTGATTGTGGTGATTAATTCCTCTTGCATTTATTATTCTGCATTTGCAAGTTTAATTTTAATTGCTCAATTTATTGCCATTACACTATTCACCCCCGTCTAATGTGTTGTTGTTAGTATTGCAAGGGTAAGACGATCCTTACATTGTCCCCGTGATCCGACCCGGTACTAACCGGTTATAAATTTTATATTGCATTGACGCTCCTACACTTTGGAGTGGAAGGTACGCTTCCTTTGCGCATTTTCTGGTTCAATCAATTGGCACCGTTGCCGGGGACAATGGTTTTTGCATTTACAAGTATGGTTTGATTCATTGTCTATCGACTCACAATTTACTTGGCTGTCATTTCAGGCTGAATTACTCCGAGTGTTTTTGCCTATTTTCTTGGAGCATGTACAAGGGCGGCATGCCATAGAGAATCATATATCGAGCTTTACCCAAGCTGATGGAGAGGCCTACCATCATGCTTGGCAGAGGTTCAGTGGTTTGATGTTTGTGTGCCCACATCATTGTTTCAACGAGGATCATCTCCTGCAGATATTTTATACATGGCTACTACCATCTGGGCGAGATTTCGTGCAAATGAGCTGCGGTGGAGAATTCTTTGATTATTCGACCGTGGATTCATGGTGTTACATGATGGACCTTGCAGAGTATGAGGATACAGTCCAACAGGTTCAAGAGCAGCCCGAGGTGCCAGCTGTGGGCTCATTCCAATATGACCCTATTGAAGAACAAGAAGAACAGGATGATGGGGTGTAGTGGAGCCAAGTAGAGGAAGCTGAATATCCACATCTTGAGGAGCCAGAGGAGTTAGATGATGGGGTGCGTGTCGACCATGTTGATGACACGATGCATTTCTTTATTGGTGGTGATGTTATTGTGGAGGCATGTGAAGGCACGAGCGAGATTGATGATTTTGGAGAGCCGGATTCTTGTTTTCCACCTACGTCATATTCCCATTTTGAGGTGTATGAGTGCATGGGACGGACTGCTGAGATGACTTACTTTGATGAGGAGGAGGATGATATGGGTGAGGGTGTGAGTTTACAGACCATGACGGAGCCCGAGCTAGACCTTCCTCCTACTTCAGTGTAGCAGGTCATATACCCTTCACCTCGAGATGCATACCTAGCCATCATCTACGATGATTTTTAGGACAGCCTGGGGATGACGGCAAAGCCTATACTTCTTGACAGTAAGGATGAGGAGATCAAAGGCGAACGTGAAATGATTTATATCGAGCCTGAGTTTTCTTTTTCTCCAGATTTGTCTCTGCAACTAGTTCCCTCTCCTCCTGAGATCTGCATCAACCACATCCTAGCGCCATTATTCAGGGAAGTTTCCACCATATCATGCCTTGCATTTCTGAATCCCAATTTTCTGAATCCCAATTTGCACTTCCGCACATTTTTTATTCAGATTGTCATCGTTTACATTTAAATTCTTTTTCTGATGACCCATTTTGGAATGCTTTCGTTGCAGGGCATGAGGACACAAATTGGATTGATGCAGCTCGTCTCCCACATGACACATATTATCCAAAGGGGATGCTGGGAGTTGCATTGCTGGAATCCAATGAGGCCGGTGGAGGCCTAGCTCCAAAGCAGCTGCGGAGGAGCGAAAGGAGTTGATGGATTAGTTACCTCCACCGTTTTACATCCGAGATCTGCCCTTCGATCACTGTGCTTTCTATCCATTAGTGTAGATAAATAAAATAAGTGTTTTAGTTTTATTTGCCATAGTAGCATGTTTTTCTTTTCTTTTTTAATATGCTTTTGTTCTAGGATCTTTTGTGAGATCTAATACTCTCCCAACACTGAGGACAATTTTCATTTTATGTTGGGGAGAGAGTGTTAGAATCTTTAGGATTGTTAGGATTTTGATTTTAGCTTAGATATTTTTGGAGATACCTCCATTTTGCCATCAGCTATTGCTCTTTATTGCATATCTTATTTATCCTCCTCGTCCTTACGCCACTAGCTTTATGCTTAATCCCTTACATGCTTCATATTCATGCATACATTTAGATTCAAATCTTATGTTCAAATTCCTAAATTGTGATTGACATGCATTTTATTGATTTTTCTTCATGAGATCACTTTTATTATGCCATTTATGATGTGAGGGCATAATCCATGAATTTTGTCTTCAAAATGGGTTAAATTAGTTTTGAACAAGTTTTGCGATGCATGAGTATGGATTAAGTCAATTGAGTATAGTAGTTTTCAATTCGTTGAGTTTTGATTATGTGCCTAGTGTGGTTGGTTGGTGTGTTAAAAAAGAAAGAAAGCAAGCAAAAGAAATCAAAAGAAAAAGAAAACAAAAGAAAAAGAGAGAAAAAGAATATGTGCATCGTTCTTCTAGTTTTGTCGAGTAGCTGGGTCCTCGTGCCTCATGAAGGATTGGGGATTCGCATCAAAAGATAGGATTTATGAGAGTGCATGAGAAAAGAATAAGTGAATCTTAGGTGATTCGAGTTATTAGGTCCACGGGGTCCATTTTGATCCAATGCCTTGAAATCGTCTGATTTGGGAGTCATCGACCGAAAACTCATTACATGGGTCATCCTAAGTTTTATACAGAGAAAAATAAGAATAAATTCACACATCCAACCTCCACAAATTAGGAAAGTGTTGTTTTGGCAAAATCCTAAGATTTGTGAAACTATGATACAACGTTGTGTTTTAATCCTCATTCGTGCAAAACATTGCTTGTTCTCCTTTATTTGAACCAAATTGAAGTGTTGTTCATGGGGTTGTTCTCATTCATGGATTGGTATATTTAATTTGAGATTTTATTGAAAACTTTATTTTTGCCATGAATAATTTTGAGTTTGATATGTGCTTTGATTGAGAATCCAAATTTATCGTTTGTTTTGCTAGGGACTAGTAAAAAGCTAGTTAGGGGGTGTGATTAGGGTTCAATATTGCATATTTTACCCCTCATTAGATGTCATTTTGTGCATAATTTGTGTTTATTTTGGCTTCGATACACACATTTTGATGATATCACTTAATTTTGGAGCTTATCATTTTTATAGGCATAAAACATGATTTGTACATCTTATTAAAATCTTCATCTTAGTCTTCTATTATTTTTCAGTTGAATTTCGTGAAATCCCGATTCCAACGCATATTTTTCCAGAATTTTTGGAGGTCGAAACAATTTACTACATTTTTTGGAATACAGGGTGATGGTGCTGAAAATTTCTGGTCTGCTATTCCCCTCTTGTGCAGAATTCTGCTATCATTTCAGTTTATATTCCGGCCTAGCGATAGTTTTTAGTTGTAGTACACTTTGTTACGGTTCCATCGCCATCTGAAACTTGTCATTCCGAGGTCGGATGATTTTTCTAGAATTTTCACAAGACAGGGTGACGGTGCTGAAATTTTCTGCTGCTTTAGGCATTGCTTGCGGGTTTTGGGCCAGAATCCGACCCGTTTGGGTTATTTCCAAACCCCAACTGCTGGGTTTATTTCTTGGGCTTTCCTCCCCTCTATTCTCCTCATTCTCTTCTTCCTCTTTTTCAATCTAGTGTTTGGGGAGATAGCTTGAGGAAGCTTGGAGCTTGGAGGAGAACTTGAGTAGAAGGATTCCATCTTTGAGTGACACATTGGTGAACTCTTTCTTAACTCTTGTGTAATTTTGGTTTAGCTATTTGTATTGTATTGGATGATTATTTCTAGAGATAAAGATGTCTTCTTTTTCATCATGAATAGCTAGATCTTTCTTGTATGGTTGTGTTGTGCTTGTTGTTGTTGGGTTGTGTGATCATCTCTAGCATGTTTCCATTTTCTATTTGGTGGATGAAACTTTGAGAAGTTCGTTGTTGATGGAACCCTAGTGGGTAATCCATAGAGAGGAACCATCGTAGTCGACCCTCTCTTCTTTGCTCAAATTATTTCTCTTTGTTTCATACACTACTTTTATTGCACCACACATGTTCGATGAAATGCCACATCCACCGATTGTTCGTCCCTTAGCCGGGAAAACAATTGAGTTATATTTGAGATGAATTCCTACTCCCACAACCTCACACACACACCCCCCCACATAAGTCCTCCTCGTTGCTCACCGATTCGGCTCTCCACCCTTAGTGCGTAGATTAGGAAGAAAGTTTCAACCATTTTCACACCCTACCATCCATCGTAGCTTAGTTGGTTGTTAACCGCCGTTATCTCTCCTTTATCGATTGAATTTGTGAATGCAGAACAATTTGTCCCCGTGAGCCGACCCGATACTCACCGGTTATAAATTTTATATTGCATTGACGCTCCTACACTTGGGAGTGGAAGGCACGCTTCCTTTGCGCGTTTTTCGGTTCAATCAGTATACACAATGGCATGCAAGATTTACATATTATATTCCATTTACGCTGGGTAGTATTTAGAGTCAAGGTGTCAAATCCTTGGGTCTAAATAGTACTGCAGCCTTGTCACCTTCCGTTCTCTACATACGCCTTGGAAATTTTCATATTTTCGGGTATTTTGGAGAACATGGCGTGACAGATCGACCATGTAAGAAGTTGTGGTGCTTTGGGTTTTCCACCACACGGTCGTTTGCAGTAGTGCATACGACCGTGTGAGTTGCTCCTTTTGAGGGCTGATTGTGTTACACTCCAAACGACTGTGTGGAGTGTAACACACGACCGTGTATGCCTCGAAATAATCCCTGAATATTTTATAAAAATATAGAAAAATATATGAGAAGTATGTTTAAGCCTTGGGATCTTGAACATGATATAAAACATTATTAATTTCAAACAATTTCCCTATAAAATGGTGAACTCCAAAATATAGTTGATGTTCCTAATATGCGATGTTTAGAGCTCAATTAGCATAAAAATGTGTGGGAAATCATATGAAATAGAGAGGAAAGTATGCAATATTATGTGCTAATCACCATCCTATATGATTTCCTAATGAGAATTCAAAGGAAAAAATACAAGAAAATTTAGATCCAAATCTTTGGCCGCCTTTAGATCCTAGCAGCTCATTACCATTTAATCAACTTACACCACCTGGATCGCACTTGTTCGTGCGTCTTCTTTTACAACAAATATGTAATCACAATGATAAGGCTCACATGCCTTAGAACTTAGTTACAACATCCAAGGCTTGCAGGCCTAATTGAAAAAGAAAAACTTAAAAATTACAAAAGAATATCTTATATTTGGCAATACCCACAAACCACGTAGTTTATAATCAGATGCAGAAAATATAGCATTCTCTTTGATACCAATGTAAGAAACTAGACTAAGGTCCTTATCAAATAAGGACATCGAAAAGCATGCAAAACAAAAAATTTCCTAACATAGGCATGCATGATCTCTGCTATATAAATACTTTGTAAGAGAACCATATCCTTGCAAGATTGTACTTAAGCGATAATCTCCCCCAATTTAAATTAAATCCACCGCGAGCTTGAGATCAATCTTGACTAGCCTCCTTATCAATCACCCAGGATAACCGTTTCACCGCGACGATCTGCCTTCACGAATTTAGGAACCCAAATATCTGAGCTCAAACAGTAATCTTTGTCTTGCTAGAACTAAGAAGAAAGCTAAGGGGAAGACAGAGTAAGAGAACTTAGACTCAAATTGTCCAAGACCCACAATTTCACGAGGGCCTTTCTAACTCAAGCTTTAGATCAATTAGTGCAAGCTGGAAAAGGGGGAGAGCTCCTTTATTTATTGATGGAGGAAGAGAGAGTACGAGAACCCAAATATTCGAGCTCAAACATTAATCTTAGTCTTGCTAGAACTAAGAAGAAAGCTAAGGGGAAGATAGAGTAAGAGAACTTAGACTCAAATTGTCTAAGACCCACAATTTCACGAGGTCCTTTCTAACTCAAGCTTTAGATCAATTGGTGCAAGCTGGAAAAGGGGGAGAGCTCCTTTATTTATTGATGGAGGATTTGTAACCCACATATCTTTAATCCCCTCCAATGTGGGACTAAAGAAAAGAGAGTTTCATCTCATAAGAACTCCGTCTTTAACATGTGTTTTAACCTTTATTTAAAGGCATATAAACCCCAAAATTCGGAGGCGATTCGTTGTTCAAAAACATAATCGGAAAGCTCCTGAAACCACCATCATATAGTGGTGAGAAGTACCCCAAATAGCAACCCTGGGGCTGCTGTTCTACAGCCCCCCTGGCTGTCATTCTACATTCACTTGGGTTATAGAACAGCAACCCTTGGGCTGTAGAACAGTAACCCTTGGGCTTACTTCTGCGGTACATAGTTTTGAAACACCGTCGTGACTGTGACACGTCTGGAAAATAGAACGATTCTATTCATGTATTTTTTTTGTTTGGGTCTTAACGTGATGTCTTTGTCGTATTGCTTTATGGCTCATCGTACAATTATCACAAACTTTTTGTGATGAATTCCCTTTCCGATTGCAACCCCTTGCAATGTACTCGAATATCGACTATTTGATCCAATAGATCTCTCTACTAATTTGACGCGACGAACACATCGTCTATGTGAGATTCTAAAAGCCCAGTCCCAATTATAACAGTGACATCTTATGCGACAAGTGTTTGCCTAGTTAACCCACTAACTAAGTCACACTTTTAATTTTGATGATGAAAACAAGTCATATTACTACTAATGCGTTTGTTGAGTGACTTTTAGATCAAAACAAGGATACATTGACCAAAGGAAAATTTCGTTATTTCTACATCATTCACTATGCCCCAAAGATACTCAAAGATCATTGTACATTGCCAAAGAATATCATGATAATTCTCCAGGAATTATGGCTTCAAAATCATGGCCAAAAATTAAGTAAGAGATGAAGGTGCAATTTGGTAATTCTGTAACGACCTGCTCTCGGCAGGCCATTACTTATTTGATTTATTTGCAGGTCTGCAGATTACCAGTGAAATCAATATAGCCACAATCCAGAGATGTATCAATACTCAAACCAGCGTACATTATTACAGTCCATAATTAAGATACAACACAAAAAAACACTCTCTCACCAAATACATGAAAGGAAGTACAGAAAAGAAATGCATAAAGGAAATACATAATAGCATATAATACGAACACCAATTCTAGCAACTAGAAAACATCAGTCTCTGGATTAAACTCTGGCTCCTCAAAACTCAGGGGCAACTTCTTCGATCTGTTCGTCGTCTACCGGTGCCATAAATGGTACCATAGGTAAGTCACAATAATTCTAAACACAGAAAAGAAGCAGTGCACAAGTATAACAAAAAGTAACTACGTACAAGCAAAGCAGAGTGAAAAGTAAAGTACTGGACAGCAACTGTACATAACTGAGTTGTAAAGGTAAACCGAACGGAAAGAAGAGAACAAACTGTACTGTGGTAGTGCAAGTGTAAAGCAGGCTAAGCAAGTAAAGCATTCTACCGCTATAGATATAAGTGCGACAAGTAAAGTACTGGTGGCTGCATAGGTGTGGTAGGTGAAGTGCATGCAATGCATAAAGAAAAAGGTGGCCGTGCAAGTACAACGAGTAACGTTTAAGGGCAACCACGATGATAGCAGTAGTGAGACTAGCAGGCACGAATTGTAACCATAATAAACATGCAAAGTACTGAATAATACATACAATCAATGGTTATTTTGGTGTTGGTAGTAATTAACTAAACTACGTGATATGACTCACGTAGGAGAGTATGATATGCAACCATGGGTCACCTCGTTGCCACGGGGAGCAAATCCCGGGCGTCAACCATAACATACTTTTGAGAAATAACGAGACGAGACAAGACGAGAGAGGTGACTTTGATCATAGCTCCAATGCTTTCTCTACAATGAGTTACCCCAAACTCCAGTGTCGTGTGTATCGGTTACATGTTTCTCACAGGATGTTCCACAAGATATTCTACGAGATATTCCATAAGATATTCCACAAGTTGTATCACATGATGATTATCAGTTCCTTGTTTACAATGATAGTTAAACCAGGACCACTGGTTGACTTTCTTATTGAAAACCAGTAAAGCAAAGTGGATGCTAAGAAATTTGAGGATAAAGACAAGTCCAACAAATATGGAATACAAAAATCATTGGTTTAAGTGTGGTAGTTTCGTTAGCACACAATTTACCCAAGTTGATGGATGTGTATTACAACCACCAAAGTTTAAAGCTGGGAATATAATTAGATAGTTATTCTGTAGTTGATTATCCCTCTAGTTACTTAGGTTTCTAGTCCTTCGTTCGATTAATAGTGGTTTGGAGACTATTTATAAAATCCTGAGTTCGTGCTTGTACACTTATCTAATTTTCTAAATCTAGAATTTATTGTGACTTACCAGTTTCGAGGTTGTGGTAGTGAGACGGGACTGGATCTAGAGCTTCCAAGGGAGTTGGTGCACGAGAATCTATACCTGCAAACACAAGAAACAATCGGTTAAAGAACATACTATTTTCTATCTATTTAACTTGATCGTTTTGATTTTATAATCGATTGAAACGGTGTCGAAAAGCATTCTAAATTTTTATACATGCTAGATATGAGGAAAATAATTTTACCTAAGAAGGAAATATATTTTTTGAATCCTCTGGTAATTTTTATAATGTTTAAAAGCTCAAAATGGGTTTAAAAATTAATTTTAATTAGTTATCGTATTTATTCAAACATTTCTTCTGGATGAAATACGTATCAGAAAGTTTCAAATGAGCTGTCAAAATGACCGTCTTAAAGAGTACTACACCATATTTTTTTCCATATACCAGTTTACGTGAAAATATCAAGTTATGAATTTTTAAATGAAAACAACATATTTAACTTTTAGGCTTAAAATTTATTGTGAAAAATCTACTCCTCTGATTGAGATGAAACTAGTGCCAATGGGTTCAGAACGTCATTTCTAATTTTCTGAGCCTGGTCTTTTAATTTTTCGACCCTTAATTATTTTACTTTGAATTTTTAACTAAAACTCTTATAATTTAACATTATATACTCGTATACGTATTTATATATGTATACATATATACGTATTTATAAAAAACCCCACTTACATCACGTCTACAGATGCATGTAGGGGGTGTTCGTGCGCTCTCGGACGGCGGCGACGTATGGCGGCGGTGGGCGGCGACCGGAGGAGGAGGGAGCGACGGTGGTGCTTGGCTTTGAAGCGGTGGTGATGGCTTCGGGGGTGTTCGGCGTCGGAGCACTGGATGAGGTGGGCAGAGACGGTGGGTGACTGCGAAGACCGCCGGATGGAGCTCGAGGAGAGGAGGTCGAAGGCGGGGGAGCTTCGGGGCTCGAGTGCTCGGAGGTGTAGGGTGATACGTCGGCGGCGGACTTCGAAGCGAGGAGGCGGCATTGCTAGGTCGTTGGACACAGCGGGGGCGGAGTGGGCAGCAGGGTTTGCGACGGTGAAGCTGTCGCTGTGGGGAGGAGAGAGGGTAGTTGGAGATGGGCTCGATGGGGTTGGAGACGTGGGCTGGGCGGCATGCAAGCTCGTTGGAGCTGAGAGGAGGGGCGAGGGAGAAAAGCTTGATGGTGGGGAGCTTTGGTTCTCCGGCGGCGACCTTAGGGCGACGGGTACGAGAGGTTCACCTGGGGTAAGAAGAAGAAGAAGAAGAATGGGAAGAATGGGTTGCGGGGTTGTTTTGTTTGTCGCAGGTTTGGGTTCGGGGGATTCGAAACAGGCGAGCCTAGGGGTTGGGTTTGCTGAGTGAGGGAGAGGGTGAGTCTGGTTTATATAGTTTTTTTAGAAAATGAAATGATTAATAATAGTTTCAAAATAACTCAAATAATAAAGGGGGGAGGTTGAGATCCGAAAAACTTGGATCTTAACAACTTTAGGCAGTCATTTAAGGGGGTGGTTAGGGGTAAAGTAAATAGTAATTAGGTGATTAGTAAGACTAAAAAGTCATTAGGGGATGTAATTAGTAAAAACGGAGGAATACAGCCCCGTTTTCGCATACGACTCCAAAAAATTACGAAAACATAGCCACTGGATCATATCGTCGTGAGGATCGAATACGAGATCCATTTCGGGGGTTGAGCTACGAAGATACGAGTTTTAGGCCAAAACATTTGAGATGCGGGTTTGCGTGTTCTAGGTCGATTTGATTTCAGAAAATTACGAAATTAATATGTGGGGGCACTAATCGACCATAGAATCATACTGTAGAGTTTGAAATCGTTTTGATGATGTTTATATAGAAAATTAATTAATTCAAATAAATCAGTAACAATTGAAAATGAATTATTATAAAAATTATTTAGAGGTATTTAATGAAATTCGAACTTACTGAAATACACCATAACTAGTTTGATGATGTAAGATATTTTTAATAAAGAATTTTGAAATCAGTTTTTGATATAAAACTCCTGACCAACCATTGTAAAATACTTTTAAAATGTGAAAATACGTGAAATACGTAAATAAATATATTGATGAATACATGTCGTTATAAATTCTGTCTTGGTCATACATTCTGTACAAAGTCAAAGAAAGAGGGAGAAGGTAATTTGAGCAAAGACTTGGTCAAACTCATCTAGAAAATCAAATTATGAATGAGAAAGAGCTCATGAATGATTACATATTGGGGTGACTACTAGAGTCCTAGTGCAAGTGGGATTCAAAGAGTTCATATGCATAAAAAAAATCTAGTTGGCTGTTAGAGTTAATGTGCAATATGAAGTTTGAGTTCTACTAGGATTCATGTGCATATTAAACACAAAGAGTTCAATTCAACCAAACAACTCAAGAAGTCTAAAGTTACTAGGACTTGGGCTCTTGGATCCTCTCCTATTTAAACTCATCACATGCAAAGCATAAACTCCTAAGGATAGAAAATATTTCCACAAGCTATATTCCAAAACCCTAGTTGGCCCTACCCTCTACCAAGCCTTCAACTTGGCCACTTGGCCAGCCCCTCTTCTTGCCATCAAACAAAGCTGAAGACCAAATTTCATCATATAGCTAAAAGCATCCAAGTATGGAAGTTAAAGGGAATAACTCCTCATGATAAATTCTCTTAGGAAGCAAGCTTTACTAGATCTAGGGTGTTGTCAACAGCAAGCAAAGGACTTATCCATCAAAGCTATGTTTTGGCCGGCCCCTAGTCCAAGAAAAAACAAAGCTAGACCCCTCTATCATTGAAGAAAGCAAGTATCATCGCCATCAAGCAAAAAGGCTTGGCCACAAGTAAACAAAGAAGCCAAGATCCCATCTCCATCGCCAAGCAAAGCATCATCAACATCTTCATCCCTATTAAGCAAGCAAAGCTTTGGCACTCTTGGGCTTAATGGGAACTGACGCAACCATCTACAAATATCAATCTTTAAGCAAACAACAAGGCTCTTGCCGTGACTTATACACCGCAAGCCTTCAACTAAAGCAAAGTCACGCAAGCCCCTCTTCAAGCATCCATCATCAGTATCATAAGCTCAAAGTCACACGTTGAAGAGGTCAAAGCTCAAGCAAAATTCCATCATCTTCCTTTGGGTAAAGCAAAAGAGGAAGTCATGTAAATCATCAACAACTCCTAGCATCATCTTCTTGCATCAACATCTTAAGCATTAACTAGTAAGGCCTTGACTTCATCATCATCAAAACTCTCCATCTCACATAAGGAAGCTAGCCTAAGTACTCCCAAGTCAGGCACAAGCCCATAAGCCAATGGATGAATTAAAGAAGCAAGCAATAATCCAAGTCATGCATCAAGCTTGCTTGGGCTGCTGACTGGTTCTGCTGACTTAGGCAGAGCTGTAAAATCCCATAGCCGCACCTGAGATTCTTACTGAGCCACGTTTCATGCAAGTGGGCTCTGCAGTAGACGATTTTTCGGCACACATCCCTGCCAAGACACACAATGACCCAATGATTATTTCGACCGAGCAGAAGTGGCTGTTTTTACGA
Source organism: Scilla litardierei (assembly GCA_030789695.1). NCBI lineage: Eukaryota > Viridiplantae > Streptophyta > Magnoliopsida > Asparagales > Asparagaceae > Scilla > Scilla litardierei. The sequence continues at coordinate 626,210,086 of CM061142.1, forward strand.
GCGGGATTGAGTTATGTTTCGCTATGCACAAACGCTTTAAATATTTATAACTACAAGCATACAGTGTTGTGCATAGCACTATACAGGTTGAACTCGGGGAGGTGTTTGTTGAGTACCGATTTCTTTTAATGTCGAAAGCTATGCTATTGATTGGTGGTCGAGATGAGTAATAAAGATAAAAACAAATAATAAAAGCTCTAGGGCTTAGGGTATCCCTGCCATTGAACTAGGGTTAAGGTTTTTTTGAAAGGTTAGCGAGTGTGTATATATGTATAAACAAGTAACTACATCAAGGAGCGCACCACCAAATAGGGCAGGTAAGGGAGGGGATGGGAAGCAGTCACCTTACACCAGGCCTACCGGGTACAATCCAAGAAAAAAGGGGGGGAGGGTATAAAAAGGGGGGTAGGGCACACAAAAACCGCCTACAAGATCCCCTAGTTCTCAAAAAAGGGTGCTCAACAAGATCAATCCCCTAAAGGTCACAGACGACCATAGAATCAAAAACATCCGAAGTGATCCTCGAAAGTACGTCATCACGGGGGATTCCTTTGAACGAAAGATGCGGGCGTTCCGTTCCCTCCAGATGTGCCACACCACAGCGGAGAAGACCAGGATGGAAAGCTTACCTCGGAGGGAGGTTATCCCCTTGCTCCAAACATCCTCCTAAGCAAGTATGCTTCGACAGTGATGGACCTGGAGTAAGAGGGAAGACCAAGATAGAGCCTGATCACCGACCAAATAAAAGAACTGTACTTACAGCGGAAGAAGATATGAAGAGTCGTCTCCAGGTGGGAGCCGCAAAGGACGCAAGGGGCCTGTGCACGAATGCCCCGCCTAGCAAGCTGGTGGGTGGTAGGGATTCTATCGGTGAGAACCTACAGCAAGGTGAGGGAAAACTTGGGAATGTGGCCATGAAACCAAATCAAAGGCACCAGATGGGAAGGAGGAGAGCATCGGCAAGGACCAGGCAGCACGGAGAGAGCATCCCCCTGGGGAAGACCAGGCCCAGGTGTCAGGACCATCACACAGAGAAGTAGATGCAAGGTGCGAGCCGAGGTGGGCAATACAACCAGGGAGACGCCAGGACTCGCCATCCCAGATATCAGTAACTTTTCGGTGTCTCAAGGAGGGGGGCGGGTGAGCACAACCCAGCAAGGGGGCCACAAGGGAGCCATGGGTCGAACCAGAAAGATGAGGATCTACCATCCCCCACCACCATATGGAAAGAGGAGACATCTAAATCATGGCAACGAAGGACATGCTTCCAGAAACCCGAGTCGAAGGAAGAAGCCTTACACTGAAAGAGAGGGGAATACTTCAACTATCTACCACGCATGTAGGAGGCCCAAGGGGAGGGAGAGTGAAGAAGACGCCACAATAACTTAGTACTAGCTACCACACCCACCTCCCTCAGGGAGCGCAGGCCCACCCCCACTTCATGCTTAGGAAGGCAGACGTCCTCCCATCTCCAAAGGTGAAGTCTCGAGCCCCAAATGAAGTCACGGCAAAGGCGGTCAATTTCCCGAAGGACAGAAGAAGGGATGTGGAAGGACTAAATCCAGTAGGAGACAAACCCATGAATGACGGTGCACACAAGCTCAATATGCCCGGGAGTGGAGAGGAGCCTAGAGGACCAACAACAGATCTTAGATTTGCACTAATCAATGAGACCAGAAAAGAGTCTCGCTGAAGGGTAGGTATCAAAAGGGGGAGCCCCAGATACTTCACACGGGGGAGGGCCACAGGGATACCAAGGATGGAGGAGAGCTCATCGGCATTGATACACCCCTTGCTAAGCATTAACTTACTCTTTCCCTTATTAACCTCAAGCCCCGTCAGAAGATGGAATGAGCCAAGCAGCCTGCCAAGCCCCTCAAAGGTAGTGCTCTCAGCCTTACAGAACACAAGCATATCATCAGCAAAGAGGAGATGGGAGGGGATCCCCAGTCCCCCCTCTTGGGGGGTCGAATGGCGCCAGAAGACGATGCCAAGTCCATTAGTAGGGTAAACGATTCCATGACAATGACGAAGAGGAATAGTCCCTTATGTTATGAGTTAAGGTTGGATTATGAGTTAATCGATTGTTGGATTCATTGGGACTCGGGAGAGGTCATCTAACCTAAGGGCGTCCTCCTATCCCCCACTCTCGTGATGCATGCTAGGATAGTCCCTTATGTTATCCCTACACCCGCTCTTGCGATGCTATGATAGCACTACCCTAACCTATATTGACGTCAACTCTTACCGATACATCGGTATACGTTAGGTGTATTACGTTCGACGAATGTCCCCAATCTTCATCCACGCCACTCTCATGGTCGGGGATTTGGATCTATATTAGGAGGGCTCTAATCGGCGCCCGAATCTTGTCGGCCATACCGATAGTATGAGTCATTGTAAGGATCAAAACCCCTAGATTGGTCCCGACTCTTGCCGACGGCCAATCTAAGTATCAACAAGGGAGGAGACCAATTTACAATGACAATTGGCATCCTAATATACTCCAAATCCTCAATTAGCCAACAAATTAAATCACCTATTTCATCCAACCTATGGCCCAATTTCAATGGGGTTCAACCCATTGCCCTAGATGAAAAACTACTCACTACCCATTAATAAGGAGGCAATCAACATCAGAGATTCAATGAGTAATGTCATGGATTCAATAAGAGAACTAGAGTTATATAAATCCACAATTTCAAAGAGAAAGAAAATCTATTTCTATTGCAACATAACAATCTAAAACAAGGTATTAAAAAGAATTACAAAAGAACTATTGAATTAAAGGGAGAATAATCCTTACAAAACCCCAAAAAGCTATGAAAATAGCAGAAAAAATATCTTGGGCACATTAGGGAAGATGGGCTTTTATACAATCTGAAAAAGACCAAAAAATCCCCCCTAACTGACCCTGGCAGAACCCCTAATTGACCTAGAAATCCAATTCGATGCGACCGCATCGAAAACGATGAGGTCGCATCGTTTGAATGCGTAAAAGAGGCTTCGATCCATAGCAGTGATGTGACCACATCGTTAAGGATGTGGCCCCGTCGAATTCAGCTTCGAAGCTCATGTGGTCTTTGAAACGGTCGCATGAAGCGACTGTTTGGTCTTTAGCTCTCTTGGGATTACGTGGCTTCCTGGTTCAATCTGTCAAACGGCTGTGTCGAATAGAGTTCTTCTTTTCGTCTTTTTTGAGATGGCGTAGTCGGTAATCATCTACATGGCTGCGTCGAATAGAGTTTTGAGCTACTGAGTTGTTAAGCAATGCGACCGTGTCGAATGAATTCATGTGGCTGCAAGGAATTGAATGCTTGAGATTTCTTGGTGGTTGAGTGACAAGGCCGTGTCGACTCGACACGGCCGTTTGTGTCATTTTCCTCATTTTCTCCCCCTTTTGTACACTTTGGCTCCCTCTTCCGCTCCTTTCGTTCTTTTGCACCATTTTCACGCTTTATGGTCCCGATTCGATATGTATTTCGTGAAATGCACAAAATGAACCATAAAAACAAAATGGAAGAAGAAACGAGGAAAATGGGAAAATCCGGTGAAAGAAACAACGTAAAACGTGCAGGAATAAGGGGTAAAAAGTATATACAAAAATCACTCATCAAAATACCACAAACTAAACTCTTTCTTGTCCTTAAGGAAGACAAAAGGGAGCGTAGATTGGAGGCATGCAATCAAGCACATAAATGATGACATGAAACTTCGAGAATATCTTAAAATCGAGTATGTATACGTGGGTGAATCGAAATTTCTAATTCATGGATCTTAAACACTTCGATATCTTTTCGTCAACAAGAATATAATCCTATGACATTGTCTCTAACCTAAATCATCAAGTAATATACTAGACAATGGCCATACTTAAATCCTAAGATATTTCCTCTAACATGTCCTTATGGCAAAGGGATAGAAATCTAAATTATGCAATGGTCGAAGAAGAGATAAGTTTGGGATAATATGATATTGTTCGATCGAGAAAGTGGCGCTCACAACACATCAATCTTCTTTGATTCGTGATATTGCTAAGTTTATTTATGTTCTCGATATATTTTTTCTTTTATACACAGACATTTTTTATTTATATATTTTTGGGATAACAATTGGTTTGTGTAAGGAGTGTTGGGTCGGTGACTCCCAGATCAGACGACCTTAAGGCACCGGGCCAAGAAGGACCCCTCAGACCTACTAACTCAAACCATGTAGAATCCTTATTCATATGCACTCCCCAAGCTAAACATTTTTACGCGAGACCCCGATGATTTCTATCGTGGGGATCCGGTTACTCAGTGTCGCTGGGGAACGGTGCACATACATTTTTCTATTCATAAATTTTTTCTTTTTTTTCTTTTTTCTTCTTTTTTTGGAAAGCATGGATAGGTTAAACAAGATCAATCATTAGTACTGGGTGATGTGTTGTTATACAACTCTCGATGGATTATAATCCATTATACTCAACTATCGACTATACTGTCCATGAATAAAGTGGGGTTGGTTATTACAAGGGATTTAAAGCTACTAACACGTCTTATTCATATACTCAAATCACAACGTGGAAATCGAGCGTAAAAGTTTAGAAAACGAATTTCAACTCGAGATTCCACGCATATAAGAACTCGTTTTTGAAAAATTCTCGAAGCGAATGCAAGTATATACAAATGTATGCGTGATGATGCAAGATGCATGATGCGAATGCAGATATTTTTGGAGTATTTGATTTTTTTTTCAATATATCTTTTTTCTTTTTGAATGCATAAAAGGAATAAAAAATGATGCAAAATGAAAAAGAAAGAAAAATGAGAGGAAAATGGAAAATGAGAAAGAAAAACAAGTGGAAAATGAAAAGTAAAGATAAAAAGGAGAAAATAAGGAGAAAAATAGAAGAAAAAAAGAAAATTAAGTGTGAAAACGTTCCTCCCCAAGTTAAACTGAGCGTTGTCCTTAACGCGATGAAAACACAGAAACTAGATCATGAGAACATAAAAAGTGAGGGGAAGGAGATCCAGGTGCATCTCCCCCAAGCTGAAGTGAAACGTGTCCAAAAAGTGAAGTGCATGGAATAATGGGCCATGTGATGAGAGGGAGTGCAAAAGGTCATCCAATAAAACAGAGCCACCGTCAGGTGGTAGCTGGGTGGGTGATGTGGGTGGGAGTGATGGCTCAACAGATGGTGCAGCTGTGGTGTCTATGGGAGGTGGAGATGGGATGTATGGAGGTGTGGTGGGTGTGGGTGAATCGTCTGGAGACGATAAGATGACTATGACATCCTCAGGGGGTAGTGATACATGTGGAGGTATGGAAGATGATGGTGCTCCAGATGTGAGAGGTGGTGAAGAAGTGGATGAAATCACGGTTTCTGGAGGAGGTGATGGAATAGATGGAATCACAGTCTCGGGGCAAGGTGAAGGTGGAGCATGTGGATATGGTGGTGGTATAAGAATATGAGGTGGGGTAGAAGAGGTGTGAGGTTCCGGGATGGATATGTCCACATGTTGCAAAGGCTGGGGTGGAATGTGTAGGAGAATGGGCTCAACAGCAGGGTAATGACCCTAGGAGTGATGGTATCGGTAAACTACATCGAAATATGACTTGAGGGTTACGACAACAGTAATGAGGCTGTCTACTGAGGACCTGAACTCAGAGATGGTGTCTTTGAATCTAGTCAAGGTACTGATGGTGGAGGCCTTAAACTCTTTAAGCTCCTCCTCCACTCAAGTGATACACTCAAGATGTAAAAGTGGTGGAGGAGGAGTGCTGGTGCTACCCTCGCCAAGTTGGCGAGATCTCCGATGGAACTGACGTAGGGTGGGCCTAATGGTGATGTTGAAAGTGGAAGCAGGAGGGACAACAGGATCCTGGATAGGCTAGGGCTAGGGCTGAGGCTGTGCAGGGTCAGGCTGAGGGTCTACAGGTTTTGCTTGAGCACCTTGAGCAAGATCGGGATCAAGTGGAAAAATCCAATACATGGAGGTCCCAGCTCCAAAATGTGCAGGGTTCAGGAGCATAGTGTATGGAGTCTGGCTGGGCCCATGAAGCCAAAAATACTTATCCTTCTCAAAGTATTTGATCATGTGCATGTTGGAGATGACAGAGAGATCTAGAGAAGTGGGGCATGGAACGAGGTGCATGGAATCAGGGATCTTATAAGAAATGGGAGGAAGTTGGGTAATGATGGTGATAAACCCTTCGCATCAAATATGAGAGAGTGGGCTGGCGAGGGTGTTGACTTGCCCGAAAAGGTGCTACTCGCAATTGTACGAGGTCGAAAAATAAAATACCAGGTGAGTACAGGATCGTATCCACGTGGACGAACAAAGAGTTAGAGTATGCAAAGAAATGATAAGGGTTCTAACCACCCTTTGGGGGTGAATGGTTGCTTGGAAAGTGAATTGTCTAAATACCCTAGAATAAGGGTATTGTCATAAGGTTTGGATGCAAGGGAAAGAAAGAGAGTGAGTGTTTAGGGTATCCATAGGATTACTTAATTGCCTTGCTAAATGTTAGTTCCAAGATAACTCAATCACACATCCATGTCAAGGTATGTGGATCGAAAAATGAATCAATTAAGTACACATGGGGTGCACCAAAGGTAATTGTTAAATGGTTCTTCCCTAATTAAAGCTCATGAATCAACTCTCATATCCATTTTAAGGTACGTGAGAGTAGTGCATATAGGTTCTGTTGCACACCACACAACCACCGTTCTGCGGCCCCTTTTAGGTAATGCATGATTCAATAAACGGGTTACAACCCACTTAAGCAATATTGATTGAATGTGGCTTTAGACCTTTAAACTAGGCTTATGAATTGAGGGACTCACACCCATTTCAAGGTATGTGAGACCTTATAAACACATGGGAAATGCCTCACAGCACAACCACCGTTCTGTGGCCCCTAGACAGGTAGTGTTAGATTCAATAAAACATATGTCTAAAGCCCCCAACAACATGGATTAACAAAGGGTGCTAGAAATAAACATTAGCAAGGCAATCAAGATATCCTACATCAATCCATAACACCCACACAATAGATTTAGCTAACCATCATAAACATAAACAAGATATTCATAACAAGATATTCATTGAAATAAGCTATGTTCAATACAAAAGTTGCAATCAAATGAACATGGATAAGAGAGTTCAAAATATATCACCAATTACAAGCTTCTCCAGTCTTAGAGAAATCCCATGAATAGCAAAAACGAAATCAAAACACTCAAAACTCACTAAAACCCTAATTTCTCCTTGGAGAAGGAGAAATCCTGAATTTAGCAAAGTATTTGAAGCTCTCTAATTACATCAGAATTTTTGGGTTTTATACCCCCTAGGGATTACATCCTAACCATCTAACATCTCCTCCAAGGGCCCATGTGAAGCATCTCAAAATCAAGTTAAGAAAAACCCGTTTTCGCAACCCAGAAATTGGTAGAAAACCCCAGATCAGGCGCCTGCTGACCAATGGCCAGGTACCTGTTGTTGGTCATGCAGGTGCCTGGATGGAAAAATGCAAAATATATAAAACCTGGTGATCCCCAGGCAGACGACTACCTTGAAATACACAGGCGACTGTCTTTTGAGCTTCAGGCGCCTCCTGTCAAAATAGCCGAAACCAACAGAGAGTTGGTTTTGCCAATCCTTAGAAGTAGGTAAAATCAGGCGCCTGTAGTTGAAATGGAAAGCGCCTGCCAATCCTTCTGCAGGTGCCTGTTATGCACTCTGTTTACCCAGATTCTTGCTTCAAATGGGCAGGTCTTGTCGTTGTCTGGACAGGCACCTGTCCTAGCTCCAGCCTCACTTCTTCAATATGTTGAGTTTTTCCACTTTGGGACTCCTGAAAAATCCCAAAAAATACATTAAAATATAATCCACCTTTATAAAGCATTGGAGAGTGAAATTGTGCAAAAATAAAATCATATGCTCAAAAGTGATGAATTGATGCAAACACGGTTAACAGAGCATAATTCAATGGACTATGTGCACAAGAGGGAATGATTATAGGGCTAAAGTATGCAATATTCAATCATAATCATACCCCAACTAGCGTTTTTATAGTCCCTAGCAAAGTAAGTCACCAATCACAATAGATTATGTTAACTCCATTCATGAATTGTTGGCAATACTAAAGGGTGTTGAAATTCGATCTATCAAGGCAAAGTTCTCAAGTCTTTGCACACCTCCCTATGACTATAATCTCATTCCTCTTACGCAGTCCACATTCCAAACCTAAGCTCTGTATTCCGTAATATGTCACAATCTCATTATATAAGATTCTTAGGAATTCTCGAGATTTTGGGATATTACATTTACTCCTTCAAAAGATCATGGAAATAAGTTGTGGTTCAAACTTCATGCATTTACTCAAATATCATGGCCATTTTCATGCCTTATTGAAGTATCAAAAGTTTATGCCTTATTCAAATATGCATAAATGCATTTATTATTTTAGGATTTGATAGCATTCATTTGAGCAACTCCAAAATCCAAGTCACTTCCTTAGGATCCATGAATATAAACCTAGCCAAAGTTTTAAAATTTATAAGGCTTAATCAATCATTTGCTAATACTATGGTTTCTAAATCGCAATAGGATCTCATATAGGTAGTAGTTGTCATGAGCTCAAGCTAGAGGGTCAAGTGCAAGCATGTAGAGAAGCAATTAATTGCCCCTAATACATAAAGATACAACACTCCCTAATTTACCAAAATCCATTTCAAGAATAAATTTTTACCATGATGTGTTGGGAAGGGTCACCACATTTAATCAATGGGACTAACAAAAGCTAATAATTGAATAAATGTTGGTGATAAAAAGAAAATTTTTGTTCATTCAATTTATTCCAAGAAAGATGGAAATACTAAAAAGATGCTCAAGAAGTCGCTATATCATAGTCCACACCCCCTAACTTAAAATAAACATGGTCCTCAATATTTGAAGGGTGAGATAAAATGTCACGCCCCGCTTCCCAAAAACGTGGAGGCGAAGCGTGAGAAGTTCCGCTCAGACTTGAAGCTACAAGCTGCAAGTCGATAAGCGTCAATCAAATTAAAACTGTAGGTCCTTGCAACGTGAAACGAAACAAAGATAATAATAAAGAAATGAGACAAAAGATAAATCTCAGAATATCCATAATAATAAATTTCAACATCGCAGAAAAGCCACCAGGCTAAAGAAAAGAGTCTAAAAGAGGCCCCAGCATGGCCAACAAAAGTACAAAGTACAAAAACAAAGCAATGGTGCTACGCACCGACAACTAACAGCAACCTAAAGAAAAGCAACTCCAAATCAGTCTCTAAGACTGGTCTCCAGTGTCCACCAACTCCTCGTCAAAAGTAGACTTTGGCTCAGCGTTAGCAACCACCTCGTCGTCAGCTACGGTCTCTGGCTCAGGGTCTAACACGTGACACCCAAAAGAGCAACGGGCACATGTCAGCAAGTCTACAAGAGACTTGTGCAAGGAAACTGAAAGTGAAGGTAAGCAACCTAGCAGTTCTAGCATGAATGCAATGACATGACAGTTAAGTATGAGTGCAACAAGTAAAGTAAAGTAAAGTACGAGCATGGCATGGATGTCAAGTTTACAAGAACACTCACTAGTACAAGACAAGTAAAGTAAGCACCTCGTGCACAGAGATTCCGCCTTTTGGCTAGAGTGGCTGCGCGGGCCAACTCCTAAGCTCAAGTGATCGTTTATCCCTAACCATCCACGTGTATCGAGACAGGCCTTACCCCCGAACGGGAATGCTCGCTTCTGGAACATGAGCCAGGAAGTGTTTTATCTTGTTGGCCTAAGGGTGCACCTAGCCGGACAAGGAAGTACAAGTACAAGTATTGTAGCGTGTGCTACGAATGCGACATTCAATGCATGGATGACATGACATGGCAAGTAGTAAAGCGTACATGTAAGGAAAGTAAACATGACAGTTTAGTATGCATGATCAACAAGTTTAAGAGTTGGATCTAGCTTCGTTGTCAAGCTAGATCAATTTAGGTGACGGATCTAGTTTCGTTGTCAAACTAGATCAAGTAGGCGTCTAGCCAGCTATCATTTCACTGACTAGTCTCTTTTACGCTAAAACAATGAAGTGGCCTAAAAACATGGCCCTACACAAGAGTTGGCAAGTTTCACTTGCCTGCAAATATCACGTCTGAGCACACCGGTCCAACGAGTCCAAAATCACAATATCCTACGTGCACAAGTCCACCGGCCTACATCCGTTTTATTAATCTTGATTAGTGAGTTCTAAAACATTTAAAATACTTTTAAAACGTTGATTTTAGTCTTGATTAGCATGCAATGGGTTGGGGGTCCTAGGGTGCAAAGCGTTACCTCAACACGACGCAAAAGCTACACTGGCGTCGGGTAGCGACGCCAGGGGTTGGAATAAAAAGATCGCGCTCCAAGTCATAATTCCAATATAGATTCCTGACTGGAAAGTTCAGAGCAGCAACCGGAGCAACGAATCCAGATTCCAAATCTAGCACGTGCGACGACGGGCCTACGACGTGTCGCAACGTCTTACGCGGCAAATCGTCGGGGAGAAAGCACCTAGGTGGGGCCCACAGTAGTCCTAGGGACCAATAGGGGACCCACAATACCTCTGGAGAACTTGGGGGGCCCACGGTGGCAAGTGGTGCGACGGGTGCGGGGTTACGACGAGTGGCTCTCGGTCGGACACAGCCAAATGCGGGGGCTTGGCTCGGTCGGACACTGGGGATGGGCTTGCACAGCGCAGCGGGTCGGTGTGGGGCTCGGTTCTCTCAGTCGGTGCGGAGGGAAACGTCGGTCGGTGCGGGTGGACTAGAGTTGCAACGTCGCAAGCGTTGCAACGAAGCATGGCTTCAGTCGGTGCGGGCGGGCGCCTCGGTCAGACACGGGACGGAGCGGGAGCTTGGAGCGGGGCGGAGCAGGGGCTTGCAACGGTGCGGAGCGGGCGTGAGCGGGGGAAATCTCTCGGTCTGACCGAGAGATTCTCTCGGTCGGAGCGGGCTTGGTGTGGGGTCGGTGCGGAGCGGTTGCAGCGGGTGCGGAGATGCCTTAGTGCGGGCTTGGGCGTCGGTCAGGGCGGGGAAACGGGGGCTGTTTCCTCGGTCGGAGTGGGGGTTGGTGCAGCAACGTTGCGACGATTCGTCGCAACGTGAAATTTGGGTTTTGGAAGTGGGTAGGGTTATTCTCTTGCGAAAATAGGTCTTCCTAGAGGCTGTTTATATAGTGTAGATGGGTTGACTAGGTCTAGGGCTAATCCTAATGGGATTAGTAGTTTAAAAATATTTAAAATTCAAATCTCACCATCTCCAACTCACCCAAGGCTTGAGTGCGGCCCAAATGAGCTGGAATTCGGCTCAAAAATTATTTAAAACATTTTAAACTCAAATAAATTTTATTTGGCCGAAATTAATTTAAAACCTAGCTTTTAAAAATATTTTAAACTTTGCTAAAAATATAAAAGTGGTCAAATAAACTCTAAAAATTATAAAATAAGTATCGGGGTGATCGTGATGACGAAAGAAAGCTAACTAAGAAGACAGATCTCAATTTTGACGTCGGACGACGAAACTAAAAATAGAAACGTCTCCCGTCAAAAGTGAACCTCGCAACGTCTCATCGAATAAGATTAAATTGTGGGAAAACGACTCGAGAAATGTCGTTCCAAATTAGTGCCACTATTTAATACTCTCAGAGACATTCACAACGGCATATCACAACAAGGTGTTCACAAACAAACAAAGTCTAAAATAAACACGTGCACGGTCAAAAGCACGTGCACGAACAAAGTACAACGAAAAGTGGTCGTTACATCCTCCCCACCTTAGAATAAAGTCCGTCCTCGGACTTTCTAACATATCTAGTCGTTCTAGTAACTACCCCAATCATGTCACATTATAATTCAAACCAGGTATAGTCATTACAAGTGCTTATATATGCACTAGGTAGTCAAACATTAACACTACCAGCATGTATATATTCACGTACGTTATACACTTATACCTATTACAGTCAGTCAGTTTCATACACGTATTTCAATCATACATATAAGCATACATCTCTTATATAACTACTACTTACCTAACACAAAACAATATTTCAGACACTCACATAAGAATAGTCTTACGCTAGCAAATACAATCATTGTTCTACGTATAAGTAACTACCTATGCACAAAACAAACATGGGTATACGACTCCCTAATATTTCATAGTATACATCCAACACCAAACACATCAACTCATGTGGTCACACCACACCATTATATATCCAGCACATCTACACACCTGGTTTAGCTAGCACACATACGTTCACACAGGCAAGTCCTTAGTAATTAACTATACCACAAGACCAACACCTATAACTATATACTGGTGTAGCGACCCATAATCATGTGCGTAACACAACCAGACACAAACACTCCTATCACTATACATACATCAAACATTGCTATATGCAACCACCGTCATACATAACAATATACTTAGAGTATACCCACTCAGGCTTGAGTGAGACTCAATACACATATCAGATTACATTATATACGTAACACGGTATCTATACCTATACCATTACCACTCCAATATATATATGTCTACCAATACAACCATATACATACCATAAGTCAATCACACTTAATATTTAGTCAGATAATACTCACATAGTTCAATCACTCTATATACCATAATAATAATGCAGACTTCAACACACGTATAATTATAATACACTCCCTAATACCTACGCATTCATCGTATAGTCACACACAAGTAACATATATTCACACCATAGCCTACTACCATATGTATATCACCTATATACTCATGCAACAAAACATAACTACTTACGTCTAAGCACAAAACATATCTTCGTACGAGCACGCGCTCACACGTACAAACATATGGGTCATATAATAGGCATGCACATTTAACTATAAGTACCCTAGTATCATTATACATCCTTACCAACATATTATTCAACCATCATAAGTATCTCCAACTACATACGCCCCACTGGACATCCCAACACTGATTCCCAAATGCACAGACATCCTAGTATGGTATAGATAACCACACACAAATCTATAAATACTAACACACAAACATCTTCATAATATCACGAATAACTCCGAGTATATATATATATATATATATCACACAATAGGCAAACATTAATATATTATAGGGGAGTATACTCATTCAAGCCCACCTACACCACTTAGGTACATGCACCACGACAACATCACAAGGTCCAAGGGTCTACTAACAATTTAGAGTTGGCACAGACATTGACGGGCACTAAAGCCTAAGCAATAGAGGAAGATTGGAGGTCGAAAGCGTGACGAGGGAAGGATCGATAAGCACGAGTTCAGATAGGATGACTATAAGGAGGCCGCTTGGTTAGATGAAACATTGACCCAATTGTGAAAGTTTAGATAGGGGAAAGGGAGATGTAGTGATCTTTACATAGGATTGGGAAATGAAATAGTAATCATAAGCTAAAATACGCGAAATTTGAAAACTGTTGTACTTCAAAAGTTGGAATCCTCGTCTGTATAAAAATATTTGGAGATCGAAGAAACGAGTTGTTCAAATCAAGTTGAGTCGAGTATACATAATAAGAGAAAGTGGTTTATTGATTTATATAAATCATTAAAAGAGGAAGTAAATCAGTTACACGAATATTGAGGACGTGGTTTAGAAAATATTATACGTCAATAGTTTAATATAATGTTGGCAAAAGTTTTGAAAGTCAGAGAATGAAATTAAATTAACTATGGTGTAGAGAATGTTTTCCAAGTCTGAAAACTGAAGAGAAATTTTAAATAAATAATGTTGAAAATACTTTTAGAGAAACCCGGACTTGCCAAACGAACTGATTTATACAAAGATCTTTAAGTACGAGTACCACGAATCCTAAAACTGATATATATATATATATAGTAATTGAAATTCTATTTAGCTTGGAAAAGATTTTAAAGTATGTATGCTAAGCAATTTAAAATGAATCTCATAGTTTAGGAAAAATGGTATCTCGAATTTTCAAAATAGTAATAGAGTCTTTAAAACCGAAATGCGAAAAATATAGATTAGAAAATGGTTACGAGATAGTAATTATAATTACCACCAATAGACTTCAAAATCTACAAGGAATTTTTGACTCGCCCAGAAAGTAAGGAATTTTGAATATATATATATGTAGAGAGTTAAAACAAAATTTAAACTTAGCGAAAACTTTTAATAAGGGAAATCGTAAAATAACTTTGGAAAAATCAAGTTTTGCGAAAGAGGACATTTGAAAGTCAACGATTATCGTAATTGGTGATCACATGGATCGAGGCAAGGAATTGGTCGCATGATCGAAACATAAACATGCCTAGGATATGACTTAGAAAAACCTACAGGAAACTCCTAAAGTTGACCAACCAAAGATTAAGAAACTAAGCGCTAAGACTTTCTAAGGGCTAGACGGTAATGAAATGCGTTCAGCTTTGTTCGAAATCGATGAACCCAAATGAACGACTAAAGGAATTCTAGAAGTCTAATATGGTCAGGGTTGGGCAAGAACCACTGAGGTAACTCTTACGACGGTTAAATCAATTCCTAGCAGGGAATCTAACTAACAGTCTAACAATCAAACCCTATTCTAGCAAACAATCATATGCAAGCAACCAAACATGCTTTAACAAGCCAAAACTAACTAAGGAAAGAAACAACTAGATCGAGAGTTACCTGTGATAACCTCATCCACAGCCTCGCTCTCCACTGCCGTCATCAGATAAGCATGCCTCTTCGGCTGCATGGCCTGCTGAAAAGCCTGCTTCTACGAAACGAGGGCTGGTCCACAACTTGTAGGTACATGTGCTCTCTGCTGCAACGGCTGTGCTATGATTGGTTCCTTCCAAGGCTGCTTAGACTTTGGGCACTCCTTCATAGCATGAGTAGGATCTCCAAAAATCAGGCACTGGCCCAGCTTCCTCCTGCACTATTCCTTCTCATGACCAATCTTGCTACAATGATAGCACACCTTCCGACTTGGCTCAGTTACTGGTGCTTCCTGCTGCGAAATTCCATCCGATGCTTTCTGCAGTTGATTTGCATGCCGACAATCCTTCGTTGAATGAGTAGCAGCACCACAAATCAAGCACCAGCCTAGATATCTTCTGCACTCTTCCTTGACGTGCCCGGTCTTGCCACAGAAATAGCAAGTCTTCAGAGTAGGTCCACCACCAACTCGGGTCTGTCGTCTTCTCGCCATCTAACGACATAGAAAACGAACAAAAATTTAGACTCAATAGCTTAATGACTTAGATGTTGCAATTTATTTAATGGACATTCCGTTATTATCGTTGTTCCGTTAGTTCGCTATTGCAAGATGTTACCTGCATGGGCCACCAACAAAACCTGTCACGTCCCACTTCCCAAAAACATGGAGGCGAAGCGTGAGAAGGTCCGCTCAGACTTGAAGCTACAAGCTGCAAGTCTGATAAGCGTCAATCAAATTTAAACTGCAGGTCCTTGCAACGCGAAACGAAACAAAGATAATAATAAAGAAATGAGACAAAAGATAAATCTCAGAATATCCATAATAATAAATTTCAACATCGCAGAAAAGCCACCAGGCTAAAGAAAAGAGTCTAAAAGGGCCCCAGCATGGCCAACAAAAGTACAAAGTACGAAAACAAAGCAATGGTGCTACGCACCGACAACTAACAGCAACCTAAAGAAAAGCAACTCCAAATCAGTCTCTAAGACTGGTCTCCGGTGTCCACTAACTCCTCGTCAAAAGTATACTTTGGCTCAGCGTTAGCAACCACCTCGTCGTCAGCTACGATCTCTGGCTCAGGGTCTAACATGTGACACCCAAAAGAGCAACGAGCACATGTCAGCAAGTCTACAAGAGACTTGTGCAAGAAACTGAAAGTGAAGGTAAGCAACCTAGCAGTTCTAGCATGAATGCAATGACATGACAGTTAAGTATGAGTGCAACAAGTAAAGTAAAGTAAAGTACGAGCATGGCATGGATGTCAAGTTTTACAAGAACACTCACTAGTACAAGACAAGTAAAGTAAGCACCTCGTGCACAGAGATTCCGCCTTTTGGCTAGAGTGGCTGCGCGGCGCCAACTCCTAAGCTCAAGTGATCGTTTATCCCTACCCATCCACGTGTATCGAGCCAGGGCCTTACCCCCGAACGGGAATGCTCGCTTCTGGAACACGAGCCAGGAAGTGTTTTATCTTGTTGGCCTAAGGGTGCACCTAGCCGGACAAGGAAGTACAAGTACAAGTATTGTAGCGTGTGCTACGAATGCTACATTCAATGCATGGATGACATGACATGGCAAGTAGTAAAGCGTACATGTAAGGAAAGTAAACATGACAGTTTAGTATGCATGATCAACAAGTTTAAGAGTTGGATCTAGCTTCGTTGTCAAGCTAGATCAATTTAGGTGACGGATCTAGTTTCGTTGTCAAACTAGATCAAGTAGGCGTCTAGCCAGCTATCATTTCATTGACTAGTCTCTTTTACGCTAAAAAAATGAAGTGGCCTAAAAACATGGCCCTACACAAGAGTTGAAAAGTTTCACTTGCCTGCAAATATCAAGTCTGAGCACACCGGTCCAACGAGTCCAAAATCACAATATCCTACGTGCACAAGTCCACCGGCCTACATCCGTTTTATTAATCTTGATTAGTGAGTTCTAAAACATTTAAAATACTTTTAAAACGTTGATTTTAGTCTTGATTAGCATGCAATGGGTTGGGGGTCCTAGGGTGCAAAGCGTTACCTCAACACGACGCGAAAGCTACACTGGCGTCGGGTAGCGACGCCAGGGGTTGGAATAAAAAGATCGTGCTCCAAGTCATAATTCCAATATAGATTCCTGACTGGAAAGTTCAGAGCAGCAACCGGAGCAACGAATCCAGATTCCAAATCTAGCACGTGCGACGACGGGCTACGACGTGTCGCAACGTCGTACGCGGCAAATCGTCGGGGAGAAAGCACCTAGGTGGGGCCCACAGTAGTCCTAGGGACCAATAGGGGACCCACAATACCTCTGGAGAACTTTGGAGGCCCACGGTGGCAAGTGGTGCGATGGGTGCGGGGTTGCGACGAGTGGCTCTCGGTCGGACACAGCCAAATGCGGGGGCTTGGCTCGGTCGGACACGGGGGACGGGCTTGCACAGTGCAGCGGGTCGGTGTGGGGCTCGATTCTCTCGGTCGATGCAGAGGGAACCGTCGGTCAATGCGGGCGGACGAGAGTTGCAACGTCGCAAGCGTTGCAACGAAGCGGGGCTTCGGTCGGTGCGGGCGGGCGCCTCGGTCAGACACGGGGTGGAGCGGGAGCTTGGAGCGGGGCGGAGCGGGGGCTTGCAACGGTGCGGAGCGGGCGTGAGCGGGGGAAATCTCTCGGTCTGACCGAGAGATTCTCTCGGTCGGAGCGGGCTTGGTGCGGGGTCGGTGCGGAGCGGTTGCAGCGGGTGCGGAGATGCTTTGGTGCGGGCTTGGGCGTCGGTCAGGGCGGGGAAACGGGGGCTGTTTCCTCGGTCGGAGCGGGGGTTGGTGCAGCAACGTTGCGACGATTCGTCGCAACGTGAATTTGGGTTTTGGAAGCGGCTAGGGTTATTCTCTTGCGAAAATAGGTCTTCCTAGAGGTTGTTTATATAGTGTAGATGGGTTGACTAGGTCTAGGGCTAATCCTAATGGGATTAGGAGTTTAAAAATATTTAAAATTCAAATCTCACCATCTCCAACTCACCCAAGGCTTTGGTGCGGCCCAAATGAGCTGGAATTCGGCTCAAAAATTATTTAAAACGTTTTAAACTCAAATAAATTTTATTTGGGCGAAATTAATTTAAAACCTAGCTTTTAAAAATATTTTAAACCTTGCTAAAAATCTAAAAGTGGTCAAATAAACTCCAAAAATTATAAAATAAATATCGGGGTGATCGCGATGACGAAAGAAAGTTAACTAAGAAGATGGATCTCAATTTTGACGTCCACACCCCCCAACTTAAAATAAACATGGTCCTCAATGTTTGAAGGGTGAGATAAAATATATGAATAAAATAGATAAACTAGGATAAGCAAGCTTGAGCATAATTTATTCATTACCACATACTACTAGATAAGAAAGTTTTAGAACGAACACACCTAGTTGGTTCCACCCGGAGGTGGTTCCATAAGCTCCATGGTGGCCTCGTCTCTATTCCACGGCTCTTGAAATTGCTTTAAACGTTGGCCATTCACCTTGAATTCATTGCCATTTTGTGGGTTGGCAATGGTAACTGCTCCATGTGGGTACACTTCTCGAATAATGAATGGTCCAATCCACCTCGAACGAAGCTTTCTGGGGAAGAGATGAAGTCTTGAATTATACAGTAGCACTTTCTCCCCTGGGTTGAACTCTCTCCTTAGAATGATCTGATCATGAGCACACTTGAGTCTTTCCTTCACGAGCTTGGAATTGTTGTACGCTTCCCTCCTTATCTTCCCAAGTTTCACGAGCTGCAATTTATGCGAGGAGGGGTCAATTTCACAATTAAACTTTTTAATTGCCCAAAAAGATTTATATTCAAGTTCAATTGGCACATGACATAATTTTTCAAAAACTAAGCGATAGGGGGACATCCCTAGAATAGTTTTGTAGGTGGTACGATATTCCCACAATGCCTCGAGAAGACGCATGCTCCAATCCTTGCTTGATGGATTCACCTTCTTTTGAAGTATGTTCTTGATTTTCTGATTTGCCAACTGTGCTTGTCTATTGGTTTGGGGGTGGTACGGTGTGGAGATCTTGTGCTTTACCCCAAACTTTTTCATCAAGCTCGCGAAGAGACCAAAAATGTGTCCTCCATCGCTAATCATAGCCTTTGGTACCCCAAATCGTGCAAAAATGTTCTCCTTCATGAATTTAAGCACGATGGCTGCATCATTGGTCCTACAAGGAATAGCCTCCATCCAGTTAGACACATAATCTATAGCAAGTAAAAATATATGTATGCCCAAAGGATGGAGAAAATGGTCCCATAAAATCAATGTTCCGACAATCAAAATTTTCCAATTGAAGAATAGGGTTCAAAGGCATCATGTTTCTTTTAGTGACCCCTCAACTTTTGGCAAGCTAAGCATGATTTACAATGTGCATAAGTGTCCTTAAACATGCTAGGCCAATAAAAACCACATTATAATATTTTTTGCTACGGTCTTTTGAGATGAAAAATGACCACCACAAACGCCCTCATGGCAAAAATGTAAAATACTATCAAACTCATGGTCGGGTATGCATCTCCTAACTATTTGGTCGTTGCAATATTTGTAAAGGTAAGGGTCGTCGAAGAAGAACGATTTTATCTCAAAGTTGAACCTTTTGTAATCTTGGTGAGACCAAGTGTAGGGAGTCTTACCGGTGACCAAGTTCTTCATAATGTACGCATACTATGGTAGTGTGTAGGAGACTGCAAAAGGGTGCTCGTCGGGGAAGGAATCCTTAAATGGGGTGGTTGCTGGCTCCATGTTCACCGTTAGCCTTGAAAGGTGATCGACAACATGATTTTCCACTCCCTTTTTGTCCTTGATTGCAATATTGAATTCCTGTAAAAGCAAAATCCAATAGATTAGTCTTGGTTTGGCGTCTTTCTTGAAAAGGAGATATTTGAGAGCTGTTTGATTGGTAAAGATTGTAATTTTAGCCTGTATGGATCAATACACTAGAGGGGGGGTGAATAGTGTATATAATAAAAAATTGTTGCAAATAAAACGTTACTGATATTTGCAAAGATGTCACAGAAATGAAATGACAAATATAAAGTTAAACCAAACGCAAACACAGAGATGTATCCTGGTTCGGATCCTCGTGATCCTAGTCCAGTCCTCTACTCCCAGTAGAGATTTTTAATCCACTATAATCACTTGCCCCGCAAGCACCAACTTTACAAAAATGGCAACACCTCCAGTGTTCCAAACTTTGTACAATCTCTTTCAAGAGATCCAAATAACTCTGTAATGAAATAAAAGAAAATAAACACCTTATAGCCTTGTAATGAATATGAAATATGAATTCAAAAGGACGGTGTTTAAAATAGGAAAAATGTCTCAAGATATATAATGGTGAAACACAATTGAAGTTCTTCCGTTCTTAAACGAAGAGAGAAATCTAATGATTTCTTCTTACAAATAAGAAAAGAACAACTTTCCCAAAAAATGTTGAAATCCAAGTTCTTCCGTTCTTAAACGAAGAAAGAAATCTAATGATTTCTTCTTACAAATAAGAAAAGAACAACTAATGGCCAAAAGCTTAAGAATTTCAGAGGCTTGATTTCAACAAAGATAGAAATAAAGAAGAGGAAAGTGTGTGAAGTGAAAGAGAGGGTCTACCCCTCTATATATAGTGTTTAGGGACGGTTGGAGAGTGTAAATGACGTTAGAAAACAGTCATAAACCGTCCCTGAAAATTTGGGCTTCAAACGGCTAGTTTTGAGATTGGTCGACCAAAACCAAAAAATTGGTCGACCAAAATTTTAGAGACGTTGGATAACGTTAGGAAATAGTCAGAGAAGTTAGAAAATGGTCAGAAACCGTTCTGGAAAGTTTGAGCGTCTAACGGTAAGAATTGAAATTGGTCGACCAATTTTCAAAAATTGGTCGACCAAAATTTAGAAAAGGAATTTTGGAAATCGGAGGGTAATTCCAGAGTCTACATGGTCAAGGGAGTTTGCTCAAGAAATCACATAGTCAAATTCGAAGATTTAAAATTGGTCGACCAATTTGGTTGCCAATTTTCTGGGTATGAATTTTCAAAATTGGGAAGTGTAGAATTCTGAGTAAGGGAACCTAGGAGACTAAGATATAGTATCACAAGGCTTTGTAACTCTAATAAAGTAAATTTTACATTGATTACATAAACACCGTAGATAAGATTGCATCTGCAACTGAATCTAAGAAGCTTCTTTGCAGGGGATCCTTATCAAGTGATTATATATCCAAGTCGTGGATGTAGGTGCCTTTGCCTTTCCAGCTTCATGAACAATGATATATCCGTTTGAATATGCATGAAGATATCTGAATGTGTGGAACTCAGCATGTATTTGTATCTGCATAGATAGAGTTAGTAGCACTGAATATGTTTGTCATATCAAAATCATATAGGAATAGAAATATGGAATTATGAAATTCCAACATTCTCCCCCTTTTTGATGATGACAAACATGTAAATATATATCTTTAAATTTGAGCATATATGGTATACTCCCCCTGAATATATGGAACTTATGTGAATACTCCCCCTGAGTAGATGAAATATATTCTCCCCCTTTGGAATCCTCAAAAAGAGGCAAGTAGGAGGTAGTAGTAAAAAAATTATAAATGACCAAATGTAGGCCATATGTGTAAAAATATTTGTAGGCCAAATAAAGAGTGTATAGGCCGCATAGTGCAAATTATAAAATAGTAATAACAAATCAGTTTATGAGTGCGAAATGCTGGTCGGAAACAATGTGAATTGTGTATGCGCCTATCGTACCAACAGATGAATACTTGTGTTTAGGAGAAAAAATATGTGTCTGATTTAAGAAAAAAATCATAGATAAGCTTATGGATGAAATATCTTTTGGTGATTGTTTCGAAGCTACTGTTACATCATGGAAATATCCTCTGGTCATGTATTGAAGAAAACATGTGTTATAGTGGTCAACGAAATTGTTTTCAATCCAGAAGTTTTATAAAATCATTGCTTATAAATGAGTAAATGAGGCTTTCCTTCGTAACATGCAGGAAGCAATGTATAGGGCATAACCCAAGCAGAGCATAACTATGCAACTGAGCCATATCGGAACATACAATACCAATGGTAATACATACTAGATATCCAAGGCACACTTTACAGAGCATAACCCAAACATAGGACAAAAGGACAGAATATCCAAGTACAACCCAAAGGTTACATATCCAAACTAAGGACAAAAAATTTGAAAAAATATTTGGAAAAATATTATAAGAATGTGTCATAAGTCAGATTCACTAATAATTCCCAAATTTCTTCGAAGCTTAATAAAAGACTTCTCTTTCAAAGGTTTAGTCAAAATATCAGCAGTTTGATGTTCAGTAGATATAAATTTTAGAACAATATCTCCTTTCTGAACATGATCATCGAAAAAATGATGACGTACATCAATATGTTTTGTACGTGAATGATGCACAAGATTTTTAGAAAGATTAATAGCACTAGTATTATTACACATAATAGGGCATGTGGAGTAATCAATACCATAATCTGAAATAGTTTGTTTCATCCATAAAATTTGAGCACATGCTAAACCGGCGGCAATATATTCTGCCTCGGTTGTAGATAATGAAACAGAGTTTTGCTTTTTGTTAAACCAAGAAACTAAATCATGTCCTAAAAAGTGGTATGTACCACTGGTACTTTTACGGTCTGATTTGCAACCAGCAAAGTCTGCATCACTATATGATAATAAATCAAATGTGCTTGACTTAGGATAAAATAAACCAAAATCAGAAGTATGCTTAACATATCTAATAATCCTTTTTACGGCAGTTAGATGTAAAACCTTAGGATCTGCCTGAAAACGTGCACATAGACATACTGAAAATATAATGTCGGGTCTACTAGCAGTTAAATAAAGTAAGGGGCCAATCATACCTCTGTAAAGATGTTGATCAACACTCTTACCATTTAAATCTTTGTCGAGAGAAGTAGATGTACTCATTAGAGTACGTTTTTCTGCCGAACTTTCTAAACCAAAATGCTTGATGAGTTCTTTAGAATACTTGCTTTGGTGAATGAAGATTCCTTCCTTCATTTGTTTGATTTGAAGACCAAGGAAGTAGTTGAGTTCACCCATGTGACTCATCTCAAATTCTTTCTGCATAATCTTAGAAAAACTCTTGACAAAGAGATTCATTAGTAGAACCAAAAATAATATCATCAACGTATATTTGAATAATGATTACGTCAGGTTTTATGTTTTTGATAAATAAAGTTGAATCTATTTTACCAATTGAATAACCAGAATTTAAAAGATAGCTTTTAAGTCTTTCATACCAAGCACGAGGTGCTTGTTTAAGACCATATAAAGCCTTTTTCAATTTGAAAACATGATTTTTTAAATTTTCATGAATAAAACCTAGAGGTTGTTCGACATAAACTTCTTCTTTAAGAAAACCATTTAGAAAAGCACATTTGACATCCATTTGAAATAACTTAAAATCTTTAAAACATGCAAATGATAATAGCATCCTAATAGATTCATGACATGCAACTGGTGCATAGGTTTCATCATAATCAATACCTTCTTCTTGATTATAACCTTGTTCAACCAATCGTACCTTGTTTCTAATTACCTGACCAGATTCATCCAATTTATTTTTGAATACCCACTTGGTACCAATAATTGAGTGATCTGATGGTCTGGGAACTAATTCCCAAACATCATTCCGTTGAAATTGATTTAGTTCTTCCTGCATAGAAATAATCCATGAACTGTCTTTATATACATCTTTGATGTTCTTTGGTTCAATGGATGAAAGGAAAGCACAATGCGCCATTTGTTCTATTTGATGACGAGTTCTTACTCCATCTGTAATATATCCAATGATTAATTCTGATGGATGATTTGGAACTTGTGCAAATGCCTTAGGAAGATCTGCATTATCTGAAATAGACTCAACAGAGGGTTTAGTAGCATCAATTTCATTAAGTTTAATATTATCTAAAGAATTAGATAAAGGTAATATATTCTCTTCATCATCAATGATGGGAGAATTAGATGAGGGGTTCTCATCAAAGGTGATATGAAGTGATTCTTCAATTGTTGAAGTTCTTTTGTTATATACTCTGTAGGCTTTACTACGTGTTGAGTATCCAACAAAAATACCTTCATCAGATTTTGAATCAAATTTATCAAGTGCATCTTTAGTATTAAGAATGAAATATTTACATCTAAACACTTTAAAATACGATACACGAGGAATGCGATTAAAGAATAATTCAAAACAAGTTTTATTAAGCAATGGCCTTATAAGAACTTTATTCATAATATAACAAGCAGTTGCGACAGCTTCTGCCCAAAAAAAATTTGGTAATTTACTATCACAAAGCATTACTCTTGCACATTCTTGTAAAGTTCTATTTTTCCTTTTCTACTACTCCATTCTGAGGAGGAGCACAAGGAAAAGAAAAATTGTGAGTAATGCCATTTTCATTACAAAACTTGGTAAAAGATTCATTTTCAAATTCTCCCCCATGATCACTACAAAAAGTGACAATGTTAGAGGATTTGATCTTTTGTATCTTTTTACTAAATATTGAAAATTCTTCAAAAGCATCATTCTTGTTTTGCAAGAATATAACCCAAGTGTATCTTGAATAATCATCAACAATGACAAATGCATATCTACTTCTATTCAAAGAAGCTACTCTTGAAGGACCAACCAAATCCAAGTGTAGGAGTTCTAACGGTCTCTTTGTTGAGATAATGTCCTTTGATTTAAAATAAGATTTATGCATTTTTCCTTGTTAACAAGCATCACAAAAATGTTCATGTTTGAAAGAAATATTTGGCATTCCATTTACTAACTTGTGTTTTGAAATATGTGCTAGATTTTTGAAATTAGTGTGTCCAAAACATTTATGCCTTAAAGTGTATCATCGGATGTAACCATTAAACAATGATTATGAGTGATAACAGACATGCATAAGATATAAATATTATTCTTACACTTACCACGAAATAAAATAGATGACATATCAGAATCATAAATGATGCAATCATTTTGTTCAAAAACTATTTTGTAATTTTTATCACATAATTGACTAATGGAAAGTAAATTGTGTTTCAAACCGTCAAGCAGGAGTACATTCTCAATGATAGGCTGATTTGTGTTACCAACTGTTCCAGTGCCTATGATTTTGCCTTTGTTGTTGTCACAAAAGGTAACTGTGCCTCCATATTTATATTTAACGGTTGAAAGCAAGTTGACATTTTTCGTCATATTTTTGAACATCCACTATCCAAAATCCATCTTTTTTTCTAGGTACCTGAAAGATAAAACATTAAGCATTGGTACCCTTTGTTTAAGGGTCCTTAGGATTAGATTTTTGGAAGCCAAACCCAAGTGGAATTTGGCTTTCTAATATAATCATTAGAATGAACAATAGAATGTATATAATGAGAAATATAACTATTTCTATCTTTTAATCATGAATCCTTAGGAACCCATATACTAATTATAGTAGGTTTCCTAGGAGCTGGTTTTGAAATGTTAATAACATTTCTTTGTGAAAAAGAAGTAGGATGTTTACTTTCTTCGTGTAAATGAATGCGTGATTCTTCTTTTGTGGTTTAACAGAAATTTTTTTTCCACTAGATGAAGATGTGTTACAAGACTTAGGTGCATTCTTATGAGAATATCCCAGTCCTTGTCTATGATTTGCTGGATATTGAATTTTTAGCAAATCATCGAGATTTGTCTTTCCTTTGTTAAATTTATTAACATTGGATGACATCTCATCGTATTTCATCTTTAATGATGAGATACTTTTATCCATTTCGGATATTTGTGTATGTAATTCTGGATTCTTAGTTTTGAGAAGATCATTCTCTTTACTAAGATTCAAATCTTGAGAAGATGTATTCTCGATATGTATAGAATTTGGTGTAGTGTTTTTAGAAGATGATAATTCTTGATATTTCAGAAGAAGATTGTCATTATTCTGTTTCAAAGATTTATGTTGTCCATTTAATTTTTTGAAACGAGAATAGAGATCTTTTAATGCATCTAGTAATTCTTCGTTATTAAAACAACTTATCTCATCTTCATCATTTTGTGCCATAAAGCACATGTTAGCACTTTCATTATGATCATCATCTTCATCATCTGAAGAATCATCTCAAGTTGCTGCAAATGCTGTCTTCATTTTGTCAAACTTCCTTTCTCTTCTGGATTGATCATTGTTGTTGGAAGTTTTGAATTTAGCCTTGAGAAGTGGACAATCTTTCTTCATATGTCCAGGCATATTACAATTAAAGCAGAGAGAAGAATCGGTATTCTTAGATTTGAAATTATTATTAGACTTACCATTTTGAAAGAATTTTTCTGAAGTTCTTGGCAAAGAATGCCATGTCATCATCTGAGTCTTCATTTTCTGATGTAGCGTTGAAGGCGAGTACTTTCTTCTTTTGATATGGTTCTTCTTTTTGATCTTGTAAAGTAACTTCATGGGACATTAGGTTACCAATAAGATCTTCCATGGTTAATGGGGAAAGTTCATTGGCTTCCTCATTAGCAGTGATCTTTGGACGCCATTCTGGAGAGAGTACTTTAAGAATCTTGCGTACCTGATCAAGAGAAGAATAAACTTTTCCAAGAGCATTAAGAGAATTAATAATATTAGTGAACCTGATGTTCATTTCTCCAATCGTCGGTTTGTCTTGCATCTTCAACAACTCATATTTATGAACCAAAGAGGCAATCTTAGTTTCCTTTACTTTACTGGTTCCTTCATGAGTTACCTCGAGTATGTGCCAAATATCTTTTGCACTTTTGGCCTGAGATACCCGATTAAACTCATGGTTATCCACGGCACAGAATAAAGCATTCAAGTCCTTTGAGTTGTTTGTCTTTGCAAATTTGTCGTTAACGGTCCATTCTGCAATATGAGTTGTTGGCTTTGTGTATCCTGTCTCTACGATGTCCCATATCTCATAATGCATACTTTGGAGATGAATCTCCATTCGTATTTTCCAATATGAGTAGTTAGAACCATCAAATAGAGGAGAACGAACTTGAGAGTGCCGCTCAGGATGTTGATTTGTGTTGTAGTTGTGTGGAACAGCGTTCATGTTTGATTCTGCCATCTTAACCTTGCTTTGATACCAAATTTAATTTTAGCCTGTATGGATCAATTACTAGAAGGGAGTGAATAGTGTATATAATAAAAAAATTTTGCAAATAAAACGTTATTGATATTTGCAAAGATGGCACAAAAATGAAATGACAAATATAAAGTTAAACCAAATGCAAACACAGAGATATATCCTGATTCGGATCCTCTTAATCCTAGTCCAGTCCTCTACTCCCAGTAGAGATTTTCAATCCACTATAATCACTTGCCCCGCAAGCACCAACTTTACAAAAATGGCAACACCTCCAGTGTTCCAAACTTTGTACAATCCCTTACCAAGAGATCCAAATAACTCTATAATGAAATAAAGGAAAATAAACACCTTATAGCCTTGTAATGAATATGAAATATGAATTCAAAAGGATGGTGTTTAAAATAGGAACTTTAATGTCTCAAGATATATAATGGTGAAACACAATTGAAGTTCTTCTGTTCTTAAACAAAGAGAGAAATCTAATGATTTCATCTTACAAATAACAAAAGAACAACTTTTTCAAAAAGTGTTGAAATCTAAGTTCTTCCATTCTTAAACGAAGAAATATATCTAATGATTTATTCTTACAAATAAGAAAAGAACATCTAATGGCCAAAAGCTTAAGAAATTCAGAGGCTTGATTTCAACAAAGATAGAAATAAAGAAGAGGAAAGTGTGTGAAGTGAAAGAGAGGGTCTACCCCTATATATATAGTGTTTAGAGATGGTTGGAGAGTGTAAATGACGTTGGGAAACAGTCATAAACCGTCCTTGAAAATTTGGGCTTCAAACGGCTAGTTTTGAGATTGGTCGACCAAAACCAAAAAATTGGTCGACCAAAATTTTAGAGACGTTGGATAACGTTAAGAAACCGTTAGAGAAGTTAG
Source organism: Scilla litardierei (assembly GCA_030789695.1). Taxonomy (NCBI): domain Eukaryota; kingdom Viridiplantae; phylum Streptophyta; class Magnoliopsida; order Asparagales; family Asparagaceae; genus Scilla; species Scilla litardierei. The sequence goes on from CM061142.1 coordinate 626,237,859, forward strand.
AAAATGGTTAGAAACTATTTTGAAAAGTTTGAGCATCTAACTGTAAGAATTGAAATTGGTCGACCAATTTTCAAAAATTGGTCGCCTAAAATTTAGAAAAGGAATTTTGGAAATCGGAGGGTAGTTTCAGAGTCTACATGGTCAAGGGAGTTTGCTCAAGAAATCCCATAGTCAAATTCGAAGATTTAAAATTGGTCGACCAATTTGGCTGCCAATTTTCTGGGTATGAATTTTCGAAATTGGGTAGTGTAGAATTCTGAGTAAGAGAACCTAGGAGACTAAGATATAGTATCACAAGGCTTTGTAACTCTAATAAAGTAAATTTTACTTAATTACATAAAAGCTGTAGATAAGATTGCATCTGCAACTGAATCTGAGAAGCTTCTTTGCAGGGGATTCTTATCAAGTGATTATATATCCAAGTCGTGGATGTAGGCGCCTTTGCCTTTCCAGCTTCATGAACTACGATATATCCGTTTGAATATGCATGAAGATATCTGAATGTGTGAAACTCAGTATGTATTTGTATCTGCATAGATATAGTTAGTAGCACTGAATATGTTTGTCATATCAAAATCATACGGAATAGAAATATGGAATTATGAAATTCCAACAAATATAGTAATGGAGAATCCTAAAATATATCTCCTAAATTTCTCCAACGCAAAGACAATGACTAGAAGCTTCTTCTTCGTGGTGGTGTAGTTCCATTGAGCTTCATCTAAGCTCTTGCTTGCATAATAGATTACCACGGAGATGTTGTCCTTGTGTTGTCTAAGAACGGTGCCAACTGCTAAATCACTTGCATCACATATAATTTCAAAGGGCGGTGTCCAGTCTAGCACCTCTATTTTGGCTATGTCAACTTGCATACCGTCCTTAGAGACAATGTGACCAAGGACTAAGCCTTCGGTGGTCATGAAATGAAATTTCTCCCAATTCAAGGGAAGGTTTTTCTCAATGCATCGATTTAAAACACAAGCCAAGTTAGATAAACAATTATGAAATGAGCTATCGTACACCTAAAAATCATCCTTGAATACATCCACAATCTTTTCAACCATGTCATGAAAAATGCTAAGCATACAATGTTGAAAAATTGCGGGGCATTACATAAACCGAATGGCATACTCCTAAAGGCAAAAGTGCCAAAGGGACAAGTGAAGGTGGTCTTCTCTTGTTCCTCGGAAGCTATTTCAATTTGATAGTATCCGGAATAGCCATCTAGGAAGAATAATACTCATGTCCTGCCACTCTATCTAAGATTTGATCTAGAAATGGGAGAGGGAAATGTTCCTTACGAGTCTTTGAATTTATCTTCGTATAGTCAACGCACATGCGCCACTCCGTGGTGGCTCTCATAGGGCCTAAATCATTGTTTTCATTTCTTCGTTAGCCCCGATTTCTTTGGTACCACTTGAATGTGACTAACCCATTTACTATCGGAAATTGGATAAATAATATCCGCATCAAGCAATTTAAGGATTTCACCATTCACCACCTCTTTTAAGTTAGGATTTAACCTACATTGCATTTCTCTAGTGGGTTTGGTGTCATCCTCAAGTAGATGTGATTCTTACAAATTAGAGATTCAATACCTTTGATGTTGGCAACTGTCCAACCAATTACCCCCTTGTAAGATTTAAGCACCTCAATCAATTCCATTTCTTGCTTTAAAGAGAGTTTAGAAGATATTACCACGAAAAATGTGTTTGACACTACGAGAAATGCATACTTCAAATACGGCAGCAACGGCTTTAGATCCAAGGATGGGTGCTCTAAATCTGACGGCCTTTGGTATGGTGTGTTCAATGGTAGCGGCACAAAGGATGGCACCCACGTAGTCACCGATCCAACATCCTGCAAAGAAAATGAGGTGTCAATATTTTCACAAAAATGGTCAACAAAATCAAGAGCTTCAACAAACTCCGAATCAAAATGTTCATCAACGAGCGTTTCAATCAAGCAAGCATCCTCAAACCCACCATCCCCCGATGGCAACTTACATGCATTGAAAATGTTCAAGTCAAGGGTTATGTTGCCAAAAGAGATTTTAAGTTGACCATCCCTACAATTGATTATTGCATTGCTTGTTGCTAGGAATGGTCTACCTAAATAATGGGGGTTGGTGTTTCGTTTTGTGGTCCAAGAATATCCAAAACAATAAAGTCCACCGGGTAGTAAAATTTGTCCACTTGGACAAGCACATCCTCAATGCTACCCTTGGGGACTTTAACGGTTCTATTAGCCAATTGGAGAATGATTGGTGTAGAGTTTAATTCTCCACGTCCCAATTGCACATACAAGATATATGGAAAGACATTTACACTAGAGCCTAAATCAAGGAGGATTTGTCCTATCTTTTTGATTCCTATCACGCATGGGATTATTAGGGAGCTGGGATCCTCGTATTTAGTTGGAGTGTTATGTTGTACAATGGCACTAACTTGTTGTGTTAAAAAGGCCTTTTTCTTAACGCGAACATTCCTCTTAGCAGTGCATAAATCTTTTAAAAATTTAGCATATGCCGGAATTTGGTTTATTGCATCAAGAAGAGGAATATTAATTTGACATTTTTGAAAAATTACACGGATTTCGAATTGGAACTTATCTTTGCTTGGAGGTTGTAGCCTATGATGAAACGGTGTGGGAGGGGTGTATGGCGCGGGCTCTTCAATGACGACCTCTTCAGAATTATTGCCTTTGTCTAAACTCTCCCCTTGCACTTCTTCATTTGTGGTAGCTTCATCCTCCACAACAACACCTGCATCAACTCTTGGTAGCTTCGGCCTCTCAATTTCCTGACCACTCCTCAAGGTTGTCACTGCTTGGCATGGTTTGACACTGGATCCTCCCGATGATGAATTCATGTTGGGGTTGTGGAGTGGTTGTGTCGGTAGCTTCCCCTTATCTAAAGTTGCCGCAAGCTTTGCAATGTTCTCATTGAGTTGTTGAAATTGTTGTTGCTGTTGCGCTTGAGTTTGTTGCAATTGTTGCCATTGTTGAAAATTTGCTTGATTTTGCAACGTTTGCATTTAGATGAATTGTTGAAGCGTGTCGCTTAGAGATTGAACTTACGACTCATTTATCTCATCCCTCCTTTTTAGTTTCCTTGTTGGTTTTTGTTGTTAAAAGGTGGTGGACGATACAACGGTTGGGCTTGTTGTTGCCTTTGGGATCCCCAATTCAAATTCGGACTGCTCCTCCAACTTGGGCCTTGATTGTTGGAGTTGTAGTATCCACCCTTGGTTCGAATTTACTGTTGGATGCAATGATCTAGGATCTCTAGTTTGACGATGACAAACGTGTGTTGTTATGTAACGTGTGTGCTAAGTGTGTCTGGGCAAAGCGGTAATTCTTGAATGTGATGACTAAGTCAATCATTGGCAAAAATGCTAGACACAAAGCAATTGGAATTAATCAAAGAGCTATACATCTAGCAAAGTTGGACTTGGTCCAATTTGAGATGAGATGGGGAGAATTCCATGGACTTGGTGAAATTCATTAGAGAGATTTGCAAAGATTTTTCTCTATCATTTTCCTATTCATCAAGTCAAATCCCACAAAATTTTCATTGAGAGATATCCAATAGCCCTTGTCGCAATCCTATCTTGACTAGGAAACCTTCATTGGCCGCACAAAAACCCTAGCTCTCCTCTTATAAAAACCCCTTCATCAATTGAGAAAAACTTTGCGGCATACTCAAATTAATGTCGGCCAAAAACAATATTTTCCTAAGGCAAAAACAAGCTTCCTCTTTCATTTCCCTTGCGTCAAGTGCAACATCATTACCACCACAAATTGCTATCGTACCATCTTGTAGCTACCATTGCTGAGTCATCAAGCTCCCATCAACCAAGGTGCATCACGTAGGGGACAGGGCTAAAAGCATACATGACCACGTTGCCAACTGCCGCAACCCATTGCCTGATGATTGAGCCAAGCTTCCACATCCAAGATCTTCAAGTATCCTTGGTGCCATTGTCTTCAAGCTGCCGCTCTCCATTGTCGACGACGACAAGCTACAACTCCATGCTGCCTTTATAAACACCGACGAGGACAACGACCACTTTTCATCAAGCTCTCTTACCGTGCCATTGTAGAGGAGTGAAGATTTGCTCGTCGCCGTTGCTGTCGGAGCCCGCCCATCCAGCCGCCGTCGGAGTTAGAGTTGATGTAAGGAGGTGTCACTGTCGTTGTGTTGCTGTCGAGAAGTCGAAGCCCAGAAGCTGATGTCGAAGTTGCTGCTGCCAACTGTTGTTGGAATCGACATTGTTGAAGTTGAAGCTCACGTCCACCGGAGTTTCGTCGTTACCATCGAAGCTCACTACCAAATTCGAACGCCTCGTCGCTGCAGTCGAAACCCACGTTCCATTGCAGCCCCGGTGAGCTGGGTTGTCGGAGAACAGGCGGATTCGAGTCAAATGCCACCACATCCATTCGAAGCTCACTGCTGCCGTAATCTACAAGTTGTCGAAGGTGTCGCTGAAGATGGAGAAGACAAAGTCGCCGCTGTCGGAGTAGGAGAGTTGCTCGCCATTTGCTTCATCTCATTGGAGAAGTTCGACATCGAATCCCATCATCGGAGTATTGCCGTGAAACGAAATCGCGTGCATGCAAGTGTTGACGTGGACCTTATGTGCGAACGGAAGAAGAGAAACGATGCTTTGTTGACGTGGAAAAGAATTAATAGGAGTTGCTTTGCGCACAGACCGAGTATAAATTATTTTGAACTAGATCTGTTATACACTCAGACCAGAAAGCTATTCTACTTCCAGGAGCCACAGATTGACATACAGACGTCAGATCGAGACATCGTTTGCATCAGACTGGACCTGACGACATGCTGATTGATTGAGAAGACTACACGGACACGAACTGAGCATTTCTAATCCCTTTACTCTTTATATTCATGTATTACTGTGTTGATCTCTGTAGGGAAAACTTTACCAAGTTTTAATGTTCTATTTTGGGACTTGTCTGGTTGGGGCTAGACAAGACGGTCTTGACGTGTTGGTGCAGTCAAGATACACATTTACTAGGTTGATATAGTTCTGTACTTTGTTGAATGTGGTACAGTCTAAGTGGGGAGTTGGAGCTAGGACCCCATTGTAGATGTACAGAAGGAACATATTAATGCTAGTATTTGCTTGGGTCTGGACGTAGGTCGTTGATGCGACCGAACCAGAGTAAATCTATGCGTACTCTGTGATTGAATCTTGGGGCTTGTGATTTTAACTGCATGTGATTTCTCGTGGATTGCACGAGAATATTTTTATAAGCCTATTCACCTCCCTCTAGGCTAGGATCCAGATCCAACAAGTGGTTTCAGAGCAGGTTTTAAAATCTAGCCTAGGATTGACCATGGATCCCATTGATAGTGCTTTTGCTGAGGGTCAGTCCATATCCACCTCTCCAAGATTTAATGGATAGATTATGCTTATTGGAAAAATCAAATGAGAATATACTTAATTTCTATTGATTATAAAGCTTGGCAAATTGTTGAAAAAGGCTTTAAACCACCTGTCATTAAAATTAAAAATGTTGAGATGATTAAACCTGATGATAAATGGGATGACAATGATTGGAGAATTTATTCTCTTAATGCTAAAGCTATTTATGCTCTCCTTTGTTCATTAGAGAAACCTGAATTCAATCGTATCTCACATTGTCTAACTACGCATGAAATATGGCATACATTGGAGGTGACGCACGTGGAAACGTCACAGGTGAAGGAGTCTAGACTTGCACTTTTGAGCACAGCGTATGAGGGATTTCGCATGCTACCATCAGAGACGATATCAGAGATGTTTGCGAGGTTCTCCAATATCGTTTACAAGTCTAGCTCGCTCAGTAAGCCATATTATAGTCTTGAACAGGTGAGGAAGATATTAAGAGTACTGCCAAGATCTTTTAGGCCTAAAGTCACCGCCATCTAAGAAGCGAAAGATCTATCGCAGATGAGGGTGGAGGACTTGATAGGTAACCTTATGTCCCACGAGCTTGAATTGCAAAATATTGAAGAAAGAGAGAAACCTGAGGAGAAGGAAAAAGCTTCAAAGCCACTTGCTCTGAAAGCTAGCGAAGATGAAGATGAAGAGGAGGAGATAGCGCTAATGGTTAGAAATTTCAGAAAGTACGTCAGAACTCCTCATGGAAGATCAGAAATGTATAAAAGGTTCATTCGCTCTAACACTTTTGATTCAAATAGAAATCCTTCTGAACAAGATTCTACTTATATAGTTGAATATTTTAAATGCAGGAAAAAGGGACACTTCGCAAAGATGTGCAGACAAGAGACTGCTCAAGTTGATAAAGATAAAGGAAACAAAAAAATGATAACGTGGGACATAGACAGCGAAGCAGAGGATGAGCCTGAGGAGGTTGTAGCTTTCACCTCCATCTGCTTAATAGCAAAGAGCGATGGGGTAAATTCCTTCACTAAAGCTGAATTATTAGATGTTTGTAAAGGAATGCAAAATGAGATTAATGAGCTAGAACTCACGTTAAATAATTATAGGAATGCCAGTTTTAAATTACAAAAAGAAAACTGTGACATTCTGAAGAAGCTGACATTCTTAAAGAAAAACTTGCTGCACGTGATTCTACCATTGCTATAATGAAAAAAAGGAAATTCATGCTTTAATGAAGAAGCTGCTTGTCTTTCTTGCCCTTCCATATTGAATAATATTAGCATGTTTAAGCAGGATTTGATTAAGCTTGAAACTGAATAAGATATGTGATTAGAGAGCTTAATGATAAGTTGTGCATGTTAAATAACGAATGTAAAAGGAAAATGGATGAATTTGAAAAGAAGGAAGAGGAAAACAAGAGAGATTTTCTAAATAAATGCACCTTGCTTGTGGATGAAAATAAATTATTAAAATCTAAAGTTTCTAATCTAGAATTGTCATTAAAAAATTTCAATTGGTAAACATTCGTTGGATACCATACTTGAAAATCAATTATATGGCAATAATAGAAGAGGACTTGGATTTGGTTTGAAAAATGTTGAAAAGACCAAATTTAAGAAATTCCACAATGTGCCTTCTATTATGAAAAAAATGCATGCAAAGTGCTTTACTTGTGATAGTGTTGTTCACACATCCTATTATTGTAAGTTTAGAAACACGAACATAAATTTCAAATAAGTGTTGTTTCCTAAAGCTTTGATGACTAACACTAGTGAACCTTGTCGGATTTCAAGGTCACACTTAACACCTTTCATGTAGGTGGGATGGATATTTTGGCGAGGAGCATTGAATTTAAAGTCTCATTATTTTAGCTCCTTAGTCAAATAGCGACGCGAAGATATATTTCTTTTCCCTCTTTGCATTCATTGCATACCTTCATAGTTTTGTGTGTGTGCTTGATTTAATTTTTGTTTGTGTGCTTGTTTGCGTGTTATTTATTTTGTTTTAGTTCTTTATAAAAGACAAACAAAAAAATGAAAAACCAAAAATAAAAATATTGTGCTTAATGAATACCTCTTTATGATTCATTATAAGTGGTATTTTTTGAATGTTCATTCATATCCATTGTAGAAATCATTGTATTATTGTTATAGCTACATGCGCATGATAGAATCTATTTTGTAGCAATGGCATGGTTCATAAAATGAATAATTCGATTTCTACACCTACATACTCACTTCCACGAATATTAACTTGTTGTACTTTTGGAGATTCTTTTTATGAATATTGGAAAGTGAATGTAGGTTGATAATAACTGAATTATCTAAGGGATATGATGTGTATTGCCATGAATAAAAATAGAGCATAAAAAGAAATGAATATGAAAAAAATTTAATGAAAATTGTTCCTTACGTAAAATGGATACAATTCAGGGCAAGTACACTACCCACGAGTATCCAACATATGCTTTATGGGTAATCTTTAGCGTTGGTGTATATTACTCGTCAAGCAATGCCAACCCCACATCAAAGAGTCCTTCTAGGCTATGCTTTGGGGTTTGGTAACTTGAACTCATTTTTAATGAGGTGGGAAAAATCAATCCTAGCATGTTAATTGGAAAATGTGGATTGATTAGGTTGATGTTCTAAATTGTGTCTCCCTTTCTACTTCATTGTTTATATTATCACACTTACACATTGGTGGTGAAGTCTAAATTATGATTTTCAATGAATTTGAAAATACATGCAAGGGCTAGCTATACTCAATAATACTTTATTTTTGCATGTGATATTTGATGACTTCATTAATCCACTTTTGATGATAACAAAAAGGGGAGAAAAGTGTTGGAAAGATTTGGCATTAAATATTAGTTTGTATTATTTGTTGAGTTGGCATGCTTACATCTCTCCATTACACCCCCTTCATACATGCCATGCCTCGCTAGGCCGTCGTAGTTTTCCTTATCTAAATACCACGTATAAAATAATTGGCATACTGCAATAACACTGGCCAGCGGAAAAAGAAAAGGTACTGAAGGAAAATACTCAACACAGAAGTAACATCCGCTGTACTGGGGACGAATAGAACGTAAATGCAGAAAGCAGAACAGAAGTCGTTGTTCTATTTTAGCTCATCTTGGTTTTTTGTAGCAAGTGAGAAATTATACTACGGTCCACTCCTTAACGCCTACAATTTACTCGTGTTCCCCCAACCGAGTCTCACCCACATCAGAGACTGTAAACTGTTAAGCAGTCGGCTGTTATAAACAATCCTAGCATAAACAAAAGAGAATTGAATTGAGATCAAAGGACAAAGGTCTAGAGATGTCCTATGACCGAAAGTAGATGTGTGTGAGTGCTCCATCAAAGTTCTACTTCTAAGCTACATACTAGATGAGATAAAAGAAAAATTACATAGAACGAGAACTCCCGATGTCATACTCTCATCCTCACTCACAAATTTTTTTTGATGATCATTACTTCATTTGACATGATATTGACTAGTGGTCTCAAATACCACTTTTATTTCAACATATTTGCATTCTCAACATCAATAAATTTTTTCTTTCCACATGAATAATAACACATTAACATCATCATTAAGGCATATATTCAAGAGCATGATAATAAAGCACAACTAACATGTTCAAAATTAACTTAAAACAAAAGTACAACTATGCAATTCCTACTCCAAATTACAACATTGATCTGCCCAAAACATCAGTACAGAAAGAATGGCCCTGTTACCCTATCTGAAGTCGGAATTGGCTCTTGGCCCCCTTCAAAGTTGTAGGAAATTTTTTGTAGTTTTTCGTAGTGTCCTTAATTATATTTTTCTGATTTTTCTACTATTTTATATGATTTTTACAAGTTACTGTCCTGCTACCAAAAAATTCCAGCAACTAGTTTTCTTACTAAATCTAGTTTCTAACATGTTTGAATGACACATTTAACATAACTACACTAGCATGACAATAAGATTACAACATCTACAAATCATTAACATACTTCCAACTTTACAAAGATGATATTTTTACTATTTAACATAGGTCACACAAATATAGCTACACAACTTGCAACTTCCTACTTAAATGAAACTATCATCTAAACCAATTCTCCAAACATAACAAATTACAATCTAGCACCATTTTGGCAAGTTAACATATTTCTCATTCTCCCAATTTTTCAACATGATTTAATACTATTAGTCTTGAGCATTAAACCAAAATGAGAATAAGCATATTAATATGATATTATTAAGAACTCATGCTAACATATGGGTACAAAATTGATTTTGCTAATATATGAATCCTAATACAAAATTGAATTTGCTAACATATAACTTACTAACTCAACATAGTTTTTAACATGAATTTGCTATCATGCAACTCAATATAGTTTTTTTAACACCAAATTGTTACACCTACTAACTTAATAAGAAAACCAATCCTAAACCTAAACTCTACTTAGGTGATTAGGAATCCTACCTTGTAAAAGTACTCCAAAATAATTCTTTGGCCCGTCTTAGTCCTTGATGAAGAGCCTCCTATCCTTCCTTCTTCAAGCTCCAATTTGGTCTCCAAAATTTGGATTTTTGAGGTGATTTGGGGTTAATTTTGGAGTTAGGATGATAAGGAAAGTGGGGGAGCTTGGTGGCGGAGTGGGAGGAGTAAGGGCTGGTGATAGGAGGGAGTGGTGGTGCAAAAGGGGAGAAAAGGGGGGATGAAGGTTCGGCCAGGCTTGGGGGAATGAGGGAGAGAATGAGAGAGCGAAAAATGAGATTTTCTTTTCTTTTTTTATTTTTGTTTTCTTGCCTAGAAAATGGTATTCCCCAAAATCCTCTCCTCCACTCATTTTAGTCAAAATTAAGCCATGTGTTAAGGCCCTCATCATGCAAGGAGACACATAACCATATGAAGTGTCATGGCTACAAAATTTTAAAATTAGAATTTTAGGAAAATAAAAATACATGGTGAAATACAATATACTTCTTAAATACATGGTATTTCATCTCAATACCCTTATTTTCTAATATCAATAATGGGTTTAAAACCATTTAAAAATAATTCCTTCACCAGAATAATTAAGGAAAAATACGGGCATATTCCCAAAAATATACGTATGCATTATGCCAAAATACGTATCAATACGCGTACAATGGAAATTGGGGTCATTACATCCTATCCCCCTTAAAATAAATTCTGCCCTCGGAATTTCAAATTAAGGGAGTAAAACTTTCTATACATATATTTACATACACAACAAAAATTACATCAGAAAAACAAGTGAGGGTACTTCTCTTTCATCTCATCCTCGAGTTCCCAAGTAGACCTCATGGTGACTCACGGTGCCACATAACTCTCACTAGGTTGATCGATTTCTTCCTCAGCATCTTCTGCCTTCGGTCTAGAATGGCCACAGGCTACTGATCATAAGTCAAGTCTGGTCGCACTTCGATCTCAGAGAAGTCAATGACATGATCAGGATTACCAACACATCTCCTGAGTTGCGATATGTGAAACACATTATGCACTCCCTCAAGAGATGCTGGCAAGGCAATTCTATAAGCCACTTCTCCAACTCGAGCCAGAACTTCAAAAGGCCCAATATATCTTGGACTCAGCTTCCCTCGTCTTCCAAAACGAATCAGCCCTCGTGTTGGCGAGATCTTCAAAAATACTAACTCTCCTGGCTGAAACTATAAGTGTCACCTCTTCGCATCTGCACAGTGCTTATAACGGTCCTGAGCTATGCAAAGATTGTCTCTGACGACTCTTACAACTTCTATGGTTTCTGCGATCATATCCGGGCCCAATAACTCTTGATCTCCAACATCATCCCAACTGAGAGGAGATCGACACTTCCCTCCATACAAGGCTACAAATGGCGCCATGCCTATACTAGCTTACTGTTATTGTAGGTGAATTCTACCAGATGTAGATGTTCATCCCAAGAACCCTTGAAATCCAGCATGCACGCCCTCAGCATATCTTCTAAGATCTGAATTGTCCTCTCTGACTGTCCGTCTATCTAAGGATGGTATGCAGTGCTGAAACTCAGTTGAGTTCCCAAGCTAGCCTGCAAACTTCTCCAAAAATGAGACGTGAATCTTGTATCGCGATCAGAGACTATGCTTATAGTTACTCCGTTAAGCCTCATGATTTCCTGCATACATGACTAATCAGAATCTGGACTAACAACAAAACAAAGAGAGATATAAAGCAAGAAATCTCATCTCCATATATCTCTTAGCAAGTTGATCAGTCGACTGGCCCACTCGAAATGGTATGAAGTGAGCTGATTTGGTTAATCGGTCAATGATTACCCAAATAGCATCATGTCCTCGAGAAGTACGAGGTAAGCCAGTTACGAAATCCATCGTCACATGCTGCCACTTCCACTCTGGGATTGGAAGAGGCTGCAGAAGTCCTGCCATTCTCTGATGCTCGGCCTTGACTTGCTGACAAGTCAAACATGAAGCTACACTTCTAGCCACACTACGCTTCATGCCATGCCACCAAAAATGTTGTCGCAGATCACATTACATTTTGGTGCCTCTAGGATGGATATAATAAGGTGAGCTATGAGCTTCTTTCAACAGTTCATTCTGAATGTCACCTGATGGCACACAAATCCTACTCCCAAAACACAGAGATCCATCTTCATGAACACAGAAATCATTATGAAGTCCAGCTTCTGTCTGCTAGCGAATCTTCTTCAACTTCGCATCTCCAGACTGAGCTGGCTTAATCCTCTCAACTAAATCAGATTGAACCTGCAAGTTCATCATCATCACTGATGAACCAGGTAAGACAACTTCAATCTCCAACTACCGAATCTCACCCCGAAGTTCTCTCTGCACAGTCAACATCATCACTATTGGCATGCGACTAAGAGCATCAGGCACTACTTTGACTTTTCCAGTGTGATATTGGAGGTCGACATCGTAATCAGCCATCAACTCAAGCCATCTGCACTGCCGCATATTCAGCTTTTTCTGAGTGAACACGTACTTCAAACTCTTGTGATCTGTGTATATTTTACACGCTCCCCCAGAAGAAAATGCCTCCACAACTTCAATGCAAACACCATTGATGCTAATTCTAAGTCATACGTAGGATAGTTCCTCTCATGAGTCTTCAACAATCTAGAAGCATAAGCTACTACCTTACCATGCTGATGAAGAACACATCCCAATCCTCTGCCTGACGCATCACAGTAAATGTCATATCCACCTGAATGGTCTGGAATTGTCAGGACAGGAACAGTGATCAATCTATGATTCAGTTCATCAAATGCTTGTCGACATTCCTCTGACCAACTGTAAGCAACATTCTTCTTGGTTAGATGAGACATCAGTGCAGCGATCTTAGAAAATTCCTTGATGAACTTCTTGTAGTACCCAGCCAAACCCAAGAAACTTCTGATCTCCGTTACTGATTTAGAAACTGGCCACTTGTCTACTGCAGCAACCTTCTCTGGATCTACAGCTATCCCATCACTAGATACAACATGTCCCAGAAAAGCAACTTTGGTCAGCCAAAACTGACACTTGCTATACTTAGCATACAACTGGTGCTGCCTCAGAGTCTCCAGGACTATCCTCAGATGCTCAGCAAGATCTTCCTCTGATCTTGAGTACACCAAGATATCATCTATGAAGACAACCACAAACTTATCCAAATACTCATAGAAGACATGGTTCATCAACCTCATGAATGTGGCTAGTGCATTAGTAACACCGAAAGACATCACTAAGAACTCATAATGACCATACCAGGTTCTAAATGCAGTCTTTGGAATATCTGATCCTCTGACCTTCACCTGATGATACCCGCTTCTCAAATCCAGCTTTGAATAAACTCGCGATCCGCCCAACTGATCAAAGATGTCATCAATCCTAGGGAGAGGATATTTGTTCTTCACAGTAACTTTATTCAACTCCCGGTAGTCGATGCACATCCTTCGAGATCCATCCTTCTTATTCACCAAAAGCACTGGCGCAACCCATGGCGAAACACTTGGCTGAATCAAACCATGCTCTGACAAATCCTTTAACTGACTACGAAGCTCTGCTAACTCAGGAGGAGCCATACGGTATGGAACCTTCGTAATCGGTTGAGTGCCTGGAATCAGATCGATGGTGAACTCCAAAGATCTATCCGGAGGAAGCCTATAGATATTGTCTGGAAAGACATCAGGAAAATCCCGCACTACCCTCGGCAATACAGGTTCAGCATTCATCTCCATCATCACTTCTATTGGGCTGGCCTTAAACTTCAATGGTCTAAGGGAACTATGACCACTAAGAAACTCAAACTCTGGATGATCAGGAATATGAAACACTATCTTCCTAAGCCTACAATCTATAGTGGCATAGAACATTCCTAACCAATCCATCCCAAACACTACTTCAAAATGAGGCATCTCCATCACTAAGAAATCTGCATACAGCCTACATCCACAAATCTCAACAGGACATTGTCGGTATCCCGAAGAACTACGGATCACTCCACTCCCTGTATGGATATTCCAACTAGAAGCAAAGGAGTCTGTTACTAATGAATTCCTAGTCACAAACTGTTGAGACAAGAAGCAATGAGATGCTCCTGAATTAAAAAGTGACAAGGCAGGGAAAGAATCAACTCTAATAACACCTAAAAGGAAAATACAAACTAACATAAGAGTCTAAAACATCCTAGTCACAGCAACAAATATAACATACTATAGTAAAAAAAATAACAAAGCATTCAATTCTAAAAAGGAATAGGTACCAGTGATCACTCAACCGGTGTCCTTTGCCTCGACAGCCGACATGGTGAAAGCCTGACGCCTCGGCACCGCTCTCCTGGGGGTCTGCTGCTACTGCTACTGCGGAGGCCTAGGTGGTCCTCTCTGAATCACTGCACCAGGCGCTGGTGGAGCTGGCAGTGGAAGCTTCTGTGGAGCCGGCGAAAGGATCCTCTGCTGCTGCACAGGCCGGACTACCACTGGTGCCCCAGAACCTGAAGTCTGCCCTTGCTGAGGACACTGCCTACTGATGTGCCCAGACTGACCACAGGTAAAACATTGCCCAATCATAAACTTGTAATCCGTTTGTGTCCTAACTTCCCACAACATCTGCAAGGCAAATGCCGATGTGGTGCTGGTGGAGCTCCAGGCCTCTGAAACTGAATGGTCTGAGTGGGCCTCGGGAACTCCTCTGCTGACCCGCAGGGCGCTTCTCAGATGCTGCTGGACCTCTACCCACACTCTTCAGGTGCATCTCATGCATCCTGGCCGTCTCCAATACGGTACTGTATGTAAGCAACACCTGAGTCGACATCGCTGCTCTGAACTCAGGATCCAGCCCCATCCTGAATTGTCTAGCTCTGGTGGCCTCTGACTTCACCAACTCTGGAGCAAACTTGCTCAATAGTGAGAACTCTGCATCATAGGCATCTACGCTCCATCGTCCCTGAGTCAGGTGCTCGAACCTCAACCGTAGCTCATCATTCTTCGTCTCTGGGAGGAACTGAGCCTCAAACAGCTCTCTAAACTTCTCCCACGAGATCGGCTTGGTCAAATGCAGCTACTGAGCATCCCACCAATCTCGTTCATGATGTGTCATCTGTCTCTTCGCGGCATCCACCCACTTATCTCTCGGGTATCCAATAGCCTCCAAATCATCCTCAGAATGCCTGATCCACTCGTCCACCTCCAGAGGACTCTCCTTGACCGAAAAAACCTCGGGTGCAAAGCTCTAAACTGCCTGATACCCACTGGCTTCGGTGGCGCACCACCAGCCACCTTATCCTCCATCTGTTGCATATGCTCCAGAATCCCTATCAGAATCTTCCCCATCAGGGACGCCTCAGACGATGCAGCATCAGAAGCAAGGGTCCTGTTCTCGGACGATCCATTTCCTGGCTCCATTCTGCAAGAATGAACAGGAAAACAACATTCAGTACCAAAATTGCTAATTATAATATTGGAGCTTACTTGTACTAGTCTTACATGTATCGCAGTGTGAGCTGACCTGCATGGGCCACCACAAAAACCCTGTCAGGTCCCACTCACCCAAGTATGGGGAGCGTAGCTGACGAGGCCGCCATAGTATTCAGACTCGGGCTTCGACCCCTCTTATCTAAATACTACTATGCATTTTTTTGTGGTTTAATATAACATAATGGGCAGGCCACTGCAATAACACTGGAATAGTACACGGTGAAAAAAGAAAAGTGCTCCAACAGAAAATAAAACGCAGTACTGAAGGAAAATACATCAACACATAAGTTACATTACATCACATTTCATAAGTTCATATACATACATACATCAGCTGTACAAAGGGGGGTACAAAAAGCGGGTACAACAGAAAGTAGAAACCCCCAGCCCAAAAGTACAAAAGTCCACCCGTACAAAACACCCGCTAGTCTAAACCGGGGAAGTCTAACTGAACGAGGTCGCCCGTAGGCTCCACCTCCACTGTACTGGCACCGGTCTCTGACTCCGGGACACCCGAAGACTGCTCGGGTCTCACACATGAAAACCATGGGATGTGACACGTCAATGCGTGATCCAGTAGGAACTCCTAACACCCTAGTAGAACCCAGTTTTAGAACTGGTCTTCTTAACTAACTAACTAACTACAAGTGTCATATCATCACATGATTATGCAGAAATTAAGAACAGAACGTAAATGCTGAAAGTAAATAACAGGAAGCAGAACAGAAGTAAGTTTACTGATTAAATTAATTAAAATTAATCGTTGTTCTGTTTTGGAACCCGGGTAAACCATAGACTGCTAAGGGAGCGGACTTCACCCAGTGCGGGTGAAAAGTGGTACCACTCCAGCGACACGAGCACTAGAGGGGCCTATCGTAACTCTATGCCCGAACGGGGTAAGGCACTAGAGCGAGACTCATCTCGGTTTTTCTGTGAAAAACGGAGAAAAAAATCAATTACCAGACATGGTGCGACATGAGCACACCACCGGCCTATCCAACTCTAGTCATCTCCCCCTTTCGGGAGTGACATAGCGAGTGAGAAATTATACTACGGTCCGCTCCTTAACGCCTACAATTTACTCGTGTTCCCACAAACCCCCATCCACAGTCTCACCCATTTCAAAATGGAACGAGAACTCCTGATGTCATACTCTCATCCTCACTCACAAATTTTCTTTTGATGAGCATTACTTCATTTGACATGATATCGACTAGTGGTCTCAAATACCACTTTTATTTCAACATATTTGCATTCTCAACATCAATAACTTTTTTCTTTCCACATGAATCACAACACATTAACATCATCATTAAGGCATATATTTAAGAGCATGATAATAAAGCACAACTAACATGTTCAAAATTAACTTAAAACAAAAGTACAACTATGCAATTCCTACTCCAAATTACAACATGAATCTGCCCAAAACGTCAGTACAGAAAGAATGGCCATGTTACCCTATCTGCAGTCGTAATTGGCTCTCGGCCCCGCTTCAAAGTTGTAGGAAATTTTCTGTAGTTTTTCGTAGTGTCCTTAATTATATTTTTCTGATTTTTTTACTATTTTATATGATTTTTACAAGTTACTGTCCTGCTACCAAAAAAATTCCAGCAACTAGTTTTCTTACTAAATCTAGTTTCTAACATGTTTGAATGACACATTTAACATAACTACACTAGCATGACAATAAGATTACAACATCTACAAATCAGTAACATACTTCCAACTTTACAAAGAGGATATTTTTACTATTTAACATAGGTCACACAAATATAGCTACATAACTTGCAACTTCCTACTTAAATGAAACTAGCATCTAAACCAATTCTCTAAACATAACAAATTACAATCTAGCACCATTTTGGCAAGTTAACATATTTCTCATTCTCCCAATTTTTCAACATGATTTAATACTATTAGTCTTGAGCATTAAACCAAAATGAGAATAAGCATATTAATATGATATTATTAAGAACCAATGCTAACATATGAGTACAAAATTGATTTTGCTAACATATGAATCCTAATACAAAATTGATTTTGCTAACATATAACTTACTAACTCAACATAGTTTTTAACATGAATTTGCTATTATGCAACTCAACATAGTTTTTTTAACACCAAATTGTTACACCTACTAACTTAATAAGAAAACCAATCCTAAAACTAAACTCTACTTAGGTGATTAGGAATCCTACCTTGTAAAAGTCCTCCAAAATAATTCTTTGGCCCTTCTTAGTCCTTGATGAAGAGCCTCCTATCCTTCCTTCTTCAAGCTCCAATTTGGTCTCCAAAATTTGGATTTTTGAGGTGATTTGGGGTTAATTTTGAAGTTAGGATGATAAGGAAAGTGGGGGAGCTTGGTGGTGGAGTGGGAGGAGTAAAGGGTGGTGATGGGAGGAGGGAGTGGTGGTGCAAAAGGGGAGAAAAGGGGGGATGAAGTTTCGGCCAGGCTTGGGGGAATGAGGGAGAGAATGAGAGAGTTAAAAATGAGATTTTCTTTTCTTTTTTGATTTTTGTTTTCTTGCCTAGAAAATGGTATTCCCCAAAATCCTCTCATCCACTCATTTTAGTCAAAATTAAGCCATGTGTTAAGGCCCTCCTCATGCAAGGAGACACATAACCATATGAAGTGTCATGGCTACAAAATTTTAAAATTAGAATTTTAGGAAAATAAAAATACATGATGAAATACACTATACTTCTTAAATACATGGTATTTCATCTCAATACCCTTATTTTCTAATATCAATAATGGGTTTAAAACCATTTAAAAATAATTCCTTCACCAAAATAATTAAATAAAAATACGGGCATACTCCCAAAAATATACGTATGCATTACGCCAAAATACGTATCAATACGCGTACATGGAAATTGGTGTCAATACATCACACTTCACACACATCTATCTACTTGCTCAAATCTTTCTGTTTGTCATCATCAAAAGGGGGAGATTGTTGGACGCAACGATCTAGGATCTCTAGTTTGACGATGACAAACATGTGTTGTTATGTAACGTGTGTGCTAAGTGTGTCTCAGGAATGACAAAGCGGTAATTCTTGAAAGTGATGACTAAGTCAATCATTGGTGAAAATGCTAGACACAAAGCAATTGGAATTAATCAAAGAGCTATACATCTAGCAAAGTTGAACTTGGTCCAATTTGAGATGAGATGGAGAGAATTTCATGGACTTGGTCAAATCCATTAGAGAGATTTGCAAAGATTTCTCTCTATCATTTTCCTATTCATCATCAAGTCAAATCCCACAAAATATTCATTGAGAGATATCCAATAGCCCTTGCCACAATCCTATCTTAACTAGGAACCCTTCATTGGCCGCATAAAAAACCTAGCTCTCCTCTTATAAAAACCCCTTCATCAATTGAGAAAAACTTTGTGGCATACTCAAATTAATGTTGGCCAAAAACAATATTTTCCCAAGGCAAAAACAAGCTTCCTCTTTCATCTCCCTTGCATCAAGTGCAATATCATTGCCACCACAACTTGCTGTCGTACCATCTTGTAGCTGCAATTGCTGAGTCATCAAGCTCCCATCAACCAAGGTGCATCACGTAGGAGACTGGGAAAAAAGCTTGCATGACCATGTCGCTAACTGCTACAACTCATTGGCTAATGATCGAGCCAAGCTTCCATATCTAAGATCTTCAATACCCTTGGTGCCATCGTCTTCAAACTGCCGCTCTCCATTGTCGATGACGACAAGCTACAACTTCACGCTGCCATTATAAACACCGACGAGGACAACGGCCACTTTTCATCGAGCTCTCCTACCGCGCCACCATAGAGGAGTGAAGATCTGCTCTCCACCGTTGCTGTCGGAGCCTGCCCATTCAGCCGCCGTCAGAGTTGGAGTTGCCGTGAGGAGGTGTCGTCGCCGTCACATTGCTGTCGAGAAGTCGAAGCACAGAAGCTTATGTCGAAGTCACTGCTGCTAACCTCTGTTGGAATCGACATTGCTGAAGTCGAAGCTCACATCCACCAGAGTTTCGTCGTTACCACCGAAGCTCGCTGCCAAAGTCGAACGCCTCGTCGCTGCTGTCGAAACCCACGTTCCATTGCAGCGCTGATGAGCTGGGTTATCAGAGAACAGATGGATTCGAGTCGAACGCTGATGCATCCACGCGAAGCTCGTCGTTGCCGTAATCTACAAGGTACCGAAGGTGTCACTGAAGACGGAGAAGACGAAGTCGCTGTTGTCGGAGTATGAGAGCTGCTTGCCGTTCGCTTCATCTCACCGAAGAAGTTCGACGTCGAAGCCCACCGTCGGAGTATTGCCATGAAACGAAATCGCGTACATGCAAGTGCTGACGTGGACATTGCGTGCGAATGGAAGAAGAGAAACGAGGCTTTGTTGACATGGAAAATAATTAATAGGAGTTGCTTTGCGCACAGACCGAGTTTAAAGTATTTTGAACTGGATCTGCTGTACACACAGACTAGAAAGCTATTCTACTTCCAGGAGCCACAGATTGATATACAGACATAAGATCGAGACACCGTTTGCGTCAGACTGGAGCTGACGACATGCTGATTGACATAGAAGACTACACGAACACGAACTGAGCATTTCTAAACCCTTTACTCTTTATATTTGTGTATTAGTGTGTTGATCTTTGTAGGGGAAACTTTACCAGGTTTTTGTGTTCTATTTTGGGACTTGTCTGGTTGGGGCTAGACAAGAGGGTCTTGACGTGTTGGTGCAGTCAAGATACACATTTACTAGGTTGATAGAATTCTGCACTTTTTTGAGTGTGGTACATTCTATGTGGGGAGTTGGAGCTAGGACCCCATTGTAGATGTACAGAAGGAACATATTTATGCTAATATTTACTTGGGGCTGGAAGTAGGTCATTGATGCGACTGAACCAGAGTAAATCTATTTGTACTTTGTGATTGACTCTTATTTACTCTGCTTGTGATTTTAACTGCGTGTGATTTCTCGCGGGTTGCATAAGAATATTTTTTAAAGCCTGTTCACCCCTCTCTAGGCTAGGATCCAGATCCAACATTTGCCACGTAATTGACTTGTGTGGAGTCCTGAAGCACTTCCTTTGATAATGGTAGGTTGGGGCATTGAGAAATGCCATGGTTGACACTACTACAAAGGTTACATAGTCCCTCGTTTCCAACCGTCACGCCCTTCACACCCTTCAATTACAACCCTTCAAGTCTTCTACAATTAAGGGCCTCCATCATTGCCTCTAAAGCTTCTTTTTAGTTAATGTAAGGAGACCTCGAAGGGTCGAAGGTTGAGGTAGATCTCTTCTTTCTGATTCGGGGGTCGCATCTCAACTTTGCGCATTATCCGTGATGGATTCCAAGTAGTCAATGCCTCTGACGGTGGCTTGTCCAAGAATTCTCCATTGCACATCATTTCCACAAATTGTTTCATGGATGGGATAAGTCTGTTGTAGAAGAAACCGATGAGACGAGACTCATCAAATCCATGATGTGGGCACGCTAGTAGCAACTCCTTGAACCTTTCCCAAGTGACATCAAAGTTTTCATTCGCCTATAGAGAAAAGTTTGCAATTTGTCGCTTTAATCCTTGAGTCATATGCAAAGGAAAAAACTTCTTAAGAAACTCATCTTGAGTTTGCTAATCAAGAATTAATGGAATGAGGAGGTATAGCATCAAACCAATTTTTAGCTTTATCCTTTAATGAAAAAGGAAATAGTCTAAAATAGATGGTTTCATTGCTAGCCTTCCCATCCGAACATGTGAGACAAACATCCTCGAAATCCTTTATTTGCAAATATGGGTTCTCCTTCTCCACACCATGGAAGGTGGGAAGAATTTGAAATATCCTCGGTCTTGGGCAAAAGGAATTTTCATCGGTGGGAAGCACGATGCATGAGCATGTAGCGGACCTATACAGTCTCAACACATATCTTAAACTTCTATCTCCTTCGTGTTGGGAGTGATCATCCTCACGCCCACTATGGTGGGTGTTGTCATTACCATTGGTGTTGTTATCGGCCATGTCTATGTTTCTTACTAATCTATGTGTTCGAGGAGTCATTAACCACATAAACTAGAAAATTAAGCACAAGTCAATATTTTCCCAAATCTAACCTAATTTTTATGATTTTGATGATTATATGAATTGAAAAACAAATATCGTTAATCACAATGGATATAAACAAGAGAATGTAAAGATCTCACCAAACTTGCACGACAAAGACCAAAATGTGAAATGAAGATATGTCGTTCCCATGCAACAGCGCCAATTTGCTTGACTCGTCCGAAAAGGTGCTACTCGAAATTGTATAAGGTCGACAAATAATATACCCGGTGAGTACGTGTTGTGTCTACAGGGACAGAACTAATCTGCAAATTCACACAAAGAGTCAGAGCATGCAAAGAAATGATGAGGGTTCTAACCACCCTTAGGGGTGAATGGTTGTTTGGAAAAGTGAATTATCTAAATACCCTAGAATAAGGGTAGTGTCCTAAGGTTTGGATGCAAGGGAAAGAAAGAGTGTGGGTGTTTAGGGTATCCATAGAATTACTCAATTGCCTTGCTAAATGTTAGTTCCAAGAAAACTCAATCACACATCCATGTTAAGGTTTGTGGATCGGAAAATGAATCAATTAAGTATACATGGGGTGCACCAAACGTAATTGTTAAATGGGTTCTTCCTTAATTAAAGCTCATGAATCAATTCTCACGTCCATTTCAAGGTATGTGAGAGTAGTGCATATAGGTTGTGTTGTGCACCACACAACCACCGTTCTACGGCCCCTTTCAGGTAATGCACGATTTCAATAAACGAGTTACAACCCACTTAAGCGAATAAATTGAATGAGGGATTTAGACCTTTAAACTAGGCTTATGAATCGAGGGGAACTCACACCCATTTCAAGGTATGCGAGACCTTATAAACGCCTCGCGGCACAACCAATTTTGCGGACCCTCGAAGCAAGGTAATCAAGATATCCTACATCAATCCATAACACCCACACAATAGATTTAGCTAACCATCATAAACATAAACAAGATATTCATTGAAATAAGCATTGTTCAATACAAAAGTTGCAATCAAATGAACAAGGATAATAGAGTTCGAAATCTATCGTCAATTACAAGCTTCTCCAATCTTAGAGCAATCCCAGGAATAGCAAAAACAAAATCAAAACACTCAAAACTCACTAAACCCCTAATTTCTCCTTGAAGAAGAAGAAAACCTAAATTTAGCAAAGTATTTGAAGTTCTCTAATGACATTAGAATTTTTTGGTTTTATACCCCCTAGGGATTACATCCTAACCATCCAACATCTCATCCAAGAGCCCATGTGAAGCAGCTCAAAATCAGGTTAATAAAAACCTGTTTTCGTAACCCAGAAATCGACAAAAAATTCTGATCAGGTGCCTACTGACCAATGGACAAGCACCTGATGACATGCGCATGTTATTGGTCAAGCAGGCGCATGGATGGTAGAAATGTAAAATATATAAAAACTGGTGATCCCCCAAGCAGGCGACTGCCTTGAAATACCCATGCGCCTGTGAGAGGCACATGCACCTGTCTTTTGTGCTTCAGGTGCCTCCTGTCAAAATAGCTGAAACCAGCCGAGAGTTGGTTTTGCTAATCCTTATAAGTAGGGAAAATCAGGTGCCTGCAATTGAAATAGCAGGTGCCTGTACAGTCATCCAGGCGCATGTCAATCCTTTTGCAGGCCCTTGAGATGCACTACGTTTTGCCCAGATTCTTCCAGGCGCATGTCATTGTCCAGACAGGTGCCTATCCTGGCTCCAGCTTCACTTCTCCAATATGTTGATTTTGTCTCCTTTGGGACTACTGAAAAATCCAAAAAATACATAAAAATACAATCCACTTTTATAAAGAATTGGAGAGTGAAATTGTGCAGAATTAAAATTATATACTCAAAAGTGACGAAATAACGCAAACATGATTAAGAGAGCATGATTCGATGTACTATGTGCATAAGAGGGAATGATTATGGAGCTAAAATATGCAATATTCAGTCATAATCAGGTGTGGAGAAATCTCTGGTTCAGCCATGAACCAGCATGGAGGATGTAGCGTGGGAGTGTGGTGCCGTCCTCATGGACGACATATGGCTGGGTGGCACACAAGAGGAAGAACAACTCATCCTAAGAGACCCGGTCAATCTCGTATTTGCAGAAGATCGAGTTTGCAATAATGCAATCCCCGATGCAAAGGCAATGTATGATACTAGAAGCCTTTGCCCGTGTGATGGGAAAGGGAGAAAGGCCAGTAATCCTCAACTAAAAAGTGTTCTGATCATACTCTTTAGGATATGGATAGTTTTGTGAGCGTGTGTCAGGCTCAGTAGCTATATGCCACTAGAAGTGGGGGTTTAATGATATGGTGGACATACCGTAGTCCTTGTTCATAAATTGATACGAGAACCCCGACACAAAACTCTTGACGGTGGGTAGGAACTCTAATGTGAGTCTCCTATAGGTTCTAGGCTCACACTCCAGGAACTCATCCTAACCGATGTTTCGGAGGAGAGTGTTAACTCCATCTAGGAGACCAATGGTGGATAGAGCTGTGATGCTCGGGAATTTGGTGGGCACTATGGTCGTAGAGGAGAGGGATGCGAAGGTATCACGTTGACGTTCGTCAATGAATACTATCCCTAGTGTGTCTATCTGAGGGGAAGGGACACGTGCATCACCCTGATCGGCCCCGGATATACACCCGAAAAATGATTTTAGTTTTACCGCAAGCACACGGTGTAGTGGCGAGCGGTTATCGAACACGAGGAGGTGGTGTTGGCTACAATCTATCCTAGGTTGGTTTGACTACGAATGTATTATTGGTGGAGATGGTTATGGTATGATATAATGGAAATGGTGGTGGATGTCGGTGTGGGGGGTAAAGATGCTGGTCAAATATCGATTCAAATACAATATAATAAAAGTGTCTAAGGCTAGGGAATCCCCACTACGGATCGACATACATCTCTGTGAATCGTGAATCTCAATATTACTAGACTTGTGTTGAGGTGAACTAGTCGTAACTGAATATAGAACCAAGCTCACGCTCTCGCACTATTTCCGGTCTATATCAACCTAGATTAGGGCCCACTCTCGTGCAAACCCCAACCTAAGCCACTAGCATAAAGATCGACATCATCGTCCTATCGCACCTCGAACCCACTCTCGTGCAAACTCGAGTTACGATCTAGGTTGTGATAGTTCGTATTCGCCCAATCTATTGCAAACGAATATGGTATAGATTTATAATAAAAATGCTAGCTTTGGTCCAATCTCTTGCAAACCAAGTCTAGTGAATTGGTAGGCCCAAAATAGTGCTTCTCTCAAGCGCAAGAGTCCGTACAAGTAATATAATCTGGGAGTCCAGATGTCAAATCCTCGGGAGAAAATCTGTTGCAACCACAGCTCAAATCAAATAGAAAGCCAACGTAGAGAAACTAACCACTTATGGTGACGATGATTTTAATGGGTTTGATCGTGGTGAACAATGCGAACAAAGAAAATTCGTGTATGAAAATATCTATGAAAGGTATGCACATGGTATGGGTTCGTTAGGATCAATGAGTCGTATTAACTTGGTTGACGAATATAACACAATGAATTCTCTTTTTGAGAGCAATTCACCAGAAAATACCCAATATAACTCAATGAATTCTCCTTTTGGGAGCAATTCATCGGAAAATACCCTTTTGGGGGGTTAAAGCACAATATGAATAAAATTGTTGCTAAAGTTATAATCTTACAAATACGGTATGAAACTCTCTTTTGGAGAGATCAAAACTCACCCTTGTGGGGCGATCATCAACTTAATCACTTCTTTTGGAAGATGAAAAAGAAGATTTAATAACAAAGTTCACAACTTTATCATTGTTAACGATTTAGCACAACGAATATTCATCCAAACGAATGCAAATCATATCCCCTAACTAGGCCATACCAAGCACAATAAGAATTTAGCTACTCATGGTGCAAGAAAAATCAAGTTTTATAGCAAAATACATCATTCTAATAGCAAAATACAATAGAAAACCACCAAATACGGGGTATAAGTTTAAGAATTAATCATCAAATCTCCAATATAGACACCACAACTCTCTGGAAATAAGAAGAATAGCCTCTGAAATTTTACAGAATTTTTCAGAGGAGAAATACGGCTCCTAGAGCCTTCAATACGCCCAGAATACGCCCAAAAACCCTAGACATACGCTTATATAGAGGCATTGCGGGTTTAAAAGGCTTAACGGGTCGAAACCCGCTTCAAATACGCGTTAAAACCCAACCCGCGAAGCGGATCAAATACTGGCCGTTCGATCTGGGCGCGATTCAACATACGTTCGCCACGTGGCTCCTTTGTAAACGGATCTGCGCCCGCTTTTGTGCACAGCTCCGAGCCCAGCTCGGAGTCGTTTTCGACCGTTCGATTGAAACTCAACATCCTCGATAAGGCCACGTATCCCCCTAAGTTCGCCCGCTCTCCATTAGCATCGGGATAAATGTCGACCGCACGATGGAGATCGGACGGTTCCGCGCGAGCCACGTAGCCCCTCTGCCTCGCAACGTCGGATGCGTGCTGCGTCGTTTTCTGGCCGTTCGATCTAAATCGAACGGATGAATGGATGCCGCGTCGCCGGAGTCGTGAGCCGCTCGATCTGGCGGGAAAGGCTGAGATCACGCCACGTGTCGAGCTCAGGTTGAAACGGCGTACGTATTTCGTATTTTACGCGTATTTCGATCGTATTTCTTTATTTAATTGGTATTCTGCATTCAAAAATTCACAGTAATTAGAACAGATCTCAGAAAAATTCAAATAAATAGTCGTTGGAATCGTGAGATCGAGACCAAGCTAGAAAAAATATAAAAAGTGCAGAAATACTCCATTAATTGCTGTTTTGTGCTCAAATAAAGTGATTTCTCCAATAAACGATGGTGTACAAAATACGAATGTATTAGAGATCCATTTAGCATCATATAAGCACAAAATAGGGCTAAATGGGGGTTAAATATGTAAATATCACTCTGAATCACACCCCCCAACTAGCGATTTGCTATTCTCTAGCAAAAAGAGCGATGAATACGGATGAATAATAAAACAATAAATTATATCAATTGCTTATGGTATGGCTCAATAATACGCTTTCCAACATGATCTAGACTATCAATATACACAATCCATGCACAAGATCAATCACAAGATATTTTCTCTAATTTAATTTGAATAAATAGCATGCAAGCATCGTTTTGCGCAAGCGAAAGTATAACACGTCGTTTTATTCTAGTTTTCTTGTTTCCAAGGAATTGGCATCTCAAAAAGTAACTGTTCAAGTCATGGGTATTGAGGTTGCTTAGTATATTCGCCACTTCTTTTCTTTTATTAGTTCTGTGTAACGCGCATCAAGCAACATTCGCAGAAAAATGTATAACTTGGATCGCTCCATCAAATGAGTGAGGTTCCGGTCAATGGCTCCCAAATCAGACGATAATAGGGCATTAGGCCAAAAAGGACCCCTCGGACTGTACTACTCGAGCCAACCAAGTTATTTATTAAGTGATACACTTATTCATTTTTTTTCATTCATTTTTCATTCATTTTTTTTCTTCGTTTCTTTTCTTTTTTCTTTGTAAGCAACTCAACACCCATATTTTCGAACATAAAGATTAATAACCATGGCCACATTCCTCTTCAACTTGAAGACTATTCTTATAAATCGTGTATACTTAAGCTTTTTCATAACATTAGCATGCATGAAATAAATTCAAACTATTTCGAGATATTAATCATGGAAATTGAAAGTTTTCATGAATAGCATATTAACGGTAATTCCATGAAGGAGAAATAATTAACTTTAGCCACAAACAAATTTTAGAACTCAATTAATGCGTAATCATCCGTATTTGTGGCATATGAAGGAGTTTTAAATGATGAGACATGGTGATTTATTCTTCTCAAAAAAAATCCTTAGGTCTCATACACACCCCCAACTAAAGATGGACATTGTCCTCAATGTCGAAAGGGGTACGAGTTTATTCAAGCAAGCATCCTAGAAAGCATTTGAAAACTACACTACTGGGAAGAACACACCGTGATCAAATGGCGGATCCCGAATCTTTAATCGTGGAGGAAGTTGTTCAATTTGCTCCTTGCGCTCCTCGGCGAGTAATTTTCCTCCAATGACTAAACTGGATCCCAGCAACGTAACTCCCAACGTCTAAAAGTATTCCAAATGTAGTCATCAAAATAATTGAAATAAATTAAAGCAAGTTGACGACTAATCCCTGAAAGATATGCACTACTCTCGGTATGATGCTCAGTCATTGGGGAGAGGGGTAAATGATTTTGGGAAAAAACTGGAGGAGGGAATGGTTCTGGCTCCATGGCGATAATCTCAAAACCCTTGTCCCTAGTTGTGTCCTCCTCCTGTTCATCCAAAATTGCTAGCTCGTCCTCTCTTTTGCACACACTTCCTGCAATGTAGATATTTTTATTCGTGTCCTCAACGTAACATGGTTCGTTCGATATACATGCAATAGAAGATAAACTCGTATTAGATTCTTGAAATTGAGTTTCAAAAGCATTACTTTCTTCTAGGCAAGTGGCAATCAGAGTAAGATTTTTAAAGGATTTCTGAATTTGCCGACTCCGAGCAAGGAAATTCTCTTGGAATTGATGGGATGTGGCCTCATGTGTCTGAATAATCAAGTAAACTTCCTCTTTCAAGGATTGCAAAGGTACGTCTACGCTTTGCCCCCTTGATCAAGGCACGAATGCTCTGTTGAATCGCTCTCTGAAGTCTCTTCCATGGTTTCTTCATTTTCTTGCAGAGACTCCATGTATTGCCACGCCTCTGTCGGCGTCATGACTCCCAAGAATTCCTGCAGCTGGGGTTGTAGTCCATCTAGGAAGGACTCCATAAGCTCTTCATTTGTGTACCCATGCTGTGGATAGCTCGATACTATGTCTGTGAACCTTCTCTAGGCCTGAAAGAAAGTTTCACAATCAGTCTGATTAAAATTAACAATCTTGAGCTTCTACATCCTATGTTTGTGTGCATTAGTGTATTCTGCATCATACAGATTGTTTGTGCAATAGAAATTCATATACTCCATTTTTTTAAAAAAGAAATAAATAATAATAATAATAAGTTTATGTACAGTAAAGTGGAAAGATCTCACCGAAGGTCCTCTGAATGAAATAAACCGTGGTAACAAACCATTCCTCCCCGGCAACGGCACCAAAAACTTGGTATGCCCAAAATAGTGCTTCTCTCAAGCGCAAGAGTCCGTACAAGTAATATAATCTGGGAGTCCAGATGACGAATCCTCGGGAGAAAATCTGTTGCAACCACAGCTCAAATCAAATAGAAAGCCAACGTAGAGAAACTAACCACTTAGACGATGATTTTAATGGGTTTGATCGTGGTGAACAATGCGAACAAAGAAAATTCGTGTATGAAAATATCTATGAAAGGTATGCACATGGTATGGGTTCGTTAGGATCAATGAGTCGTATTAACTTGGTTGACAAATATAACACAATGAATTCTCTTTTTGAGAGCAATTCACCGGAAAATACCCAATATAACTCAATGAATTCTCCTTTTGGGAGCAATTCATCGGAAAATACCCTTTTGGGGTTAAAGCACAATATGAATAAAATCGTTGCTAAAGTTATAATCTTACAAATACGGTATGAAACTCTCTTTTGGAGAGATCAAAACTCACCCTTGTGGGGCGATCATCAACTCAATCACTTCTTTTGGAAGATGAAAAAGAAGATTTAATAACAAAGTTCACAACTTTATCAACGTTAACGATTTAGCACAACGAATATTCAACCAAACGAATACAAATCATATCCCCTAACGACGCCATACCATGCACAATAAGAATTTAGCTACTCATGGTGCAAGAAAAATCAAGTTTCATAGCAAAATACATCATTCTAATAGCAAAATACAATAGAAAAGCACCAAATACGGGGTACAAGTTTAAGAATTTATCACCAAATCTCCAATATAGACACCACAACTCTCTGGAAATAAGAAGAATAGCCTCTGAAATTTTACAGAATTTTTCAGATGAGAAATACGGCTCCTAGAGCCTCCAATACGCCCAGAATACGCCAGAATATGCCCAAAACCCCTAGAAATACGCTTATATAGAGGCATTGCGGGTTTAAAAGGCTTAACGGGTCGAAACCCGCTTCAAATACGCGTTAAAACCCAACCCGCAAAGCGGATCAAATACTGGCCGTTCGATCTGGGCGCGATTCAACATAAGTTCGCCACGTGGCTCCTTTTTAAACGGATCTGTGCCCGCTTTTGTGCACAGCTCCGAGCCCAGCTCGGAGTCGTTTTCGACCGTTTGATCGAAACTCAACATCCTCGATAAGGCCACGTATCCCCCTAAGTTTGCCTGCTCTCCATCAGCATCGGGATGAATGTCGACCGCGCGATGGCGATCAGACGGTTCCACGCGAGCCACGTAGCCCCTCTGCCTCGCAACGTCGGATGCGTGCTGCGTCGTTTTCTGGCCGTTCGATCTAAATCGAACGGATGAATGGATGCCGCGTCGCCGGAGTTGTGAGCCGCTCGATCTGGCGGGAAAGGCTGAGATCACTCCACGTGTCGAGCTCAGGTTGAAGCGGCGTACGTATTTCGTATTTTACGCGTATTTCGACCGTATTTCTTTATTTAATTGGTATTCTGCATTCAAAAATTCACAGTAATTAGCACAGATCTCAGAAAAATACAAATAAATAGTCGTTGGAATCGTGAGATCGAGACCAAGCTAGGAAAAATATAAAAAGTGCAGAAATACTCCATTAATTTCTGTTTTGTGCTCAAATAAAGTGATTTCTCTAATAAACGATGGTGTACAAAATACGAATGTATTAGAGATCCATTTAGCATCATATAAGCACAAAATAGGGCTAAATGGGGGGTTAAATATGTAAATATCACTCTGAATCATGAATCTCGATTATAAATCTAAATCGAATATCTAGGCCTTCCCATCGATTAGAATCCAATCTCTTGCAAACCCCAAATCGATGGAAATTCCTAGCTACCCGTGATAAATCAATCACAACCTAACCTCCTAACAATTCTAGCAACATATAGATTCATTCATCATAAATCTGAAATTAGATCCAAAGAGTTCATCCCTATGCCCGAGAACATCGAATCTACTCAAACATAGCAATAACGATATACAAATCAATAAAAAACATTGCTTGCATATATAAAGATATCAAATCAAATATTCAAATAATAAGAACAACTTGAAGAAATTCCAGCACTGTAGCATCAACTTGAAAAAATTCTCTAGATTTCATCCGACCTCCGATTGGCACGTTCTTAGCGGCATTGGAACCGTCATGAAGTCTACTATCCATAAAAAATATGAGAAAAATAATTTGCCCAATGAAATGATAGCAGATTTCAAAAGAGTGGGAGGCTGTCAGAAAATCTAGGCGCTCGTGTCATCGGCGTCACTCGGCCGAGTGGGATTCTTCACTCGGACGAGTGGATTTCTCTACTCGGCCGAGTAGGGTCATCTGACGTTCTCCCAAAATTCCAGAGAGTCTGCTTCAAAGTCGGGATTTGGGCACTCTGGCGCTCTGCGTTACTCGGTCGAGTGGGATTCATCACTCGGCCGAGTGGGTCTTCTGCTGTGCTCCCCAAAATTCCAGAGAATTCGCTTTGATTTCCTTCAGAAATTCTGACTCACTCGGGCGAGTGGATTTCTCTACTCGGCCGAGTGGAATTCACCACTCGGCCGAGTGCATTGTGGCACTCAGGTCAGGCAGATGTTCTTCGTACCAGTCGCACTCGGCCGAGTACACTGCTTCACTCGGGCGAGTGACTAGCGTGACTCGACCGAGTGGCATGTTTCTAGAATCCTTCCTTCTCATCCTCGCCTCCTCGACTATTCTATCGATCTTCTTCTTCTCCCGCTCATCGTCCAGCGCCGTTAGCTCCTCAATAAGGCCATGAGCGATGCTCCGGTACGCGTACAAGTCCCTTAAGCTCGTTTTTGCTTCCGATCGCTCCATATTTCCTGAAATCTGACAAAAACAAGAAATAGTGAAAAGTAACGTAATATCGTCGAATAATCGTGAAAAGCACGATATGGGCGATCGAAATGACAAGCAAACATGTAGAAAAAGGTGTAAAATATGGACCGATCACACCCCTAGCAGTGATGGCTAGCTCTAATGTGAGTCTTCTATAGGTTCTAGCTTCACACTCCAGGAACTCATCCCAACCGATGTTTCGGAGGAGGGTGGTAACTCCATCTAGGAGACCAAGTGCATATAGAGCTGTGACACTCGGGAATTTGGTGGGCACTCTGGTCCTAGAGGAGAGGGATGCGAAGGTATCACGCTGACGTTCGTCAAAGAATACTCTCCCTAGTGTGTCAATCTAAGGGGAAGGGACATGGGCACCACCCTTAGCAGCAATGGCTAGAGCCTCAACGACTGTAAGGTTTCGCTGACGCTTGCCCTTACCCATGGATGGTCCAAAAGTAGTGCGCTTCTTGCACTCTCTCACAGCCATGGTGAGTGTGGTGTGAGTGACATAAGGAGTGTGTGAAGTGAAGTGAAGTGTAAACTCATGCAAATTTACCGAATTCAGCGAGAACAATAAAGAATTAACGAGATATGAACGAAATTACCGAAGATCGAAGCTCATCACTGAAATTGATTGCACCAAGCCCTTGGAGATGTTTCCCAAGATATTCTTGATGCCAGCAATCGAACTCAAGGTTACCCACGTCGATTTGAATCGCAAAGCCAACAAACTAGCCGTTTTAGGGTTTTGGGTGGTGTTCGTTTCGATTGGAAATGGTGGTGGAGGAGAGATTGATGGTAGGGGAAGCTTGTGGAATGATTTGGGAGAGAGGAGAGGTAATTTGGGAGGCTTGATATAGTCGGAGGTTGGAGGAATTGGGAGTAGAAGATGAAGCGTTTGGAAGAATTTTCACGTGAAATGACCGAGTGGGGTTTTGGGATATTTATAGAGCAGCGACGCGGTCACGTCGTCTGGATTCAAACGGTCGTGTCATTTGGAAAGCCAAGAGTCAATGGTTTAGAATACGACATGGTCGATTCGACGCAGTCGTGTCGATCGGTATATCAACCGCGTCGCTCTGTCATAGAAAGGATTTTTGGCTTAAATATACAGAGAGTTACGCGGCTGCGTCGTTAGTTTGAAACAGCTGTGTAGAATTAGGAAGAATTGAATTCAAAAATTTGGATCGATGCGATCGTGTCATTTGAGTTCAAACGACAGCGTCGTTTCGACATTAGAATGATTTTTGAGACAAAAAGACAGAGAGTTACGTAGACGTGTCGTTTTTGTTAAACGGTCGAGTCGAATTGGGAAATTTGGCCTTGGGGAATTGTGTGAGGATGTGGTCATCTCGATTGGGTTTAAAGAGCCGCATAAAGTTGGGAAATTTTGGCCTTAGAGACGGGTTCGATGTGGTCATTTCATTTAAGGTCAAACGACCACGTCGTTCTGTCAGAGGTTGGAAAATAGGGTCAAAATAATAGAGAGTTATGCGACTGCATCTATTGGGTGATGTGGCCATGTGGATTTGGAAATTTGAACTTGACACTCCCCTCACCTTTCCCTTGACGACGTGGTCGCATGTATCGTTGCGACGCGGTCGCATCGTTCACTTTTTCTGCTCCCCTTCTTCTTCCACTTTCATCTTATCCACACGATCGCATGGAGTGTACCACGCGACCATTTAGAATGGGGTTTCAGCTTCCTCAAGTGTTCCATGCATTGAAATTCTTAAGTTAGTTTTTGGGATTTGGGAGTTTATTTAAAGTAAAAATTGAAGCTATTCTAAATCAAAACTAAGATAAAAATTGAAATACTAAAAATGATACGAAAATGCTTGGGTTGCCTCCCAATAAGCTTTCGTTTTAAGTCGTGAGCTCGACTTCTTTTTGAGATGTCATCATGGTGGCTTAAGGGTGGAGAGGTCCAGAATTTCTTTGCCGTCTCCATGCTTCTTCGTAGTCTCCTCCAAAATTAGCTCGCTTGATCCATGATCTTGGTTCGTTGGCTCCTTAGATGTAGTGGACGTGTTCATGGTGGTTTTTCTTCAAACTTTTCCCTAGGAGCTTCCTTGGATTCCTCCTCCAATTTCAGTTCTCTGGGGTCAATAATATGCGATCGTGGGTTTACTTTCTTGATCCCCCTTCTTGGCACTCCATCAAGCTTCTCTACCAAGGTAACTGTCTTAGATACTTCTTCATGGTTGGAGCTTGCATATAAAAGTTTCTCCATGGGGCTTAAAAATATGTCATCTAGCTCCGTCTCCTCAATTACTTCCGCCAGCAGATCGACTTGGTCGTATTCATCCTCTACGAGCTCCTTCATGCTCTACTTTAGGTCGAATTCAGCTCTTTCCTTTCCGACATTAAGGGACAACTTCTCTCCCTTAACGTCTATCATTACTCCCGTGGTGGCTAAGAAAGGGCATCCCAAGATGATGGGAATCCGGGCGTCTTCCGGCATATCCATGATAATGAAGATGCATGAGATAATCATGTCTCCCACCTTCACCGGTACGTCCTCCAGAACCCCCATGGGGTACTTAATTGACCTATCTATGAGCTGTGGCATCATCCTTACGAGCTTCAACTCTCCCATTCCTACTCTTTCGCTTATGCCCAGCGGCATTAAGCTCACACTTGCGCCCAAGTCGCATAGCGCCCTCTTGATTGTCATGTTTCCTACGGCACAAGGGATGTCGAAGCTTCCCAGATCTTCAAGCTTCTCGATGCTCTTCCTCTGGAGAATAGCGCTACATTCCATAGAGAATAAAACTTTCTCCCTTCTCCCTCCTCTCGTGATCAGTTCCTTCAGAAATTTTGCATATGAAGGGATTTCGGAGATGGCGTCCAAGAACAGGATTGAGATGTTCTGTTGCTTCAGCATGTCAAAGAACTTCTCGTATTTCTCTTCCAAGTTTGCCTTCACCAGTCTTGAAGGAAATGGGACCTTAGGGACATACACTCTCGGG
Organism: Scilla litardierei; assembly: GCA_030789695.1. Taxonomy (NCBI): domain Eukaryota; kingdom Viridiplantae; phylum Streptophyta; class Magnoliopsida; order Asparagales; family Asparagaceae; genus Scilla; species Scilla litardierei. The sequence goes on from CM061142.1 coordinate 626,272,325, forward strand.
GGCTCCGCTGGGGTGTCTCCATCAGATTTCTCATTCTCCTTTTCCCTTGATGGTTCCACAATTGGTGATTCTGCGTGGTCATTTTCATCGAGCTTAATCTCGATACGATGATCAGCTTACACGACGACTCCCTCTTTTCTGTAGCTGGCATTACTGGGTCTTCAGTTTGTTTACACTCCTTGTGATAATAGCCTTTACGTGCCCTCGGGGGGTTTGCTTCAGTTTGCCCCGATAGCTGCCCCTACGATCTTGACAACTGAGAAAGTTGTTGTGCCATCTGTGCCATCGTAGTTTCCATTGTTTTCTGGCCTGTGGTGAGCTGTTACATTGTGGTCTTAAGCTACTGCATGGTAGTCATCAATTATTGGATGGAGGATTGAAAGTACTCGTTCCTCTGGCCTTGCGTAAGAATGTGGGTTTCAATTAGAATTTAAAGATTAGACTTGGAACTAGAGGGCATATTAGAGGGGAGTCTTTGATTAAAGTTCCAAAATGGCCCTTGAGGAGGTGGTGCTTGGAAATTCTGAGGTTGTTTCGGGAACGGTGGTTGAGCTTGTAGTCCCAGACTCCTATAAGAAAATTTGGGATGGTTCTTCCATCCTTGATTGAACATGTTGGAGTATGGGTTGTTAGGTGGCCGTGGATTTTTGCATACAATGCATTGGTCTGCTCGATATTCATGCCCGGTGGTGTCATCATTGTGGTTGGGCATTTGTTCCCTTGGTGTCTCTGCACACTGCAAACCTCATAAAGTGCCACCATAGGCGGATTAGAAGTACCAAGCCGAATCATTGATAACTGTTTAATTAGTGCATCAAACTTTGTAGAGAGTATTAAGACTTCATTGATTTCATACTTATCTCCCATATTGGAGGTGCATGTCTCGTTGATCCATAAATCATTGTTGGCGGCCATGTCTTCTAACAACTTTTTAATTTCAGCAGGGGTCTTGCTCATAATTTCGCCATTAGCGACGACATCAATTGACATCCTCACCTCTCGGGACAGTCCATTGTAGAAAGCTTGGATTAGCAGCCAGTCAAGCACATTGTGGTATGGACAATTGCGTTGCAAATCCTTGAATCTTTCATAAGCTTCGTGCAAGGACACCCGGTCAATCTGGGTAAAGTGTAATCCCATTGCGCATTTTGACGGTTTTTCCTGGTGGAAAGAATTTTGTTAGAAACGTAAGAGAAAGACTATACCATAAAGTAATAGTGTTAGGACCATGGCTCCTTAGCTTTGTCCCTAAGTGAGAAGGAAAATAGTCTTATCCTAATGGCATCGTTAATGACACCATTCATCTTCAGAGTGTCCATCTTTTCGAGGAACATGCTGAGATGGTCATTTGGGTTCTCCATGGGTGACCCTCCGAATTGATCTTGTTGTATAAAGATGATCAACGATGGTTTCAGCTCAAAGTTGTTAGGCTCCATCGGCGGCCTTAGGATACTTGATGTAGATCCATTGAAGGGCATAGAGAACTCCAAGAGCAATCTAGGAGGTGGTGGAGGCGGTGGTAGAGGATAATTCTCTGGTGGAGGTGGAGGTGGAGGTGGAGGATTATGAATCTCTGCCATGGCTTCTAGTGCAAGCTTCTTCTCTCTCTCAGAATTTCACCGATGTACTGTGGCCTCGATCTCGGGGTCTAGTGGAACTAAATCCTCAATGCACTGGAATCTCCTACGCATACACAAAGGCTAAACAAAAGAAATCGTCAGTAGCACTAAAAATCAATAGTAAAGAGATAGAAACAAAACCAAAAAGGAAATATGTAGTCTATCAACAAAGAATAAAATCGATATCAAGCCATGCCTCCCCGACAACGGCACCATAAGCTTGCTCCGCTATGTTCGAACGCTTTAAATATTTATAACTGTAAGCGCACGATGTCGTGTGTAGCGTTATATGGGTCGAACTCAAGGAGGCATTCGTTTAGTACCGATTTCTTTCAATGTCGAAAGCTACGATATCGATAGGTGATCGAGATGAGAAATAAAGGTAAAATCAGATAATAAAAGCTTTAGGGCTTAAGCTATCCCTGCCATCGAACTAGGGTTAAGGTTGGATTATGAGTTAATCGATTGTTGGATTCATTGGGACTCGGGAGAGGTCATCTAACCTAAGGGCGTTCCCCTATCCCCCACTCTTGTGATGCATGATAGGATAGTCCCTTATATTATCCCTACCCCCCCACTCTCGCGATGCTATGATAGGGCTATCCTAACATATATCGATGTCGACTCTCGTCGATACATTGGTATACATTAGGTGCATTACGTCCAACGAATGTCCTCAATCTTCCTCCACGCCACTCTCATGGTAGGGGATTTGGATCTGTATTAGGAGGGATCTAATTAGCGCCTGACTCTCTTCGGTCACACTGATAGTATGAGTCAATATAAGGATAAAAACCCCCTAAATTGGTCCCGACTCTCCCTGGCGGCCAATCTAATTATCCACAAGGGAATAGACCAATTTACAATGAAAATTGGCATCCTAATATACCCCAAATCCTCAATTAACCAATAATTAAATCAACTATTTCATTCAAACCATGGCCCAACTTCAATGGGGTTCAACCCATTGCCCTAGATGGAAAACTACTCACTACCTATTAACAAGGAGGCTATCAACATTAGAGATTCAATGAGTAATGCTATAGATTCAATAAGGGAACTAAAGTTATAGCAATCCATAATTTCAAATAGAGAAAATCTAGTTCTATTGCAAAATAACAATCTAAAACAAGGTAATAAAAGGAATAACAAAAGAACTACTGAATTAAAGGGAGAATAATCCTTACAAAACCCCAAAAAGATTTGAAAAATAGGAGAAAAAATCTCATGGGTGCAGCAGGGAAGATGTGCTTTTATACAATTTGAAAAGACCAAAAAGCCCCCCCCCCCCCCCCCCAACTAACCCTGGCGGCGCCCCTAATTGACCTGGAAATCCAATTCGACATGACCGTGTTGAAAACGACGCGGTCACGACATCTGGATACGTAAAATAAGCTTGATCTATAGCAGCGACGCGATTGCGTCGAATCCAGGTTTGACGATCGCGTGGTCTTGGAAACGATCGCGTGAAGCGACCGTTTGGTCTTTAGCTCTCGTGGGATTACGCGGCCACATAGTTGAATCTATCAAACAGTCGAGTCGAATAGAGTTCATCTTTTCTTATTTTTTGAGATGTCGCAGTCGTTTGGAAATCATCTGTATGGCCATGTCGAATAGAATTCTAAGCTGCTGAGTTGTTGAGCGACGCGGCCGTGTGGAATGGATTCATGCGGCTGCGTGGAATTGAATGCTTGGGCTTTCTGGGTGGCTGAGTGACGCGGCCGCGTCAAATTGACGAGGCCGTTTGTGTCACTTTTCCTTCTTTTCTCCCCCTTTTGCACACTTTGACTCCCGTCTTCTGCTCATTTCGTTCTTTTGCGCCCTTTTCATGCTTTATGGTCCCGATTCGATTTGTTTTTCGTGAAAAGTACAAAATGGACCATAAAAGAAAACCGGAAGCAAAAACGAGGAAAATGGGGGAAGCCGGTGAAAGAAACAACATAAAACATGCATGAAAAGGGGATAAAAAGTATATACATAAACCACCCATCAAGCTACTTTACGCACAGACAACTGCATATTAAATTGAGCATCAAACTTCAAAGAGCGATATCTTTTGATCCAGAGCTTCGATTGACGAACCGTTTACACCAACATGATCATGATCTCATAATCTATGCTACAGTGATATCTCACTGAACTATTACTTCAGTTTTAGATCGCTTAGATTTATATTTTGCGTAAGATTGTATCATCAAATAACTTCACCCAGAAGTTATCATTGAGCTGATATTCTCTGGACCAATTTTGTAATGGTAGGATCACCACCCATAAGAGTGATCAGAGATAGTAACGGTTTGGTTACCACCCGTAAGTATGATCAGGTTCTTTTTGAGGTTATCAAAAAGGAGTAAATCCTCTGGGTTGAGGTTGGAGAGTAGGCGAGAAGCTAGCTCTGTTAAAAGCTATGATTGTGTGCACTCTGATTGATTTCGATGTGTGATAAAAAAATTATTTGTGCCATACACACTATTCTACCCCCTCTAGTGTGTTTTTCACTTGGTATTAGATTGTTAGAGTATGATTCTTTTTAGACTCACAGTCTAGTTGAATCTCGATCCTTACTATGGCATATAGTCCTAACACATCATACACTATCACAGATAATTCACAAGTACCTATGAAATTTTTTGATACTTTAATTTCTTTTTTTGCTGGTATTATGAATGCATTAAAGCCGGGAGATGATGAAGAGATGATGCCCTTATGCAAAAATTCAGAAATTCTTGATGAATAACAAAAGGAATTTTGGCAACGTATGAGGCAAATAGGATGAAGAAGAGGACACTATACCACGATATTTTCAGTTCAAAAAGAAAGGTCACATGAAAACAAATTGTCCTCTTCTAAAGAACAAAGGATATAGAAAAGACATTGATGGAGAAAAAAAGCAAGAAGCATGAGGCTAGACACATGGGGAGAAAGTGATCCAGAAGAACTTTCTTCAGATGACGATGGCAAGAACGACAATGAGATATGCTTCATGGCGGGAAGCAACAAGGTAAAATCTAAACTGTTCTCTATTGAAGGCCATATCTATAGTGAAGATATGTTTGCAGACATGGAAGGAGCTTATGAATATCTAGTAGAACTCTTTGAAGACTTGGCAACTAAATTTGTTATGCTTAAAAAATTACATGATTCATTAAAAGAACAACTTGCTATGGTTAATCATAAAAATGAAGAGTTGTTTACTAAATGGTAGAAATTACAAAAGATTGTTAATAACATTGATGAAACTGCCCTAAAGACCAAGACTTTAGAATTAACGGAGGCTAATAAAAAATTAGCTAGGTTGAACTTATAAATTTTAACTTGGCCAAAGACTTAAATGAGAAAATTAGCACCTTAAATTCTAAAGATATTGAGCTTAAAGAAATAAATCAAAAGGTCTATACTCATGAAGAAAAAATCAAACAATTAGAAAGGGATAAATCCAATTTGATAAAAGAGAAAAATAGCACCTTAAAAATCTAAAGAGTTAGAGATTAAAACTTTGAATAAAAAGGTAACTATCTATTCTAAAAAATTAGAACAACTTGAAAAAGAAAATTCTAATTTAATTAAAGAAAAAACATGGCTACTGAATTAGAGATGAGTGAAAAAGAGAAAAATTATAAGGATAGAATTAGTGTGCTAGAAAGTGAAAATCATAATCTTAACAACACAATAACAAAATTTCACTATCACTCAAAAGAACTTTAAAGGGATGTTAGATGTGCTTAATAATAATTAGCAAACATGGCCTAGGTTTTAAAAAGAAGCAAGTACCTAAAAGCCTAGGAAACCCATGAATAAGAGATTTGCTAGACATATAAGCCTTCCGTCTAGCATACATGATGTAAACATGTTTTCACTTCTCATAGACACTCAAATGTTACATTCTAGCATTGTAATAAAAGAGGACATGTGATGCATTGTATTTATCCTGAAAATTTCATGTGGATTTCTAAACATCATATTAAGCAAAGAAAATCATCTGCTAACACTTCCAGATCCAAAAAATGGATACCAAAAGGTTCATCGTTTCTTGCATGTGCATCAACAGGATTCAGGTGATAGCATGTATCGTATTGGTAAAAAAGATGAAATATTTAATGGATTAAAAGATTATTTTTGGCTCATGGATTTATGACTTGAAAAATAGAGGTGACGAAGTTGAAAATACATGTGGGAGGATATACTATTTAACTTCATCATCTGTTCGTGATATATTTGATTGGAACATGACATCATGGGGCACTTCATATGTTGCATGGGCATATACGTGAGCCATTGACATCGTCGTTTGGATACTCATACATGTTTATCATTGTTGTAATTGAAATTTTTGATGAGGTTTTGGTATGAAATTTGTTAGAAATCTTAGAAACATTAAATATGACTTTGATGATGACATTTTATGTTAATGAAGAATCCACATACTCAAATTGTGCGTAATTGATTGTTCATTGTTAGCATGCCTAATTGTTTAAATTTTTTTGAGTTGACATAGTCATGTAACCTATGAAAAATTGTTGGATAATGTTTAGACTCTAAAAGATTGAACTTTTTTTGATTGTCTTTACACTTATATACATATGATTCTTTTTGGATGATTTAAGTAGTAGGAGATGCCTTCATTCTGAGACAACAACATAGAAAAAGAAAAAGGAAAGCAAAGAAAAATATTGGCAAAAATTGGCCAAAGAAAATAAAAATGATTAAGAGAATGAGAATATGAAAATATTTTTAATGCCGGTGGCTAGTAACCAGATTGCGGGGGGTTGTTGAGCAATGCGTACGACATATAGTAGATGAAATAACCACGTAACGCACCTCAACTTCAAAGGATCTGAAACTTAACATCATGGTATCCTATGTTGGTTGTCTCCTTACATTATGCTTGAAAGTTTATTCCAAAGAGATGAATATAGAAAAAAAATTGTTTAAGATAATTTATGGGTTTGATTTTTTGGTTTCCACTCATATACCAATGATTCAAGTAAGTTATTTGATAATATCTTCTTTGTATATTTAAGCAATGACCGTATGTTTTTGATGTTCATGATGTTGTGTATGCTTTGAATTAGTGGGGAGTAAACATTAATATGAAAGTCAATATTAATATAGTGTTTCTTTGATGTGCTAATTTTATTTCATGCATTATGCTTAAAAAATCTCAATGAAGTTGATGATATTTTCTTGCATATGTGTATCTTTTTCAATTGATGTCAAAAGGGAGGGAGAAAGAAAAAATTGAATATTATAAAGTGATGCATGAAGTTAGGGGGAGCATTGAGCATTGAGCATCATGTAAGAGAGATATAAAAATTTCAGATAGACATGCTTATACTTTTTGCCTAATGTCAAAAGGGGAAGATATAGAAAAATTGAGATATGCATGGACTTAGGGAGAGCTTGTCAAAATATTCATGAGGGCACATAGATGGGGGGAGCATTTATCATGTTTATGATCATGCGTATATTTTGACATAGATCTACATTTGTTTTTATCTCAATTTTCTATACTTTTTTGACATCATCAAAAAGGAGGATATTTTTGGCCTAGTTAGCCCACAAACTAGGTCACACTTTTAATTTTGATGATGACAAACAAGTCACATTACTATTAATATGTTTGTTGAGTGACTTTCAAATCAAAACAAGGCTACATTGACCAAAGGACATTTTCATAATTTCTACAGCATTCAATTTGCCCCAAAGATGCTCAGAAATCATAGCACATGGCCAAAGCACATTATGATAATTCTACATGAATTATGGCTTAAAAATCATGGCCAAAAATCAAGTAGGAGATGGATGTGCAATTTGGTAATACTATCTTGGTTAAACATCTTCTACAAAGTCAAAGAAAGAGGGAGAATGTAATTTGATCAAAGACTTGGTCAAACTCATCCAGAAAGTCAAATTATAAAGGAGGAAGAATTCATGGAAGATTGCATATTGGAGTGACTACTACAGTCCTAGTGCAAGTGGGATTCAAAGAGTTCATGTGCACAAAAAAACTCTAGTTGGCTACTAGAGTTAATGTGCAACATGAAGTTTGAGTTCTACTAGAATTCATGTGCATATTAAACACAAAGAGTTCAAGTCAAGCAAACAACTCAAGAAGTCTAAAGCTACTAGGAGTTGGGCTCTTGGATCCACTCCTATTTAAACCCCTCATGTGCAAAGCCTAAACTCCTAAGGAGAGAAAATATTTCTACATGATAAATTCCAAAACCCCAGCCAGCCTTACCCTCACTAAGCCTTCAGCTTGGTCGGCCCCAGTATGAAGAGGTCATTTTTGTGGAGAATATACAGAGAATATACGCCCAAAGATACCATTATAGTAATCTGTTCAGAGAATATACGCCCAAAGATAGCCTCAGTATGAAGCTATAAAAAATACAATTCACGATAAAAAAATACTAATTGATATAATACAAAATAAAAAATCAGATAGAAATCACCAACACATAGATCGTAGGATTGTGATCATGGCAGCGAAAACCGTGCATCAATCAAGTTCTGTAGAGAAAGATATCCTCACTTGAAGTTCTGGGGTTGAAACTGTAATGCCTAATTTCTACAGGGGCTTCTGTGCAACAGTCCTGATGGCCTGGGTTTGGTCGGGCATGGGTGCGTGATGGCCTGGGTGCTGACCTGGATGTTGGCCTGGGACTGTCCTTGGATTGTCATGGGTCTGTGATGGCCTACGATGCTTGCACTCAAGCTATGAGGGGATGGTGGCTGGGCAGCTTGCTTGCATTGGGAGAATAAGGGTGCGTCCAATAACATTGATGAGGGAAGGGGGCCGACTGTGTGTGTGTGTGTGTGTGTGTGTGTGTGTGTGTGTGTGTGTGTGTGTGTGTGTGTGTGTGTGTGTGTGTGTGTGGATCCCCACACAACCATGTCGCCCCAAGGTATAAATGAAGACATTGGGCAGTTCTGAAGCACTGTGGTGATACGGTGTGTGGCCATCCAGATGACCGCGTTGATGTTCAAATTCTGATGGACTTTTGAGGGCCAAACTTCGAGCTACACCATCACGACCGTGTTGTTTTATTACACGGTTGGGTTGGGTTGGATTTTATGCCTACACGCTAGAGTTTTGGGGATGTTATAAATAGCTGGATGTGTCGTTAGAGCAGGGGAGCCGACCACTAGCTTCGTTTTGCTCCAGTTTTCATCCCTTTTTCTTTTTGTAATTAGTTCTAGGAGTAGGAGTAGGAGTAGATTAGATTAGGTTTTTAATCCTTCATTGGTGCATATGTATCTTGGAGACTTTTGTATTGCAACTGGTTGAAGCTAAGTATTTCGTTCCTTTTTTCTATTTCATTATATGTTTTCTCATTCTCTGTGATTATCTTTGTGATACTTAATGTTTAGTGTGTAGTATTTTCATCTAAGGCATGGTTGATTTCTATTGTAGGATGAAGATGGGTTGAATTAATTGCTTAGCTACTAGATTGCCTAATTAGGGGGTTTCCATGGATGTTTGATTAGAGTTACATGCTATCCATGTCACCAACGATAGTTAGGCATGGATTAGAGCCTCCATGCGATGGCCGGAGTTCTATCTACAATAGTGGCGTTAACAATGGTTGGAAAATATTATTGAGCATCATGCACCCATTTGTGTATCGATGACCAACGAGAGTTGGCTTGGTGATACGAAGGGTAGTTTTATCATAACATCTCGATAGTGTGGGGTAGGTAATAACATAAGGGATGATCATATCATAGCATCACGAGAGGTGGGGGTAGGTGACATCCTTAGGTTAGACAACCTCACCTTAGGATCGATTCGATAGCTAGTGATGATTTCAATCTTATGTTCAACCCTCATTAAGAGGATACCTAGCCCTAGGCCGACTATATATATGGTTTTGAAGCACTAGTCGTTTTGCACATAAACTGGTGTATATGTATTTCATATGAACTCTTGTATTTGTATTGCATAAACCCATGTATTTATATTGCACATGAACTCTTGAATCCAACTTGAACTCTTAGAAAAATTCCAATTCCACATGAACTCTTGTAGCCAACTGATTAGTGTTTATATTATATATATTTCATATATTTTCCCCGTGCATTTCATACCACTTCACCACAAGTTTCACATCGTTTCTTCCACTTTTTAGATTCTTTTTATTCTTGTGCTTCATGTGTGTATTTCTGGTCAAACCATGGAGTTTCGGGACCCAAGAGCGATGACATAAGGTTTAGGAGCAATTAGAGAAGTGACGAGACTCAATTCAATAAAGGAGTGATGGAGGACTTAAGCCCCCACACGATCGTGTGTCACCCACACACGGCCCTGTGGGATGACACAGCTCATAGGCCAAGAAAAGCCCACACATGAATGTTTGAAACAGTCGTGTGTGCCATTATACTAAGGAGCCGAAGCAAGAGCAACATGATCGTGTGGATCCCCATACGACTGTGTCACCCCAAGGTAGAAATGAAGACATGGGGCAGTTTTGAAGCACTGTGGCGAGCGGTCATGTGGCATCCATACGACTGCGTTGATGTACAAATTTTGAAGCACCTTTGAGGGCCAAACTTCGAGCTACGCTGACACGACCGTATCGATTTCTCACACTGTCGGGTCGGGTTGGGTTTTCTGCATACACGCTAGAGTTTTGGGGATGTTATAAATAGCTGGATGTGTCGTCAGAGCAGGGGAGTCGACTGATTTGTAGTGAAAATTGTATATTTACGCCCCCTAACTACCCCCATTTTGTACTAAAAAGTAGGCTTAATCTTGCTCTTTTGAGTATATACTCACTTTATGTTTCATATAAGGGCTTATTTGCATTCTTTGCACAAAACATCATTATATGAACTAATTTCTTCTTCTCCTATTTTCAGGTACTCCTGGGAGTCTTAGGGATTTTCCAGAATTTTCTGGAATTTTTTTGAGATTTATGGGTATTTTTCCGCAATTTTTGGAAGGGAAAGGCATTAAAAGGGGGGAATAGAAATTAAATGGAGCGCCTCGTGGCGCGATCCCATGGTACCACGTGGCGTCGATCCGACATCCAGGCACCGCCTGCTTCTTGTAGCGGGCTGAAGACCTGCCCGCAGCTGCGGGCGGGAATGGGGATGCGCGTGCCCCGGAATTTCGAAGCCAGCTTCGCCTGCTATTTTGTGCGGGTAGATCAGTCGTGCGGGCCGGGTTCCGACCCGGCCCTGATCCACTTTTCAAAGCACAGGCACGCGTAACTTGGCTTTGGGCATGTCGGGCACCCAGCGCTCCGACCCGCAAGCCTGCAACTCAGACCCGCAATGCGAATTAGGGCTATTGTCATGCCTGGGGAGATTTCCAGGAGCTTATCCTTGGATTTTTACTGTTCCATTGGGGGTGTTAGACCCCCATCTTCTTTCCCAAAGGTTAGGGCTAGGGTTGGAGACCATTGGAGGTTAGGAGAACTTGGATGAGCTTCAAGGAAGAGGAAAGCTTGGGGTTTTAGGGCTCTATTTGGTGATCTCTTCCCCTCTCTTGTATCATTTGATTTCTAATGCTTTGTATGAATATTATTGAATGATTGTTGAATGAGAGTGAGACCCATTTGATAGTTGTTTGATTAATTACTTGTAATGAGGATTGGTGTGTTCATTTTGCATGATTATCATCTTTCTTCCATTATGAAGTCCTAAAGCCATTTGAGTGTGGAACTGGGATTAACTAAGGTTTGTGAGCTTGATTAGTGATGATTCATATGTTGTATTTAATGGATTTTGCATGCCTTGAAATGGGTGCTAAATAGTGTTGATTGGTGGGTTGTGCCCTAGTTTTGATTGAGTCGTGTGCTACTCTTGGTGGGGCCGTAGAACGGCAGTGTACCTTAAGGGTCACACCTACGTGCACCATCCTTACATCTATTGAAACGGATGCAAGGATCGATTCACGAGCTATTGTTAGGGATTCCAACCCGTTAGTCAACACACGAATGAGTCGTGCATTACCCTTGGTGGGGCTGTAGAACGGCGGTGTGCCTTAAGGGCATTGCCTAGGTGCACAACCCTTGCATACCTTGAAATGGATGTAAGGGTTGATTCATTTGAAATGAACTTATTACTAACCAACTCACAACCCTAATGACACCCCATTCCATACACTCTTCCTTGCTTGACTAACCTCCTACTTTGGTCTCCACCCTACCTATCTTGGGTTTGGCTAAACCGTGTCACCCCACACTTCCACTCACCACACTTGTTAGTTTAGTTGGTTGTACCAACACTTTTAGCATTCCTTAACCAATTGAGATTTTCACTATGAAACGAATTGTCTCTATGGATTCGACCCCGTACTCGCGGGTTTATATTGCATTTGACACTCCTTCTCTTGGGAGGCGAGCATGAGCATCCTACTTGGATCGCGCATGCCCTCGCGGTCAATCATCGACCACTAGCTTCATTTTTGCTCCATTTTTCATCCATGTTTCTTTTTGTAACTAGTTCTAGGAGTATGAGTAGATTAGATTAGGTTTTTATATGTTTTCCTTCATTGGGGCACATGTATCTTGGAGACTTTTGTATTGCAACTGGTTGAAACTAAGTATTTCTTTCCTCTTTTCTCTTTCATTATATGTTTCATTATATGTTTTCTCATTCTCTGTGATTATCTTTGTGATAATTAATGTTTAGTAAGTAGTATTTTCATCTAGCACATGGTTGATTTCTATTGTAGGATGAAGATGGGTTGAATTAATTTCTTAGCTATTGTATTGCCAAATTAGGGGTTTTCCATGGATGTTTGATTAGATTTACATGAGTTACATGATATCCATGTCACCAATGATAGTTAGGCGTGGATTAGAGCCTCCATGCGATGTCCAGAGTTCTATTTACGATCGTGGCGTTAACGATAGTTGGGGAATATTGTCGAGCGTAATGCACCCGTCGTGTGGCGATGACCAACAAGAGTTGGCATGGCCATACAAAGGGCAGGGGCGGAACCAGCTTGTGGCTACCCTAGGTAGAAAAAACCAAAATTTTTTAATACATATTTCTCTCTTCCCTCACGTGAAGGGTTGTTAGAGTCGTCCGCTATAAGCCTGTAGCTAGGCGCTAGCCTCCAGGCATCCGTAAGGCTTTTGGGGGGGAAATCAATAAAAAAATATTTTTATAACAATGTTCTGACTTCTGAACTTCCCATTGTTCCAATTTGGCTTTTAGATCTATTCTCTTCCCAGCCCCCTCTTGATCTCTCTGCTCCCCGACCGACGTCCTTGCTCCATGACCACAAGACGATCGATCCTCCGGACTGGCCATCGCCCATGGAAACCTCCAGGCTCCGGTATCCCATGCCCAAGCAATCCTCAGTACCCCTGTCAACTGCATTCTGATGTGAGTATTTTCTCAATTCGTTTCTTCTTCTTCTTCTTTTGGATAGACATCGGAAAGTAATATAGTGGGTATATGTATATGTTGTTGGGGGATGTATGCCCTCAGCTTATTTGTATTGGATGCAAATGGATTTCATAAGTCGCAAAGAGTTTGCGATATAAGTTTAGAACATTAAGGATGTGGGAATTTTGTATATGATGCAAAAGAGAATTAAATGTGTCGCAAAATATTTACTGCATATTTAATATAATAAATGCAAGAAAAATATTCCCTGGATGACGGGATCATCCCGGTCTAAGCGCAGGTTTAAACCGCGTCAAAAACGGACGCCAAACACACAAAATAAAGCCAAAACAGTGAAAAAAAGCCAAATTTGGCATTGTGGGTCGGGCACCAGCTAGGCGGCCGCCCGACCCGCCTGGAGGCCACAGTAGTGGGTTTTAAAACCCAGTTTTGTGTAACGGCTACAGTGTTTGCGAAAAAATAGTTTTGGGCTATGTTTGGACACTCGTTTGAGCGGTCAAATGAACTCGGAATGACGTGCGGTTTCTTCCTACGTGTTCACCGTCCAACCCTCTTCAATTTGATAGGTTGTATCACTTGCGAAGCTCGACGGAGAGGGAGAAAAAATTCGCTAAAGTTTGGTCTTTGTGAAAGGCAAACTTTAATTAATTCTTCCTCCAAAACTTTTAGTCCCACATCGGATATGGAGTGAAGGGGATGGGTCAGCCGCCGATGTAAATAGGGGCCTACTCCCCTCTTTGAAACGCGTCCCAAGCTCCAGATCTGAGTAGCTCCATTAAACGTGAGCAAGCCTGGATCTGAGCTCAAATTAAATATTCTCTTTCTCCCTAAATTTCTTCCTTGCTCCTGTTCGGGCTCTAGCAAAGCATGGAAGGAGTTCAGATCGGATCCAAAGTCTTGACGAAGGATCCACTCAAGGTGAAATCTTCTTCGACGCGTGGTTGAGTCAACGACAAGGGTGTTGCTCGCCTTAGGATGCGGTGCGGTTCGAGAAGCAGTTTGGCTCGGGATGCGGTTCGGCTCGGAACAAGGAGCGGCTCGGGATGCGGTTCGGCTCGAGAGAAGCGGCGCGGGGACCAAAGAAATGTTGCTGAAAACGATGCTTCGTTTCTACGAAAATGAAGTGAAAGATATGTAGTTTAAATTAAGTATGTGTTTATAAATTGCATATGTTAGATAGATCTATCCTTAGGGGTTGATCGGACCCAACCTCCGTATAGTAGAGATCTCGGCTATGGTTTGTTCTCTTTAGGGCTTAACTTTAAAATGTTTTAAGTCTATTTTTCGCTGCTATTTTTGATAACTTTGTCTGAGCGACTTATGCCGGACATCGTATTTATGGCCCTAAGGACCAAGAAAACCATTCAATGGTATCAGAGCCGGTTCTACTTTGATCTATAGTTTTGCAATTTATAAAATGTATGTGCTACGACATGTTTTCTCCATCAGATGGAGGTTTTAATTTAAACTTTAAAAATGTCATTTTTAAAGCAATGTTTTTATTTTCAAAAATTGTTTTTGTAATTAGATTTAATTTTATTTTGAAATTAGATCTTTAAAATTATGTGATAATTTTGGATGTAACTTAAACTTATGCGATAACATTTAGGTTGCATGTTTAGCAAGAAAAAAATTATGAGATAAATTTTTATTGCTTTGTTATGCCATGCTAAATTGTTTAGTTAATGTTTTTAATGGTTATATTTGCTAATTTTGATTATGTTATAATTCAAGAAAGACTATTAGGATAGACAGTAAAAACTTCCAGAAAAATTATGAGATAATTTTGGACATGCTATGATTTAAAAATTGTTGCAACAAATTAAATTCCTATTTAGGGTAGTCCTATCTTAATTATTATTTTAATTGTTCTAATAATAATTTCGAACAAAAGGCTAAGATTTAAATTGTTGCAACTTGAATTTTTAAAATGCCTAATACATGATTAGGATAGCACCCTAAACATCCTTATAGTTGATAAGGACATTAATAAAAGTTATTAACCAATCCTAATAATTTTGAATTTTAGGATTCAACTAGTTGATAGGATTGACTAGTTTTAATGAAGCCATTTCTAATCATACTGGACACATATGAATAATAAGTTTCCTTCAATGGACCATGATCCGGTCTAGTGTGTTTTGACTAATGTTGAAGATCACCATAGTTTGATTTGGGATAGTGATCCTGGCCTAGTCAAATTCCTGGCCATGTTCTGTTGGACCGCAAGGATGCGAATTATGATTATGTGACATCGTCAATTATATCTAGTCAATTACTTTAAAAAATTTCTTCAAGATTAGCCGTAACCTTCCTTGTTTTAGAGGTTGGTAACTATAGGCGCAATGTTATAGTTGTTGAGCACACTCAAGCTATGTCATAGCTACTTTATGGAAACCAACTTCTCAATACATGAGATGTAGTCTAGACTTAACCCAAACCGTTGTGTCGAGCCCATACACCGAGCGCCGGCGTAAGTTAGGCTAGACATGAAAATAAGGGTCTAACTAGATTAGTCATTATGATTTGGATGAGCACACTCATGATCATAAGTGGCTAGGGGTAAAAACCAATAAGGGAATCATATATGATATGATTGATGAAGAGTCATCTACCAATCGTAGAGTAAAGCAATTTGTTGAGCACACTCAAGGTTGTGAGGCTCAGTATGTTGGATCTCTTTCCCATTTAATTTAATTTAATTAAATCGTTCATTATTATGGCTAAAAATGATCGCAAAAATAGTGGGAGGATATAGTTAGATAAAAGCCATTCTATCTATATTTAAAATTGAACATATGCTTAGCTATGATAGTTCTATGTTTACCGATGAAATCAAAAACATAATATCCTAAGAGTATAAGTTAACTAGTCCAAATGGTTGGTTAATGGAATATCAACTCAAAATCTAATTGATAGACTAAACTATAATATCATTGACATTAAAATGACCTTCTTAGCACATGCTTAAGGACAATAATTTTCTTAAGCTCTGGGTCCAACAAATAAATGCATGCTACCTGTCACTCGCCTCTATGAGGGGCAGCTTGAACATACTGATGTTCAAAGAATGTTTCTGCTACAATTTGTTGAGTCAACTCAAGATTGTATGGAAAATGGTTTTGATCCATAAAGTTCGAAACTTCGATCAAATTGTTTGAATCGAAGATGAGTGCATAAGCGGTGCAAGACTATATATTCCAAATGGATCTTGAGACGAGCAACTTGTTGAGTACACTCAAGGTTCCAAAGCTCAAGCATTTGGATACATGAGATGTTTGCACGGCTATTATTTGTGTTGAGACGCGTAATATCTAAATAAGATTTAGAAAAGGTAGAAGGAATTAAGGAAAGTCAATTGAGTAAGAAAGTTTTTTATCTATCATTAGTAAAGGCAAAAGTAGGAGGAATTGAAAATGTGACATATTTGATGTCACGAATTCAAGATAATCGTTATACAAAATAGATTGTCATACGTGTTGGAAAAGGTGCAATTGTTGTTTCTTGGACCATAGAGACGTCTAAAATTTTTGGCGAATGTCGTCACCTTGCTTCTGAAGCAATGAGTAATTTGTATAACGATAATGTATTAAATATTAATACATGAATATGTAAGACAATAGCAAAACTTATATGGCAAAATAGACTAGGCCGTACCGAAGAGACTAAGCTTCACAAGTCACATAAAGAGGGGTCTGACCTCTCGTATTATGACTCAATAGACACTTGTGAATCTTGTCTCAAAGGTATGATGGCCGAAAATCCATCTGTAAGACAGTGGGAGAATGAGTTGGTGAACTCGTAGTCTAGTACATATGGATGTACCCGGACCCAAGTCTAAGTTAGTCATGATAAGTTGTTCTTATTTTATTACGACACGTGTTCTTGCTGAAACACAAGTCTGATAAAATAGATAACACAATGAAAGAAGTATGTGAACTGCTTCAATCAGATCGAAGAGGCTAATACTTAGCTATATAATTCTTGTGTAATTAAAAGAAATGTGATTTTCTCTCAGGTCTCTTAACACATCGGTGTGTTAGAGAGCATGAATCGCACTTTGTTAGACATGGTGCGATGAATGGCAAGGGGCTCTAAGTTATAATCCTCCCTCTCGGTTAAGTCCCAGATAGTAATGCCTAGGTTCTTGATAAGGTTCTATGAGGACCTTATCAACAAGATATTCATTAAATCAATCGTTAGGAAGTTAAAGGATTACTTTAGTCTCGTGAGACGAAGAGTCGAGTACAAAATCATAGTTGATGATGACTTAGTCAACTTCAAGGATGTCATTTAAAGTAGGGACTCTGATTAATAACTTGATGCAATCCAAAAAGGTCCGTGCAAGTAAATAAAGTATGGACTTTAGTTTACGTGTCCAAAGAAAGTGTTTCTTATTGGCTGCAAGTAAATCTTCAAGACAGAAAATTGGTGTAGAAAGAAAATAATGAAGTACAACTTATATTGGTTGAGATCGGTTATCATCATAACTCCTATAAATGGATTATGATAAAGCTGTCTCGCCATCAGATGTGTACAGATCTACTCAGACTGAACTCGATGTAAATGCTCATGATGACCATGAAAACTGGAGCGTTCATGTATAGTCTGTTTTCTAGATATGATTTAGAAGAAGGAACTTACATGAATCGGCCAGAGAGTTTTCAAGGTCAGTGGGAGCGAATAAAAAACATGGGAGCCATCAAGAAGCAGAAACATATGTTTTGACAAAGTGGTCAAAGAGTTTAACACTTTATCAGAAATGATTATGAACCGTCTAAATGACCAGTAACTTATTTGGATTATTTTCGTAAGGTACGATTAGCTGGATGAGATCCAGGCGAGACATTAATTATGGATTCCAAGAGACCAAGGAAATTATTTGGATGAGATTCAAATGTGTGGTCTAACATGAACATAGAAAACTCCTTAAGTCTATAACTAAAGACGGTTTAGCAGATTCACTCACGAAGGCTCTGCTATATAAAGTCTAGAGAGACTTATGTGTAAATGCGGTATGAGATACCTTGATAAATGGGGCTGTGTGCAAGTGAAACATGTTGGGAGATAGGTATGCCCTCAAACTCGAGGCAGTTTATCTCTTTGTATATGTAC
Organism: Scilla litardierei; assembly: GCA_030789695.1. NCBI lineage: Eukaryota > Viridiplantae > Streptophyta > Magnoliopsida > Asparagales > Asparagaceae > Scilla > Scilla litardierei. The sequence continues at coordinate 626,290,426 of CM061142.1, forward strand.
AAACATCTTGTTCAAAATTACAGTAAGCTATAGGGTAAGAATTTATCTAAGTTAAATCATAATGTAGTCGATGTTAGAACTTAGGTTAAGTCCTAAGACTTAATGCAAGGTTAAACAAGTATCGAAATGAGGATCTCGATCATAGAGAATTGTTTGACCGTTAGTAGCATAAGTCTGAAATCGTTCACGGTCATAGATGTTTCGAGAAAAAGATATCGAAACATCGGATAGACCATTGTGTTTTAGTCTTCACCATGTAATGGTGACGATGATCTCATGGTCGTTTGACTTGGCGAAGTCGAAGACGAGACATATGTACTCATTAGAGAATGAGTTTATTGAACGACCCAACAAGGGTTATCATATGGTTATGATTGACCAATCTATCAATGATAACTCTTAGTGATGATAGACAAGTTAACCTTTTGACTTGAGGTCATTGTACGAACCTGTACGTGAACGGTGTCAATTAGGTCACTGATCTAGCCTCAGGGGCAGGCCCCATTGAAAGGTTTATGGTTGGGTGACATTTGAAGCGTACGAGGAGAGTAATGACCAAGATAGGATTCATCTATCCTGGTCAATGGGAGTTATTGTCACAATGTTAGTTCGATCTTTAGTGAAAACTCTGGCCAGAGTATGTTGGAAGAAGTCCAACATTATTTAACTAAAGATCGATGGAGACTAACCAAGTTCAAGTTGGTAGGGTTGACAGTTGACCATACCCTAGGCTTGACTAAGCGGTATAGTTTTGACAAAAAGACTATAACTGCGGTATTCATCACGGACACAGTCAGGGTGGTCCCGATAATACTCATGTCAATGAGTTAAACATATAAGCATGATACCAAAACAGGGATGGCACTTGCTACTAGTGGTCTCTGTAGTCTGGGGTTTCGAGCTCCACCTGTAGTAGGGTCAGGCTGTAGGGTCTCACACAGAGTGATGCCTTCGTCAAGTAATAGGTAGAAATTAGGGAGAATATGCATTTGATGCAAGGGATAAAATACTGCAAAGAGTTTGCAGTTAGCTTCTACATTTGGGATAAAAGATCTTGAGTGCAAGTGGGAGATGTTGGTAGATGTATGCCCTCAGTTCATTTGTATTAAATGCAAATGGATTTTATAAGTCGCAAAGAGTTTGCGATATTATTTTAGAGTATTAAGGATGTGGGAATTTTGCATATGATGCAAAAGGGAATTAAATGTGTCGTAAAATATTTACGTGCATATTTATTATAATAAACACGAGAAAAAGGTTACCTGGATGACGGGATCGTACCAGTCTAAACGCATGTTCAAACCGCGTCAAAAAACGGACGCCAAACGCATAAAATAGAGCCAAAACGGTGAAAAAAGCCATATTTGGTATTGCGGGTCGGGCGCCCGCTAAGCGGCCGCCCGACCCGCATGGAGGCCACATTAGGATTTTTTTAACCCAGTTTTGTGCAACGGCTGTAGTTTTTGCGAAACTAGTTTTGGGCTATGTTTGGACACTCGTTTGAGGGGTCAAACGAACTCGAAATGATGTGACGTTTCTTCCTACGCGTTCAATGTCCAACCCTCTTCGATTTGATAGGTTGTATCACTTGCGAAGCTCAACGATGAGGGAGGAAAAATTCGCTAAAGGTTGGCCTTTGTGAAAGGCAAACTTTTATTAATTTTTCCTCCAAAACTTTTAGTCCCACATCGGATATGGAGTGAAGGGGAGAGGTCAGCCGCCTATGTAAATAGGGGCCTAATCCCCTCCTTGAAACTCATCCCAAGCTCCAGACCTAAGTAGATCCATTAAACGTGAGCAAGCCAGATTTGAGCTTAAATTAAATATTCTCTTTCTCCCTAAATTTCTTCCTTGCTCCTGTTCGGGCCTAGCAAAGCTACGAAGGAGCTCAGATCGGATCCAAAGACTTGACGAAGGATCCACTCAAGGTGAAATCTTCTTCGTTGCGTGGTTGGCTCAGCGACAAGGGTGTTGCTCGCCGTAGGACGCGTTGCAGTACAAGAAGTGATTTGGTTCGGAACGAGGAGCGGCTCGGGATGCGGTTCGGCTCGGGAGAAGCGGCGCAGGGACCAAAGAAATGTTACTGAAAACGACGCTTGGTTTTCTACGGAAACGAAGTGAAAGTTATGTAGTTTAAATTAAGCATGCTTGTATAAATTGCATATGTTAGATAGATCTATCATTAGGGGTTGGTCAGACCCAACCTCGAGATAGTAGAGATCTTGGCTAGGGTTTATTCCCTTTAGGGCTTAACTTTAAAATGTTTTAAGTCTATTTTCCGTTGTTGTTTTTGATAACTTCGTCCGACCGACTTAGGCCGGACGTTGTGTTTATGGCCCTAAGGACCAAGAAAACCCTTCATATGTTTCTGCCCAAATATCTCATTGGGCCTACTTGGAAGATTATATTATGTCTTATGAACCTGCATCATGTGTACGGTATACCATAGTTTGATTTAATCAAAAATGGGACTATTGAAACATGGCATCCAGCCAATATTTCTTTTGTGCTTGTATGTGTGTTTGTGTGCATAAACGGATGTGTATGCTCTAGATAATTCATTTTGAGTTCCAATCGAAGCATATGCAATTATGTACATTGCTTATTTCTTCTTTATTTAGGACATTTCCAGTACTGAAAGAGTCTGTAAGATTTATGTGAGCATTTGCTTGGATGAATTTTAATGTGTTCGCCCATATTTTATGTTTACCTGCTCTGATGAATTTCATTCTTGCAAAGAAAGAGTATTTCTAGGTCGGTTGCCCCCTGGGATTCCTTTTGTTTACGTGCTCAGATGAATTAGAAGGGCGTTGTCTCTTGGCATCCTATATCTCTAATTTAGAACATCGTCTTGTTATATTGTATGGTTGCGGTTTATCGATAGAACGGCTGGACCATATTTGCTATATGCCAATTTTTTCCGAGGACGGCTGAACCATTGTCTCCAGTCTCCAGGAAAATAGAGAAAACATTCTGTTGTTTGGTAACAAAAATTCTTAAAGGGTAAAAATCCCAATTCCAATATTGACAATTTAGTGGGAAAACAGTGTTTGGTGCCATCACTGCCATTTTTATTTGGGCCACTATTTGTTTATTTTCACTATCAATGATCATATATTCATCTATGTAAAAATTAATTGAGTATCATTTCTTAGGCGTTCACACTACGTCGCCTCGGTCGTCCACATCCCGGTCCTGGTGATCTATGCCAGTGATGCGATAGTCGTCCAACCCTCCGAGTCTCCAACGATCGCTAGAGTTTAAGTTGAAATCCTAAGGTTTGTCATTATTTACTGGCTTACTGCTTTTTATTTGTTGTTGAAAAGTTTGTGAATTATTTTGATACTTGTTGAAAAAACCCTATAGACTTCATTGACTCTTATTAAAATCTCTTTTATGACATACCTATGTTCTACACCCTATTTATCCTCTTCCCCATTAATTTCTTTAACCTTTGTTAACAAATTATTAACATATAGAAAATTGTCATACATCTCGTTTGCTCTTTTCTCCTTTTTTTCTTTTTTACATCCATGTGAACAATTTTGATTCTTATAAATATATTAATTTTTGAAGATAAAATGTTTCGAAAAGAAATGAAAATTTTGTTTTCATTTTATTCAAAAAAAAGATGTTATTAGGGACTCAAGCGAAACACATTTTGTGGAGCCAATGGTAAATGATATTTCTTCATCGACTTCTATAAAACAAATGCAACATCCTCCGAAGCTTCAAAAGGTTAAGGATACACTATCACATGATCCAGGATTACGTCAAGCAATATGGAAATATCCATATAAAGAACAAAATGAAATTCGACGTCGTTACATATCAATGGGGCCATGCCAACCAAAACTTCAAGAATATCCAAGAAATGAAGAAGGACGTAGCTTTCGACATGATTGGTTAGAGTATTTCGAAGCAACTGATTGTGCATATTGTTTTCCTTGTTTTCTCTTTGATAGCAATTCCTTACACTATCATAAACAAGAAGCTTAGATTTCAAAAGGATTTAATAGTTGGAAAAGAGCTGGAGAAAAAGATAGTCATTTTCGAGTGCATGAAGGAGAAACATGATCAATACATTCAAAAAATGTTTTAATGCTAGATGCTTGAAAAAACCATCTCAAAATATTCAGAAACATTTGACCTTACAAGTTGAAGCTGAAATAAAGAAAAATCGTTTTCGTATTGTCACTACAGTTAATGTTATTCGTTGGCTAGCATGTCAGGGATGTGCTCTTAGAGGACATGATAAATTTCATGATTCAACAAATCGTAGGAACTTTATTGAATTGCTCAAGTATAGTGCAACTCTTAATTCGCAAGTTGCAGAAGTTATCTTAGAAAATGCCCATGGAAATGCTTCTTATACTTCACTATTGGTTCAAAATCAAATTATGGAAATCATGGGAGACTTGGTAAGAAGAAAGATTTGTGAAGAAATTGGTGAGTTTAAGTTTTGTATTCTAATTGATAAATCTCGTGATGAATCTAATTGTGAACAGATGGCTATCGTGTTAAGATTTGTTAATGATGAGGGTTTTACTTTGTGCACACAACTTACTTTTTTGAAAACCCCAATATTTGCTCTGTTCACATACCAGATTTCCCAAAATGCTCTTAAATAATTTTTTCCCAAAACATCCCTCAATTCACACCCACCAGTTCACACACCGCTTAATTTTTGCTGAGTACACATACATCCTTAATGTTGCATGCCAACTATTTATCTTTTAAAACCTAGAATTAATTGCTCATTACACAGACCTAATTTCTCATCACAGGCTATTGGAGTAGGAGGAGGAGGAGGAGGAGGGAGGGGGTTTGGGTTCGGAGAGGGAGGGGCGGCAGAGGAGGGAGGGGGAGGAGGGGGAGGGGCGGGTGAGGAGGGGAATGGGGCTGGTAGAGGCGGCAAGGGGCTGGGGGCGGCGAAGGGGGCTGGGGATGGAGAGTAGAGGGAGGTGGTTGGGGAAGGGGCGCGGAGGGGGATTGGGTGGCGGTGGAGGGAGGGGGACCGGGCTGGGGAGGAGGGGAGGGGGCTGCTGATTGGGAAAGGAGGGGGCTGGCGAGGGGGAGGGGGAGGGGCTGGGGAAGAGGGGGATGGGGATGGGGATGGGAAGGGGGCGGAGGGGGAGGCTGCATAGCGGGCTAGGATGAGGGCGGCGGATGAGGGGAGCCGAGGAGATTGTGGCCCGTGTGTAGAGTAGATTAGTTAACATGTCGTTTTAGTTAATTGCTCATTTTGGGTTGGTTACTTGCTCATTTTAGCAAATTGTTTATGTGTATTGAGCAGAAGATAAACGAGAGAGAGAGAGGGAGGGAGAGGGATATGGAGGAGAAGAGAGAAGATGAGCACAATATCCCAACACAATATTTCTCTTTTTAAAATAACCCAAAAGAGGTAGGTGTAATAATTAATCTGTCTCTGTACAAAGGTACATGTGCACGATGAGCAAAGAAGTATATGAACGGAGCAACTTTGAAAGGGTATTTTGGGGTTTTAAAAAGGATATTATCGGTATTTTTATAAAAATTAAGTGGTCTGTAAACAAAGCTAAAAGATATGTTCGCATAGCAATTGCCTATAAGTAGACATAAAATTCTGTACATTAATCAAACAAATAATAAAGTACATTTTGTTAACTAACTCTTTTATAGATATTTAGCTTCTCTTCTTCAAGGCAATGGTGAAGTTGACATGCTTAGTCTTTCCTTCCAAGAAGTGTTTTGCAACATTCTCAGCATATCTCGAGAACAAGTCGTCAATAATCGACTCCCCAAAATGGCTTGCGAGCATGGGCTCCAGCATGGCCTGCACGCACCTCGCCACATTTTGCCCCCTCATCTTGTTCTCCGAAACAAACTCCCCGTCGAAATCGTCGTAAGGATCCCAATTCAGCTCGAAAACTTGCACCCGGCAAAGATCGAATGATCCTTGATTCACCACCACCGTCCTCACTTCCTCCGTCACGGGTGCATAGAAGGGCATATCAAACCCATCCACCTTCTCCCCGCCTAGACGTCCCTGATATTTCGACGTATGAACAGAATATGTAAGTTGTATGCTAAGTATAGCAAGTGTAAGAAGTATTGTACCTCCGAGACAATGCTGTTGAGTGCCTCGGTCAATGGTTCAAGAAGACGGGTCATTTCTCCTCTTAGAGGATCGAGGCTGCTTCTGCCCAAAAATGTCGACACCATTTGCCCTCCGACGACGAACTCTTCGGCTCGCTGCTTGAGAAACGTCGAGAAATCTCGTCGAAATTGTTGGAGGTATGCCTCGCACACACAAGATGGGCTCGTCCTCGCTATGTAAATGTTCCCTGGGTTCATTGGAACGCCTGCGACATAATTGTCGAGCAGCCCTTGAGGTACCTAAATTTTTTTTAAACGGTCATGATACAACTAGAATTTCTAGAGTTAAGTTCACAAGAGAGCAAACCTGGGATAGCCAGTGGACACTATATGACGAGTGCACGAAGTGGATGCTTTCTCTTGGAAACAGCCTGCCATAGAAGCACCCTGGAGCCCCGGCCACGTAGTATGGCAAGGCCTTGTTCCCTCTCTTTTCTTGGATCTCCTTCTCGTGCCTTGCCAGGGACATGAAGATGGTGTTGAAGTCGTTTCCGGGGAGGTCGTTCAAGAAGAAGAGGACTTCCGGCGGCGAACGGCGGCTCAGCCGGGCGTAGGCCTCGGAGATTGCGGCCATAACGTTAGAGATCACAGTGAGTGCGGTGGGGCCGGATGAGCAGCCCAAGTCGGCAATGGCCAGGCTTTGAGGGAGGAGGGTGCAATATACGTCGGAGACGCTCTCTTCCACTATAGGCTTTGCCTTTGATATTGCATTTTCCTGAAAATTGAGCAAAGTCTTATATATGCAGTGTGTTGTAAATTGTCACAATTGATTAACAAATATGTGACTTGTATAAATGACATACGAGGCTAGGCCTCATAAGGGTGAACCCACGCTCGTCCATTTATCCACCCGTTGCAAAAGTTCTATTCATGCGAAACCGTTAAATTGCAACGGGTGGATAAACGTGTAAATCCCTTGGGTTCATCCGATATTCGGAGTTTGGGATGGTGGGTTAGAGAGAGAGAGAGAGACTATACCTGGATTCTAGAATTGGTGGCATAGCTAGTCTCTCCCAGGCCACTGACCATATGAAGAACTTGTTCTAGCTCCACCTTCATTGTTGCAGCCAGCTGCTTCAGTTCACTCAATAACAAACTCTCTCCTCTTCTTCTTGATTTCTTTTTGCACTCTAAACAAGGTTCTAATCTTATGATTAATTTGCAGATAGTCTTAATGCCATATGTACATGTATTTATAGTACCAGTGGTCGTGATTCTAGTAACATCAAGATCACATTTTCCACAAGGCAAGCCGTATGAATGTTTCAATCTCCGACGGTTGAGGGCACGATGGCTGAAAGTGTCAAGGTCGGTGTGGGGCATGGTCAGTCTACTGATAAGGGTGGCATGCATATGTCAATCAAAAGGCCAATTATTAAATTAAGAGGCGAAGCCGTCACATCTTAGCTCAGATTTTTTGAATTAAATGTCAGCAGGCGAATTGCATCAGGAGTCGCATGAAGTTGATTGGTTAAACTAATACACGACAGCGTATGAAGTCCATATGGCAGACATAGCATGACCGTAATTTTGCACGAGAACAACGTTTATCATGTGAAATATGAGATATTTCTCTCGTACACGATAGCGTGCCGATACTGCTCTTAGCTGGCTATGAGCTGTCCGCAATGAAAACGTGGCCTTGGAGCTCCTGTCTTCGTTCCGGCCACGGTTCTTTGTTGTCAGAAGTTGGCAAGGCTTGAAAGCTAGAAGGATTTGATTTGGCATAACGTTTGAAACCACAAGAATTAGTAATCCTTGGCCTCTGATATTGATGGCAGGTATTTGCTGCCGTCATTGCTCTTTATATTCCCATTGTGTATATAGAAATTACGGATTTATATCATGACAAAAATTTGTTAAACCCCACATATGTTGGTAGAGCTTTTGCTTGATGCTGTTAATTGTTTATGCCATTTGTGATCTTCTTTGGGGATTGATTATAGGATAAGTTAGACGTCCATAATTTTTTTCCTTTAATTTGAACGATCTTGATCCAAAGGCACGAAATTTTTGCTTACTAATTTTTATCATGGTCTGAGGGTTAAAATATAAGAGGAAAATTGAGTAACAGGTGTTCACGGAGGGGATTTCCTCCTTGGCCACAATCTTGGCTGCACACACTCCCATGTGGGTGTGGGCCCCACACACCCCCACACTCCCATCCTCTCCTTGGCCACTGAGTCCATTAACCTCTAAATATAATTAGCTCATAATTTTAAATACACAATTTATGCTTTTTACTATTGAATCCATTATTTTTTCCATGTTTACTGTTTTTTTGGTAGCGACTTGCTTTTCCTCCCCTCCCATCTTCCTCCTGCTTGTCTCTTCATGTAACAACCCACTCTCGAGGCCCGTTACTGTTTGGAATATGCACAAGTCCTGCTAGGCACCAATGAAGTCAACACAGGCTCTGTTGCAGAAGTACGCCAAAATACTTACAATGAAAGTGGTTTTACAACCTTATTACAATCCAGCAGCGTACTAGAAAGGAAAATACAACGGAATACAAAAGATACATCAAACCACTGTGAAAGTAACAAAGTAAAACTCCCACACTCACTCTCAATACTCAGCGTCCTGCTGGTCCTGCTGGTCAAACTCAACCACAAACTCAGCGTCTACAGCCTCTGGTACAAAATCTTCAACCTGAGAGATATCTGACGAGTCCACCACAAATAGAAGGGTCGCCAGGATCAGACGTAACTCAAAATATCTCTAAGCATGGATATTAAAACAAACGTAAATCATGGCAATCTAAAAGAAAAGAAGTAAAGTGCGAACAATAGTGGTAATGGAAAAAGAGCAGAAAAGTAACTTTGCAGTTTTACAACTATCAGCAATTTCTAGCAGTTAAATGTACAGTATTAAAAATGACTATGTTACGAGAGTCTAACTGTGCCGTACCTAGACAGTGACTTATAATGCGGGGTGCAATGAGTAACCAAGAGTCCACCTCTTACCACGGGTGCTACCCGGGCGAACTATGCTATGAATACTATGCAATAATCTGTGATCTGTGATGGTTGTCACCGGCTACTATGATGGGTTGCTAGAACCCGCACGGTGACAACAAAGTCTAGACTAGTCGCTCCCGCACCATCGCTATTATAAGTTACCCCAAACCCAGTGTCTGTGCAGGTTACCTTACTTGCAGTTTCACGAGTCATTTATTATTTTTACATTTCCAGTTACAATCTTTCTGTCAAGCATGTCATGTAGTTCAATTCGATTTCTTTTACGATACTGTGCAATTTATAAGTTTATCTAGCAGTTCAAAGTGAAAACACTATGAAATTGAAATGACACTAGGTTGGCATGAATCTATTTTATTTTAACATCCATAGCCAGTGAACGATGAGTTACCGTTTGCCTTGTAGCGAAAGGCGTGTTTTTGGTCAGCGGTAGAGGTACCTGGTTTCACAGTTGTTACGAATGAGTTAGCTACACAAAAATAATATGCTAAAAGGGCACGTTACACTAACTAACTTATAACTAATTACTGATAATGTGTTATTAAAACTTAAATTTATACTATAACTTCTATTAAAACTTATATTAAAAACTTAGGCTTATTAAATAACTAACCTTTAAAGCTTAATAAAAATAATTTAAACTTATTTTAAAACTAAACTTAATTTAATAAATCATAACTTAAACTTAACACATAACTTTACTAATAAACTTAATTTATACAAAAATTTACTTAACGTATAATTAAAACATAACTTATCTGTATAAAACATAACTTACTTTATTTAATAACTCATATAATAATCTTATATAACTAACTTACTTTAACTTATCCTTACCCCTCCTCTCTCTTGTGCTGCCTTCTTCCTCGTTTCTGTTTTTTTTTTGAAGCCTCCAAGGGGAACCAGAGCAAGATGGCGGCCAAGGGGGGCCGGGGGCACGACGACGCAAGGGGGGCCGGCCTGGGGCGGTCTGACGACGGGCTAGGGCGGCGCAGTGGCGGACAAGTCTAGGCACACGGCGGCGAGGGCTAGGGCTCCGGCTGGTGGCCTGCAGGGGCTCGGGGGGGCGGCGACGCGCGAGGCTACGCACGGGGATCTCCGGGGCGGCGCGAGGGACTAGGGCAGCGGGGCCGGCGGCCAATGGGGGTGGCCATGCATGGCTTATGGAGGCGGCGCAGGCGTGCGAGGGGGGGAGGAGCAGCGATGAAATTGGGTTATCAATGGGGTTGATTGATTTCAGATTGAATCAATTTGATTCCCCCTCTCTGATTTTGTTTCATTTTTGATTTTTGGATGTGGATTTGGTTTGAGGAGATGCAGGGAGAATGATGAACGGTAGAGGTGTTTTGATTTCTCTTTAAAGGAAGGAGGATAATTTGTGTGGGGTTTTTAACGTTGTTACTCCATCTGCAGACAAGGGGGAGGTTGGGGATGAAGGGTTGCTTGCTGGCCTTGCAATGAAGGGGGAGTTGAAGGGTGGTTGTCGACGGTCTAATTAGGATTAATTAGGTTAATTAGGGTTAGGTAATGGCTATAGTAATTATGTTAAGGTGAAAATCAAAAATAAACTACTATAACTAAAGATAAAATACGGTCACACCTCAATCAAACAGGGTTAAAAATACCAGTCGTTACATCCTACCCCCCTTAGAATAATTCCGTCCTCGGAATTCTCTATAGGGTATGAAAAAGGTAAGGGTAACGCTCTCGCATCTCGTCCTCTCGCTCCCAGGTAGACTCTCCTGGCGAGTTGCGACGCCACATCACCCTGCCTAGATCGATAGTCCTGCTCCTGAAGACTTTCTGGCGTCAATCTAGGATCTCCACGGGTTGCTGCTTGTATGTCAAGTCTGGACGAACTGCGATCTCTGAGTAGTCCACGACATGACTCGGGTCGTTCACATAGTGACGCAACTGCGAGATGTGGAATACATTGTGCACTCTCTCTAAGGCAGGGGGCAGTGCAAGCTTGTATGCCACCTCTCCTACTCGATCCAGAATATCGAAAGGCCCAATGAATCTGGGACTGAGCTTTCCCCTCCGACCAAAACGAATCAATCCTCGGTTGGGCGAGATCTTCAGAAAAACATGATCACCGGGCTGAAACTCCAGATGTCGACGCTTCGCATCTGCCCAGTGCTTGTACCTGTCCTGAGCCAGCTGCAGCTTCTCTCTGATGGTCCGAACCACATCCACGGGTTCGGTGATTAGCTCAGGACCAAACAACTCTCGATCTCCTACATCATCCCAGCTCAAGGGGGATCGACACTTCCTCCCATACAGTGCCGCAAAAGGCGACATACCAATACTAGACTGGTAGCTGTTATTGTATGCAAACTCCACCAAATGGAGATGATCTTCCCACGATCCTTTGAAGTCCAATATACATGCCCGTAGCATGTCTTCAAGTATCTGTATAGTACGCTCTGACTGACCATCTGTCTGCGGATGGTAACCCGTACTAAAACATAAGTGAGTCCCCAAGCTCTCCTGAAGGATCCTCCAGAAACGAGATGTGAACATGGTGTCTCTGTTCGAGACAATGCTGATAGGAACTCCATGCAGCTTCACAATCTCATCCATGTACTTCTTGGCCAATACTTCTGTAGACTGGCCCACTCTGACAGGAATGTAATGCGCGGTCTTGGTCAATCGGTCTACGATCACCCAGACAGCGTCATTCTGCTTTGTACTCTTGGATAGACCAGTCACAAAGTCCATCGTGATGTGCTGCCACTTCCACTCCAGAATGGACAATGGCTGCAACAAGCCGGCAGTTGTTCGCATCCGGATATACACCCGAAAAACGACTTGTAATTTTACCGCAAGCGCACGGTGTAGCGGCGAGCAGGTATCAAACACAGGGAGGACAAATGACAGTATCTCACTTTAATTACCTAGCTTTCAAGAGAGTAAGAATAATTTTGGTGTAATAGTCACAATCGTTCAAGTAGCAAGAAATATCAATATAATAAAGCGTCTAGGGATAGGAAATCCCCACTACGGACCGTCTCTCATCCTTGTGAATCATAAATTTCATTGTTGCTAAGCTTGAATATAGGTGAACTAGTCGCAACTTAATGTAGAACCAAGCTCACGCTCTCTCGCTATTGCCGGTCTGTAGCAAACCTAGGATATGGCCCACTCTCGTGCAAACCCTAGCCTAAGCCGCTAGCGTGAAGAACGACATCATTGTCCAATCGCATCTCGAGCCCACTCTCGTGCAAACTCGAGCTACGATCTAGGTTATGATAGTTCTTATTCTTCCAATCTCTTGCAAACGTATATTAGTATAGATTTATAATTAAAAATCCTAGCTTTAGCCCAATCTCTTGCAAACCAAATCCAGAGAAATTCAATTATCAATCTAACTCGAATATCTAGGCCTTCCTATCAATTGGGATCCAATCTCTTGCAAATCCCAATCTATATGAATTCCTAGCTACTCATAATAAATCGATCACAAACTAACCATTATCAATTCTAGCAACAATTCTACAAATTCATCACAATTCAAAGATCGGGTCCATAGGGTTCATCCCCATGCCCTAGAACGACGGAACTACTCATTAATCATCATGAAAATCTCAGAAATAATAGATATAATCATGGCACAATTCATTGCAAATAAGAAACAATTCATAAAAATGAGATTTTTAATAAGAAAGAACAAACTAATAATGTCGCCAATGATCTCCAGCTGAGATTTCTCCAAAGAATAGCCGTCTAAAACCTAAAAGAAGTCTCTGAAAAATAATTCAAGTCTCTCCTAAAACTAGGGTAAAAACAGGGCTTAAATACAAGCCAAAATCGTCCAAAAAATCGTGACAAAACTGCCCCTGCGCAGCCCAGAATTCGCATTCCTAGCAGCAGTCGGAGAGGGTCACTCGGCCGAGTGACAAACCCTGTAAAAAACAGTAACTTCGGAGTCTTCAGGGGTCCGTCTCTTGGGGTGGCTCGACCGAGCAGTCTTCTTCATTCGGCTGAGTAGCAATCAAGCTCGGCCGAGTGAGCTTCCTCAGGATTTCCCGTTTCTTTGGCTCTTTTCTGTCTGATTTCTCTGTACCACTCGGGCGAGTGAGCTTTCTCACTCGGCAGAATGGAATTCCTTGCTCGGCCGAGTGAACGTCTGAAATTTGCAGTGCGTATCTGTTTCACTCAGGCGAGGGTGATCCTTCACTCGGCCGAATGACCAGTCTTGGTCGACCGAGTGAGGTGCTATTGAGCTCTTTCCTTCTTCCTTTCGCCTCCTCGTCGCTCCTATGGAATTTCTTCTTCTTCTGCTCATCCTCCATCGCTGATAAGTCCTTAAATAGGCCGTGGGCGACACTCCGAAGTGCGTGAAACTCCTCTGATCTCGTTTTCGCTCCAAATCGCTCCATATTTTCTGAAATACGACAAAAACAAGAAATAGTGAAAAGCATCGCAATTTTGTCGAATAATCATGAAAAACGCAATATGGGCGATCAAAACGTCATGAAAACATGCGGAAAAAAGGTGTAAAATATGGAGTGATCAAAATCCCCCAAGCTTACCTCTTACTCGTCCTCGAGGAAGATGAGTAAAAGGCGAACCCGATGGAAAAAAAGAAAAAGGGAAAAAGGAATAGAAAATAGATATGGAACAAAGAGGGAGGTGCTAGATCATTTTCTCAGGACGTGGGTTTGCTTACTCCAATAGCATACGGCGAATATAAAACACATGCCAAAGATTTTTATCTCGATATCATAACATAAGGATGCATTCAAAACAGAAACCCAAGAATATCAAAATAGTATGAAATATGGAATCATTCTAGAATTAACATCGTCTGAAGCATCTAAAGCGGTATACATAATCATAGACCACACACTTTTCAATTGAATGCTTTCTATTTGGAGTATAAGAGATATCACACAATATGAAGCAATAAGAATAGAAAGGTATGGTTTTCATGAGATGCATGCTAAGTGTCAATTCCCGGATTTCGTAAAAATTTTAGTAACCTCACCGAGTACAGAAAATTACCTAGCTTAGGTTGTCATGCACAATCAAGTAGTCACACTCTCTCACATCCCCCAAGCTTATCTATAAGCGTGGTGGCATAAGATAAATCAATAAGCTTATTTCCCATTTTTGAAGCTCTAAAAAAATAAATAAATAAAAGAGGGGAGAAAGAGAGAAAGAGTATGAGATGGGATCATATATGAACTTCTTTTCTCTTTTCTTTTCTTTTCTTTTTTCCTCTTTTTTCTCTCTCTCTCTTTTCAATCATATATACACAACTGTGATCCCAAATCAAAAGATAAAGAGATATACATGTATGTTTTTTCTTTTTGATTTTGGGGGTATTGGAGCATAGATTTTTATAGCGGGGGAAAATGCCATTATAAGATTCGCTAAAGGGAGATTCACCAATGACTCTAAGTATAGAAATAGTGCTCAAGATATGTGGAGAAAGAAATATATGTAACACTTGGTTCACTCTATAGAATGTGTGTAGGATCCTGTCAAAACAACGACGTTAGGATCGAATAACATAGACTTACGCTTGCGTATGCAGCACCGTAGTCTCTGAACTTCACCCTCGGATTCGCCACAACGGTCGGAACTTCGTCACGGAGGATCGAAGCAGCGTTTCACCGCCTAAATCTCTAATTAGAAGAGGATTTTAATGGAAGGGAGAAGAAGAACATAAGATGCCTTATGCAAACTTATGGCATGGAAAGTGTAGTATGAATGCCTTACCCTTGGGTCCTATTTATAGGCTTTAGGGGTAGTTATTGTAGGAAATAACTAAATATAAGCTTATTAGCCTATATTAGCACATTCATTTATCCTCTTCTTCATTCACTTATCAAGTGCCTTTATGCACTTATAAAGTGACTTTTTCCACTTATCGAGTGGCTTTTTCCACTTATCGAGTGGTCCTTTTCACACGAGAAAAGGTTCCCTTCGTGCACGCTTTCGTGCACGCGACATCTGAGGTCCGTATACCCTCATACATCCCCTCATGGGTGTATTCATGTCGTCCATATCCAATATCTCCCCCTCACACTTGAGGGGATTGTAAGGAAACATCTTTTCCTTTAACTCTTCTGTTTGTCATACCGAGAAATAGGCCGTGTGACCGTCATGCGCATAGAGTCCGCTGTTATGCACTTGTTAGAGATACACAACACTCCTCGAGGAGCAAAGTTGAGTAGATCAACACATGCTTTACCCTAGATTATTTCTTCACATTTCTTATACTTTATATTCAACAATTGAATCCCATCTGGATTACAATTGGCTGGCCAGCTTTGAATCTCTAAAGTCCAAATGTGAATATGAAATTAATCTTCCTCTTCTTGCGATCCTTTCGATCTTGACCTGACTCGCTTTTCTAACATGCCCCGCCGGACCGAATTGACCATGGTCCATAAGCAACATGCTAAGATAGCAATCACCCAGTCAAATCTAAAGGAACTAATTAGAGTCCATAAGGGTAACGAGTTAAGACCCATGTGGTCTTTGGGTCTCACATAATAGTAAACACAATTACTATTCTAACCCAATGGTCAAAATGCATACGTAGTATGATTACGTATTACAACATCACTCCTTTCCCAGGGAGCGTATGTCTTAATGATGTTGTAAGGATGATAACCAGACACCACAATGTCTGACTTTGAGTCCCTTTTACTACTCAAATAATCTTCTGGACCCACATCCCGCATAAGACAGATAGGATTTCAAAAATCCTCTTAGATCTTTTGAAAGCATCCATATGATGCAGATCTTTCATACGACCATTTTGTTTAAGTCATGACTCTAAATCGTCCGTCTGACGATTTTGACTTTAAACAGGTCTCATCTTTATTTTATCCGTCTGATAGAATAAAGGCGGTTGCTCATGTGAGAGAGCCAACCTTAATCTGTCCGACATACTAGAAAGTATAGCTGAGATTTCAAAAAATGTACACAAACATTTCTTAAAAAATTCATATGCAATGTCGAAAAGAACTTATTCTTTTATTAAATTTGATCATTTACAGACATGGGAATTTACATTGGTACAACTCAGCTCTTACGCAATCCTTGAGATGATAAGTGTTTGTAAAACACATCTCTGGGGATCGCCTTCGTAAGCGGATCCGCTATCATCTCATGCGTAGATATGTACCTTATGTCTACCTTCTTGGTCTTATCATAGTCTTTTGCAAATTTGTAGCGGATATCTATGTGTTTGGTCTTACAATGGAATTTAGGATCTTTGACATAGGCTATAGATGCTTGACTGTCGCTGTGTATAGGTACAGCACCTGAGTCACTTGCATCAATTAGCCTGTCTAAGAACTTCTTAAGCCAAACAGCCTCTTGGACTGCCATGCTAAATGCTACAAACTCGGCTTCCATAGTTGAAAGTGCGATGCAGGATTGTTTCTTGCTACTCCAGGATATTGCACCAGATCCGAGTATAAAAACATATCCTGAGGTCGATCGTCGCTCATCGAGATCACCCGCCCAATCAGCATCAGTGTAGCCTTCGAGCCTCAAGGCATCTCCTTGATAGCATAAAGCATAGTCCGCAGTTCCCTTAAGATACCACAATATCCTCTTAACCGCTTTCCAGTGTACTTGCCCTGGATTGGATTGGTAACGACTTACCATTCCAACGGCAAAACAGATGTCCGGTCTTGTACACATCATAGCGTACATAAGACTACCAACTGCACTGGAATATGGAACTTTTTCCATAATTTCCTTTTCCTTTTGGTTCTTTGGACATGATTTCAGACATAAATTATTGCACTTGCTTATAGGGGTATCAATGGACTTGCAGTCCTGCATATTAAAACGTTCTAGAACCTTCTTTATATAAGTCTCTTGTGAAAGAGAAAGAAGTTTCTTCGAACGATTCCTTAAAATCTTAACTCCAAGGATATATGCGGCTTCTCCCATATCTTTCATCTCAAAAACTGATGAAAGCCAAGCCTTGATATCCATCACAAAGCCCTTGTCATTTCCGGCTATTAAAATGTCATCTACATATAGAGACATAATAACATACTTGCTTTTAATCCTCTTGATATATACACAGTTATCTTCATCAAGCATGGAAAACCCATTTGATAAGACAACTTCTTGAAATCGTATATACCATTGCCTCGAGGATTGTTTAAGACCATATATGGACTTACGAAGTTTACAAACCTTATGTTCGTTTCCTTCTTTTACAAACCCTGTTGGTTGTTCCATATAGATCTCCTCGTCCAATTCTCCATTGAGAAAGGCAGTCTTTACATCCATCTGATGTAATTCGAGGTCTAAGCAAGCTACCATAGCCAGAATCAGGCGAATTGAGGTAAAACGGACAACAGGTGAGAAGGTCTCTTCGTAGTCTATCCCTTCCTGTTGCGTAAAACCTTTCGCGACAAGGCGAGCTTTATATCTGTCAATAGAGCCATCAGCCTTATGCTTGATCTTGAGAACCCATTTGTTCCCAATAGCTCTACGTCCTCTGGGTAAGTCAACTAAGTCCCAGACTTGGTTAACTTTCATGGATTCCAACTCCTCTTTCATCGCTTCCATCCATTTGTCTTTCGCAGGGCATGATACGGCCTGTTTGAAAGTAGCAGGCTCGTCATCATCTTGTAGTAAAGTCATAAAGGTTTGCGGAAATTCATCCTCAAATCTTAGAGGAGTCAACCTTGTACGACTACTACGTCGTATTTGAGATTCTTCAAGCCCTTGTTGACTCGAATTTTGATCAATTCTAATATCACTCCCACTTGGAATGTCGTTAGAAATGCTCCCACTTGGATCATTATTCCCGTATGGAATAGGATTAGCGTCATTCGTATCATCCATTGGTGAAGTTTGAAACGTATTTTCTTCTTCACCAAGAATTCTCCCACTCGAATGAGGTAATCCTTCTTGATCATTAATCTCAAATAGAGACAAGTCCTGACTTATCTCGCCCTGTCTTGGAAACTCGTTTTCCAAGAAAGTGACATCCCTCGATTCAAATTCAATTAGACCTCCATTGTCTTCCTGACTAAAGAAAACATAACCTTTGGAGTTTTCTGCGTATCGTATAAAGATACATTTCCTTCCCCTTGGCCCAAGTTTGCCATACTTATGGGAGGAAATATGTGCGTAGGATGCACATCCCCAAGGTTTTAAAATGTTTAAGTCAGGAGACTTTTGGTTCCACAACTCATAAGGAGTGGAGCTAACTGATTTCGAGGGTACGTGGTTCAAAATGAAAGTGGCCGTTAATAATGCATCACCCCAAAAGGTGATTGGCAAGTTAGCTTGCGCCATCATTGAACGGACCATTTCCATTAAAGTCCTATTTCTCCTTTCAGCAACACCATTTTATTGAGGAGTATAAGGCATAGTTACTTGATGTACTATGCCCTTTTCATCACAAAGTTCCTTAAAACTTGTTGATTGATATTCACCGCCCCTATCGGTTCGCAAGACCTTAATCTTGCGATCTAATTGATTCTCCACTAAACTCATATAGTTTTTAAAGCAGGTTAATGCTTCACTTTTGTGGGATATCAAATAGATATGTCCGAATCGGGTGAAATCATCAATAAAAGTGATGAAATAGGACTTCTCGCGTCTTGTCTTGACATTCATCGGACCACATATGTCCGAATGGATGAGCTGTAATGGAACCTCGGCCCTTGTGCCGGTTTCAAACGGCTTGCGACAAGATTTCCCTACAAGGCAATGTTCGCAAGTCGACATTTCAACCTTTGAAACATTGGATAGAAGGCCACGTTTGGCAAGTCTATCCATACGCGTTGGTCCAATATGACCAAGCCTTGCGTGCCAACAAATTATATCTGACTCATAAGTCGAAGAATTTGCGACAAGGAAATTTTCATTACTTAATGAAGAGTCATACATTGTATTTAATACAATAAATCCTTTGAATACATACCCAGTACCAATTAAGGAATTATTACAAAACAAGTCCACTTTACAATCATGAAAAAACCAGCTATAACCAAGACCCATTAACACGACCACAGATATAATATTCCTTCGAATATCTGGAGCGAAGAGGACATCATGTAGTAAGAGAGTGCGGCCGTTGTCCAAGACTAGCTTGCAAGTCCCAACGCCTTTCACTTCAACACGTGTGTTGTTTCCTACATAAATCCACTTTGTTCCTTGGGGTATCCGATGATACTCCACGAAGGACCGTCTGTCCCTTGCTATGTGGTCGGTGGCACCTGAATCAATTATCCAAAATGGATTAGATTCTACAAGAAATATTGAACTAGAAACACATATGTAACTAGTATTACAAGTTACCTTGTCACCTTCATCCGTACAAGAACGGGCGTAGTGACCTAACTTGTTGCACTTGAAGCACTTGATCCTCTTCAAGTCTTTCTTCTTGTGCCATTTCTTGTGCCCACCCTTATGTTTGGGTTTCTTGGTAGACTCAGGTTGCTTATTACGTTCATTATTAGACTTCGAACGATCTTTCCGTTTCTTTTCCCCGTGTGATGAACTAGCAACCATGTGCACTTCTGCACTTGGCTTGGCAGCCGCAAGCCGCTCTTCCTCTAATTCGAGGTGCTTAGAAACATCGCTGAAAGTCTTGATGCTCTCATTGTGAGTGAGATGCATCTTCATTTGGTCCCACCCATTTGGCAGGGAACGTATGACTGCTTGGATTTGTTGCTCATCAGTGAGCACATGACCTGCATCCTTTAACTCTGAGATTAGATTCGCCATATGTCGCAGATGTTTCCCCATGGAATGATCTGGACGTTTCTTGTATGAATCAAATCTTATAGTTAAAGAACGAAGTTTGGACACCGATGTGCCACCAAACTTCTCCTCAAGCTTGGACCATATGTCCATGGCTAAGTCATGCTCTCGGAAGATGCGCATTATGTCATCGGCCATACTGCTCAATAACGTAATGCGAGCTATCTTGTTCTTCCGAGACCAAGCATCAAAAGCTTCCTTGTCTCGTCTGTGTTGGGCCGTAGTGCCCAACTCGGGTTCAATCATTACGTTCTTTAGAGTTTCGAGCACTTCTTGCTCCTCTAGAACGTATTGTATCTTGATGGACCATAGTTTGTAATTATCGCCGTTGAGTTTTTCACCTCTGTTTAACTCAGCGACGATATTCTTTGAAGCGGAAGACATTTTACTTTTAAAATGCTGCAAAAGACACAAAACCGAAGGTTTGATCAAAATATTGCATTAAAAATTCTTAAAATATAATTCCCACTTGAAATGATAATAGAATATCCCATTTGGATAGTTCTAATTTCAACTCCCACTTGGAATGATATTTATAATTTGATAAGTTACTTTCGAAAAATATTGAAGATGTTACTCTAGAATCGGAAAGGTCACTACGTTTCCAATCACCATCTAGAGTAACTTTCAATATTTCTCCCTCACTTATCAAACGATAGTACTCTTATAGTACTTCGCAGCGGAAAAGCGTTTTTGAAAAACGTATTTTTCAAAAGTAAAAACGATATTTCAACTTAGTACCCTTATGATACTAGCGAAATATATGGTAATCCCTGACCATTTGCCGGGATGAGCCGTAGCCGTACCAAGGCCGGATCCCCCTTTGGGGATTTTTCTGCAAGCCATCGTCGCCGGCTCCCATATGGATCCATGTGCTCCCCTTCTGTAAGGGAATTTGCCGTAGATAACTGCCGTCGGACCCGTAGGGGTTGTTCATGCAAGCCACCGCCATGCAAGTTTCCCCCTTTCAGTCACGTAAGCCGCCCCCCATCAAAAAAAATTTGGGTCAATCGGGGCTCGGCCGGGGCTCGGCACTGGCCGAGGCCGGCCAATGCCGGCCAAAAGGTCCTCACTGGTCAGCCAGGGCCTCTGCCCTGGCCAGCCAGGGGCCCTGGCCCCCCCCGGCCAGGGCCTCTACCCTGGCCGAGGCCGGCCAGGGCCTGGCCCTGGCCTCTGCCAGGGCCGGCAGGGCCCTGGCCCCTGGCCAGGGCCGGCCAGGCCCTGGCCTGAGGCCAGGGCGGGTGCCGGCCCCTGGCCTCTGCCTGGGGCCGGCAGGGCCCTGGCCTGAGGCCAGGGCCGCCGGCCCTGGCCTCTGCCAGGGCCGGCAGGGCCCTGGCTGGGCCCTGGCTCCCGGCCAGGGCCGGCCAGGTCCCCCTGGCCCTGGCCGAGGCCGGCCAGGGCCCCCTGGCCCTGGCCGGCGAGAGCCGGCCAGGCCCTGGCCGGGGCCGGCCATGGCCGGCCACCGCCTTGCATGGGTTTGGCCGCACACCCCGCCGGAGGGGTGGCCGTGGATGTTATTGGCCGTAGCCAACCCCCTCCGCATGGGGAGGGGGGATGCATTGCCTCCATGGCCCATTTGGCCATGGTGATCATGCACCAAAAGTCATCTTCTCCGATGGGAATAGCCACCATCTTCTTCTCCGATGAGACACCCATTCGTCGAGAAAGTAGTTATTCTCTAATGGTCGTGTGCCAAAATGAAAAAATAACATACTCTAAAGTTCGCAAACTACACGCTCCACATGAAGAGAGCACTCATTCTCAATTGAATGGAGACTCAGCATCCATGAAGAGTGCGAGCTTGACGATATGAACGGTCGGTTCTTCCCGTCACGGAGAGTTCCTGCCATATCCGTAATGACAGAAGACCCTAACGTGAAAAGAACAACCGCTGCGTTCTCTCCGTCACGAAGCGTTCCTACCATATCCATAATGGTAGGATACCCATTCGTGAAAAAGACAACGCCTCGTTCATCGGTTCGACGGGGCGACGGTTTGACCGGGGCGAACCCGTATGGCTCCGATACCAATGTAGGATCCTGTCAAAACAACGACGTTAGGATCGAATAACATAGACTTACGCTTGCGTATGCAGCACCGTAGTCTCTGAACTTCACCCTCGGATTCGCCACAACGGTCGGAACTTCGTCACGGAGGATCGAAGCAGCGTTTCACCGCCTAAATCTCTAATTAGAAGAGGATTTTAATGGAAGGGAGAAGAAGAACATAAGATGCCTTATGCAAACTTATGGCATGGAAAGTGTAGTATGAATGCCTTACCCTTGGGTCCTATTTATAGGCTTTAGGGGTAGTTATTGTAGGAAATAACTAAATATAAGCTTATTAGCCTATATTAGCACATTCATTTATCCTCTTATTCATTCACTTATCAAGTGCCTTTATGCACTTATAAAGTGACTTTTTCCACTTATCGAGTGGCTTTTTCCACTTATCGAGTGGTCCTTTTCACACGAGAAAAGGTTCCCTTCGTGCACGCTTTCGTGCACGCGACATCTGAGGTCCGTATACCCTCATACATCCCCTCATGGGTGTATTCATGTCGTCCATATCCAACAATGTGCACGACAACTTTCAGTAGAGTAACGTAATCTACTCAGTTTAATCTCAGAAAGTAAACTAATCCAGTTATATCAACCTTAATCTCAGAAAGTAAACTAATCCAGTTATATCAACCTAGCATACATTCAATCAACCTGAAAGTGAAGCGTACAATTTTCATGCAATAAGAAGTGATATAAGATAAGAAAGCAGTACTCCAGATTTAAGCAGTCAATGCGTGAAGCTTGGTGTGTTTTCTATGAAGAGTATACAGTAAAAATCATCAGACTCAGCTAATAAAATAATTTCATCCAAATTCATACATGAAAGTGCGGGTTACTATCTCAAATTTATAGCAAGACATAGCATATGATATTTGAAATAAAAACTATGGCATGACAAGATAATATGCATATAGAGATAAGCTAATACCACGTCGTCGTCATCACAGAAAATTCATCTCTAGCAAAAAGGAAAAAAGAAATAAGGATAAAAGAAAATAAAAACTACTGTACATATGCAGCACACTCAAAAGGTAAGAAAACGTGATGCATGGAAAAAAATGAAAAAGTGGGTGAAAATAAGTGTAAAAACAAAGAAAAGGTGGGAAAATAAAAATAAATGGCGACAAAAATAAAAAGTGCGTGAGAACTCACTCCCCCAAGCTAAAGTGCACAGTGTCCTCAATGTGCAAAGTGTTGCACACTGAGAGACAAAAAATGGGAGGGGTGGGTGAGGATGCATGCATGATGGGAATGCAAATAAAAGAAAATGATATGGGTATGCAGATGGTGAATGCAGATATGCGGGTGGTGCATATAGAGATCAAAATGGTACTATGTAAGTGTCCCCAGAAATACTCCCTCTCTCCCAAAAAGATATAGATAGGTAAGACCAAAAAGTGACCAAAACGTGTGTGGAGGACCAAAACGTGTGTGGAGGAGGGGTGCAAAATCAGCAGGCTCAAAACATCCAGCGTAACAACAACAAAATTATGGAAGGCATCCAGTGTGTGCCTAAGGGGGTCGGGGTGCACCAGCACCGTCCTGTGGCGGAGGTGGTGGTCGAGGTGGCTGCTAGGTGGGTGTGGGTGGCTGAGGCAATCGCGCTAAAATCTGGTTTAGGCAAGCCTGAATACCAGGAAGTATAGAGACACGAGACTGGACAGCACTAACGATAGCGGAGAGAGCCCTAAAATCTCCTCTAAGTCCACTAACTGCCCCCTCTAGAGCACAGAGGTGTTGAACTAGGGTGTCAGGGGGAGGTGGAGCAGAGGGGCGAACTGGTGAAGAACGTGGCTGCCTCGCACGGCTACCGTAAAGGATAGGTGCGACAGTGGGGTGGTGCGGTGGTGATACAAAAAGGTGATGGATGCTTCGATACACCTTAAGAATTCTGGACAGTTTTGCGCAACGTTTTTGTGATGGATGTTTCGATATCTAAATAGTGTTTGTTTGACCTGAAATTTTGTGGGGAGCTACATAACAAGTGTATCTACCTACTGCAAAAAAAATTCAAAAAAAATACTTTAAACCTCCGAACAGCGGGGGCATGCGCAGGTAATTCTGCATGCACGTTCTTAGGTACATTTTTGGGATATATATATATGGATTAATGTAGAGTAGGTGACACCTGATCCATTGGATCAGGTGCAAGACACAAAAAGGTGGGGCCTCGCGAGTACAAGCCCATGTTGGAGCTTGTACTTCCTACCGTGCCACCTTTTCTACATTAAATCCATATATATTATATATATATATATATATATCAAAAATTTGGGAATATGAATGTATAAAAAGTTTATTTTGTGAGTATGAAATTTGTACCCATGTATCAAAATGATTGTTATATTTCACTTCGGATCATATGAAATTTTCCTTAACATAAGACATGTTCTGTACAAGAAACATAATATATATTTGTTATTAACTAATATTCATCAATATCATGTTTCTGCTTAATGTTGGGTTTTGAGTCTCCACCCCGTGGTTAGTTTGATGATGAACAACATAATATGGTACTAATATTTCCATTAAGTATTGTGCATAGATATTGTACCATTCAAGCTATGCTATGGAATATAGAAGACCAACTTATGATAGCCAAGCTTTTGGAGTGCTCATAAGCTTAAGAGAAATCAAGAAGATGCACTCAAGGATGGTGTGATGAGCTAGCAACATAATATGGTACTAATCTTTGTAAAGTGTTGCAAGAAGCTTACACACACGCGCGCGCGCACACACACACACAAAAGAATAGCATAAAACGTTTTCAAAAGTCTTTAAATTATATTCCTAAAGTATAAAATTATTTTGAAATAATTTCATGAAGTTTTAAAGCTTAAAAATCTCATTTCAGAAAAGTAGTCGGCTAGTTTTTGATTTGAGTCGACTGATTTGAATAGGAGAAGAGCTTTGCTCTCTGGAACCCAAAGTAGTCGATCTCCATTATAAAAGGAGTCGACTAATTCTAACAATGTGGTCGACTAGTTGTTGATTTTAGTCGACTAGTTTACTATTCACAGCTCATGACATTTTTATTTTTCACTCTCGTTTTCTAGCCGTTTGAAGGATATTTTGGGGACATTTTTGTGCATAGTTTGGGCTCTATAAATAAGGGTTTGGTGTAGAATTATTTCAAATTTAATAGCTAATATTTTCAAGTGAAAAAGAGTATTTATTAGCCCAAAAGCTTTTAAGCACAAAAATCTTCCAGGCCAAAATTCTTCATTATCTTCAAATCTTCTTGGTATAAAGTTTTAGATCTACACAAAGCTTTCAATCTTTTCATTCTTAGGAGATCCTCAACATAGCCTTCATCACTTCACAAAGCTTCAAGCAAGGCTATAGGAAAAAAAGTATTCTTTCTTCATTAAGTGTAAGTAGAAAACAAGCAAAGTGTTAAGGTGATAAGTTTTAATTTTTTGAGAGGAAATTGGTTGTAAGAAAGACCTCTTGGAAAGAGGCAATTGTAATTTCATTATTTGGGAAATAGTGGAATTAGCCGAGTGGGACTCTGGTGTTGCCGGAGTAAGATACAAGAGGCAAGTGAGACTTGCGTATCCAAACCTGGGTACATTCTGTGTTTGTGTTTGCTTTGCTCTATCTCTATCTTTATCTCTCAATCTCTTTGCCTCGCATATCTTGCATATTGAGTCTAATTCCGCTGTGCATATTTATAGTGCAAGATTAATTGTTGATTAGAACTAATTTGGATAACTCCATTTGTAGTTTTAGGTAGATTTATTAGAGGGAAGTTTTAAGTTTTATTGAAGATACTAATCACCACCCTCTAGTATCTACTTGACCATCCACAAGATCCCAACAATTAATGCATCATCAATGCATAATAAATTACAATAATCAACAAAGATGATAAACAATCAAAATAAAACCACATCATTGGTGACATTTCAAACACTATCCTACGGATTGACTGCCCGGATGATGTTGATACATTGTTCCTCCTATAATTGTTATTGTCAACTTCTCTTCTGCTCATTTCATTGACATTTCAAACCAATGATGTGTATAGACTATGTGCACATCGTTTGAGTCTATACACATCATTTGTTTCATTGTTCCACAAACTATTCCATTGTTCCAGTGGTTTCATTGTTCCACAAACGATTTCATTGTTCCACAAACGATGTGTATAAAATAAGAAAAAAGCCACCAAAAATGAGGCCCTCTAGTTGACCATTCCACTTATAACACAAGCACACATCTTAATGAGGCTCTTGCCCAAAGCGAATGTAACATAATTTCATCAGTAGCAAGAAATGCTTTCTTGTGTACATCAATCAAAATTTTATTCGGAATACCAAATGGGTATCATTGGTGGTTTCATTGTTCCACAAACGAAGTGAATGTTACTTCAGTCCATTTGTAATCCAAAATTTATCATCCAGCGAGACTCTTATCATCTATGTAATCACCATCAATCTAGCTCGTCTAGCTTTTTACCAGAGTCATTCTCAACCATGGCAAGGCTTCAAGGGATGCACAACGAACTTCATGAACCCAAGCTTGCAGTGGAAGCCGGCATGCTGACCGCAAGCAAAGTAGTATATCCTCACTTTTTCCTTGATTAAACTTTCCTAGATCAAGAAATACACCCTCACTTTTTGTAACCAGGATGCCATAGTGACTTGTAATATGTTAAAATCATTATGAACACAAAGGCATGCGAGTAGATCAGGGAAATTCTCTGTATGAACCCTGTTTGGGAATTCTAAGATGGAGGTTTGTAGAAATGCATTTGGCCTCAGATGTATTCAATATGCGATTTATAAAGTGTATGATGATGTTGCTACAATTTAAAGTGTATCCAATATACATTACAATCCATGATACCCTCTAGTTGACCATTCCACTTATAACACAAGAATACTAAATTTTATTCGGAATACCAAATGGGTATCTGTTCATCATTATGCATATCAATTTCAAAGGTGTTGAGCCAGATTGCACAAGAATACTAGACAAAACCTGAAAAACGTACTCTTCAAAATTAATGGTGAAATGTGATACTCAGATTCCTAAAACCAATCATACTTGTCAAGTTATAAAATTTTACAGAAGTTCTGAGAAAAAAATAAGTTTTACTGTCATGTGAGATCATAAAGCCTCCCGGCCTTCTTTCAGGATGCTTATGCACACCAAAGCAGATGAAAGAAGATCAAAAGAGGAGAAGAACAAAGAGGCAGCAAAAACAAAACAATATTATCTTCATGGGTTTCCACGGTTATTCAAGTGCAATGCAGAGGTCAAATGCATATTAAATTTACATGTATAACGGATATACAAAGTAAACCATGATAGCAACAAGAACATCACACCACCAGTCCCGCATTCGGATTACAACCATTGGACAACAAATGAACTCAAGATACAAATGTTTGACATCTTCACCCCAATCTCACGGGCAATCTCCGCTTCTTCTTCCCTCGGCTTCCTATTCCCCTCTACTGCTCGCTTCTGCTTATCAACTGATGGATGCACGCGGGAATCTTCATCGATCGGTGAGGGACGCGACAGAGGGGGGGAGCTGCGTCGCCATTTTGGGGAAGAATAAGGGCGGCGGAGGGGTCGGGGGGAAGGGTGGTGCTTATCAACTGATGGTTCTGTCTCTCTATTCTTCCTCCTCTTCTTAACTTTGGTGGAGAGCAAGCGCTTCAATCCCTTTGTCTCCAAATCTGCACTCTTCTAATCTATGAAATGCACCTAACTGAGAGCTTTAACACACTTGACACCATTTTGCTTGGGACCTGGAAGCATGATAGCAAATTGGATGAAACCAAGAGCACCACAATACAATGCAGACAACGTTTAGACGGTATTGACAATAAACAACACACATTCTAATCTATCACCAAATTCCCAGAGTAAACAGAGGAGGAAGAAGACAGAAAGAAACAAATTATACACAAGTCAACACATGAAAATTTATGGCTAACTTATTCAAAACCACCCTAACTCCCACTACTTTTTGACATAGCTACCTTCTTGTTTTCAAATTATTCAAAAGTACACTGTAAAGTTCAGGGTAATTTTTGACATAGCTATGAACGAAGTGAGCATGCAAAAAAGCTTCTACTAGCCATCCGAATTAGGAAAAAACCATATAAAATCAACACCATAGACAATCCCAGCTTATATGTTATATAATCTCCACCAATTTTAGCATCATTATGGTCCTTTTTTGGAAAAAAAAACAGACCGTCTGCAAATCGCATGTATTGCTAGGATTTATGCACTTTGGTTGCTTGTCTGAAAATTGGTTGTAAATGGTAGATAATGGCTCAAAAAAGTAGTAGAATCTCTTCAAAAAAGGACCATAACGATGCCAAAATTCATGGGTTCTTCACGAGATTCTATTACTTTTTGAGCCATCATCTACCCTTTACAACTTCATGGGTTTTTCAGCACGTTTTGAGACAGTTGAAGTTGTAATGGGTAGATAAGGGCTCAAAAAGTATTAGAATACCTTGAAATTTGGTATGTTGATCATCCATAATGTGAACAACAATTTCATGAAATTTTTTTCAAAAACAATTATGGGAAATGAAGGAAAATGGGGGCGCCTCCTTAGATTTAATCTAATGAGGCACTCTAGATCCCCTTTTCACACACACACACACACACACACATTAACTTTAATTAATAATCATCAAATTTATTTTCAAAATAATAGCATCAACATATAATCAACAATTTTTTTTCCTAAATATCCCTGAAAAACTGAACTAATCAATTCAAAAAATAATAATGAAGTAAATTTTTTCACCCCAACACGAACTAAATCACACAACATAATTTTTTCCTACATTTCCCTTCAAAACCCCCTAAATCAAATTGCACCCCAAACCCTACAAAATTCATCAAATCAACAACAAATATACCTACGCAAATCCCCACACTCCCCCTTCAGCGGCACCTCAAGGGAGACTAGTCCATCGTCAATGGCGACGATCTCCGCCTCCATTCAATGACCAACCCCTTCAACGACTTCCCCCTTGTACGCATTGTGTGCACTGAGCAAATTTCCTGAAGAAGCTGAAAAAAGTGAAGGTGTTTTGGCTTATATGTATTTTCTATATTCCCGATTGTGGGTGAAGTAAAAACTTCGTTTTTGAAATTTAGGCGCCATGTGAAAAAGAGTAAAAAATAAACCGGTTGTGCGCCAAGCAAAACGGTTGGCTGGCAAAGTAACTCCCATAAGAAATTGAGACATCCTACAATCTCCTACCATCTCTAATATTATAATTGAGAATTGCTCTCTACACCTCAAACTGAGGTGCAAGTAGGTGATAACTTGCCTGATAATTACAAAGAACATGTAGCCCAACAGTGGAGCGTAGGTGGACTCCAACATGGACATCCAGCCATGTCAAATTTTATTTTATTTAGTCAAGATTGAACCGCACCTACTAACTTGCATCTCTATTGTTACTATCACAGGTAAAGAAGAGTATACTAAGAACATAACATCACCTTCCATCATGTAAACAAATCATCAACAGGCATAAGCAAGCAGATTGAATTTCATACATTGCGTCTTAAGACAATCACTGATTGATCTTATAAATACGAACCCTTCAAACTCATCAAAATATGACGATGAGTACTGGAAAACACCAGCATTTTATTCGGTGCCATATTTTAGCAATAGGAGAAACAACAATGTGCAAGTGATTCAATCTAATCCCGCGGTCCACATGGAAAATCAAGAGGCAACCCTTATACACACAATCACGAGACTTCAACACAGAAGATAATGAAAAAAGGTGACACTCTCTGCTTTGTTCAGAGCGAAATTATCTGATTCTTACAGCAATGTCGGATTCAACCTGAAACAAGACATTTTTCGTCTGCTGCATGACTACAGAAATTCCAATTACAAGAATATATAAGCCATTGCTTTTGCTGTCCAACCATCGTCTCACTCTCCTTCGCTGAGAATCGGAACAATTAGTGGATTCATCTGCGCAAGATATACAATTGCCCACCTAACAAAAAGGAACAGATATCACATTTAGCGAGCAAGCTATTTAAACAAGGGGATGCTTTTGACACAGAAAACCTACAAATTGGATACATTAACAAGGATCAGATTAGCAGGAGTAGTATTATAAACACTAGTCTATAGAAACATTAAAAGATGACTTAATCCAATGACAGAACAAACATATGTTTCTATACACGACATTCAATTCAATGAGAAGAGCATGCCGATGCATCTAGTCACTCAACACCTATATGCGGGTATACGACGCAGAAGATGTTATTATGTAAACGTGAGGTTAAAGTACTTGATTTGCGTATGCATCAGTCATGGATGAATGGGATGTTAAGTTGGACCCCAATTTAAACTTTTCAGTGCCAACAATGATGACCTTTTCTATGATTATATATATCAGTGCTACTTTTGTCTCGACATCTTCTACACATTAAAGTGATTTGATATATCACTTGATTTTTATAATATACTTCAGCTCTAAGGATTAAGAGGCAAAGAACTAACGAGACGTCTCATGTGCTTTTTTTTCAATTTTTTTTTAATTTTGGAACAGACGACATATTGGAGTTTGAACTTCCCATAACCCAACCGGATCACCACTGAGCCATGCCTTGGCAGAATGCCCACTTATCAAACAACTCTGATAAGATGATAGCAGAAGAAACGAAGAAAATTTACTGTTTAAACACATCAACTTCCCATGTATAAACTTCGAAATCTCTTCTGAACCATGTTTCCTATAAGAAGACAATCATACCAAACCTCTTTAAGATCCAATGCTACTCAAGTAATGTACCTATGTGGCACTTGGGTATCTGGGATCATTGGGTTCTTCCAATTTCAGTTTTCAAATGAAACGCCCCTTCCGTTTATCTTGGCAGGTTTTTCAAATGATGAAATGTGCTTTTCTTTAATTAATGTTGTGCTCCTGTGAAATAATTAAATTAGTTCATAAGTTAGACGAGATAGAAGTTCATAATGTGACTTAAAGGTGTCATATTGGTGTGCATTGGTCTATTTTATGATGTGACGTTAAGTAGCTCTTAGGATTTAGAGTTTGGTGACCATTATTTGTGATTTGCTGAAATGATTATAAGCTTTGTGTTGCGATGTATAGGTCATATTGTATTATTTCCATGACTTGTGTTGTGTTGATATGCAGATGTAGTTTCTATTTGTAATGGTGAATGTACTAAATGGGAAACATAGCAATTTCGCCTTTAGAAAATTGTTCCTTTATATTCATCTCTTACCAAGTTTGCTTTTCAGATTTATTTATGTTAATGTGAGAAACAGAAATATTATGCATTGTTATCGATGGTATATAGATGAATAAATGTTGGTAATAATATAAAATGCATTCTACATTTGATTTGGTTTCAAATATAGATGTACTTCCTAAAAGATCAAAGTGCTTTTAGTCAGTACGCCATTTGAATACTATTCCATTGAAAGAGACATATGATAAAACTGAACTCTGGTTTCAAACCTACATGATCATATCAATTTTAAACTGTGTAAAAAAATTGAGTAAAGTAGGATATATTCTCACTCCATATGCTTCTTTAAGCTTATTTTAATATCTTTGATTTCATTGTATAATTGGTAGAAACTTGGATAAATGAACTAAAAGTAAAAAAAGTAAACATGTAGGATTTGAGATAGCATTTTCTCCGTGCTTAATCTTGATGAGCAAATGTGACCCCTTGGCCTGCCAATGCCAGGATGGAAGAAACCTCACTTGCTGTTGACAACAAGGAACCTTCTCTTAGAATTTTGGGCTAGTGCTTGAAAATAGGCAGAGAAAATCAAGAGAGGATATGCAAATAATCATTAATAGTTCGAGTTTCGAAGTGCTATTTTTTGCTTGTGAAGATTTCTAGGACTGATGGGCTTATTGGGCATTAGGATGTAACATATGAAATTCATCGGACCATCTAGAATCCTGTTTATTAAAAATTAAAAAGAAGTACTCAAATTTTGGGAGCATCAGTGTGTCTGTGAGAGTTCCTACTGCCAAATGCCTGTTGTACAGAGAAGATCCATCTGGTTAATTTCATCAAAAGGCTCAAAACCTATATTATAGTCATAGGAACGCTGATAATTGTCCTTTACTGGGTAGAACACTATCCATATCGACAGCCAGAATCACATACACTATAAAAATCATTATGCCTCATTTGGTTACAATTGCATCCGCAAGCATCCATCCAGTGTCTGGCTTAGTACGAATAGGGAGACTGAACTACACGCTGATATGGTTATTATTATTATTATTATTATTGGGCGGGCGGGCAGGCGGGCGGGGCGGGGGGGGGGGGGGGGGGGGGGGGGGGGGGGGGGCACACATGTAAATTCCTCATCAATTATTCTTCCAATACCAATCTCTAAGTTGAATTGATAATTTCGACCATTTCAGTATATTCTTTGAATATCCAATTCCTGAATTAAATTTGATAGACTTATGTAGAACGAATTGTGTCAGGTAATTGGCAGATTTTGATTGCAAACTTATTGTAGTTACAGAGGTAACTGACTGATATATGCATCTATAAAATTAACAATGGAGTAACGTAATATGTGTTTTGACATAAGTGAATCAAGAGTACTGTAGTTGGAAAATACTGCATAGGGATTTCAATATGCAGACTGAGTGAATAAAACAAAGCACCATCGAAATTACAAGATCCCAAAATGACCGACTGCTGTTATATTGCCTTATATATGTAATGTGACACTGGTACATCGACAGAAAAATTCGAGTAGATGACGAGTAATCAAAATGGCAGAACCATTTGTAGGTTAGGGTAAGAAACGCGGCTAATCATGATGTAGTTTCTAATCCAGTTTAAATGTAAATAGCTCTTGTGCAGTTTAAAAAAGGAAGGGCATTGCAGCCAATTCAATCGAAACAAACTGACAGTGTCTTCGACTGTTGTGTTTTGCTTGTATTTTAGGATTTTTTTTCCTTTTCTTCTGAGCAGGGGCCGACTTCTGGAGAAGGAAGCCCGGTGATGTTATTAATTTTTGTGAGACACTATTTTATTTACCTACCTAAATGCTTCATTTTCTTGCATTTCATTTACTGATCCTTCTTATTGGTGGAACAGCTATAGGCAATCAAACAGAAGAAAAATTGGGTATTATGTTTAATTTCCACATGACAGAGATTTGGGGTGTTCGTGCCAATGATATATTATTCAGCAGTATCTGAATAGTTTGCCACTTGCTCTGTGTGTGTGTGTCTTTAACTTGTATCCTTTTGGTATTATGTAACTTGAATTTTATTAACATATTAACTTCAGGAAGATGTATAAGTGTCTTAAATATATTACTGTTCGTCTGTTTAGACGCCATCCTAAAATGATTGCTAGATAATAGATATATCCTTCACCCCTACACCCTTTTCTTTGCAACCTTGGAGGGTTTATGACAACTTAAGTCGATGCTTGTCATATTTTTCCTTCTGATTTGATTGATAGGCCTAATTGCATGTTGGTTGAAATCATGTTGTAACAGAAAGCTTGGTTGGATACTTGGCATGTCTTAGGAATGAGAGGATTCAAGAACATCTTTACTGGATTTCTCTAGGCTATTAGGAAGACACTCTATTAGATTTGGGTGAAAATGGTGATTAGCCTCTAATGACGGCTATCACTTCTTATTTATATCAACCCTCTCTTTTCTTTACACACACACAATAACACACAATACTCCCCCTCAAGATGAGCAAAAGATATTTATCATGCCTATCTTGTTACAAGCATCCTCTACTCCTTTAGAGTTCAACCCCTTTGTAAGGCAATCAGCTAGTTGCTGTCCAGAAGTAATGTAGGAGATCTCCAACTGTTTCTTGTCCAATCTTTCTTTAATGAAGGACCTGTCAATCTCTATGTGCTTCGTTCTATCATGTTGCACTGGGTTGTTGGCAATGTTAATTGATGACTTGTTATCACACATTAACCGCAATGGTCCTTCTCTCAGCAGACGTAGCTCTTGTAGAAGTGATCTCAACCAGATCATCTCACATGTACTAAGCACCATAGTACGATACTCTGCCTCTGCAGTGGAACGAGCCACCAAATCCTGATTCTTGCTACGCCAAGAGACTAAGTTGCCCCCAACAAACACACAGTAGCCCGAGGTGGATCTCCTATCATCCAAGCAACTGGCCCAATCCGCATCACAGTAGCATGTCACATTCATGTGACCATGACTACCAAATAATATGCCTTTTCCTGGACTATTCTTCAGATACCTCAGTATCCTGAAGACTGCCTCCATATGTCCAGTCCTAGGATCATGCATGTATCTACTTACCACACTGATAGCATAGGCAATGTCAGGTCTGGTATGGCATAAGTAGATAAGACGTCTAACAAGTCTCTTGTACCTTTCTTTGTCTACTGGCTCCCCTGATTGTGAATGCAATCTATGATTCTGATCAATAGGAGTAACTGCTGGACGACACCCCAACATACCAGTCTCAACCAGTAAATCCAGGGCATACTTCCTCTGTGAGAGAACTATACCCTTCCTGGACCTAACAATCTCCAGTCCAAGGAAATACCCCAACTGTCCAAGGTCCTTGACCTCAAATTCTCTCGCCAATCTAGCCTTCAAGTGAGAGATTCCCTCTTCATCATCTCCAGTGATAATAATATCATCAACATACACAGCCAGAAGGGTAATCCGCTGTCCTGAATGCCTATAGAATACAATATGATCATCATTACTCTGCTTGTAGCCCATAGTGATAACTGCACGCCTGAATCTGTCAAACCATGCCCTTGGAGATTGCTTCAGCCCATATAAAGACTTGTCCAGCCTACACACCTTTCGCATCGTCTGTTGTGTGCTAAAGCCAGGTGGAACATCCATGTATACCTCCTCCTGTAAGTCTCCATGCAAGAAGGCATTTTTTACATCCAACTGATGCAATTTCCATCCAAAATTCGCTGCACAGGATACCAGTACTCTCACAATACTCATCTTTGCCACTGGGGCAAATGACTCATCATAATCAATCCCATAAGTCTGACTGTAGCCCTTGGCAACCAGCCTCGCTTTGTACCTGTCCACCTTCCCTTCTGGAGTTTGCTTTATTGTGAATACAAACTTGCAGCCCACAGCTTTCTTTCCTGCTGGAAGTGAGACAAGTCTCCATGTCTTATTCTTCTCCAGTGCTTCGAGTTCTTCGAGCATTGCTTTCTTCCACTGGGGATGTTGCTTTGCCACTCGCCAATCACTCGGTATAGAGATAGACTGTAAGGATGCAATGATAGCCCTATATGCAGGTGTAAGAGAAGCATATGAGACATGATTAGCAATATCAGTCTCGTATCCATACCGTACAGGAGGCCTGCCGGCATTGATACGAGGCTCCCTACGAGATGCAAGTGGAAGATCTAAACTAGAGGAAGGCAAAGAAAGGTTACCATCCGTGGTAGGAGAGGAAGGCAGTAAGGAAGTCGGGACTCGAGCAGGCGTGATTGACTGATCAATCTCGACATGTGGCTGTGGAGCTAGTGGTTCTTCAGTGGGGGAGATGTCTTCTTGTTGTTCTCCATCGCCATGACTACCCATCTATCTCCTGCTATATTTCTTGTCGTACAACCTGTCTTCCACCAAGGGCCTTTCCTCCTCTTCCACCAAGGTCCTTTCCTCATCCCTGCTGTCAATACCAGTACCAGTAGGCCTGACAGGACACGGTATAAGTCCAACCACTACCCTCCTGTCATCAGTCTCCCCCTCTCGACCAACTCCTCCTGTGTTTGGAGAGGCACCAGTATCAAATACTGGTATAGAATCTGTCAGTCCTCCATAAAAAGGCTCAGTCTCCCTGAACGTCACATCCATACTCACAAACAGCCTTCTTTCTGAGGGACTCCAACACCTATAGCCTTTCTGATTTGAAGGATACCCAACAAATATGCATTTAATTGCCTGAGCATCCAGCTTCCCCACAGAGGGTCTATGATCCCTCACAAAGCATGTGCATCCAAACACTTTTGGTGGAACTACAAAAGTGTTCTTTCCCATAAGAATCTCACATGGGGACTTCATACCAAGCATCCGCGAAGGCATCCTGTTGATGAGATAGGTGGCTGTCATCACTGCTTCACTCCACAATATCTTAGGTACATTCATGGTGAGCATGAGTGACCTAGTTACCTCCAACAAGTGTCTATTTTTCCTTTCAGCAACTCCGTTCTGTTGAGGCGTGTTGGGACAAGTGGTTTGGTGAGTTATCCCACTCTCAGATAGATAAGATGCAAACTCCTTGTTTACATACTCTGTCCCATTATCCGTTCTCAAGATGCGGATCTTGGCCTCATACACATTTCTGACACTTCTATGGAAGTCCTGGAAACACTTCAACGCTTCGCTTTTGTTTTTCATCATGTAAAGCCATGTCATCCGAGAATGACAATCTATGAAAGTGATGAACCACCTGAACCCACTTACTGAAGTCACTGGGCAGGGCCCCCAAACATCTGAGTGAATAAGATGAAATCTCTCTACACTCCTCATCCCCACACTAGGATATGATGTCCTAGTGTGTTTCCCAAATTCACACGCATCACACTTCAAATTCATTTTATTCACTCTATTCAAAATCTCAGGATACATTTTATTCAACATATCAAAAGGCAAGTGTCCCAACTGACAATGTAATAAAAATACCTCCCTTTCCTTCTCTTCACCGACGACGGTCAATGCAGCATCCCTACTAGCTCTGTCAAGATACCACAGTCCATCACGCCTGACGCCAGTCCCAAGCCTCCTCCCAGTCTTCCTTTCCTGCAACACACAATGAGTAGAATCAAAAGTAATGCTACAGTCAAGATCATCAACAATAGAGCCAACAAATAAAAGGTTGACTGGAAAAGATGGGACATGAAGGACTGAAGAGAGGCATATGGAGGGAGTGCACTGAATAGTGCCACTCCCTTTAATGGGTTGGGATGTGCCATCAGCTGTCTGAACAGTTTCATGAATGGTATGTGGTTTATATGTGGAAAATTGTCTATATGCACCTGACACATGACTAGATGCACCTGAGTCAATAATCCACTCTATATGATCTCTACATGAAAGAGCTGATTGATTATCTGATCCTGTGTGAGCGAAGTTGGCAAAATTACCGAATGGCGAAGCAACATCTCTAGTCTGGTCTGCATGACTCTCCGAACTCTCAGTAGTAGACCTGGACTGTCTCCGCTTCTCTAGATCTGACGCCTCAGCTGGCGTAGCCTCAATCATCACTGTCTCCTGTCATCCATCAGCAGTAGCAAAGTTGGCCCGTGGGCCGCCACGACCTCGTCCACGGCCTCCACGGCCCCAACGACCTCCTCCTCTGCCTCATGTGCCACGTCCTCGTCCACTACCCTTCTGTGGGCAGTTAAAGCCAAGGTGCCCCTTCACCCCACAGGTGTAGCACTCTCGATCCTCGCTCACTGCTGCCACTGTCGGTACAGCCAGTGCAGCCCGAGTGACCTGCGTACCCTCATCCTTCATAACTCTCAGTCTGGTCTCCTCCTGTGCCATTGCAGCTATGGCATCCTCCAGAGATGGGATAGAGGATAAGTGACACATACTCGCCCTCCTGACCTCAAAATCTCCATTCAGGTTCCTCAGAAAATGAGTCGCACGCCTACGCTCCACCCACTTCCTGTGTATCGCAACACTCCTAGGATCAGGCAGATCAATAGGGTCATAGTGGTCTAACTCTGACCACAGCCTTTTCAACTCCGCAGAGTAGGCTAGAATAGACATCTCCCCCTGCTTCAAGGTGTCGACCTTGCCCTGAACCTCCATCATAAGCATCACATTCCCTGCTCCAGAATACATTTTCTCCACTATACTCCATATCCCTGCAGCACTCTCTATGGCCTCCACCATCCCAGCAATGGGTGGAACCATCGATGTCATCAACCAAGCAGCCACCAGTGAGTTGGTGGTGCTCCACACTTTCCAATCATCCCCAGTCTTATCCACCGGTTCACTACATGAACCCAGAACATGGCCTTCTAACCCCTTCGACTTCCGGATGAGAAGCACCCTCCTGGACCAACTGAGGTAATTCTTCGTCCCTTCCAATTTCACATCATTGGGCATCAACTCCAGCTTCTGCACTGGTCGTGAAGGCATCGATCCACTCGAGGATCCCAACTCCGTCGAAGCAAGCAGATTCGTTATCTCCCCAATGAAGGCCTTCATGTCAGCTGAGGTAAGATTGTCACCCATCTCTCCAGATCCGCAGATCTCTCCTTTCTCCATCCTTAGATCCGCAGATCTACTTCTCTTCTTCCTCTTCTAGGTCATACCCTAACCGTAAATCTATGGAGTCCTTTTCATGACTCTACCATAGATCTAGGGTTAGGGTTTTTTGGGGTTCTCTTTTGTGGCTAGT
Source organism: Scilla litardierei (assembly GCA_030789695.1). NCBI lineage: Eukaryota > Viridiplantae > Streptophyta > Magnoliopsida > Asparagales > Asparagaceae > Scilla > Scilla litardierei. The sequence continues at coordinate 626,328,799 of CM061142.1, forward strand.
TAGGGCTTTGTGGCGGCTAGAAGAGGACGTGGAAGGGGAGAAGGATCACAAAATGTGGAGCAGCGGCAGCGGAAGGGGGCTAGCGACGCACGCGCACGCGCAGCGGGTGGCGGCGGCGCGCGCAGGTGGCGGCGGCGCGTGGGAGGGCGGCGCGGCGGGGAGGGCTGGGGTTTTGGTGTTTTAGGGTTTTTTGGGGTAGGGTTTAGGTTTGGCTCTGATACCATGTTAGATTTGGGTGAAAATGGTGATTAGCCTCTAATGACGGCTATCACTTCTTATTTATATCAACCCTCTCTTTTCTTTACACACACAATACACTCTAAATCTTTAGGAATATCAGGTCTGTGTCTTTTCATGTGCCTTGGACAGGTCTTATTTATATAGGAGCACAAGGAATTTCTGGCTATCTTTTACTGCTTTTTGCCGTGGAGCTTCTAATGGCTATGTTAGCCCTCCAAGAATGTTGAGCTGGGATATCCAATGTGATGTTTGAGATAGATGCAAATAGTTTTCAAGTTCATTTCAGGGGGACATTTCAATTTCACAAGGACTTATCCTGAGGAAAAAACGAATTGACTAAGAAGGTTTTCCATATTATTTTTGGTCAAGTTGAATTTGAAGGCACTAGCTTCCTCGATATATCTGTTGAGAGTTAAAAAAATTTAAAATTACATCAGTTAAAGGTGATTTGAATCAAAGACCATAAAACTCTATCCTAACCTAAAATCTGGCCATATCGTTATACGAGGCCAAAAAAGAAAAAATAATAAATATAAAAAATCTCATGAGTTTCTCATCTTAATCATGTACTTTTAGATGAGCCAATAAATTTGATTTATTTTGAAAACAGGAGATATTATTGAGATCCTAGTTCAAATCTTAAACCGGAAAAAGATAAGAATCAATGCGATATTGAGCCAGGATAAGAACATATATGGTTTTTAATTTTCAAATCTTGAACTTGTTGAGGGATAAAATCTTTCCTATCACATGGACAAAAAAAGGACTCTCTCTGTGACAAATAAGTTTTATACTCCCCTTGTGAAAAAAAGCTCTCTCTCTCTCTCTCTCTCTCTCTCTCTCTCTCTCTCTCTCTCTCTCTCTCTCTCAGAGAGAGAGAGAGAGAGTAAAAAGAAGAAAAAAGTGAGAAGATTAAAGCGCAACAGATCATTATTGATCAAAATCCCAAGCATTCCTAACAACAAAATGACACTGTGATCATCAATGTCGGTATTGAAGTTTACTAATGCCCTTTATTCACTTGATTGGGCAGATGTTAGGACTTAAGATATGAAGATATTGCTTATGACATACATGAGCAAAAAAACCCCACGAATGGGATGCGGTGCATGCACGCAACTGAAAAGGAGCGCGAAGTGTGGATGTGTGTGCAAGTATCGTCGGAGGGTAAAAGGTGCAAACATGTAAATACGTGGGTGTTTTGTGAAAATGGCAAACATGTAGATACGAGAGTTTAGGGTGGTGTTTTTTGGGTTTTTGGGGGGAATGGAAACCATGCAAATAAGTGGTTGGGGGGTCATTTTTTTGGGTAGTGGATGATGGGACATTGCCACATGGGACAAACCCATGGGCAATGTCCCTATTTTGTAATACAGATTGCTTATGATGGGTTTGATGCCAAGAAAATTCTTTATACGTTTCTCGAGTGTGCAAAGTGTCTTTCTAAAAGGAAAATAAATTATTGACATTTTTAATGTTTGCAAAGAGGTAGTTTAAGAGGATAGGAAAGGGAAGGCTAAGCAAGCTGGAAATGATAGGTTGATGAAGTGAACAAGAGGTATTATAATTTAATCTGAAAAAAGGTAAACCATTGACTGTTCAGAACAATTAGTTTACCTTCTTATGGCTTTGCTAGTTTTCCCTATGGTTGCTTCAATGATTATCTTTCAGGTAGTTCATGCACCACAAAGCATCAACAATGGATTTGGCTGTTTGTTTATTATTTCTGTTATGAAGCATTCTAGTTTTACAAATCTTATTTCACAAACTAATGAATCTAGTTGAATGAATCTTCATTTGTTCATGGAATCAGACATGCTAAACTAGAATGTTTCTTAACAAGAGGAGATGCACAACCAAAATACATCATTGATGGCTGATGCTTTGTAGCTCATGAACTCTTGAAAGATCATTGTTGACTCAACCATTGAGAAAACTGAGAAAGCCCGAATGAAAGTTAATGAATTACTTTTGAAGAGCCATGGTTTACATTTACAATTGAAGTGACAAAACAACTTATCGACCTTTGGTGCATTCTTCTGTGTTAAGGGGTTCCCCGACATGAGAAGCGTATCATACAAAATGGGGCATTATTATTACAATACAAATTGCATTGTGCTTTTACTAGAACCAGAGACATCAAAAGTGCTAAACAAAAAATCATCATCAAAATAACAACAGAAAGTAATTTGAAAGCTTACATCATCCAACAACAAACTGTTGCAGTGGTAAGCAATGTCAGATGGAACCTGCAACAGTCAGTCAAAGTAATTAATCACTTTCTAGATAAAAACACACTTTTTTCAACAATAATTATGAATTAATACAAGAAGTAAACGTTGTACATTGGAAAATTTTGACTGAACATAAAGTGATAATTTACGTGCATAAAAAGGTAAATGGGCTGCATGGATGTCAGAATCTCTTTCAGTTCAAAAACCATAAACATGTGGCAAATGAACCTAACCATCGCATAACAATTTTTAAAAAGGATTTGATCATGTAACTGAATTAGTTAAACTTAGATGGACATAATCTTTGGTCAAACATTGCACCTATGATTTAGCACAGCAATGAAATGTCCAGTACAACGCAGACACGTGATGTCAGACTCGGAAATTATCCAAACTCTAGAAATAACTACAACTGCTATATATGTTTATTTGTTATATATGTATACATGACTTATACACACTTGCATATTGATACATGCATGTGCTGTTAGCGTTGGACGTGGGAAAATTTCTCGTGTTGACATCACATATACATGTTTTTATTTTTTAAATTTTTTTGAATATGTTCTACACATCATGGATGATCATCATATCAAAAATCAAATTAATCCAACGCTATTTGACACTCGATTTAACGGTTACAAATTCAATGGTTTCAGAACAACTTTTTGTAACGAGAGGATCGATAGTCAAATACCCTTAGGGTTTATCCATATCTGGAGTTTGCGGGGTTTAGAGTGTGTACAACAATATAAAAAATTTAAATTTTTTTAGATAAACCCATCCGACAATACAGAAAATTTCCAATGATGTCAACACATACCCATAATCATATGTATGTGTGTGTACAATGGTGTCAGCAGGCCAAGGAGGAAATTCCTCCTTGGCCCACTCCCAGACAAACTTTTTTTTGAATTTTTTCTCAAGGTCTTGTACAAATTCTAAAACCTCAAAACCCCAAATATTGGTGAACCCTAGGTGCATTTGTGACACGATCCATCCGTTGCAAAATTTTCTATATTTTGTAATCGTTGAATTTGTAATGGGTAAATCAAGTGTCAAACAACGTTGGATTCACTTAATTTTTGTGTGGCAATCATCCACGAGTTGTAGAACATATGCCAAAAAATTTGGGGGAGGGTAGGCCATTAGCGGGCCAAAGAGGAACTTCCTCCTTGGTTACTGAGGCAGATTTATTTCATATATATATATATATATATATATATATATATATATATATATATATATATATATATACACTAGGATCCATTCGGATGGATCAAACATGCGGATCCATCCAAGTGGAATTTAATATTGGACAACCTAAATGGATAATCCGCTCCGTTGGATGTGATCTAACATGTCTAAACTACCTACAAACAAAATTTCAAGTGATTTGAACATGTTTTGCACATCCATCAAGTGGTTGCAAAATCAATATTTTTGAATAGTCATAAAATCGACGAATTTTGCAACCACTTGATGGATGGGCAAAACATGGCCAAATCACTTCAAATTTTGTTTGTAGGTAGTTTAGACATGTTAGATCACATCCAACGGAGCGGATTATCCATTTAGGTTGCCCAATATTAAATTCCACTTGGATGGATTCGCATGTTTGATCCATCCGAATGGATTCTAGTCAACCTATGTGTGTGTGTGTGCGCGCGCTTTATTCAAATAAGAAAGATCCTAATTTTAGTTGAATGATTTATAAAACAAAAGCCTCTGTCAAAAGGGGAATAACATACTTCATATGAGATGTTTTTATAAAAATGTGCACATTTGAATATTTGATAATACGATAAAAAAGTCAACTCTATGCATTCTTGAATGAACTGAACTGCTCATGATCTTGATATTCTAAAACCTAAATACACCAAAGATCTATTGAACCCCATACTCTTCACGTGTGGATCTAGAAGTAAAAAAGTTAAGACCATTAAATTTCCAACCACTTGATGTGTAGCCAAATAATATGAAAATCACAAAATTTTTGTTGTATCTATGTTTGAAGAGGTGTAGATCAACATGAATAATGATGATCATTATGAAAAGAAGTGGATAATGGACTTTGTTAATGTCACATGTGGAAATTTCCTCCTCTGGCATCTTATTTTTATCAAATAAAAATTGTTTAAGGTATATCATTGTTTGATGTATGATGCGGGACCAAGTGTCGGAAAATAAGTTTTTTCATGAACGTGTCTGATGAGAAATTGGTAGGATAAAAGAGGGATTTTAATTGATAAAGACGGGGAATACAAAGATGATGGCCTCAATTAGAGAAGAGGACCACTCACCCAGTATCTAAAACTATTTTCTATCCCCAACTTCTATTCCCTCATATTTATAGGGTTAGTTTACCCTCATTTACAAAATTGACTCTCAGGCACCAAATTACAAAATTACCTCACGTGCCACAGAACTACAAAATTGTCACTATTGTGGCTGCAATCCTCATTCCCAACACTACTCCGCCTCTGAAAAACCACCTTGTACTCAAGGTGGTGCATGAAATCCACGAGGACGCGTCTCTGAGTGTTGGATCACGTCTCCTCGCGTCCACCTGCATCAAAAGGCCACACACGAGCTTCGTCCTCCTCGAAATGTTGCCTTATGAGTGGTAGTGTGTTAGATACACATCCCATACTAGGCCTTTAATACTAGTCGATTTGTTAGAAAATCATCACATACTAGGCTTCTAACAATAGCCTTGCTAAAAACACATCTCATACTAGGCCCCTAACACTGGGCTCACATCCCAATTGTTAAGAATTGGCTAGCATTGGAACCCAAAACAAATTGGTATTAGGTGGAGAGGTCTTTTAATACTTAAATAATTTTTTTCTTATTCTTTCTGATGTGGACTAATTGGGATCCTAACATACCACCACGTTTCTGACAACCGCCGTCCACGACGGCCCACTCCGGAGTGCCCACTCTGGTCTTTTACCAGGTCGTTCCTCTCCCAGATCGCCCCTTCCACTTCCAACAACCACTGTCCACGACGGCCCACTCGGGGGTGCCCACTCTAAGTGGCCCACTCTGGCCCTTTACCAAGTCGCTCATTCCCCAGGTCGCCCCTTTCGCAACGTGGGTCGTAGCATGGGGCTTATTCTGATAGCATTTATTACAGACACATCCCATACTAGGCCTCTAATACTAGCACATTTGTTGGAAACCCATCACATACTAGGGCTCTAACAATAGCAATCGCATACTAGGCTCCTAACACTGGGCTTACACCCCAATTGTTAAGCATTAGTTAGCATCCAACCCAAAACCAATTGGTATTAGGTGGAGATGCCCTCTAATACTTAACCATTTCTTTTTTCTTATTCTTTCCGATGTGGGACTAATTGGGATCCTAACATAGTGTGTCCGTAACTGAGTCGTCTACGCACTGGCGATTTCCATTCTGAATTTAGACTCCAAACGGGCCCAAAATCGTCAAAATACGGAAGCCGTGCAGAGAATCCACCGAAAATAGCCCCAAAAATCTGAAAAATTCATGCGGCTTACTGTGCAGGGGTCGGCGGCTGGGCTTAGCCGGCTCGGGCCGGCGACTCAACTTCGGAAACGATTAGATCGAGCTTCCACTGTAGAGGTGGCGGCTTGCCAGAGCAGATACCGATTTCCAGCAATTTCGACGGCCATTGGTGGCGGCGAACCTTGGTCCGATGCATTTTTCCGGTCGAGACGCATCTGTTGGTGGTGGTGGTAGTCCAAGATTACGTCGGCGATGCCACTGGAGACTCTCGAAACCCTGGCAGAAAACTCTAGGGCACTCGCCAGCGTCGCGGAGGCCTCCTAGGGGCTCATCGGAGTCGCTGCGGCCCTCTGGGGGTTCGTCGGACTCGCGGCAGCCCTCTGAGGGCTCATCGACATCGGTGTGGCCCTCTGGGGCTCGACCAACTCTGTATGGCCCTCCAAGGGCTCGTCGGCATCGGTGCAGCCCTCTAGAGGCTCGCCTGACTCGTGACGGTCCTCCGGGAAGACGCCGGAGCTCAGGCGGCCAAGGAAGCCGTGGAGTGTTCGTCGTCCCTTGTCGACGTCGGATCTGGGTCGCCTATATATGTGGACTCCGGATCTATGTCGTTCTCCTCCTCTTTCAGATCTGGCGGATTTAGACTCATGGTCTTCAGATCTATCTCCGCCCTTGCTGAGGAGGGGCGGCGACGTTCGATCTCCGCATGATCCTCTGCTATTTGACAGTGCATCTCGTCAAATATTTAATGGATCAAGGATCTCAAGCTCTCCGATTGACGACGGCCCATCTCCTCCAAAGATTGCTTCAACGCGGCCTTGGTCTCCTCTGCATTAAATATCGACGCCATGGATCTTCAGCTTTGATACCACTTGATGAGAAATTGATAGGATAAAAGTGGGATTTTAATTGATAAAGACAGGGAATACAAAGATGATGGCCTCAATTAGAGAGGAGGACCACTCTCTCGGGATCTAAAACTATTTTCTACTACTAACTCCTATATCTAATCTCTACTCTTTTTTCAATTCTCTTCGTGCCCCAATACTAACCACTTCCCTCCTATTTATAGGGTCGGTTTGCCCACATTTACAAAATTGCCCCATAGGCCCCAGAACTACAAAATTTCCACTATTGTGGCTACAATCCTCATTTCCAACACTCATTTCATATTTCACAAAACGAACATCATATACTTAATACTTCATTCTATTAGTCAGACCATTCTACTGGTAAAATCAAACTTAATACTAATGTCATAGGTATAGCCACACTGAGATATTTAGTAACTGCTAAGCTTTTTTTAAAAATTTATTCCATTGTGCATTTAGGTCTTGAAAATCTTACATAACAGTCACAGCATAGTGGCCACTCTTTCAAAGTTAAATTTGTTATTGACATGTAACTTGTTTTATTCAATTATTTATATCGTTTAAAGTAAAGTGCGTATATGTTAAGTTCATTAATTCTTTTTCTGTTTTCATATTTAAGTTATTTTGCTCGAGAGTGAAGAGAGTATAATTGTTCTAATTATTGTTAAAAGAAGAACAATATGAAAGCAGGTTTTCCTTATTTATGGAAGTTCAGCCCCACAAGAAAATAAAAAATAGCGGGTGGCATGCAGAAACAATCTAAGTATTTAAATTATTTTATTTGGAAAAAAAGTCTGATGACCTGCATGCCGTATGTTTAACAGTGTTAAATAAGCAGCAAGTGGGTTCATGCTTCATTTCATATTTTAATTTCTCTTTTTTAATATCAATTTGAGTTTTTTAATTTTTAGAATTTTTTAAAAATTTTAGTTTATACTTCATTTCTTTTTCAGTTTTTATTTTTGATTTTTAATTTGAAATTATTTTTAATTTCATGTTTTAATTTTTAATTTCAGTTTATTATTTATAACATTTTTAAGTTTTTAAGTTTTTAATTTCAATTTTAACTTTCCTTTTAGTTTAAGTTTTTAAATTTTAGTTATCTAATAAGACTAATTTTCTTTATCAATTTGTTTAATTTATCAATTCGAAGCTTTTGAAATGAAAAGATATGGCAATAAGAGCTCTAAATAAGTAAATCCAGCATGATATCATTGCCTTCAAGTAAAATAAAACACAAATCTCTTCTGAAATGCAAGTGCCGTGGTTAAAAATTATGGGGTGGCGTGACAAGGATGAAGGCTCATTTGATCTAAACAGCAAGGATACCATTCTGTGTTTACATTATCTGTATGAAGTTCAAAAATTATCTTTTGAGATGTTAAAGAAGAAAAATGAAGCCGAGGATGAGTGCTTTAAAAATTTTGAAATGAGCGAAAGTGAGAGTGTGTACATGAGCAAAGGAACAATTGATTCCTTTATAATTAAAGGAGAGGCGAAAGGAAGTACAAGAATGCAAACAATAATCAACGAAGGCGTGGAGAACCGAGACACGATGTGCAAGAATATTGATCAGTTTTGATATGAGAACATACTTTCGTATAATATGATAAAAAGTTCTCTTTTTACAAAGATGATTGAGTCGGTAGCCACATACAGGAAAAGACTAAAGCCTCCGTCATATCATGAGCTAAGAGTTAACCTGAAAAAGACCGACAATGATAAGTTTTGATACGAATTACCTTACCTCGAAGAGTATATCCGAGTAGAATGTTACATTAAGGGCTATGTTTGCATTAAAAGAGTAGTAATAAAATTTTTATTTTAAAAAAGTTAATATCGTGGATGTGAAGTACACCATTTTAATAGATAATAATTTTTGGAAGAAAGTGAAGGATTATTTGAAATGCATGCTATCTCTAATAAAAATACTTTGGCTTGTGGATGGTGATGTGCAGCCTGAGATAGGATATATATATATATAAGGTTATGGATAGAACCAAGGAACAAATTAAGAAAAATTTTGAGCACAAAAAGACGATATACCCAAGAGTATATAACATTATTGATGAAAGGTGGGAGCTACAACTAAATAGACCTCTTTATGCAGCCGCATACTTTCTTAATCCTAGGTAAGAACTAGGTAAGAATGTAAGATTATTTTAAAATTTAAGTTTATTTCAATCCTTGATAGATGGATGGCAATTTATTGATTTTTATTTGCTTTTGAAATTTTCATAAGTTCCATTATGCATAAAATTTTCACGCGGATATGGAAATCAAGATGCAATTTTATCGAATTACTGGGAGGATGTACACAGCTCTTAATAATTGATTAAAAATTAATGAACAATTAGAAATATTCAAGAGAGCTCAAGGAATATTCGGTATAGACATGACTGTGGCAGTGAGAGAGAAGAAACAACCTGATAAACATAAATGATTAATTTACTATTACTAATTTATTATTGTTTACCAAAATAAATTACTTCGTATTAAGAGTATATGATTATTATTATTTTGTGTCATTTCTTTGTTTTATTAGCTCTATGGTGGGAAAGTTATAAGGAAGAATGCAAATAGCTTCACAAGCTCGCAATCCGTAACGTGAGCCGTACATGTAGTGTTCCGGAAGAGAGAAAAATTGGAGCATTTTGAGTTTATCCATTCTAAGAGAAGGAATAGATTAGAGTGACTAAGGCTTAATGACTAGAGTTGATGTAGAAGAAAGAAGAGAATAAGGATACTCATGATCTGATTTGTTTGTCAGATATGGAATACGATAATGATAATGAAAAAAGAAGCTCAATGTTTCCTGTAAGACACCACTTGGATGGACATTCACTGCTGTTTTGAGGTTCAAAAAGAAGGAACAAGTGGTAAAAAAGAAGATGAAGAGATGTATATAATATTAGATAACTTTCTTCCATTTCAAACTTATAGGTTTATATTTATTATTTATGTTTTGTAATTTCGTTATTTGATATTTTTATTCTATTATAACATTAAAATTTGAATGTATTAAGAATCAATAAAGGAAAAAAAGAAAAAGAGGAAGATAAAGAATTTGGGGAGAGTGAAGAAGATGATGAGAAAAAGACGTGGTTGAAGAAGAAGAAGGTGATCGGCAGGAAAGTGATGGGTCGATCCAGGACGAGTACTCTATTAGAGTAATATTTTGTTATGTAGCACTATATCTTATCTTCATGTTGGATATTCTGATGTGTGACAGAATTAGCTTCTCTTTTATGATATTTATGTGATTATGGTTATATTAATTATTTACTATCCTACACACTTTAACATATACTATACTATACTGAAAACTTGTTAATATGCTTAAATTTATTGATGTGTTTTTTTGATATATTTAGTTATTTGAATGATTTGCTTAATTTTTATCAATTTGTCAAATATCTTACTATACGATATACAATACGATATGAGGACAAAACGATATCCGATAAGATATAAACAACTATGTGTACATCTTCATTCATTTTCTTGGAGCGACTCCAAACAAGTTTCCGAAATTCATACATCTTCATCAATGGAAAGTGTGGCTCCAATTTTCTTCAAGAATCCATGGTTATATTCTTAATTACAATTTTCTAATTCCAGAAGTTCTAGAAAACATATATCACAAATATATCGTTGTGTTCTAGGACAAATCAATTTGGTTTTCCTACGTCTATTGTGTGGTTTGGATGACTGAGAAAATTTTGTTTAAGAATTACAAAATAGTAACAGGTAAGCTAGATGATTAAAATACTGCAGTTCAAGATGATATAGCAGTCGACATGCTTGATTTAAATGCGATATACATTTACACATTAAAAATAAACCACTCTGTTTATTGTTAATTTGGTCCAGAGTTATGACAACCCTTGGAGCCCATGCATGCAATGTTTGTCCATTTCCGGAGTCATGGACCAGCTCATGAGATTGAAATAAGTTTGTCAAGTAATTAGGCACCTTGTATGTATATTGAGTAAGCTTATTTATAGGGGAGGCGTGGAGTTTAAATTTCATCAACTTACAAAAAGCTCATTTATGTAAAATAGGATGACCACAACCCTTATGTCAACCCATAGCCCAAAAAAATGGTAAGCTTGAGCCCTCGATACATGGAACTTAAAATTTTGATTTAACACATCATGAGATTTAAGTTTGTCAAGTGATTAGGCCGCTCGTATGTTTGTTGATTAAGTTTATTTATAGGGGAGACATGAAGTTTGAATTGCCTTACAAAAAGCTCATTTACGTAAAAGCAAGATGACCTCAACCCTTTCGGCATCCCATAGCCACAAAGAAAAAAGTTATGCTTGGGCTGTCACATGTTGGTAACATTAAACTAAAAAATTTTGATGTAACATATTTGGTTCTCAAAGCCCCAAATACAAATATTTTGATGCGACTAGGGTTTATGGAGAATAAAGATGGAATTTTTAAAGTGGAAAAAATTGGAAAAAGAGGAATTTTTATTATAAGAAGTTCTGAAAATAAAAAGATAATGTCCTCTTTAGGAGAGGATGCATCTCTCCTAGCTTTGGATTCGAGATCAAAGCCTAAATCTCCACTAAATCTAAGGAATCTATCATATTCTTCTCAAAACATAACATAATCATCCCTCTCTAATCAACATCTTTACTTATAATAAAACTCATATCGAGCCGCCACCCCTAAATTACTATAATACCCCTGACATATGGCTTTACCCAAAATTACTAACCTACCCATGTATTCCCCAAATTACAAAAATGCTACTGTATTCAGAAATTACAGATCTAGCATTATGGAGATAAACTCTAATCATATCATCACGCTACCCCCGAAAAACCATCTCGTCATCAAGGTGTTGCATGAAGTGTGTGGGCCACCCGTTCCAAGTAAGTTGCATGCCTCCTCCCGGGTCAAAAGGATAAGATTTGTCTCCACTGCCTTTTGTGAAGTCCGAAAGGAAGCGACGGTAATCACCAAAGTACCTTCGTGGATCCGTCGCATGCCAAAGCTAGTTGTCGACACCAAATGGGCCCATTGGCAACCCCCGAGGCCCCGCATGCCCCTTGATGCGCTGTTCGGAGCCTGCAGGGCCCACGGGCTGCGGCCTGAGGCCTGCAGGCAGCCTGTAGGGGTCGACCGGCCCTGCAGGTCTGTAGGCTAGCTTTGTCGGCCTTCCCGGGGACTGGCAGCCCATGTGGCCGATCTACAAGCCCTCCGCCTTCCTCCTTGCACCGAACTTTGCCTTTCAAGGGCCGATCTGCGTCAAAGTTGTCGTATTTTTCCTATTTCTTATCCAAAGTTGCCGTCCTTTGTCCTATATTTGAATTTTCGACACCATCTGAATTCCTTATCGCCGCGATATTCAAAATTTGTTGTGATATTTGCACTAGGGTTTGCAGATGGCATCAAAATTTTCGTCTGACTCAATTCTCACCTTCCTCATTCTCTCCATCTAGGCTTGATGGGAATCATCAATTTCTGCCATCGGGATCTATGCTCTGATACCAAATTGATGCAATCTAGGGTTTATGGAGAATAAAGATAGGATTTTAAAGTGGAAAAAAATGGAAAAAGAGGAATTTTATTATGAGCAGATTTGAAAATAAAAAGATAATGGCCTCTTTAGTGGAAGAGGCCTCTTTACTATCTTTGGATTCGAGAACAAAGCCTAAACTCCATTAGATCTAAGGGATCTATCCTATTCTTCTCAAAACTCAACATAACCCCCTTCTATAATCTCCATCTTTATTTATAATAAAACTCCTATTGAGCCGCTGCTCCTGAATTACCATAATACACCTGACCTAGGGGTGTTAACCAAAATTACAAATCTGCCTCTGGATCCCCAAAATTACAAAAATGCAACTGTATCCAGAAATTACAGATCTGCCATTATGGAGATAAACCATAATCCTATCATATTTCTGATTTAACTTTTTTAACAGATATACAAGTCATCCAACGGGAGAGTGTGCACACTCTTATCTGGGAAAGGCAAGTGTATAACGGTTATCTACAATCCCGAAGCTGCATTAGACAAAGTAGATGTCACTTTAACAAAGCTCAGTTGAGAAAAAGATTATGGTGGAGACCTAAAAAAAGACTATGGTCGAGGCAAGTATATAACACATGTTTGTTGATGCTGCTACCTCATCCAATCGAGTATTCTTCTAGCTCTTGCCATATAAATATTCTCCAATGTTATTCTCATATGGTTATTGAACTCAAGGTTTCAGCAATTATATCCCCGTGTGATTGTGCTCCTCTAAACTAACTCTAACCATATCCTCTATTTCAACATGAATAATGGTTTAATCTTTCTCAATGCTTCTTTCATGCCAGCAAAGTGCAAAGCCTTATCCAGTCCATGATTTTCTTGGATAAGAAGTCGTCACCAAACATCAAAACAGTTAAAGTTTTAATCGAAGGTCTATGACTGTTTGTCAACTCCTTCGTGAATCCTAATTCTACTTATTTGCACCTCTTCCCAATCCAACAACTATGATTGGAATTTGGAAGAGTTGTAAATATCATTTGTCATTTTTAACGCGTTATATTTATGCACCAGGAATTCCCACGTCTTATGGGCATAGATCCCACCACACACCTATCTCTATATCATGTTTACCCACACAAATAAATTCACCCATATCATAAATTCACTTATGTCATAAATTTATGTGTTCATAGTAATTCCATTTCTTCATGTCACAAATTCACCAAATACACACACATCAAAAGCCACATCCTCTCTCTTCATTCCCATCCCCATTATTCTTCCCCTCTTTCCATCCCAAAACTCTAGTGTTTTCCCTCCAAAAGATTTATAACTTTTAATCACAGTCATTGTTCATTCTAGACCAAATCTGAGCCGTCATTCAACCTTTTTATCCTAGTCAGCATCCTCATCCAAACACATCACTTTTTTTGTATAATAGATTACTTGTGCATTAAAAGTCTTTCTCTAAAACACCTACACAACATACCCGTAGTAACTTTGAAAGGAATGGCTTTAAAGGAATTAGATCCACTACTGGATGTAACTCCTACCATGTCACTAAAGTCATAGAAACACTGTAATACCTAAATCTTCCAATGATCCCCACTTTCTTCTCGTTTCTAGGATATTTCTCTATCTATAACAACATAAATGCCTAGGAAATTTCACCAAATTGAAACCAAATCCTAATTCAAGCTCCCTCTATAAAAAATGCATAGAAAACTTAAATCTTTGAAATATGAAGTCGTGCATAGGGTTCTATTTATAAACTTGAAAACTTTATATCTATTTTGGAGCATCAAAACTTTAAATCTGATTCTATTTCAGAAATAAATTGGCATAATCTATAAATTTAACCACCATAAGAACATCAAAGAGGATGAGAAGGTTTGTGGATTAAATTCAGTACTAGAAAATCCCAATAATCGATCGAAAAGGATTTCAACAGATCAAGGTTAATGAGTTCGAAACTTTGCTAAAGAATTAAACTTTACACCAAGCGAGTCATCAAACTGACACCAACTTTCAGATAATACCTCTAGCGGAGATAATCAGCAATGACAAAAACAAAAATGGTTGTAGAATTAAGGGACGTGAGTTACAGATTTGTGGAGGCGCCGCGGTTGCAACAGAGGAGAGTGGACAGGCAGGCGACGACGCCAGCGAGTATGAAGATGATTGTCGTCACCCAGAAACCCATCTCTGATCGATTTGATCGATCAAGAAATTTTCCTCTTCTTTTTCCTCTTTTTTCGCCTTTCCCTTTTTTTTTTACTTTTTGCCTTTTTTTGGGGCCTTTAGGGTTTGGGGCACGACGAAGAAATGAGGGAGATCTGGACCAAAAGAGCTTCTTCTTGATCGATTCTCCGAGATGGGGGACCTTCGTGTTCGGAATCTTTGGGTGTTTACAGGGTCGGGTTTATACCCGAATGAGCTCGAATTAAACCCGGATGCCGCCCGAAGCCCAAATTGACGTGCGTATCCAAATTATCAAAGTTTCCACATGCTTAACGATAATATCCCCTGTGCCACTAGATCTGGACCGTCCATCGTCACGATCAAATCGCAACAAAACGACTCGTCGCTCGTCGGGTCTCCAAAACTCTGTTTTCTCTCTCATCCGCCGCCATTTCGTCCCCCCGTCCCCCGTTGTAGAGAGAGAAAGTAGGAAAGAGAGAGAGAGAGAGATCGGCGGCCATGGCGGAGGATCTGGTTCTGGATACGGCCATCAGAGACTGGGTCCTGATCCCCCTTTCCGTGGTGATGGTTCTCATCGGCATCCTCCGATACTTCGTCGGCAAGCTCATGCGATCTTCCCAAACCCCCGACGAAAAAATCGTCAAAGAAGGGTTCGTCCCTCAAAATCACTTACCCCCGTTCCCGATTCAGATTTAATTCGAGCTTTTCTTTCTCATTCTCAGGCAGTTGATTTTGAGGGCGAGGAGTCTGAGGACGGGCGCTAACTTCATCCCGGCTAAGTCTTTTCGATTGCGAAAGATTTATTACACCAACGAGGTATCTCAGATTCGAATAATGTCAATTTTTTCTTTTGTTCTTCTTAAATTTGCTGCTAAATTATTAATGGAATTTGGTAGTTTAGAGGATACTTGATTCGAATCAATATAACTAGGAATATTCACGAGGCTGCTGCTGCCGTTGTTCTCCAATTAGATGTTTAAAATTTAGGTTATTGATTCTTCGTGCTTGTGTTGGAAGTCATAAACTTGGATGTAGGATCTATATTGAGCCATCAGCATGATCTTTTAGTGAGCTCGGGTGTTGTTTAAAATTATAAATCTGATGTAATCTGATTCTACAATTTAATCATAGATAGTCATTTAACAAACGGTATGTATGGAAGTGCACGCTTTATTATCAAGTGGTTGTTTGAAAATGTGTGCTGTCGGCATGCAGGAGAATGGCTTGCTGCATGTTCCGAAAGGCCAAGCTTCGAATCCGCAAGCGCAAATGTTTTCAGATCCAAACATGGCTATGGATATGATGAAGAAAAACCTTTCAATGATCATACCGCAGGTATAGCAATGTGTTTATTAAAATTGCATCTATTCTTTTAATGTAATTATCGTCTTATGTTTCAGACTCTCACGTTTGCATGGGTGAACTTCTTCTTCTCCGGTTTTGTAGCAGGTATTTAATAATCAATCCTCATCATTGTAAACTGTTATCTTGACCTACCTGATTTGTGATTAGCCCAACTCATTTCCCGCCTTGAACTGTTGCATTGTACATATCTAAGTCTAATCTATTTTTCTTTATCATGAAGTCTTATGCAGAACATTACCTATTTACTCGGTACCATACAGATCTCAAAATTATTGACCAAATGCTTCAACCTATGGATTATTTTTCGATGCAAGATTGGACATGCTTGAGGTTGTTTGCATAATTACATAGTGCGGGCTGAATGTGTACTATTTTCTTGACAACTAGTTCATCTTCGTGTGTATGTGTTGCCTGTGTTGTCACAATCTACACTGTAGTAGCGATTGAAGCTCCAAGCCTCCAACACCAAGTTGGCATAGGAATTGTTGCATTCTATGTGAAAGCGCATGGCAGATATCCTAGACTTTGCTTTCCCTGATTTCATTTGGTTAATGTTAATATCAAAAGCAGGATAATGCTACGTTATCGATTTTAGCCAATGGTTGGAGAGATCAAATATTTTGAAGAATGAAGTTTTGATACATATGTGTATGAGAATAAGATTGTAATGGATTCTTTTTATAAAGTTAAAACATTTACATCTTTATCCTACATTTATGAGAATTTATGGATGAGAATATGAGGGTAATATGCAACATATTGGTTTGTTTAGTAAGTTGGATCTTTAACGCTGTCTTGCATGTCAAACTCCAACTGTCGAATCATTTTACACGAGAACCTTTGGAAAATCTGATATGTAGCTCAACCATGTTTCCTACTTATGCATGCAAATGATCACATTTCCATGTATGTGATAAATTGGTAAGTGTTTAACAATCCAAACTTAGATATATAATCTTGTATTAGCATCTTGCATTAAAACACCTAAGATTGTAAAGAAGTTATAATATTATCATAGTTTTATTTTAGAAGTGTTATTGGAGTGACTCTAAGTGTTATCAAGTCTCTGAGTGTTGAACACGTCAAAAGTCCCCAAGAGTTGAATTGTCTTAGTGATCCAGCTACTTTCATTATGAACAATGCTAAAAAGATCCTTGATAGCAATTGGCATACGTGCTCTCACTCCCATGGTACTTCGACCTTTTGCCATGACAACCTTTGTCTCTAAGAGTATCCCAAGGCGCATGTTGACGATGGTAATCGCTATATGATAGGGATCCGAAGATAGAATTTTTTATTTTTATTTTTATTTTTATTTTATTTTTGAGTTGAGTCTTTAGGTATTTTAAGTCTTTTATATTTATTTTAAGTATTTTTAATGTTTAGTACCACATCGATGTGTGAAGAAGATTCTTGGTTTGTATCGGATGTGTGAAGAAGAGTCTTGGTTTGTAAGCATGTGTGAAGGCTAGACTTGTTTTATTTTAAATCAATGAATCAATCAATGGAAGTTTCAATGGAAAATTTTCACAAACCTGAGAAAGGTTTCATTCTCCTTGATGGGAAGCATTGGAATTCTTGGTGAGAAGCCAAGAACCCTAATTTATCTAGATCTTTTCCCAAATCCTACATCAAAACCTAAAATACAAACCGTCCTGCATCAAATTGGTATCAGAGTCAAACAATTCTATGTTTTCTTCCAAAATTTTCTTCCAACAAAAAATTCTCTTTCCCAATTTTATTTCTCCATAAAAAATCATCAAAAACACAAACTTAAACTCCCGCTCCAAAACCCTAACCCTAACCTCAGTTTAGCCGCTGTCGTCCAAAAGAACCCTAACTTGAAATTCCACCGCTATCACCGCTTCCAGTGGCCCCCACGACTGATGCTACCACCTCCCAGACCCTCCCATGACCTCAGCACGTCCACCTGAACCTACCATCATGTTCCCCGTCGACGACAATTTGCTGCGTTGTCCATCGCCCAAGACTTCATCCATGCTCTTCGGCGTCGCCACCAACGATGTACGGGGTCATCGACCCCACGAACAGATTCATCACCTCTCGACGACCTCCCCATACCACTCAGGGCACTCGCTGATGACCAGGGCCTCTGGAAGCACCTTCGCACCTGTTGTCAGACTTTGTCGGTGTCACTGTCTGCGACGATTGAAGCCGTCGACCCCACCGTAGTGCTCGGAATCCCCAGGGGAAGCTAAAGGAAGAAGATCAACGATGCAACGTTGCCAAAGTCGTCGAAAAAGGGCATTGGCGTCGACCAAGCCGACGACGCTACAATGTCGGCTTGGTCGAGCTGACCTCGACCATGCGCTGACCGGCCAGCGGTTTCGCCGCGACCAGTTAGCGGCTCAATACAGTGAGCCATTCTATTTTTTGTGATTTTCTGCTCTGGGAATTTTCTGTGTATCTTCACTGTTTTTACGATTCTGGTTTCGTTTGAAGCCCGAATTCAGTGCCATTTTTGCTAGTGGGTAGTTGACTCAGTCAAGTATACATCGATACCCTTCATATAAGAAGATTTACTCTAAATTATCAGAGATTATGATTACTACGAGGATGATTCTCCTCGAACAATGTAGGGTCCCATACTTTATGGCTTTCAAGACAGGTACAGATATGATGATTGTGAATCGCATCTAAAGTATTTCTTATCTTGTTTTAAGTTTTCAGAAAAACAGAAATATATGTATGCATATCATGCGTTCAAAGAAGAAGCAGGATCTTGGTATATGTGACTTTCATGTCATAGTCGTCGATGGTCAGTATTCACATTCCATCTTCAAGATTGTTATTCTTCCAAGCATCCATATGTTCCACATGCATTCGAGCAATCCTCAAGCTCAAATGTAAAGATGTTAGAAGAAGGGTTAAGTGAGAGCAAAATTGAATTCTTCAAGCGATCTAATAATGGGAAGGGAACAACGGAGTAGTCAAATCAGATCCTGATCCAGAGATTGAGACACAGCCTGAGCCTAAGCCCGAATTGGAGCACGAACCTAAATTGGAGCCCGAGCCCGAGTTAGAGCCTGAACCAGAGATTGATCACGTACCGTAGTCACTATAATTTTTTCTTGTGTCGCATTTCGAACCTGAGACAAAGCCTTATCTCGAGCCATCAGTTGAGCATGCTACATAACTATCAAAAGAAGCGTCACTGGATCCGATTGAGCACATTGAGTTTGAGATCTCAGATCCTCCTCGCCTAACCAACAAACATCTTTTCTTGCGTTCGTGCATTGGGAGAAATTATTGGAAAATGTACGTCTGCACATCTGCATCTTATTACATTTCAAGGTTCGTGTGTATCTTCTCCAGCTGTAGAGAACTATGATTTATGTCCAGCTGTGCTGCTTTTCCCGTCCTTTATCAGAAGATGAAGTTCTCGAGCCAAGAAGAATAATAGTGATCCGTAGATAGAATTTTTAATTTTAATTTTAATTTTGAGTTTTAGAGTCTTTAGGTATTTTTGAGTCTTTTTTATTTATTTTTAGTGTTTTTAATGTTTTGTACCACATCCGGATGTGTGAAGAAGAAGATGGGCTCATCACATATCAGAGGAGACGCAAGCGAGATGGGCCGACGGCATCTACATAACTCAGAGGCGTATTGGTGAACTTTTGGGTATTTTGTGATTCTATATTTTTATATAAGGGGTTATGTGCAATTTTGTATTTTGGGAGTAATATTTATACCCCTAGGGCCGGCTGGCCATCCCAATGCTTATTTTGATCAAGGTTTGAGGTTTCGGCCGATACCCTTGGGTATCGGTCGTATCGTTTCGGTATCGGCGGGTAACGCGACCGAAACTAGGGGTCGGTTTCGGTATCGGTCGATACTAAATGGTATCGGTCAGTTTTCGCCGATATCGGCTGAAACCAGTCGATACCAACCGATACCGTTTAGTATCGGTCGAAGATGGATGAAGAAGAATGTGTAATTAAATAAAAAATCTCTTAAAACCCCAAAAATGAGATATTGACACGCTATTCACAATCTACATTTGTCCAACCATATTGCGCATTATTTACAAGTTTGCCATATTGTAACTAACGAGAGAGTGTTTTTAGCTAAATGGTTAACGTGAATAGCATATTTTAAACTAATATTGTTCATAATTATGCTATAAGTTACAAATTATCTTTATTAGTTGATATTATCGTATTAGTAACAAATTTTAACTAATATTGTTAGTTACATGTAACTTACAATTTTTGAAACTACCTATACGAACGAATCGAAACTCACTTCAGAAACCGCCGAAATGGGCGATACCGAAACCGAAACCTAAATTTTTGGGAGAGCGATGCCGAAACCGAGACCTCAAATCTTGATTTTGATATTTCAATTGCTAAAAAGATGAGAGAGTTCCACGTTCTTCGGGAGAGTGCGGACGTCCTCTTCAATCGGCGTCTTGGGAGAGCAATTACCTCTACAATTGTAATCAATGATACCCTTTTATTTTCATAGTTCCTATCAGAAGAGTATTGGATTGTAAGCCCTATATAAAGGCTACACTTGTTTTATTTTAAATCAATCAATCAATGGAAAATTTCAATGGAAAATTTCCACAAACTTGAAAAAGGTTGGTCCTTGGTGAGAAGCCTTGGAATTCTTGGTAAGAAGCCAATAACCCTAATTTATCTAGATGTTCCCCCAAATCCTCCATCAAACCCCTAAAATAC
The DNA here is from genome assembly GCA_030789695.1 of Scilla litardierei. NCBI lineage: Eukaryota > Viridiplantae > Streptophyta > Magnoliopsida > Asparagales > Asparagaceae > Scilla > Scilla litardierei. The sequence continues at coordinate 626,349,405 of CM061142.1, forward strand.
AACCTGTCCCGCATCACTTATGTGCATGAACATGGAGTAATGGATCTTTCTTTATAGGAGTTTTTTTCAGATCTGATATATTTTCCAGCTATAAAATGAAGGTGAAAGGACAGATGGTAGGCTGGTAGCCTAAAGATCCTATGCAGCAAGACTATTAGAGAAGTAATGCATGAGAGATGACATTCTTCTTTGATAATGAATTGACATTTTTTCTATGAGATTATACTGTTTGTGATATCTAGTCTCAATCATTTATGAGTGACAGTTATTCATGCCTAAGCAATAGTAGTGGTAGCTTGTCAATCTTATCTAGTCTCAATCATTTATGGGTGACAATTATTCATGCCTAAGCAATAGTAGTGGTAGCTTGTCTATCTGTAAGAAAAATTATGACATATTCATGATTTTAATTATAAGATATTGCAAAAGTATTTGCAAGGGGTACCATGCTAACATTAACATTTCATCGATTCATTGATTAGTTCATAATAAAACAAGTCTAAAGCTTTTTATAGGCTTACAACCCAACACTTTTCCTATTCCACCTGATGTGGTACTAAACTCATCCAAAAGACTAAAACTCTTAAAATAAATAAAAGACCCCAAAAATAACTAAAATTTTAAAAACTCAAATAAAAAAATAAAAAACAAAAATTCTTGATCCCTATCAATGAAAAATTCTTGAACCTCTTAGGTTTGAGAAAGATTTTCCTTGGTTCACACTTCTTTGGTGAAAAGTCTCGGAATCTCTTGGTGAGAAGCCAAGAACCCTAAATTATCTAGTTCTTTTCCAAATCCTCTACTAAATTTCCTAAATTATATCCCGTCCTACATCAATTTGGTATCAAAGTTGAAGATCATATCTTTGTTCTTTCCAAAATCAAATCTCAAAAAAACCTAACCCTACTTTCAGATGTCACCTTTGGCCACCAAAATAAACCCTAATTCTCAATTTCGTCGATGCCACCGAAGCAAACCGCACCCTCCTTGACTCCCTTATCGCCGGCGAACCCATCCGCACTCGAAAAGGACGTCGTCGTCATCCGATCTTTCAAAAACACCACCGCTTCAAATCTTTGAAGTTCGTCGGTGGTGGCACCGGTGTTGACCAGGGTCATCGTCCCCACCGAAGGACTCCCCACCTCCAGGTGACCCCTCCTGTGCACGGAACCACCACCCCCGACAAAGAAAACACGCTTCGTTGTCGCTCAAAGATCATCGGAGCTCGTCGGCGCCATCACTGACCCCCTAGAAATACTCCACAGTCCCCGGTAAAGCTACAACAACAAAACCCCTGGTGAAACACTGTTGAAGTCAGTGGAAACGTCGTTGGCGCCGATCGAGCCGATGATGCTTCAGTGTCGGCTCGATCGAGCCGATCCCAACTTTGCGTCGAGCCGAGCTGCTGGCCCTCAGCCGAGCCTGCTGACTCGGTCAACAGTTCAACAGTGAGCCGTTGGATTTTCAGGGGAATTTTCAGCAGATTTTTTCTAAGAATTTCTGCATAGTCCCACTGTTTTAAAAATTCTAGTTACATTTGAAGCTCAAATTCGGTGATGTTGACGTCTGTGGATAGCTAACTTAGTCAAGTACATATAGGCACCCTCCATGCAAGAAGATTTGCTTTAATTATGTGATACTATGATGATTAGATCGAAGATTTATTTAAGGGACATTCTCTCCTAACAGATGTTCGCCTTAAGATGTTCAGACACGTACCAATCTTTTATGGGTTTAAGGATAAATATGGATATGATGATTGGGAGTACCATCTCGAATATTGCTTCTCACATTTTGATTTTTCTAACGAAGCAAAATATACATATGCACATCTCAAGTTAGGTGGAGAATCGATATAGCTTGGATCTTGTAGTTCCTTATCATCAATTGTCTGTGTTTAGATACGCTCTTTGATATCGGTATTCTTCCAAGCATCAGTATATTTCACAAACACACCAGTAATTTTCAAGCTCAAAAGTTAAAATTTGGTCAGAAGAAGAGAAGTGAGAGCAACAAACGAATTCTTCAAGCGATCGAACAATTGGAGAGGGAACAACAGTGTAAACTCAAAATCAGAGCCTACATTATAGAGTGATCCAGCATGAGGCAGAGTGTGAACTTGAACATGAGCTGAAGCAAGATTGAGACAAGATTGCCCCTGAGCTTGAATTGGAGCCTGGGCTCGACTTGGAGCCTGACCATATAGTGGATTCACCGCAAGAGTTAGAGCCAGAGCATGAGCCAAAGCTTGATCCCGCACCGCAATCTGATCCAGAGTTTTATCCACAGCCTTCTGTGGAGCGTGTGCTAGAACTTTCGAAAGAAGCTTCATTGGTTCAAATTGAGCATATCGAGTTTGTTATCACAGATCTTCCTCTCCTAACCAACAAATAGGTGCGGAATACTTTTCTGTCTTTTGTGAATTGTGATCGAGTTTGTTATTACAGATCTTTTTGTGATCGAGTTTGTGATTGAGGATATCGAGTTTGTTATCACAGAACTTTTTGTAACGGTTAGATGAATGATCAAAACCCATAGAGATCACCATAAAATTGGTAGTTTAAGATTTTAAAACATGAACAACAAACTAAACGGATCAGATTGTCGAAAAAATGAGGGAAGAGGGGTTGCATGAGTTCCTTCTTGACTAGTTGATGTACATATTGCTCATATGTATATAATGAATAATGGGTATCAGTATCCAATGAGTGAATTCCCTCCTTGGGTGACGTCAAATCCCAACCCGCCTATTTTTCCTTTCTATCCGAACTGTTCACTTTGATCTTCATATTCTAAAACATCAAACCATCAATTTTCAAGTGATTTTATGGAGTTTTGCTCGTTCATCGTAAGTTTGATGGTTTCGTCTTAACAAAACGTTTTACAATGGTTAGATAAACGACCAAAATTCCTAGAGTTCATCCTAAAATTCGGTGTTTGGGAGGGGGTTAGAACATCAACAACAAACTGAACAGATTCTATCGTCGGAAAAATGAGTGGAAGAGGGATTGTGTGAGTTAGCCAAGGAGGAAATTTCTTGCTTGGCTAGCTGATTCCCATATAGCTCGTGTGTGTGTGTGTGTGTGTGTGTGTGTAATGTTATAGCATGGTACTCGCCTTTGTTCAAATACAGATTAGTATAGCATGTTTTTAATTCTTTTAGCATTTTATTTTTTCATATATTATTCTAAAATTCAGCAACACGTATCTGACTGATAGTGGTCCATGTGGGATCATGCTATTCTACTAGTTTCCAGGTTTTGTCATCTTGTTGTTATGCTGAAATTTCAATGATATGACTGGCATCAGATGAAGTTTCAAACCTGTGTACACTCATGGTCAGAGGATAATTTCATCTCTGGGTAACAAGCAAGAATCCTCTTGCATGTTATCTTCGATCTTCTCAAACAAGGATACATTAATAGGGATGCTGGGTCTATGATTCATAGACTAGACCTGACTCTGATCACCATTTAAAACCAGCTGCATTTAAATACCCATCGTGTTGTTGAGAAGGGTCTTTTCCCTTTCATTGGCTCTTATCACACAATTTATAAATCCAGTTTCTTTTCTCATTTAAAGAACACAACTAACACATCAACAGTTAGCTTGCCCTTTAAGCTGATTCTATCATCAATGCTTCTTGCACACATGACATAAAACTAGTGATAACAGTACTCATTGAAGTACTATCATGGACAAACTATTGATATTCAGATCATGGCCACGCTATTCTAATAGTGCAATATGGTTCGCATATACTTTAATATCTGAATTAGATCCTTCCCTAAGCTTTTATACGGTTTAGGCCCTTTTGGGGTCAAGACCGTGCCTTCAGGGGATGAACCAAATGTTGTGAGTCCTCTAGGGATTTGCATTACAAGTCATTTGGTCCGAGGGTTTCATGGTTTTCCCGTAATAAGGGGCAATTATGGTGTGCTGGTGCTTCTTCTTCTTCTTTTCTTTTTCCTCTTTTTTCTGCCTTTTGTCTTTTTAGTTTCATTTTTGGACGGAGGAACCGAGCGGGAGTGGGAACTAAACCCATAGTTCCTTTTCTAGTTCTTAGTCAAGTTCATTGCATGTTTAGATGAGCCAACTTTCGTTTTAATATGTCAGTCTCTGATGTTGAAGTTAGATCTTTGTTTTAAAAAAAAAGAGAAAGTTGCATAAGTTTCCTTTTCAACCACTATCACACAAATATGAATTAATTTTTGTTAGACGATGTTCCTTTACACAGAAGATATTGTAAAAACATGTTTTGGGTGGTTAATATGCTGACTTTTCATGCCATATTTTTTTCAGCAAAAATCCCTTTCCCGTTAACCCAAAGGTTCAGATCCATGCTACAAAATGGGATTGATCTAAGCACTGTTGATGTGAGCTATGTTAGCAGTCGCTCCTGGTATAGTCATATTTAATTCAGAAAAGGATGTTTCCTTCTTCTAAATTCCTTTACTCTGCAGTTTTGCTTGACGCATACTTGTTCATCTAACCATATTCAATGATTTTTTTTTGTTTTGCATCAGGTATTTTCTAAATCTGTTCGGTTTGAGGGGTCTGTTCAGCCTTATTCTCGGTGATGAAAATGGTCAGTATCACATGAGCACATGCAGACCCCCCAAAAAAAATTTTAATGTACATTGGCAATGACAATTTAATTATTGATTTCTTGGTCTCTGATGTGTGATTTACTTATGTAGCGATGGATGACACACAACGCATGATGCAAATGGGTGGCTTTGGTATGGATCCAACCAGGGTATGTTTCTCTTATTTTCTGTTCAGGTTGATATCCAGAAGAATGAAATTTGACAGATGCTCATATATCACATCGAACCATTTATCTGAAGCTACTGAGCCATGTATATGCTAATTATGATTCATGATAACTAGTCCTGTGCCATTTTAATTGCCATGTAGCTTTTGGATGTATTGACAATTTTGGTAGATCATCTGAATAACTTGTATAATTGAATAACTTGTATAATCCAAGGTTTTAGGTCTCGGTTTCGGTCTGGGTATTGTTCTTCCCAAAATTTAGGTTTCGGTATCGGTATCGCCCGTTTCGGCAATTTCGGAAGCAAGTTTCGGTTTCGTCCGTATAGCTAGTTTCGGCAGTTTCGTTTCGGGTATTGGTTTCGGATATATGATGGTTTCAGAGTTCTTAAATCTAAACCTATCAGATACTATTTAATACTTAACAAACTAAAATATTAATCATATATTATCAAATACTAAATACTAAATAGATAAACTAAATTTGAGTTCGTAATCTTGTCAAATACTAAATACCTAAAATTTGGTACTTAAATACTAAATATTATATAAATGAATAGATCCTAAAGCTTGCCTTGCGCACCCACTGTTTTACCTTGCGCACATACCACTTATTTACAAGTTTGCCAAAAAAATCGCCGGGCGTTGCTTTGTGCACCCACCATTTTTCTTTGCGCACATACTATTTATTTACAAGGTTGCCACAAAATATCAGCTTGATATGCGCACCAACCGTTTTACTTTACGCACATACCACTTATTTACAAGTTTGCCTTTTTAAAGAACGCATCATTTCCTGAAAGGCTACTCGGGCCTCTCTCTCTCTCTCTTTGCTCTCTCTCACTTTCACGCTAGATGGTCAAGGCGGGTTGGTGAGGTAGGAGGCAGGTTCGGCGAGGTGACGACGCAATGAGGTGAGTTCAATTTTTTCATCATATTCATTTTGCCCTTTTTCTTCTTTTTTCAGCAATTTTTTCTTGGTTCTGCCTCTTCTTCATCTAATTCTTCATCATTATCATTTTCAAGCCGAAACCTTAAGGTTTTCTCCTCTCTTTTAACCAAGCTTTCTATGCAACATATTGATTCACAAAATTTTTTGGGTTTTTAGAGAATTTTTATTTAATTACACATTCTTCTTCCTCCATCTTCGACCGGTACTAAACGATATCGGTCAGTTTCGGCCGGTATCGGCCGAACCTGACCGATACCGTTCAGTATCGGCCGATACTGAAACTAACCCTTGGTTTCGGTATCGTCAACTGCCGATACCGATACGATACAGCAGATACCTAATGGTATCGGTCGATACTCCAAACCCTGGTATAATCATTAACTGTTTAGCACGGCATTGCATCTTCTCCTATTATAGTTATAAATGGAACAGATATCTGTTGGTCATTGAAATGTATCGTGCCCGTGGACTTTCCACTGGCTTACTTTTTTGTTGCAATAAATGCATCTTGCCAGAAGCATTATGAGCCGTTATTGCATCACGTGTGTATCTTGGTACAAATTAGTAGTTGAAACTTTGTTTTATTCATCTTCAAAATATCCAAAAGTCTATTTAATCAAATGTTAAGAGTCCTTCAGGATTGGTGTTTCATGATCAATTTCAAATATTTTGAACTTCTCTTTTTGCTTCAGTTTCCAATTAGGTTTGTATTGGAGTTGGGTGCTTTGCTGTATTTCTTTGCTAAGAAGTTAGCTTGTAGAGTCTATAAAACGGTCAAGTATGTTGCACTTGGAACTACTTGATGCAGGACAGTTGTATTTTAGGGTCTTGATGGAGGATTTGGGGAAAGATCTAGATAAATTAGGGTTCTTGGCTTCTCGCCAAGAATTTCAAGGCTTCTCATCAAGTAGGGGGAACCTTTCACAGGTTTGTGGAAACTTTACATTGAAATTTTCATTGATTTATTTATTTATTTAAACTAAAACAAGTCTAGCCTTTATATAGGCTACAAACCAGACTCTTCTTCACACATCCGATGTGGTACTAAACATTAAAAATACTTAAACTAAATAAAAAAACTCAAAATACTTAAAAAAAACTTTAGACCTCAAAATTATGTCTTCGTATCCATATCTCTCTTCGGATTGAGAACTTCATCTCTTGGTGAAGTACGTCAAAAGAAGCACATCTAGGTAGAAATCAATAGTCCTCTGCAGTTGGAGAAGATATGCCCATGAACCTTGAAGTGTAATAAGATGCAGATGAGTAGACAAACACCATCCAATAATTTCTCCCTATTCATGAAAGAAAGAAGCATTTAGCATCTATTAGTCGGTTAGGAGAGGATGATCTATGATCACAAACTCCATGTGCTTAATCGGATCCAGTGTCACTTCTTTTGGCAGTTCTGGAGCATGCTCAACTGATGGCGCAGGGTTAGGCTCTGGCTCAGGTTCGAAATGTGACACCAGATCAAATTCTGGTCCTGGTTCTGACTGCGATGCGTGATCAATATCTGGTTAAGGCTCTAACTCTGGTTCGAGTTCTTTAGAGCCAGGGCCCATGCTCAGGCTTCAATTTAGGTTCAGGCTCTAATTTGGGCTCAGGGTCCAACTCGGGCTTATGCTCAAGTTGTTCTTAATCTCTGGGTCATGGTCTGATTTGAGTTTACTTTGTTGTTCCCTTTCCTACTATTCGATCGCTTGAAGAATTCGCTTGTTGATCTCACTTAACTCTTATTCTGACCACGTCTCTACCTTTGGACTTGAGAATTATTGGGATGCCTGTGAAACATATGGATGCTTGGAAGAATAGCGATCTTGAAGACAAAATTTGAAAACCGATCATTGACAACTATGACGTTGAAGTCATATATATCATGATCATGTTTCTCCTTTGAATGTGTGATATGCGTATGTATATTTTTGTTCCTATGAAAACTTAAAACAAGAGAATAAATACTCTAGATTCCCAATCATCGTATCTTTACTTGTTTTCGCAGCCATAAAAGTATGGGATCCAATCATACATTTTTGAGGAGAAGCATTGTAGTAATCATCCTCGTAGTAATCATAATCTCCTATAATTTAGAGCAAATCTTCTTGTATGGAGGGTACAAATGTATACTTGGTTAAGTCAGCTATCCACTGGCGCAAATGGCACTGAAATCGGGCTTTAAACAGAATCACAATTGTCAAAACTGTGAAGATGCGCAGAAAATTCCTAAAAATAGGCCCAGAAAATCACGAAAAATAGAATGGCTCAATGTGCTGAGCCGCGGCTCAGCGGGCAGCTCGATTGAGCCGGCTCAGCACAGGGTCGGGGTCAGCTCGACTGAGCCAACACTGTAGCGACGTCGTCTCGATCGGCATCGATGTCATTTTCCGGTAATTTTGATGGCGTTTTACCGCCGGACTTATTCATTTAGCTTTGCATGTGGATTCTGAGCACTTCGATGGGTCAACAACTTCAGCCGTCGTCGTTGGTGGCACTGGCAAAGTCTGACAATGTGTGTGGCGACGCTTTCGAAGGCTTTGTCCGTCAGCAAGGGCCCTGAGTTGTACGGGGGAGGTCGCCAAGAGGTGGTGAATCTGTTCGTGGGGCCGATGACCCCACATGTTGTTGGTGGCGGTGTCGACGAGCCTCGGTGAAGGCTTGGGTAGCGGCACAATAGATTGTCGTCGACGAAAAACGTGATGGTATGTTCTAGTGGACGCGGCAAGGTCACTGGAGGGTCGGGGAGGTGGTGGCGTCAGTCGCGACGAAAGTTCAAGTTAGGGTTTTTTGGACGACCGCTGCTGAACTGAGGTTAGGTTTAGGGTTTTGGAGCAGGAGTTTGGGTTTGTGTTTTTGATGCTTTTTATGTGTAGAAATAAAATTGGGAAAGAGTATTTTTTTTATGGAAGAAAATTTTGGAAGAAAACAGAGATCGTTCTGCTTTGGTGCCAAATTGATATAGGATGAGTTGTATTCTAGGGTTTTGATGGAGGATGTGGGGGAGGAGATCTAGATAAATTAGGGTTCTTGGCTTCTCACTAAGAATTCCGAGGCTTCTTACCAATGAGGGGGAATCTTTCTTAGGCTTGTGAAAATTTTCCATTGAAATGTTGATTGATTGATTCATTGATTTAAAATAAAACAAGTCTAGCCTATATATCTATCTTACAAATGAGGGTCTTTATCCTACTAGGACAAACCAGTATGACAAAGGATTGGCCTAGTTTTTGCCACCTCATCATGGTTGGGGCCACTTGGAGGTTGGTGGGGGTTTGGGTTCGCTTTGGGGTGATGTTGAGGAGTTGGGTTAAATGCCCCCTCACATTCTCTTGAATTGCAAGCTTGCCATTCGGATTGTTGCCCTTTGCCCACGGTTTTATGCAATTTAGCACTTGCTTTTCCACCTTTTATCCCACATCCCCATGAATGACAAGTTTCCCATTGGGGATTTTGCGCTTTACCCCCAAAAGTTTTTTAAGAATTAAACCCCTGATTTTCCCCCTTTTAGCCCCTGATGATCCCCACACACCCACCCACACTTCTCGCGTGTGCACCACATCCTTTTCGTGGAGGTTTTTTTGCTCCATGCACTATGTACACGGGTTATTTCTTGTAGGCCTACAAAACAAGACTCTTCTTCACACATCCGATGTGGTACTAAACATTAAAAATACCTAAAATAAATACAAAACTCAAAATACCTTAAGACTCTAAAACTCAAAAATAAAATTAAAATTAAAATTAAAAATTCTATCTTTGGATCCATATCACTACTCTTATATTAAGAATACCTATTCTAGTAACTGTCTTAGATTTTAGTACTTAAATCATTTTAATGATAATTGGTTGTCCTAATGAATCTGTGCGACAGCATTATTTGACGCACGCCAATCTATAAGATTTATCAGCATGGCATATAGGTAGCATGTACACATGGATATGTCATGAAAAGGGGTGCACAAATGTGATAAACCATGTGTAACTTGGGATGCTAATACCCCATTACATACAAAATTAAGAAACATGCACATGGTCACAAACAATTAATATCTCAGTTGCAGAGATATAGAGACGAGTATTGGATGCTATATGATATGGATACACAGATGTCCCAGATATGGGCTCATCCTAGATACACCAATTGAATAATATTTTATTAAATGAGAATAATGGGTGTATGTCATATGATGGAACTTTTTCATGTCAACAAAAAGTCCACTTGACACTTCCTAGAACATAGAAATGTGGTTTCCATGTTATTTGTACATGCATCGATCCATTGGAAATTTAATAGTTTTTATAAAAATAGAACTTTCTATCTCTAGATCAACGAGTAAATAGCATGGTGCTCAGCTGATTTTTTTGTATTGGGTTTCAGAAAAATGAAAATCAAAATGAGCCGTGCCAATTGTCCGATAAAGATGTGGAGAGTGGTCTTTTCGGCCGTCATATGAGAAAGTTTATGCATATGACAGATGATACATATTATTCTAGTATTACATGTATAGTTTAAAAACATATACTGTAATCATGAAATGACAGCCCCCCCCCCCCCCCCCCCAAAAAAAAAAAAAAAAAAAAAAAAAAAAAAACCAAAACCAAAACCAAAACAAAACACACACACACACACATTCATAACATAACAAAATCTCCCCTTTTAGTATTAGGGGGGGTCAAGTTATTGCAACTTAATGAGTTAAAAACATGACTTGTAAACCCAAAGCTTGAACCTGAATAGATCCAAAGATGAATCAGGCCACAACCATGTACCATTGTAAACCAAAAATTTGCTGCATTCTATGGTGAAGTGTCCAACGAGACTCCTAGGAGTGTCCAACAAGAATTGTTTTGGATACATATCCGATATGGGTACACAATCCTTTCAGAAGAAGAGGTGCATTCGACATTAAACATACAACTATGCGTCTTTTTTAACCATGGATATTAATATTGGTCTTTGTTAATTTGATTTAGATATAACATTTACATATTATTAACATCATCTTTTTCGCCTCTTTGAACAATTCAGGAAGAGGTCTGGATTTTCGGCTTCTTTATAATTTCTAATCATAAGCTTATTGCATTGCTTATGGTGAAGTGTATCCCTAAACGAATAGTAGTCAAATGTTAGTTAAGTATAAATCATTATTTGATTTAATTCATAAAAATTTAATGAAAAGTGAAACAAATTCATTTGCCTATATGTGCATACCAAGGTTTTAGGTCTCGGTTTCGGTCTGGGTATCATTCTTCTCAAATTTAGGTTTCGGTTTCGGTTTCGATATCGCCCGTTTCGACGGTTTCGAAAGCAAGTTTCGGTTTCATTCGTATTGCTAGTTTCGGCATTTTCGTTTTGGGTACCGGTTTCGGTTTCGGATATACTTTAAATATGTATATACTATATACACACAGTGATGGTTTCGGAGGTTCTTAAATCTAAACCTATCAAATACTATTAAATACTTAACAAACTAAAATATTAATCATATACTATCAAATACTAAATACTATATAGATAAACTAAATTTGAGTTCCTAATCATATCAAATAATAAATACCTAAAGTTTGTTAATTAAATACTAAATATTAGATAAATGAATATATCATAAAGCTTGCCTTGCGCATCCACCGTTTTACCTTGCGCACATACCATTTATTTACAAGTTTGCCAAAAAAATCGTTGGGTGTTGCTTTGCGCATCCACCATTTTGCTTTGCGCACATGCCACTTATTTACATGGTTGCCACAAAATATCCGCTTGATATGGGGCACCGACTGTTTTACTTTTCGCACATACCACTTATTTACAAGTTTGCCTTTTTAAAGAATGTAGCATCTCCTGAAAGGCGACTCGGGCCTCTTTCTCTCTCTCTTTGCTCTCTCTCACTCTCGCCTCTAGATGGTCGAGGCGGGTTCGGTGAGGCGGGTTCGGCGAGGCGGCGACACGATGAGGTAAGTTCAATTTTTTCATCGGCTTCCTTTTGTCATTTTTCTTTTTTTTCAGCAATTTTTTTCTTGGTTCTGCCTTTTCTTCGTCTAATTCTTCATCATTTTCAAGCCGAAACCATATGGTTTTCTCCTCTCTTTACCGAGCTTTCTATGCAACCTAGTGATTCATGAAATTTTTTGGGTTTTTAGAGTTTTTTATTTAATTACACATTCTTCTTTCTCCGTCTTCGACAGGTATTATCAGCCGAAACTGACCGATATCGTTCAGTATCGGCCGATACTGAAACTAACCTTTGGTTTCAGTATCAACTGCCGATACCGATACGATACGATACGATACGGTCGATACCTAATGGTATCGACCGATACCTCAAACCATGGTTCATACTATAGAGGTTAAGTGTCAAATATGTGTCTAGAAGTGTTAACAAGTTAAAATATAATATAAATTTAAGTGCATGCCCTTGAAGTGATGTTGATGTGTCCAATAAGAATTGAAGTGTTGTCGGATACACAGACAGTTAATGGTTTCATGGTAAAAGTGCGCACGATATATAGTATTACATTATTGGTATTACATTATTGATGTTAAAATCCATCGAATTTAAGATGAACACTGGTTTCAACACGGTCATTTAGCAAACATATTGGAAAAAATGCGTTACTTTAACCAAATTGTTCTTGAACTAATTTTTTGGGTTTTTTGTGAAATTTGGAATGTTAATACTGAAAAAGATCTACTTTTGAGAACTCGCCTAGCATGTTAACAACAATAACAATAAAGCACGTATCCTTTTTAGGTCGGATACATGAATTCTTTTGCTCTTTAGGTTGGTTCAGGTCTATGATGTCTCCTATCTCACCAGAAAAGCCTTAAATTAAACCAAAATCCTTACTTTGCAACATTCATCTTATATCCCTTCTTTTCTTAGATGCATGCAAGTTTGGTAGCATTGGATTCAATTTGGTTGTGTTCAAGCAATCTTAGCAATGCTTAGTTCTTGGTTTGGATTTCATGTAGTTTTGGGCTATGCTGGATGGATAATGGTATGCATATTGGATGCGATACGATATGTATACTTGGATACGTGGGATTTCAATTACTTTATTTAAATATATGTTTATCATAAATGTATAATAATAATAATAATACAACCGTGACGCAGATACTACATCATAACAATATATGAAATTCATAACATAACAAGTTTCATTCTAATTAGGAGTTCATATATTAATAACAAAAGATATGTTTTACATCTAGTTTCGAAACATCCACATTTATGTCCATCTTGCATACAAAACCAACCAAAAGGAATACAGCACATTACAATCCAACTATCCAAAATAATTACTGCATTTCATATGAAACCAACAAAAAGAAAAGTTTAAAGATTGCAACTTATACTCAAAAGCAAGGTTTGAGGTCTTGGTATCGGTCTCGGTGTTGTTTTCCCGAAAATTTAGGTTTCGGTTTCGGTTTCGCCTGTTTCGGCGGTTTCGGAAGTGAGTTTCGTTTCGTCCATATCGGTAGTTTTAAATACTTAAAAACCTATCAAATACTATAAAATAATTAAAAAACTAAAGTATTAATCACATACTATCAAATACTAGTTAAATTTGTATTACTAATATGTATTTGTAAATGTGTATATATATACTAAATACTGGAAACCTGGTGTTGTTTCTTTGAAGTGGAGAGTTGCTTTGTGCACCACCGTTTTACTTTGCACGCATACAACTTATTTACAAGTTTGCCATTACAAAAAACTAAGTGGAAAGTTGCTTTGCGCACCACTATTTTACTCTGCGCACATACCACTTATTTACAACTTTGACATCTCAAAATATCTACCCCCTTTCATCGGCAATCGCGGCATCCTCTCTCCCACCAATGTTTTCGAAGGACGAGGGCGGGCGGGCGGCGGGCAAGCTGGAGGGCGGCGACAGGTGGTGGGGTCAGGTAAGGCTCTCGTATCTCTATTCTTCCGCTTCTTCCACTTCGTTTTCTTTTTTTGGATGATCGACGGGCGGCGGGCTGGAGACGGGCGGGTGGCGGGCGAGCGACGAGGTAAGTCCTCCCACTCTCTTCTTCCTATTCATCTTCATTTTCATGTCCTTCTTTTTTGGCTTTTCTTCTTCTTCTTTTTTCCTATAGCTCATCGGTATCGGCCGTTACTGGCCAGTTTTGGCCGATATCGAGATAAGGCAAGAGGGTTTTGGATCGGTCCTCGTCGAGACCGATCGAAAATGGCCGAAACCTCACGGTTTCGGTCGAAACCTTAATCCTTATTCAAAAGGCTTTCATCGCCCATCATCCTTAACATTCACATTTGCTAGTAAATCTTGTCCATCTTCATCAAGCTCTTCAAATTACATCTTTTCTAGACATGGCTCATCCAACGAGAGATTAGCTAACTCAAGTAATCCAGCTCCATCCATTGAGTCAAAACAATCACATCCAATATCTCACATTCTAATACCTCCTTGAGTGTATGACGCATCCTTACAAGAAGATGGATATTCGTAGGAACATACACCAAGTCTTGTCCATGTTGTGGATCTAGTTTGTTTCTTCTAAATGAGGATCTAACTTCTTCTAAATGAGTGTATAACAAGACGATGAGCAAGGTTGTCCAAGAAGCTTAAATATTATTCCTTGTAGGTTATGTATAGAAGATCCATAAAGAATCCATCAAATCTCTGGATCGGTTACCTCCTCTCCTTTAGCGAATAGTCATTTTTAAACTCTCCCGTTCCGTGAGAAAATCTAGCAAATTCTTTGTTTACTTCTATCCTCACACATTGGAAAAGTACTTTAACATGCATTAATTACTCTTGATGGATACTTACATATCCTCATGTGAAGGTACATGTTCCTTGCCCTCATCTAGCCACTTCTTGCTATAATACATGTATAATTCAAAAATAATGATAGTTGAAATAAGATGAATATGGGTATCAGCTAACCAAGGAGGATATTTCATCAGCAAGCGGCAAAAACCCATCCCTGGTATTTTTTTCAACAATCGGATCAGTTCAATTTTAATCTTTATATTTTAAAATCCCAAAACACCAATTTTTAAGTGAATCTAAATTGTTTTGTCTGTTCATCTACATATTGGAAAAAGTTCTAATACTATAAAACCATTAAATTTACGACGAGTGGATGAAATAAGCAAACCCACTTGAATTCACATAAGAATTGATGGTTTGAGGGTTTAGAATATGAAGATTAAAATCAACAGATCCAATCATCATCAGAAAAACTAAAGAGGTGTTTTTTACGCTAGCCAAGGAGGGATTTTCTCATTGGCTAGCTGATACTCATTTTTTCTCATATAATTATGTATATAAACAATGCAATTTTCTTCCATTCAATTAAGAGAGAGAGAGAGAGAGAGAGAGAAGAATATGTATCTTGGGTTTAAAGAATATGCTAAGCAATGGAGTGGCCTAGTGCTCTTTTTCCACAAATTAACCAAATCCCATGTATCACATCAGCCGCAACTCTCATCCAATTGCTTTATTTCCTTATTAATGGCAGTCTTCACTTTTTCATCATACAGCCTCTTTTCTCATATGTTAGATGGAAATGTTGTTTGTTGATGTTAGCATCCCGAAGAACATCATAAATGGGATTCATGATTGCAAGAACATATGCAATGTTCTCCCACCAACCATCATCGATAATCTTATCCTTCACAAGTTGAGCTATTCTTAATTATCGCCTTTGTATGAAGACCATTCTTCATTCATAACCAACTCAACATGATTTCTTTTTATTGCCTTGAATTTTCTGAACTTCACAATCGTTGAAGCAAATTGATCGGTTTCGCGAGGGTTTTGATAGCTAAAATTAGGGTTTTGTGGGAAAGGAGGGATTTTTAGTGGAAGGATATGATTTTTAGGGCTACAAAGAGGATATTTGGGGAAAAGGTTGTTGTTTTTATTGATAATAACCCGAAAATAAAAGGAAACACACGATAGGGTGAGTTCTTTAGAGGAAAACTCGCTCTCACAATTTGTCAATTTGAGAGGGGGCCGCGCTCTTCAATCAAAGAGGGATAATCTCCACCTCAAACAATGTTTCCCTCAATATTTGACACCCCCTCTAATTCCACTTCTCCCCATATAAGTACTAAACTGAAAATAACGAAATTACAAAAAGACATCTAAACCTCAAAATTACAAAAATACCCATATAAACTGAAAAGTATGGAAACATCCCTAACCTCCAAAAATTCCAGATGAGATCTACCCTTTTGTGCGGTCCTATCATAAATCTTGTATCTGCTACAGCTAACAATTTGAGATTTGAATATTTATTAAATATTGCTAGCTGCATTCCATGATTCATTATAAATTTTTTGATTAAAACCGCATCATCCGAAAGCTACATAATCCGCATGCATTCATTGAAAACAATCTCATTTGCTTCCGTGTTTTTTGCGGCACATGTTCTTGAGAGCTAGGTTGGGAGCCTGCAGACACATGGTGTCCAAAATATAGGAGGATATTCTCTTTCAATGGCTTTACTGGCGGATTTACAATTTGCTGCAATATCCATAACAAATTTACCACATTTTGTGAACCAACCTCTTGGTGACATTGCCTATCAATCCTTTTATGTAAGACGCTGACTTCATTTCACCCTACGAATTAACGGCTTTTATGAAGATTTCACCACCCTCCATCACATCCATTACATTTATGAGAGACCTTCTTTGAGGATTCCTCCATCCATTGGAAACAATGCTTATCCATTTCTCTTTCCAAGTTTGCTTGGTTGGATCCAATTCAATTTTAAAACCGTGTTTAGCATCGTGTAGCAAAGAGGTTCTCAAGGCATTATATCCCAGAGGTTTGTATCCCAGAGGTTCTCAAGCTCTCACAAGAGGATTTTTCTGCAAAATTGAATGGTAGGCCTCCTGATTAGACCATTCTTGCAATATCATCATCAAGTTGCTTTCGAGCTTTGACATTAAGTAACTTGTCAATGGTACACTCCTCGATTTTCCTTTTCTTTGACTCCTGTGACCCAAGATGTATGGACTTTGTACGAGCCATTGAATTTATGCTTCCACTTGAAGAAGCCGAAATGGTTTTCGAAGGAAGATGAACCATTTTTGGAACCGTTTTGTATGCTCACATCTCTGCTTGCTCAACAGATATCTTAAACTCATCAACTTGAGACGTGTTTGCCTTTGAACAACTACCAATCCCCTTGTCGGAAATCTTTAACAAGTGTAATTTTACTTGGTAATATGAGCTATTGTATTTTCCATTATGCAGTTTAGATTTCCATCTCTAATTTCCTTCACATTCTCCATGTTTGTCTAATCAACTACTTTAATCCACCATTGAGGGGTTTGATCATTCTCGTTGGATGGATTGTTAGCTATTGTATTATTATTTTTATTTTTTATTTTATTTTATTTTATTTTATTTATATATTATTATTATTATTATTATTATTATTATTATTATTATTTTGGGGGGGGATTGAAGGGTGAACTGGTGGAGGCATTTTCATCATTTAAAAAAGCAGGTTCTGGTTTGTGACCCGCTTCCAGGCTAAATGCATGTTTCTGTTTCTGTGCGGGTTTGACCTGACTTCTACTCGCCTGCACCTACATCGAATCTGGGCAAAATCGAGCGGGTATCCATATCCGATACACGACTTTAACGTGCATGGGTACGTGCATCGTAGGTCTTTGAGTTTTTCTCCTCTTATTCTTTGTGCCAAATTGAGGCTTTGAAAGTCTTGCCAACCACGTTATCCCTTTTTGATTGTGACTGACAGTCATCATCTTATTTCTAGAAGCTGATTTGAATCTCGAGCTACTTTTTCCCTCACAGTCATGTGATTTTAAATCAAAACTACTCTCTCCCTCTTAATAATGGCATTTCAAATTGATGTGAACCTTCTTTTTGTTCTTCAGCCTCCTGAATGTGTCTTCATAGCTAAAACGCTCTAGTAAGTCCCAGGCGTCTTCTGGACGATACATTCGCTTTTTTTGGACTGTTTATTATGATTTGTATTGTCATGATCCGTTCGCAAATACATTTTGTTTATATTCCTTTTTATTTCTGATCTTCCGTGACCTAAATAATTAATTGATATTTACTCTGTGATTTCAGAGCTTGAGCGCGGAGAAGGATGGCATGGAGATAACTCAGCATGAATGGGCCCTCCCGAAAATGGAGCAGCGCGCTGAAGAAGTCCTGAGAAAATTTGTCAAGTGACAGCGCGGCGATGCTGCAATTCTTGGCAGTTTTTGATCTGCCAATGTATAACTCTTTCAGTCTGTTGATTTTTAGATGGAATTATGTTATGTTGGTAGCCGCAGCACCCCTACAATATATATCCTGCATATTCATTTGTGCTTTTGTTGAACTACGAAGACATCAAACAACAGTAGATATGTGTAGTGCATCCGTTAATTTATTCTATTATGATTTGTCTTCATTCTTGGAGGGGCGTGATTGATGGTTTGAACCCTAGCCGGATAGATCAAACCAACCCCAACTTGAATTTTCAGGGTATTTGTGGACCCATTCCCAATCTCCACGGCTTTCTTGCTGCTTAATTCAAGTTAGTTTACACTTGTTGAGGCTTGAACATGTTTTTTGTTATCTTTTTGTTAGCTTGTTACACACACACATTCGTAAACATTTCACACGGAATTTTCTATGCGAAAATGTATTTTTTTTCATCCTTCCCTTCATACAATGATACACCCCTTGAAAGATAATGTGATATGATCATCGGTGCATTACAAAAAAGTTCAATTGTTTTGAAACCGTTAATTTTTGTAACGGATGGGTCGATGGTCAAATCAGACCCAAAGTGTACCAAGGGTTTTATGGTCAATGACTCGCATTATATTTGTTTAAGTGTTACAGATGGCCATGGATAGCACACTATCAATATAATTCACGAACGCATGTTTAGGTATCATAAGTGGTCGTGACAACATATTTATTAATTTGATTTATGAAGGAATATTTAGGTATCATAAGTAGCCATAGTGTGCACAAACTTTGATATAATGCATAAACAAATTATTACTTGAACTGAAAAATATCTAATTGGTATGAGAGGTTCATTATCTTGTAATTTAAATAACGAGCTATATAAGTTAAATGATAAATTGCACCCAGACACACTGTTCTATGAGATAACTATAGCTAAACACCCTCAATCTATGACAGTAACGTGGAGATCCCTTAAGAATAATATTAATGCCCATGGATTAACTAACTAATAAAGAAAATTTTGCACTTAAACCCCTCGAAACTAGAATTTTGGTATAATTTAGGAATCTGACATTAATTTTGAAGGTCGGGGTGCTTTTAAAGAATAAAGGGCCTAAGTGTAATTTACCCTAAATTGAATTGATGAGCTAAATAGGCAAGTTTTTCCCCTAACAAACATAATTGAGTTAGCGCACTTAATGTAGACTAAATCCATTTTTTTAATTTTTTTTTTATCTATTTATTTTTTTCCCCATTTATATTTCATTAATTAATCCAACAAGTTATTCAAACATTGCTAAATTTATTTATTTATTATCAGGTCTAATATGGGCTCGATGTGACCAGTGATCAGTCCGTTTATTTACGAAATGGGCTTGGGCCGTGATTTTAGCACGGTCCAATTCCAAACACTGCTTTTATCTGTTTCACGAAATTAGGTAAAATAGGTATCAGAAATAAATTTAAATTAAATTTATTTTAATTCAGTAAAGTAAGAGGGGCGTTCCTGCAATTTAACTCAATCCCCGTCCGAACAAGGGGAGGAAGAAAGAAGGCAGCTTTAGAACAACACCATAGGGGGGGAAAAGGACAAAACCCTAATTTCACGAAACCCTAATTTGTTCCCCCTCGATAAAAAAGCTCAAATCGTCAAGAGAGCGCCCGATCCCGAGCTGTTTCAAGGCTTTCCCAGAGGAAAAATCTGGTAATTTCGTCGATTCAATCGGTCGATGGTTCCTATTACGCACATTTTATAATCTTCATGTCTCAAGCTTGGTTGTAACGATATATAAATCTGTTTCTTTTAAGGCAAAATTGATGCGTGTCTGAAGCAAATTTCCTGTTTTTATTGCCAATATCTATTGGGTTTCTTGCTACTTTGAATATTATTTGCTTGAAATATACAGTAAATAGAAGAGATATAAGAATTAGATGAGAGAAGAAATCTAGCATATATGCACATATTGGAGCAAACTTGCACTATGATTGTGGTTCATGCTTTGTTATTGTACTTTAGATTCAGACTTACTGTTATTTTTTTGTGTTTTTTGTCTGCTCCTTGTTTGCGTGCCGTTGAACAATGATTTTTTGTAATTGTTGTTTTCAATAGAATTTCCAACATATACAAAGGGGCAGATACGATTGAGGGACGATGGCTGTCCATGGCTGTGTCAAACCGGTGTTCTATGATAATGATGACGACGACGACGATGATGCACCGATAATTTTCAGAAGAACAAGCACTGCATCCAAGCAAAGTCAGGTAAATTCTGCCTCTAAGCAGTCATCGTCTAAAAAGCATGAAGAGACTCGAGGAAAGCCTTCATCTAATCAGAGTGCCATAAATGGGGAGAGATCTAGTTCACAAAAGAAGACATCTAATGCTGAGAAGGCTGGTGTAGTGAGCTCCAGTTCTCGTGCCTCAATACCCAATCAATCAAATCATTCGTCAAAAAAGGAATTATCAAGTAGTAGTGCAAAAAGTTTACATACGAATAATTCTCATGATATTGTCGGAAACTCTGATGATTCTGATGATGATAAGCCGTTGAGCTCAAGATTGAATTCAGCTTCTGCAGCAGTGCAGAAATCCGCCACAGATCTTCCAAAGGTGGAACATAAAGTGGAGAGCCAAGATACAAACAAGATGGTTCGGGAGAAGTCAAGTGTCAAAAACGAAGTTTCTGATGATTCTGATGACGAAGTACCTTTGAGTGCCAGG
Source organism: Scilla litardierei (assembly GCA_030789695.1). Taxonomy (NCBI): domain Eukaryota; kingdom Viridiplantae; phylum Streptophyta; class Magnoliopsida; order Asparagales; family Asparagaceae; genus Scilla; species Scilla litardierei. Next base: position 626,370,062 of record CM061142.1, read on the forward strand.
TTTTCATCATCTTCAGGGGCAGCTCAAAAAAGTAAAGAAACTCCCATGCCTACATCAACTCCAGTACAGCAGATAAAAGCAAGCATCAAGGATTCTTCTGATGATTCAGAAGATGAGAAACCCCTGCTTTCCAGACTTTCAGTGAAGTCCGGTGTTGGCACGCCACTGAAGAAATATGAGTCTGAGAAGAAGCCTTTGGCAAATGGTTCCAGTAAGACAGAATCGAGCAAAGGTTTGAACAAACGGCCTCCCGGTGATGTTAATCATTCTACGGAATCTTCAGCCAAGAGGGTGAAACTATTAAATGCCTCAGTACCTGAAAAAGTTAAGAATGAAGCTGTTGTGAAGAAAGAGGAGAAACCTGATGATGATGACGACATACCAATTTCACAGAGAATTAAAAAGGCAGCTTCCTCACCCAGTCAATCATCCACGAAGAAGGTGATCAATAAGATAAATTCTTCATCTGCATTCAAGAAAGAGAGCAAGATGATGAAAAAAACTGTGAAAGATGCTAAATATTTAAAATCTTTGAAAGTTCCCCCTGGATCCGGTGGAGGACAGAAATGGACAACCTTGGCGCACAATGGTGTTATTTTTCCTCCTCCGTACAAGCCGCATGGTGTTAAAATGCTCTATAATGGACAACCAGTAGATTTAACTCCAGAGCAAGAGGAGGTGAGGTTTCAACTATATTTACATAGCTGTATAATTCAAATTCATATTATTATTATTATTATTATTATTATTCAGATCCATTAGTTTTTCTGAGTTGCATTAGTCTGGAAGCCTTGTTTGGATACCGGCTTATATATGCGTTTTGATGCAAATTAAAAATCAAAATTTCACTGTCTTAAAATTGTGTTGTGCAACATATGACCTATTTGAACACCTTTTCTCAAGCGTGTTCTATACACTGAAATTGAGATTATTTATATTTTTTTGAAACTCCAAGTGCAGTTCAATTCTGTAAATCTCTCGTTATCGTGTTCACACTCACACACACACACACACACACACACACACCCCCCCCCCCCCCCCCCCCCCCCGCGCACTCTTCTATCATGTAGCTATCCAACCAGTCGGTTAAGAGAAGAGTGCAGCCTAAAAGATCATCGTAATTCGTATCCGTTATATGAATAAGTTCGAGACTATAGTTTAAACTGTACAGGGATATTCTAGCTATCCTTATAGTTCCAATGAACTAGCTGCCTTGTTGTACTTGGTTGTAGTTAGTTGTAATTCTTTCTTATTCCACATTATTCTGAAAACTTAAGCATGCAGGTCGCAACAATGTTTGCAGTGATGAAGGATACAGATTATGCTGCAAAGCCAAAATTTATTGAGAACTTTATGAACGATTGGCGGCAAATACTTGGTAAAAACCATGTTATAAAGAAATTTGAACTCTGTGATTTTACCCCAATTTATGAATGGCATCTAAAGGAAAAGGAAAAGAAGAAGCAAATGACTTCAGAGGTAAGTGATGCATCCAACTGTATGACTATTTTACAAGTTTCAGTGCAGTAGTATACATTAATAAAGATCTTGATCCAAAACAGATCGTCAGTCTAAAACAATTGTTAACTTGTGAAAGTTTTTGGAATTATACATTTTAATGATGTTTGTAATGGTGTAGTGTTGCAATAGCAATATGCAAAAATTGCTTTCTCATGAAAAATTCTTCTGGAGATATGTTTTGAAATCATGGATAACAGCTGATTCGTTTTAGTACTCTTATCAGGACTACTTCTAAAGTTACATGACAAAAACTTTTATAAGCTGTGTCCTTTATGTGACCATCATGTCCCATTTAGTTAAATAAGATCTGCAGAGCTTGAAGAATGCTCAGGTTGATGTTTCGACCTTTCACCAAACATAATTCTCATGTCTCTTTCTTTACAGCAGAAAGAAAAAGGGAGTTCATGTTTATTATTTGTTTATTTACATTATTTTTAATTAATTTACGCAAAGATATTCGAAATTATAATTATGTGAGATGTGTCACAACTACTAAAAAGTGAGGTTTTGACTCTTTGGGTTGACAAGTACACTCTTCTTTTGTATATCATGTTCTAACTGAGAACAAATTTGCCTATAGCTATTGTATTTCTTTAGTCAAATGTTAAAACTCTAAAGTTAGTCTTATTTAGTTCCACTGAAATTACCTTATATATATTTAGTGAGGATACTTATGGTGAATTCTAGGATATTTTGGTGTTATGCATGCATATTCTTGAACTATAGGTTGATTTTAGGAAGAAGGAATAAATGGCTGAACTGTGTTTCTTCTATAGGAGAAGAAGGCATTGAAAGAAGAGAAATTGCAGCAAGAGGATAAATACATGTGGGCTATAGTTGATGGAGTGAAAGAAAAGGTTATTTCCAACCTCCTTATGAAGTCTAGTATTTAATATTTATTATCCGTTATCTTCTTCTTATTTTGGTACATTGTTATAACTAGAAGTTTGGAAGCATAATATCTTACATAACTAGATTTAGTTTGAGAAGGTGCTTCTATTTTACATTATCCCGACAATTTTCTGCATGTGGTTATTTCTGCGATTGCTGGCATGCTAACATTTTGTTTGTAATTGGTGGACAAATCTAAATTTGTCCACTATAATATTGTATGAATTAGCCCCCGATGGATGCAAACATGCTCTTGATTATGGACTTCTATTTCATGAAGACATGCCTTAATCTGAATCATGACGACTTATATGTGTTGTTGCTGAAATGTGATATTGTCTTCTTTTGTGGCATTTTAACGTTTTTCTTTTTTAACACTGCCGAGCAACTTCTTGTTGTAACTTCTCTAAATTATAAAAACAATGTAAATGCCCTTGGTCAATTTTGTTGTAATACCTGAGCTTATAAATGGGAATAATGGAGCAATAAGGTAAACATGCATTGTGTTTCTTCATGGTAGCAGGGGGGGGCTACATTTATTAATGATTATCTCATTCAAGTTGTAAATGACGGAGAAATTATGCAGCTGCCTAGGAGATACCTAATGCTTAGCTTTCCATAACAATTAAGCTATGCAAGGAGGGATGCAGAAGAGAGTAAGTACTTTAGAGGAGGAGGATGGAAATGAAAAGTTTTTTAAAAAGATAAGAAAGGAAAAAAAGGTGGGGCATACTTAATTTGATTCTTAACAGTTATTAGACTAAATGGATGTAGTTGCACAGAATTTTCTTATCCATGTTAGCAGTTACAATACTTTACTGCTCATGTACCATTTATCACTTGAACCGACTACCTAGGATGCTGTGCAAAATTTTCCAATAATCCCAAGCTCGACAGTATCTATTTTTACTCACCAGATGATGCTGACGATCCTTCCTAAACTGATGAAAATTCAGGAATCTTTTCTCTTCGCCATAAGGACTTTCTAGGTGTCGTATCAAGCTAGAAAGCTGCTTAATTTCCCTTCCTAGGGTCCGGCTGTAGAGCGAAGCACCATGTGCTGCCATGCCTGATTGATCTCTCAAATTGTTCTTAGAGCATTGGTGGCATGCTCATCATTTGATAACTTCCATGCTGGGAGGATAATGTCTGAGATGGAAAATTTCTTGGGTAGCTAGACGCTTCTTGTTCTTTTTGGCTTCAATGCTGTATTGAAATTTGTGTCATAATCTTTGTCCTTAAATGGTTGGTGATTTACTTAATTCTTCTTTTCCCAGCCTTTTCTCATCCTTTCTTCTCTCATTCTGAAAAAAATGCAAAAGGCATGCAGTCATCTTGAATCTCAAGGAACGTTCTATCTATGTTTGTTGTAATGGATTTCTATGTTAGCTCTATATATTGCATGTGTCCATTAGTTTTCTTTTCGTGTGATATTCAAAATTGACTACTTGAGCAATTTTGTGCAGGTTGGGAATTTCAGAGTTGAGCCGCCAGGATTATTCCGAGGCCGTGGAGAGCACCCAAAGGTTCTCAATTTACACGATTAATGTATCAAGATACTTATTTCAGTAAATCACGATTAATGTATCAAGATACTTATTTCAGTAAATCTAGTGTCAACTTGGCAAGTGCCGAATTTGTGCAAATATATATTTAAAATACTGCTTAACGAGAACAGTTTTCAAATCGCTTCTCAGCAAAACAAGATTTGGAATCACTTTTTTGTTGAAAAGAAATCTTTAATCACTAAGTTGATTCTCATCTCATTGTTCCTTATTCTTGTGCTTGCCTTTATGGCACATGATTATAATGATGTTAGATGGGAAAGCTCAAAAAGCGGATTCGACCAAGAGATATTACCATCAATATTGGAAAAGATGCTGCAGTTCCTGAATGTCCAATTCCTGGTGAAAGGTGCTACACAATTTAAATTAGTTGAGATGGTCTTGAGGTTGCAGCCTAGGCTATAAATTTCTAAATTTTTCCTGAAGGCATTTAACTTGTGGTGTCTTCTGCAGGTGGAAAGAAGTTAAACATGACAATACTGTTACATGGCTAGCATTTTGGAATGATCCTATAAACCCTAAAGAGTTCAAGTATGTCTTCCTAGCAGCGAGCAGTTCATTGAAAGGCCAAAGTGACAAAGAAAAGTATGAGAAGGCTAGGCTTTTGAAGGTAAACTATCAGTGTTTACAACTACTGTCTGCTGGCATTTTTTGTGCTTTTGCATCTACTGACACTCTCTGTGCTTTTCTATCAACACTCTACTCCAGGTGTTTGTTGGTTATTCATTATATTTTGCTCAATAATTGGCTGTAATTTATATTATGAATTGGTAGTGAAGCTGGCATGTGTTTTCTGAGGCACCTATGCTTTTATTGTAGGATTACATAGAAGGCATACGTGCAACCTATACAAAGAATTTTACTAGTAAAGATCCCACGAAGAGACAAATTGCGGTGGCCACTTACCTTATCGATAAGCTAGCCCTTAGGGCAGGCAATGAAAAGGTAAGCTGATCCTTTCTTTCTTCAATCTCTCTTTTACTTTGCTTTCTTTTACTGGTCAGATGCTTTTGTGAATCTCTTCTGTTTATTATCAATCATTTTCTTGTGATATTTTCGATGCATCTGTACGATATCGTGGCACACATGAATATATCTTTTGCTTCAACCAACTGGTGTGCCCATGCACGTCGTCTTGGTTGCATTTTGTTCAAGCTTACATGTCGAAGATCAACCTATGTTTGTCTGCATGGGGTTGTGAGGAGATAAGCATGTATTTTTAGTTATATCTACCAGGACCCACACACTTGGGATAAAGGCTGTGGTGTTCTAACTGTTGCATACACATCATCCTATGTGTTACAGTCAAATAGTCAATGAATCATCATTGGTGGACTTTACAATCATCTGATTCACACAAACAAATTTATGCACATAGTTTGCATGTGTGTGTTTTCAGGATGTCATGCTAATTTGCATGTCTGTGATGATACAATATCAGTCGTATTGCGCTTGAAAATGTTGTTGGTTATAGTAATGTATATTCCATCCAGCATGTGACGATGCTAGGTCTTCTTTATGGAATTTTCCATAATTTAACACTCATGTTGCAATTGTCACTGAGTGACATTTGCATTCACTTGCCACATCGGGTTGTATTTCATCACATGGAAGCATGTTATTATCTGTTACCCCATTTAAGATGCTTACATTTTGGCGATGCATGCCTTTACATAGCTAGTTTTCTCGACAGGCATATCAGCATCCAAATTATATTTCTAAAAATATGTAAATTTCCAACTCCAATAGGTGACATACAACGCTCTTAACACCCATCTTCATTATATTGCATATATGTAGATATTTGCAAGTTTAAGTTAGTGAGCACGAGGCTTTCATGATCTCTTGGATTATTGATTTTTATTGAATGATATATATGTTTGGTGACCTGCAGTAGTTTATAATAACATCGCGTACTCAGATTTTTGCTGCAAAGGTTTCTCTCTGATTTTAAGTGATGCATCAACATTATATTAGTCATGGATGATTGCGGGGAAGATGCCATTATTGATGTTAGGATTGGTAGGGTCATACATGTGATACATAATTGAACCTCTTAGAGTTGAAGCTTTATATCATTCTTTGCATATCTTTCACTATCATACCCAGTTGTGCAGTATGTTGACAGTTTGACTGGTTCTTGTTAGTTGTTAATACAGTTCTGAACCTGTTCTTATACTAACGTTATTCCTTAACCTGCTCTTATTTGGACTGTACAATTGTTCCTTTTCTTTACAGAGTCAACACTGCACACAAGCACACACAAGCACACACAAATACAATTCATCTCCTTAATGAAGTGGTGGTGAGACGCGCTTTCTGTTTCAATAGATTTTTATGCATATGCTTTATGCTCTTTGTTTTTGTATTTTAGGGGAAAATTGGCAGGATCATGCTATTTGGCTTTTTAAAAGGAAAACCATCTGGAATTGGCTATTCTTATGTCATCAGTTAGACAAGGTACTTATAAGAATTTATGGATGATTTCTTAACAGGATGATGATGAGGCAGATACTGTTGGTTGCTGCACCTTGAAAGTGGAGAATGTCACATGTGTTCCGCCAAATAAGTTACAAGTATTATGATGGGTTTCACAAATTTATATTTTGGTTGATTGTTCATTTATTTGATTTACCTTAAGCTCTTTAGTTTTCTTTTCAACCAGTTCGACTTCCTTGGTAAAGATTCTATCAGATATTTCAATACTGTGGAGGTTGAGTTGCCTGTCTATAAAGCCATTGGAGAATTCCAAACTGGTACCACGACAGATTTTCAGTTCTACTTATTTGCATTCATTCTCTCAGGTTTTTAATTTATAAGTATATATTTTGTGGTTCTTTAGCCAAAAAGGGTGATGGCAAGAAAAAGGTTGGTGGAGATGACCTTTTTGACATGTTGGATACAAGTAAACTTAATGCTCATCTAAAGGAACTCATGCCTGGCCTTACTGCAAAAGTTTTCCGTACATATAATGCATCTATTACCTTGGACAACATGGTGAGTAAGATGCAAACATTTTATCTAATGGATTTATTTCATTGCCTATATATGTGCACATGCATGCGTGTATTGGTTGTTTCAAATTTTCTTTGACTGTTTGGACTGTTGTGATAATTGTCGTCTGAGGTGTTACCATAAATTTATTCTATGAAATATCTCATGTACACGTGGAGGGGACTCTAGAGTTTCCTACTATCTCAGTAAACACATGCATAGATTTACTTTCCTCTCCATATCATGAAACCGTGACAGGTCGCTCCGGGGGACTATACCGCTAGCTTGTTCCTCAACCCTCAAACCAATTTGGGAACCCTGTACAATAACATAAATACAAGAGAGTTCCTATACCAAATTATTCTTTTCTGATCCTTGCATTGTTGTTAGAGAGAATCCCTAGTAGGTTTCAGGGCTATATGCGAAGCCGAGGCTTCAAATTTCGAGTTTGATGAAAGCTGATGTGTATCGAGCATTTAGTCCGTTCATGGTATGGGTTTGGTTTCTTGCCTGAAATTATAGAACCTTAGAATTGTTGCGTCAATTTGCAATTGAGAAGAGAAAAAGTGTGGGAAAAAACTATTCATTTGCAAATAGGAAGGGACACAGATTTGTCTATTACCAAATTACAAATAGGAAATAGATTCTTGTACTTGATGAGTGTGAATAGATAGAAAATACAACTATCAAAAATAAGGTCATGCCAGCAATCCATCCTAGGGGGTTATGTAAAGGGAAAAACTATTATCCCAATTTTTGGGATGGCTATTTTCATAGTTACAAAATATGATATTCTCATGCATTATATTTAGCATTGGTGGCCATCAGCGTTCAATATCTGGTGATTATCAGCACATAACCCTCATGATCATGTTTGGTTTGGACACAGGGGCCAGTGTATTTTAGTTCAGCCAAAGTTAGACCATGATGTTAACTGGACTTTACACTTTAAGAATAGAATTATCATGTAATCATGGAAGTGTATCAATTTTCATCATACGTGAAGATCAAACTTCCTATTTGATACTGAGTTGCAGTTTGTGCTTATCGCATCTTCTATCAATATCTTGTTTTTCTCAATTCACTTGTAGTTCAATCTCAACATTGGGTTTGTGTTTGTGTATCACGACAGTTGAATACCGAAACTGAGGATGGTACTGTACTGGAGAAGATTGCTGTGTATCAGTCTGCGAACAAAGAGGTATTTGCAGCTTACCTGTGTGCGCCTTAGAGTTGGTTTTAGATATGAGCTACTATTGTCACTGTTGCGATGTTCTATATTACAGGTTGCAATTATATGCAATCATCAGCGCACTGTTTCAAAGTCTCATGATGCTCAGATGTCAAGATTGAATGAGAAAATAGATGAGTTGAAGGTTAGGTGATATCCATCACTTTACATAAGCCTTCACAATTATCTCATCACTTTTTGCTATTTTAATAAATGTTTTCTCCACATGGTCGCCGACCAGGCTCAAAGGGATGAGTTGAGAGTGGATTTGAGTAGGGCAAGAAAAGGGAAGCCTCCACTTAAGGATAAAGAAGGGAAGACGAAGAAGAACCTGTCCCCTGAAGTGTAATGAATTTTCTTAGTAACTTCTTTTAAATATAGTTATCATTACCTTGTCATCTGACGGAAGTCAAACTGCAGGTTAGAGAAGAAGCTTAACCAGGTTGATGCGAAGATAGACAAAATGGAACTGGATAAAAAGATCAAAGAGGATTTGAAGACAGTAGCATTGGGCACTTCCAAGATCAATTACCTTGATCCTCGGATATCAGTTGCATGGTGTAAACGTAATGAAGTCCCAATAGAGAAGGTATTCACTCTCTTTTCGAATACTCTTTGCAAGCCCTTTGTTTTCCTTCTTTAATTATGCTGACCCACTTAGGGCACTTTAAAGCTCTGCTTCAATTAAAATATAGTAAAAGATTTTGATTTTCATATCACATTGCTGCATAATTTATAAGATTATTGTGAACTTAAAATGCTAGCAACGATGTGATAATCTTCATGTAAATGATTTTTTTTGGATTCTTGTGTTGGACACTGTTGCGTTGCAAATATGCTATGATTTGGTGATATCTACATTACTAATGAGGGCTTTGATGGGATGTTTGTCCTAGTAGGACAAACCCACTAGAACAAACCATTGGCCAAGGGTTTGCCACCTTGGCATGGTGTGCCCCCCTTGGGGTGGGAGGGAGAGTTGGCTTGCTTTGGGGTGTGGCTTTGGGGAGTTGAGTTTAATTCCCCCCACAATTCTCCCTATTTGCAAGTTTGCCATTCGTAATGTTGCACTTTGCCCTTCAGAGTTTTTATTGCAATTTAGCCCCTGATTTTTTCCGTTTTATCCCCCGACGATCCCCACACACCCACATTTCTCGCTGCTCGGTTTCACGCGTACATAACATCCTTTCCGTGGGGGTTTTTTTTTGACGTCGTGCACTGTGTGCACGGGTTATTTCTAGTGCTTATAATATCATTACCCTGTCACATAAGCATCACTTGGAAAAAACATTGTCTGGATGAGGGCACAATGAAATAATTTTTTCCTTTTTTAAACCTCAAATGCAAAGAGGCGGTTGCCTCTTACGAGCTAATCTCAGCATGTTATCAACCTAAAACTGTAGTGATTTCAGTTGCAGTGGAAAAATGATTTTATTGATTAGTTTATTAGTTTATTTCATGCTCAAGTCTTCAATATTTAGTACTAGAAATAACCCGTGGACAAAGTGCCGGGCCAACTCCCCCCCCCCCCCCCCCCCAAAAAAAAAAAAAAAAAAAAACATAAAAACAAAAAAACAAAAAAACAAAAAAAAACAAAAAAATTAGGACACGGGACCCACACAGGTGTTCCGCAAGGTGCAAAATCGGGTCCAAATGGGAAGAGTGTGTGACTGTGGGTTTTGTCTTGGGGCTTTTGGGGTTTTTTTTATTGGGACTGGGAGGTTATGTTTGTTTTGGGTGTTATTTGAGTTTTTTTTTTGGGGGTGAGGGGATAATGAGACACTGCCACATAGGACAAACCCCTCATGTGTATGAAGGATGTCTATTTATCTGATCGGATGGTTTCAATTATTAAATTCACAGCCCATGGAGTAGACCTCAAAACCTGGTGAATGAATCCGTTCTTTCATCCAACTGCCTAACACAAATTTCGGGGGAAAGGCAGCCATGGTAGGAATCTGAAATGTCACTGCCTTGTGGTTCCGTTATGCAGTTGTGTTGGCAACAAGTTCTCTAGCTACTGTTGATTTTATTAGGAGTTCTGGCAAACCCTGATTTGTATTTGAACATTGATTGACTTAATTCATCTTATATCACTTAATTTGTATGACCCAACTGATATATTCCATTTGGGTTTTTTTTCCCCAGATATTTAACAAGTCCCTTCTTGCGAAATTTGCATGGGCGATGGATGTCGATCCTGATTACAGATTTTAATTCGAGTTATTTGAAGGTTTGCTTCCGTTACTCGAGAGGATGCAAATGTTGGTTATTGAGTCGTTTCGTCGCATGATATTGAGAATCATCCATCTGCCGATTGTTCTCTTATAGGCACACTTTGATGTAATCATCGTCTCCACAGAAGTTCTCCGACTGTATAATTCGTGCAGTTCGGTGGTTTTATTTGCACTCGTTCATGTATCGAGCGAGCTATTTCTTCCCTTGTAACGTTTTATAATGTGGACTTTTTTCACCCTAATTTAAAGGGCCTTTTTTATGCTTCTTTGTTGGTTTGAATGCTTTGCTGCCTTGGCATGTTGAGCTGTGATATGCAATCCAGCATCCTCTCTGGTCTCCTCTGACTATAAATCGTAGGAACCATGGGTTGAATGTGGATGCAAAATTTCATTGTTGTCGGTGTTGACATGTATAATGTGACTCTCTTTATTCTCGTCCAATTAATCAGTTTTTCCAACAAAAAACGAGTCTATTGCACTCTGGATTGAATGATCTGACGATCGATTTGATAATTGATTATTCAATTCTTCCATCAACTTCGATTGGAATAATCGATAGCTCTGTATTGTGCGACAAAACATTAAGAAATATGTTGTAAATAGATAATGATGTGTGAGTAGATTTGAGAAATTGTATCTCATCCATGTATGAACTCTCACATCCCCTATAAATAAAGGCATGTTGTCTCTCTTAGTGGATACGCTTCATAACACGTTATCAACATGTTCTCCCTGAGTTTTGAAGATCTGTTCGTTACGAAAGCTAGAAGGAGACGGCAAATCTATCGTGCGCGAGCTTCATCAACCTTCACGCGTTCGACTTCCTCGTTTTTTTGAGGTATATTGAAAACGATTTATTATTTTCTATCATGATCATGATACCAAAAACGTCGATCTCATAACATCGAACAAGAAAAATCGATTTTTATTCTCCCTAAATCAAAGACGACCGATTTCCACCGTCGGTCCTAAAGAAGAACGGCACCATCCCTATTTTAAAGGATCTCCATAACAAAAAAATAAACAGCAAACAAATCTACCAACGGCCCCGCAGGCGGCCGCCGTGGTCATACCCCCCCCACCCCTCGCCCCGCCGACCACACCCCCCCCCCCCCCCCCCAAAAAAAAAAACACGGTGGAGGCACGTCCCCGCCTTGCGCGACGGCCAAACCCTACTTATGGTTTTACAATTTTTTTGAAAAAAAATTACCCCCACGCTGTCGGCGGCCACTGCCCGCCCCGCCCCCATGCCCGCCCCACCCCCAGGCTCATATGTGCCACGGCCGCTTCCCAAGGGCAGCGGCATAAAACCTAGGATATGGATTTTTTTAAATAAAAAATTTCTACCCCCCGCCAGAGGTGGCCCTCATCGCCGCCTGCACCACCGCCGGGGTGGGGAGCGGCGGCCGCTAATCACGCCGCTCCCCCAATGTTAAAAGCATTTAGGCTTCGGCCCAATTAACATAAAAACTTCTCTTTTTCTGTGTGTTGGTCGAGAAAGAAAAAAAAACAAGGGGGAAATAGCAGTGGGCCAAAAGCCAACGGCGGCATGTGGGCTCAGGCACACAGGCTGGAAGGAAAAAATCTACGGCTGCGAGCCTGAAGCTCGCAGCCCAAGGCCACAGGCCGAGTTTCTTACGAAAAAACAGAACAAAAGGGGGGCTTAAGGGTCAAATAAATAAATGAAAAATATGGAAAAATATGGGGATTTGAAAGAGGGCAAATGTGGAATTTTGGGGGTATAAAAATGAAATCTTTCCTTTTACAAAACAAAATATTTGAGGACACCAGCCAATTTTATTTGAATTGACCCATGTTTGCACAACTTATACATAGCATATTATTATATATGGTGCATGTGGTTGGATCATATTTATATGCATTGCATTACATTTTTCTGACACATATTCTGTGATAAATTTTATGCTTTGTTGTGCAAGCATTATCTTAATAATTATGAAGATTTTGCAACCGACCTGCCGTTAGTTATCTAACCTAGCGGTGTATGACATCGTCACGTGGTCTGAATAATTATAAAGCATTAAATTTGATGTATTTATCTTATTCTGAATATGTGATGCCTGTGATACGTTATAAATATATTTTATGAGCACAAATTTTGCATGAATAGCTAATTATGGTTTTGGATCGGCTGTTTAGTCCCACGTTTTACTTTTTCCGCACTTTTCTTTTTTCTTTTGAGAAAAATTGTAGTGAGTAAAAATATGTAATGCTTAAGACTGATGACCATTTCCAAGGAGGCGAAGGCTGTAGGATTTGCAACTATAGGGAGAAACACTAGAGGGTGGTGAATAGTGTTTATAATGATAATAAGGAAATTGCGCCAAATTATTAAAACCTGTATGCAACCTTAGTGCGGAATTGTAAAGAGAGAGCAACAACACAAAGAATGCAAACGCAAACACCAGATTTACCCTGGTTCGGATTCACCGAGTCTCCTCGACTCTCTTGAATCCTACTCCAACCTCTAGCCAACATGCTAGTGATTAGTGTTCCACTAATACCCACTTGCCAAAAACCGACAAATGTAAAAATGATATTTCTTCTTCTTCTTCCACTTTCCACAACACGGGAATGGATCACTCTCACAACCCGAGAGTATATATCAAATATCAAAGAGAAAAGAAAACCGAAATGTTCAATATGAAACAATTAACACAACTTTTGCTTTGAATAATACCTTGAATAATGAGGCAAGAAGGTGTGTGTGATGTGCTCTAAATGATGAGAGAATGAGCACTTACTACTTGTCTAAAGATAATTAGCAATGAATGCTAGAAGCTTGGTCTTGAAAGCCTTGGAGACAAGTTGAAACTTAGAGCTTGAGCTTGAATGGTTTTTGAATGCTCTTGAATGCTCTCCAAAAGAATAAATGACCTGCAAATACTTGAGAGTGTATTTAAGGGTGTCTTAAGAGTCTTTAAGTCATTACATTAAAGCCTTATTTATAAGCCACTGAAATCTGTCCAAACCCATAGAAAGATCCCAATCATTTAATGCTGGAAACGGCTATTAACGGATAGAAATTCTAGTCACCAGGCACCTGAAGTAGACAGACCAGACGCCTGTTGTACTGTCTGACTGGGTCATTAATGCAGTCTAAAGGACACTTGGCAGACGTCTGAAGAAGTCTTCCCAGGCGCCTGGTCCAGTACCTAGACGTCTGTCTCAAAGGCATCAGACGCATAATCATACTTACAGTGAAAAACTAAGTTACTGGAATTTTTGGTCCGAATAACCAGACGTCTAATGTTCATCATCCAGATGTCTGATCAACTATATAGACGTCTGGTAACACAACTTCAGACGCCTGATCAAAACTGACTGCAGAGATTTAGTTACTGGAAATTTGCTCATACATTATCAAGCGTCTGATGTATATCATCGAGGCGCCTGATACATTGTGCAGATGTTTGGTAATATAACTTTAGACGCCTGATTTAGTCAGACAGCAAAGGCTGAGTAACTAGAAGATCAGCTCGAATTTTCCAGATGTGTATAGTTCATCATCCAGGTGTCTGACACACTTATGCAGATGCTTGGAATGAGAACTTCATGCGTCTGTATTGGGTAGGGTTTTGAGAAATGACTGTGCACGTTCGCCAGGCGTCTGGAGAACAATCACCAGGCACCTGGGTAGGCTGAAAAGCTTTACTTCAAGCTTATGCAAGTTCTAACCCTATGAGACTCAATGATAAATGATCTAAAGTATTGTGAGTGTCATGAAGGTGGTTCTATCAAGTCTATTCAAGGCTTAACATGCTAATTCAATAATAAAGTAAATAATGAGAAAGATTTACACATTAATCCTCTTTACTTCCTATTGAATTCCTTGAAGACTTTCATTGGACTTGTTGAGTCCAACATTTGATTTCCTTGCGTTCATTCCTTGGTTTCCATGCCTCATTGATTGATGTCCTTACTTTAATGATCCAATTCATCGTCTTCATTTGATATGACTTTATATATATTGGCGATACTTTTATTAACTACAAAATATAGGGATTAGTCACAATTAATTATATTTTATTAACATCAAAACCACATTGGTGGATCTAATATTCAATATCTTCCCCGTTTTTTATGATGACAAATAAGCATAACCATAAAAATAATTGTGCTTGAATTTAAAATACTTACACCCACTGCATTGATGCCAAACACTATAGTCCAAATAATCATATGAAAAATGAATTATCAATGCAAGTTAGTGATATGTGTATCACATATATTATATTCATTAAAGTCATCAACATATATATGAATGCACTAGGCATGATATATATGTTTATACACAAGGAGAAAGGTGAAGCATGAATTTGGAGAGCAAGAAAATCAAATTTATTGAAACCAATTTAAAATGAAATGTGGGAATCAATACTCCCTCTGAATCATACAATAGCGTTTCAAAAAAAAGATTTTTAAAATGATATGATTCATGGAATTGTTTATAAATTTGTATAGCAATTCCTATTCATATATCAATACTCTTCCTGAATCATACAATAGTTTAAAAACAAGATTTTTTTTTGAAATGAGATGATTCATGGAAACAAAATTTTTAAATTTGTAAATTATCACCTAGCACTTGAATTGTCACTATAATGGTTATTTCTCTCCCCCTTTGTCACAATCTAAAAAGAGTGGGAGGAAGAGAACAACAATAATTAGTGCTAAAACAAATATGAAACAAAGGAGTCAATAATCAATGTGATACCAAACGAAAAATTATATAGATCAAAGTGTATCATGCCCAATCATTTGTCTAAACATAAATCATCAAAATCACATATGGACATAGTAGTATTCAATATTAATATTGGAAGTGCAAAAAATATATTTAAGGAACATAATGGCACATTTTCAATAAACGTTAAAGTTTCATATATATGTATATCTATATGATGACATCGATGTTACAAAATACGACTTCATCGTTCATCAAAAAAAACAAAATCTACATATATGTCACATATGACAAAATGTGACACCATTCACAAGTAACAATCACGATAAAATGATGTGACAACTGTATACTTAAGAAGTATACCTGAAGGGTTTTCTGGGTTCTTAGGCCTATAAAATTGATGTCCGGCTTAAGTCAGACGGACTATGAAAGCAATAAAAGCAGCGGAAAACAACTTAAAATGGTTTTAAGTATAGCCCTAAGGAAATAACCCGAGCAGAATCTCTACTATCCCTATCCCGGGGTTGGGTCCGACCAACCCCTAAAGATAGATCTATCTAACAGCAATTATAAACGCATGTAAATTAAACTACACACCTTTCACTTCGTTTCCGCAGAATACGAAGCGTCGTTTTTATCAACATTTCTTTTTCTCCGAAGCGATGCACCGCACAGCTTCTCCCAAGCCAAAACACGCCCCGAACCGAACCGCATTCCGAACCGAACAACATCCCGAGGCAAGCAACACCCTTGTCACCAAGCCAACCACGCGCTAAAAAGTTTCTGTAATGGCCCAGAGTGCCATATATGTTAGGGCCTACCTTTTTGTGTGATACATAGCGTAAGTATGCTTGAAACCATGGGTTGGTATATTTTATTAGTGTATTATTATTTATTGTTGGATTAAAAATATTAGTGTCCTAGGATTTGTATTCATAAGGATGTTTAGCTAGTAATGTGTTAAGTGTAGGATTCATTGTGTAATATTCTCATTATCCTCGTGTATTAATATGGAAGTGTACTGAGCAATGAATTGAGTAATGTATTATTATGCATCACTATTATTTTTAGTATTATCATTTGATATCAGTTTTGTTGTTAGTCTTGTAGCATTATTATATGTGTATGTCATCATTGTAATTACAACACCAGGGTGGAGGGCCAAGTTGTAAGGGTTAATGTGTGTGCATGGGAATGGCTCACTTGTAATTAAGTGTAGGTGTGTGTAAGGTAGGAGAGTATGTGTAACGGAGTAGTAAACTTGTAAATAAAAAACCAGATTGAAGGGCATTTATTTAGGAGTGTTAGACAATGGCATGGGATGTAATTACTAGACAAAGTTAAAGGGTATTTAATTAAAATCCTTGGGCCATGGCAAAATTGTAAATAAATGGACTATTTGAAGAGATATTTTAGTTAATTATTTCTTTAATCCTTTCTACATTCTTCTCCTTTCTTCTTATCCTCTTTCTTTTCATTTTCTTTCTCCTCGTCTTATTCCTATTGGGGCCAAATTATCCCCATAAAAAAAACAAAAACAAACAAAAACAAAACTAAAAAACAAGAAACAAAAAGGAAAGGGAAATTCAAAGGAAGGGAGGAAGAGGAAGAAGGAGAAGGAAGATGTGCTCTTCACAACATCATTTAGGTAGGAAACCCAACTTGGTGCTCTAAATACTAATTTAGGTTTGTTGTTGTAGTTTTTGCACAAAATAGTAAGAAAGATGTAATTTTTAAATGAAATCCAAGTGAAATTTAGCATCTTTCTTAAGCAATATGATATATTTATGATAAAGATGGAACCTTTCATGGCTTCCCTCACTAAAGTTAGCATTTTTATTAAATAACATGCTCAATTGTGTCAAAGGTGGAAACTTTCATGGCTTTGTTTACTCTTGCTAGCATTCTCCTTATTATAATATGTTTATGGCAATGAGTTCTCACTAAATAAGATTTTATTAACACTAATGACATGATGACATTAATATCGAAATATGTTGATGGCAATTAGTGTTATTTAGAATGGTGTTAACTACATGCAAATTCCATTAGCCTTTATAAAAATTGCATGTTTGTGTAGAATTGCTTAAGGTTTCATATTTGTGTAGACTTAGCATTCATGCAATCCCCATTAGTTTACCAATATTACATTCTTAATGAATTGCTTAATCTTACAACTGAATGTGGGTGTTGCTAAGTAGTTTACAAAATCGGTATTATTTAAGCTTGCATTTATTGGTTGCTGTTTCAGAGTGTTTTCTCACTACAAAGCGTTGACCGTGGATAACCCGGTCAACGTGGTCAAGGGGCCCGTTTGGGTCCCTCGGGCGAGTCGAGTTGGTGCAGTTGAGGCTCGAGTCGGACCAGCAGGCGACGTAGAGCGCGTCGACTGGATTGAATCGGGGTCCTCGGCCGTTGGTAGGGCGAGGGGTAGCCTCGGCCCGGGTCGAGACGCTCGGCCTCGGTCGGTTGCACTCGGCCTCGGCGGTCGGACGACGAGGGGAAGCCTCAATCGTCCAGCTGGTTGCGTGGTCGGCGAGGGGCGGAGGGGAAGCCTCGGCCCGTGGATCTGATGCCCTCCTGCGTAGACGAGAACGCTCGTCAGGGGGCCGGACCTTGGTTCCGGCCAAATCCCCTCCGATGCCTAAGTCAGACAGAGATCTGATAGAGGAGGCCCGGCGGAGACGGTTCGACTCGTGAGGAGATCGGAACGGCGTCTCACGGCGCGAGCGGGGGAGGAAGGAGATGAAATGGGGGAACTAGGTCGTTGATGGAGTACCTTAGGTTCTAGATACCTGAGAGGCGGTCCCTTGTCCTGTCGTCCTCCTAGCCCCTATATAGACCTCCGCCGTGATTGTCCCCGACCCACGTCGCTCGTCCGCCCTCAATCGTGCCCCCTCAATCCGCCCCCCCCGTCGCCGCTCCCTGCGCCATGCCAGCACCTCCCTATAACTTCCATTAAGTGGTAGCGGGATCGAGGGGGCGGTTATCGCAGGAGTGGGCGAGTGACCGGCGTGTTACCGGGGCCGGGTCGGATCGACATGTGGGGGGGTCCCCCATAGGGCCTTATCGAGTGGGCCTGAGTGCGCAGATGGGCTCTTGATCGGCGGTTGGGTCTCTGGGCTTGGGCCTTTCGGGCCTCAGTCAAATAGGCGTAACAATTGCCCCCATCGGTCGGGTCGGTCGGCTTTGGCCGGTTCGGCTCGGCCGATGTGACTTCCGCCGACCTTGACAGGCTCGCCAGTCGATGCCGACTCATTTATTAGTCGTCATCATGAGTTGGCCCGTTCGATACTTTTAAGGCGCGGGCT
The DNA here is from genome assembly GCA_030789695.1 of Scilla litardierei. Classification (NCBI taxonomy): domain Eukaryota; kingdom Viridiplantae; phylum Streptophyta; class Magnoliopsida; order Asparagales; family Asparagaceae; genus Scilla; species Scilla litardierei. The sequence continues at coordinate 626,388,520 of CM061142.1, forward strand.
CCGAAGCGCCTTCGGTCCTCTGATGCTGCCACGTTGTAGCTGCAAGCTTATCCCCACCGCTCGCGGGGTCGTCTTAAGTTGAGAATCTGAAGGGTTCGTGAGCCGCCATCCCGTCGTTTTCTCCTTTGTGCTGATCCATATTCTGCCCGAGCTCTGCCTCATGTCGTCTTCCTCTGCCACGGGTTCGGGTCGGTCGGAGCGTGACGCGGCTCCAGGTCTGGCGGGTGGCCCTCCTTCGGCGATTCGTCAGCACGGGGATGATCTTTCAGGGGTGCCCCAGAGGTCTAGTCGTGGCCTTCGTCGATCTGTGCCACCGCCATCGGGAACATGCGCTCCGCCTACCTGCTTCCGCCTTACTCGGCTCGTGCCCCTGGGGCTGACGAGCGGATCTGCTTTCCCGGCCCCAACGAGGTTGGAATATATGAGAAGTGCTTCCGCTTCGGGCTTCGTTTCCCGCTCCATCCTTTTATCGTTGAGTTCCTTCAGGCCCACAACGTGTGCCTGTGTCAATTCTGTCCCAACGCCGTCGGGCTCCTCGTCGGGTTCATCGTTGTCTGCATGCTGAAGGGAGTGGCGCCCTCTCTTCGCCTCTTTGCCCAGTTCTACCGCCTGAGCCACCACCAATCGGGGGCGTGGATTTACATCAGCGCCCGCCCGAAGATGACCCTGGTGCTGGGGTTGCCGAGCTCCCTGAAACGCTGGAAGGGGGAATACGTGTTTGTCACGTTCCCGTCGAGTGCACCCTTCCTGGTTCGGTGGGAGGCGGCCGGTGCCGTCATCCTCGATCTGGGTGAGCCGACGGTCGCCGAGCAGCAGACGGCGAAGGACATGCTGGCGATTCCTGCGAGGGAGCGCTCGATCGACGTCCTCTTTAGTGACCGCAACTTGCGTAAGACGGTATGGCCCCTAGGTAAGCTTCTCCGAGCGTTCGCCCTTCGAGGTCGTCCGGGTTCTGTTCTGTCTCTCATTTCTTCTTTGAGTGTAGGTGGATTCCCTCTTGGTCCCTCTCCCGCCAGCGCTCTCGTGCAGGTCCCAAATCCGGATCCGCGCAGAAGGGATCATGTGCTGGAGGTCCGGAAGAAGCAGCGGGTCGGGACCGCGACCGGAGGCTCAAAAAGGAAGGTGTCATCTCCCTCTCTTCCCTTGCTGGGGTCTTCCAAGAGGGTCGGTGAGGGGGATGAGGGGGTTGATGTCCTGCCGACTGCTGATCGACCTCAACCCGCCCCCGTTGAGGTTGCCTGGCCGTGGGTCGGCCCTTCACCTCTCCCGGACGATTCTCTCCCTGATGCCTACAGTCGGTATCTTGGCACGTTCCGCTCCGCTCCTGGCGAGTTCCCTTCGTCAGGGGAGGGTCTTCTTCGTCCACGCTTCCCAGTGGGGGAGAAGGAGTCGGTGTTTTCAAGCCGCGGAGCCGCCGCTCGAGTGGCCGAGAACTGTTGTCTCCCTCCCGATCAGGTGGTGTTGGACGGAGTCAGAGGTGACTGTTTGGCCACCTTCGTGATCCAGGCTGGTCAACAGGTAGTGTGTCTCTGCTTGTCCCCCCTTTCTCCAGCTGCTTTTGCTGTCTTACCTTCGTTGCTTTGGCGTAGTTGTCCTCGGTGGGCCTCTCAATGAGGCGCCAATTCGCGGCTCTTCCCAAAGCCAAATCCGATGCCGGGCGAGGCCCTGAGGCCCCCGGCGAGAAGGGGGAGGCAGGTCAGTTAGAGGAAGCGCGGGTCCAGTCCTTGGATTCCCGCGTAACTGAGCTGTCCTCTGCCCTGGAGGAGGCGGACCGAGAGAGAGCCTTGGCTCTGGCTGCAAAGTCGGAGGCCGAGGCGCGTCTCGCCGAGCTTTTGAGAGGCGCCGACACGTCTGGAGGAGCCGAGCAGATCCCCAACCCTGCTGCTGCCTCCGAGACCTTGGAGCTCTCCGATCGTCTGGAAGCGGCGGAGGAGCAGGCGAGGGTCCTTCTTGCCCAACTTGGCGAGAAATCCCGGGAGATCGAGAAGGAGAGGGCGGAGCACCAACACCAGATCGAGACCTTAGAGGCCCGGATGCGTGGGCTGGAGGAGGTGGATCCGGCCAGGATCGCTCAGGATGCTGTGGCGGAGTATGCCACCTCCTTTGTTGAGACCGCCTTATCGGAGGCGTTCGAGAAGGGCTTCGCCCGGTGTCAGTCCGAGATCCAAAAGAAGTTCCCACTCTCGGGGTCAACTTCGAGGATCTTCGGATGTACCCTGACGTCGAACGGAGTAAGGGGGGAGACCCTAGTGGGCTGCCAGCCTGTGGCTCCACCGGTGCCCCCGGAGAAAAATGAGGGAGGGGAATGCCCCTCGGCCTCTTCGTGCACCTCTCTGTATATCTTTTTGCTTTATCTGGAAAGGAATGAATTCAAAATAAATTTATTTCATAGGAAACGATACATCTATTGAAAGTACTTGCGTAAATGTTCCGCATTCCAAGTGTGAGTGAGAATCCTCCCCTCCATGTCGGCTAGTCGGTAGGCTGCGGGTCTGAGGACCTCGATGACTTTGTAGGGTCCCTCCCATCTAGCCGCGAGCTTCCCTTTGCGAGCGGTATCAGTGTTGAAGCCCGCTTTCCGGAGGACCAGGTCCCCAAGGTGGAAGCTTCTTCCCCGCACCCGAGCGTTGTAGTATCGGGCCACCTTCTGCTTATGGCGGATGATGGTGGCCAGTGCCTGCTCCCGTCGCTCGCCGAGGAGCTCCAGACTGAGCCCCAGACCCTGCGAGTTCCGGTCTTCGTCAAAGTATTTGAGGCGGAGAGATTCTTCGCCCAATTTGACCGGCACCACCGCCTCGGCCCCGTAGGTGAGCATGAACGGGGTCTCGCCAGTGGCCTCCTTGTGGGTCGTCCGGTATGACCAGAGTATCCCGGGGAGCTCTTCTGGCCAGTTCCCTTCGGCGTCTTTCACTTTCTTCCGGAGGGGCTCTATGATGCACTTGTTGGCCGCTTCCGCCATTCCGTTGGTCTGGGGGTGCGCTACAGAGGCGAAGAGAAGCTTGATTCCCCATTCCTCGCAAAAACCTTTAAACCCTGCGGAGTCGAACTGCTTCCCGTTGTCTGTGACGATGGCCCGTGGCACTCTGAATCTGGAGATGATGGAATTCCATACGAAGCTTTTTGCTTTCTTCCACGTGATGGTGGCCAGCGGTTCGGCCTCGATCCACTTGGTGAAGTAGTCTACCGCCACAATCAGATGCTTCCGCTGCCCTCGTCCCGGTTTAAACGGTCCGAGGATGTCGAGCCCCCATTTCGCAAAGGGGATGGGGCTCACGATAGGGATGAGCTCTGACGGGGGAGTCGAGATGTGGTGGGCATACCTCTGGCATTCTTGGCATTTTTGGACGTAGCTTGTTGCATCTTGGGCCAGGGTCGGCCAGTAGTATCCCTGCCTCAAGATCTTCTGTGCGACCATCTTGCCCCCATGGTGATTCCCGCAGATCCCTTCGTGAACCTCCCGTAGGACGTAGTCAGCTTCCTGCGGTCCGATGCACTTCAAGTATGGGAGGACATCCGTCTTGGTCCAGCGTCTCCGGTAGAGCGTCCCTTCATGGATCACGTATCGGAGCGCCTTTCTCTCCAGGGTTCGGCATTCGTCCCCATCGGTCGGCACCTCCCCATGAGTGAGGTACCGGATGATCGGGTCCATCCAGGTGGGCTCTTGGTCGATTGCCATCACCTCGTGCTCCTCCGTGCTGGGGGACTGCAGGTTCTCCACGTAGATGGTGCGGCCCAGCTCCTTTGGCGAGGACGAGGCCAGCTTCGACAACGCATCTGCCCGCGCATTCTCTGATCGCGGGAGGTGCAAGACTTCCACATTCTTGAACTTGGACATCGCCGCTCTGGGGACAGGGAGATATCTCTGTATCGCCTCCTCCCGTGCCTCGTAACTCCCCAAGAGTTGGTTGACAATGAGCTTCGAGTCGCTGAGGAGGCGGACGGACTCGGCCCCGAGCTCCAGGGCCAGCCTCAGGCCGTTGATCACCGCTTCGTATTCCGCCACGTTGTTCGTGGCTGGGAACTCGAACCGCAACGCGTATTCCACAATGTTCCCTTCCGGAGATCGGATTGCAATCCCAGCCCCGCCTCCTGACTATGTGGCCGACCTATCCACATGGACTATCCACGCTCCTGGATCTCCTGGCTGGAAGTGGTCAGCCGAAAGAAAGGACAAGGGTTGAGCAATTACCGTCGCTGGGTCTTCTTCCTCCGGGGGGCCATTTCCTTCCGTTGTGCACTCGGCGATGAAGTCGGCCAGAGCCTGCCCTTTGATGGCCGTGCGCGGTTTGAATCGGAGGTCGAACTTGCTCAGTTCCACTCCCCAGTTTAGCATCCTTCCCATTCGATCGAATCTCTTGAGGTTCTGCTCCAGTTGTGAGTCGGTCAGGATCAGTATGGTGTGGGCCTGGAAATAGGGTCGGAGCCTTCGTGCCGAGAGGACGAGGGCGTACGCCAGTTTCTCCATGGGCGAGTATCGCACCTCCGCCCCCTTCAAGATCCGGCTCGTGTAATATACCGGCCACTGCACCCCACCGTCTTCCCGGATCAGCACCGAACTCACAGCTTCCTCCGCGCACGCCAGGTAAAGGCTCAGCGACTCCCCTTCCCGTGGCTTGGACAGGAGAGGTGGGCTGCGGAGATATTCTTTGAGGTATTCGAACGCCCTGGAGCAGTCTTCGTCCCACAGTATCGTCTTCCTATTGTCTGAAGGTTCTGCGATCGCTTTCCTCAGGACCTTGAAGAAGGGGAGCGATCTTTCCGCCGATTTGGAAAGGAATCGCCCCAAGGCTGCGATGCGCCCGTTCAGCCTCTGCAGCTCTTTGATCGTCGTCGGCTCACGCATGTTGATCAACGCCTCGATCTTGTCAGGATTAGCCTCAATGCCACGGTTAGTTATCATAAATCCCAAGAACTTGCCAGATCTTACCCCGAACGTGCACTTCGCGGGGTTGAGTCGAATGTGGTGTCGCCGCAACCGTTCGAAGGTCTCCCGTAGGTCGGCGATGTGGTCTTCTGGTCGCCTTGACTTGACAAGCATGTCGTCGACGTAGACCTCCAGGTTCCTCCCGATCTGGGGCTAAAAACCTTGTTGACCATTCTCTGGTAGGTGGCCCCTGCGTTCTTCAAGCCAAAGGGCATCTTCTTGTAACAGTAAGTCCCCCGGTCCGTCGTGAAGGCTGTCATTTCTTCGTCCCGGGGGTCCATCTGGACTTGATTGTACCCTGAGTAAGCGTCCATGAAGCTAAGCATCTCGTACCCCGAGGCGTTGTCCACCAGGTGGTCGATGCGCGGCAGGGGGTAGCTGTCCTTGGGACAGGCCTTATTGAGGTCACTGAAGTCCACGCACATTCGCCACTTCCCGTTGGGCTTCTTGACCATCACTACGTTCGACAGCCACTCCGGGTACCAGACCTCTCGTATGAAGCCGGCATCAAGGAGACGCTCCACTTCCTCGGAGGCTGCCTTCATCTTCTCGCCGCCCAGGTTACGCTTCTTCTGCCTGACCGGCTTGAAGTTGGGGTCGGCGTTGATCTGGTGGACGATCACCTGGGGGTCTACGCCGGGCATGTCCTCCGGTGACCAAGCAAAGATGTCCAGGTTCACCTCCAGGCATTCGATCAGCTGATCCCTCAGGTCCTGGCTCAGCCCTCTCCCGATCGAGACGAACCGGCCCTCAACGTCCGTGACCGGGATCTGCTCTTGCTCCTCCACAGGGGCGGGCCTAGGCCCACTCCTCAAGTCGAGCGCGGCCATCCGGTCGGCTAGACGATCCTCGGGAGCTTCCTCCGCCAGTTGATAGCAGATACTCGGTCTCCCCGCGTCGCCTTCGACTTTCCCCATCCCCCCTGGCGTTCGGAACTTGATAGTCTGATGGAGGGTTGAGACTACCGCGCCGACGGCGTTGAGTAGGGGTCGGCCGATGATCCCATTGTATTCCGACCCGATCCCCAATACGATGAATTCCACCGCCAGGGTCACCGAGTCCGGCGCGTCTCCGAGCGTTACCGGGAGATGGATCGTGCCGACGATGGGGGTGGAGTGACCCGTGAATCCTACCACGGGTCCCGAGCGAGGTCGTAAGTCTTCTTTCCGCCGCCCCATTTTTTTCCAGGGTTGACAGGAAGAGGACGTCACAGGAGCTGCCGGTGTCGACAAGCAGCCGCCGTACCATGGTAGTGTCTATGACCATTGACACCACCAAAGCCACGTCCGAGCTGCGCGCCGTTACGGATGCACTCGGTCTCCCGACCGGTGGGGACGGGGAGGGCCTCCCGGCCCTTTCCTCACGATCCTCCTCGCGTCGGGCCCGCGCCCATTCTTGCCAACGATGGCGGGCCCTGTCGCCTCGCGTCAGGGCCTTGCTCCCCTTTCGCCGAGATGGGGGAGATCGCGTCATCGCAGATGTGGTTTGTTTCTTCGTGGGACAGTTCGTTCCCACAGACGGCGCCAGATGTTTCAGAGTGTTTTCTCACTACAAAGCGTTGACTGTGGATAACCCGGTCAACGTGGTCAAGGGGCCCGTTTGGGTCCCTCGGGCGAGTCGAGTTGGTGCAGTTGAGGCTCGAGTCGGACCAGCAGGCGACGTAGAGCGCGTCGACTGGATTGAATCGGGGTCCTCGGCCGTTGGTAGGGCGAGGGGTAGCCTCGGCCCGGGTCGAGACGCTCGGCCTCGGTCGGTTGCACTCGGCCTCGGCGGTCAGACGACGAGGGGAAGCCTCAATCGTCCAGCTGGTTGCGTGGTCGGCGAGGGGCGGAGGGGAAGCCTCGGCCCGTGGATCTGATGCCCTCCTGCGTAGACGAGAACGCTCGTCAGGGGGCCGGACCTTGGTTCCGGCCAAATCCCCTCCGATGCCTAAGTCAGACAGAGATCTGATAGAGGAGGCCCGGCGGAGACGGTTCGACTCGTGAGGAGATCGGAACGGCGTCTCACAGCGCGAGCGGGGGAGGAAGGAGATGAAATGGGGGAACTAGGTCGTTGATGGAGTACCTTAGGTTCTAGATACCTGAGAGGCGGTCCCTTGTCCTGTCGTCCTCCTAGCCCCCTATATAGACCTCCGCCGTGATTGTCCCCGACCCACGTCGCTCGTCCGCCCTCAATCGTGCCCCCTCAATCCCCCCCCCCCCCCGTCGCCGCTCCCTGCGCCATGCCAGCACCTCCCTATAACTGCCATTAAGTGGTAGCGGGATCGAGGGGGCGGTTATCGCAGGAGTGGGCGAGTGACCGGCGTGTTACCGGGGCCGGGTTGGATCGACATGTGGGGGGGGGGGGTCCCCCATAGGGCCTTATCGAGTGGGCCTGAGTGCGCAGATGGGCTCTTGACCGGCGGTTGGGTCTCTGGGCTTGGGCCTTTCGGGCCTCAGTCAAATAGGCGTAACAATTGCATTTGCAAGATTGTATTTCCAATGGTTAATGACGTTTCATGGAAAGAGATTCATAGGGCAAGTGAACTCTATGAAGTTGGGTATATGTTTGGGGGAAATGACTTATGTTAATGGAGATTGGCGTTATGGTAATTGACAAGGGAACTCATGATGTTGTATGGTTCATATTGGAAACTTGAGTTACATGTTATTCCTTTTAAATTCAATGCATGTTTTGTGTTGCATCCTTTATGTTGCAAACTTTATGTTCCATTATGTCACCTTATTGCAAATCTAACGGTGTAAACATTTTAATGTGTGATGTTAATAAAGAATATGGATGTCTCGGTCTGCCACATGGCAGGTGAGCACCCTAGAAAAGGGGGTTGGGGGAAATCTGGGTACTAGTCGTGTATGAGGGCTGGACTATGTGATGTGACGTTGATGTACCTTGCTCAGTTTCGGGTACTTTGTGGTGTTTGTCGTAACTTGCTCAGTTTTGGATACTTTGTTTTCTGATGTTGTGGAGTTTTTCCTCACTCACACTCCGATGCGAGAGGGTATGAGTGGAGTGAGAGGCCATGTTAAGAAAACAATGCTCGTGTACCACTGGCGGGTGCTCCTTACTAACCCACAATTTGGGGCGGAGCCCAGTACCTCATATTTAACGACACACCCTGGTTTCCAAATGAAATGTAATTAAATATTTAATTGCTTTAATAATCCATTGTGTTATCTTACTTTCTTTTAATTGTCTCTGTTGTTATCTTACTTTCCTTCCCTGTCTGATGTATCTGTTATTTCTTTCATGCCTTATACTACACCGTGACTAATAAACAACACTCCTAAATTAATGTTTACCTGCGTGAGTTGGGTTTCCTATTGGGTCACGCATTGACGTGCCCCACCCGTTGCTTTCAGGTGTTGGTGTTTGGAAATGGCAGATGGAGCTGGAGGTTGAGTTTGGAGTTCTGGTGTTGGAAGTTGGAACTTAGGTTGGGTGGTGAGGGGAGATGAGAGATATACTTGTCCTCTTTGGGGTTGTTTGGGGTGTTGATTAGTGAGAGTTGAATACATTGTAAAAGGATGTATAATGAATATTGGACATATATATAAATGCTTGTTCCTCGGTGGTCTCTAAGTAGTGTTCTCTAGATGTCTCGGTTGTGATCTAATTGTTTCTAAGTTATAGTTTTCTGAGTTTGTTTTTGGACGTGGAAACATTACAGGTACTATCCCAGCAGTGCGCAGTGGCATGCTATTTTATTGTAATTCTTTTCTCTTGTTACTTCATAACACTCGCTACTCTGGATCACCTGGGACGTATTCGTACTTTCCGGGTATCCTGGGGAGCGGGGCGACAGCCCATACAGGTCTCCTCATTGCGACTGCGTACAGATAGTGTGTGTAATGTTTCTGTAGATGGTGGCTGAGTCCTAAGGTGGGTAGGTGACTAGGACTAGATGAGACCACCTATGTGTCGTATGTCATGTGTAGTATATGCTATTATGTCTATTTGTGTGTATAGTACACGATATTGTTGTTCAAGGATATGAATATGTGGGATGTATTATTATGGGTGTGGAAATATGTGTCGTATGCCTATATGAGTATATGACTATAGGTGTTATATGAAAATATAGGTATGTGCATATATGACTATGTGTATATAGATACCTAGCAGTAGTGTTTGTTTGTTTGTATGGAGTATAGTGTATGTGTACTCGTATGAGTACGTATTGTATTTGTAATTGTATTTACAGTTGCATGGGTGAGTATTCCTAAATAGCTATATATGTATATTGCGATTGTGTAAATCTATTATGTATGTAGTATATGGATGCATACTCTGTGTAGTATTGTATATAATATGATATGTGTGTACATAGGACTAAGGCATGTATGTATGAGGTGCATATAGGGCTATTGTATGAGTATAATATAGTTGGACATATTAAATGGTTTGAAGTGGTATGAATGTTAGTAGGTATTAATGTGTATGTTCTGTAGGTGTAGCTATGGTGCATATAAATGCGTGGCATTGGATTAATATTGTGGTACTACATATATGGTATGGTATGGATTGGGTGGATATTTATTGTATGTACCTATCTTAGTGCAGGGATATGTGTAATGTAGATGACTGGGATGTATAATGGCAGTAGCATTTAGATATGGGTGTCTATGTGTATTTGTATTATGCAGTGCACTTCTAATGTGGATGTATGTGTGTGTTCAGTACTACGGTATAGATGGATGGTGTTAGTGTATGTATGGTATACAGTTATATAGTTAGATATAGATGTATAGTGTTGGTGTATTTATATAGATATGATCTGTGTTTATATGTGCTTAGATGTATATGTGGGTATGGGAGCATATAGTTGTGTATATATCTTGGTGTGATATGTGTGTATCGGTATATGTATCCATATGTATTATCTACATGTCCCTATGTGTTGATTAGATCCCGATACATTGGTATGTATCATGGTGTGTCTGTTTGGATCTTCTAAGTATATGTAGTGTCTAGGTGTATTATGACTACTAGTTATGTGCTTAGTTATATGCATCTGTATAAATAGCCTGGATATGGGTGCCTTATGTATAGTAGCATGGATGTAATATTGTATTGTATTATATGCACCTTCGTGGTGATATGTGTGTGTTTATGTGGATGTATACTGGGATGCATACTTGTTTGTCTATTTTTATTTATGCTTGGATGTACATACGGAGCATAAGTGGGTGGGTGTTATACCATTCGTGTTGGTATCTAAACTACAAGGAAGTATACTACGTGGATGTGTGCGTGCCTATAAATATGTATGTTGTGTATGTGTGTCCATAGTGTACACTACTAGAATATGTGTGTAGGTATGTAGATGTGTAATGTGTGGTGATATCTGTATATATTACCCATATATATGGCGGTAGATGTTCTAAGGTCATTTAGGTGTAATTCATAAGATGATTGTGTGTCGTGCCTGTATGTTATTGTCGCCTAGAATATTGTAATGAATAGTCTAGCTTATGAACTATTGACTGGTGTAGTGACTATGGTATGGGGTATGTTGTTGTAATAATTGTATTGTATACTATGCATTTTGGGATATTTGTTTGACAATCTATATTTCTATGGATTGGTATCTTGTATGAATATGGCCGTATAGTTTGCGTTGTAGTAACATCTATATAAGTGTATGATACACCTTTTGTATCGTAATATATGTATTGGGTTGTACTGTTGTGGTATATATTTTTGTCTGTATAAGAGAAGGGTTGTTATGTAATAGTGTATGTAGGAGGGGTACAAGTGGCCTAGGAGTATCTATGGATGTATTTGTGTAGAGACTTGTGTATAGTGTGTATGTATACTGGTAGGGGTATGTATTGTATTTGCGAGTGTATTATTGTTCGGTGCCTACATCATTTGGGGTTGTCAATAATATAGTCGTTTATTGGTGTATGTATTCGTTGTATCTTAGTTGTAGTATGGAGGTATACTAGTCGTTGCATACATTAGTTGTAGTCGTAGGTGTAACTATATACTATTTGTTGTATGTATAGATAGTAGTTACTTGGATAGTAGTTGTATGTATGGATGCATATTATAGTCGTCTGGCTGCTAGAGTATATTTGTGTATGTGGATTTTGTTAACATAAGTCTATATGGGTAATGTCTATAGTGAGTGGCTATATGCATACTTCCATAGGGGTCTCCTTGTGCACATGTCAGAACATGTGGTGCGTATAGTTGTGTACCCATATCGATATCTGTATGTGATTAATTGGATGTGTATATGTAAGTGTTTATATGTGTGTATGTGATTGTATAGCGTTAAATGTGGATAGTGGCCTTCTAGTTGAGTATACCTCCTTGTTGTATGTGATACGGACTGTATGTGATTGATGCGTCTTAACCTTGTCTTATATTATGTTATAGTTTATGTATGCATGAGGTAGGATGAAATTTGGTGTCTATCACCTAGGTAAGACCATTAGCCTAAAAGTCCGAGAACGGACTTAATTTTTAAGGTGGGTAGAATGTAATAGTCCAGAGTGCCATATACGTTAGGGCCTACCTTTTGTGTCATACATAGTGTAAGTATGCTTGAAAACGTGGGTTGGTATATTTTATTAGTGTATTATTATTTATTGTTGGATTAAAAATATTAGTGTGCTAGGATTTGTATTGATAAGGATGTTTATCTAGTAATGTGTTGAGTGTAGTATTCATTGTGTAATATTTTCATTATTACTATTATTATTAGGATCCTCGTGTATTAATATGGAAGTGTACTGAGCAAACAACTGAGTAATGTATTATTGTGCATCACTATTATTTTTAGTATTATGATTTCATATTAGTTTTTTTGTTAGTCTTAGTAGAATTATTATATTTGTATGGCATCATTGTAATTACAACACTAGGTTGGAGGGCCAAGTTGTAAGGGTTAGTGTGTGTGCTTGGGAATGGCTCACTTGTAATTAAGTGTAGGTGTGTGTAAGGTAGGAGATTATGTGTAAGGGAGTGGCAAACTTGTAAATAAAACACCAAATTGAAAGGCATTTATTTAGGAGTGTTAGGCAATGGCATGTGATGTAATTACTAGATAAAGTTAGAGTGTATTTAATTAAAATCCTTGTGACAGGGCAAACTTGTAAATAAATGGACTATTGGAAGAGATATTTTAGTTAATTATTTCTTTAATCCCTTCTACTTTCTTCTCCTTTCTTCTTCTCATCTTTCTTTTCATTTTCTTTCTCCTCTTGTATTATTCCTATTACGGCCGAATTATCCACATAAAAAAAACAAAAAAACAAGAAACAAATGGAAAGGGAAATTCAAAGGAATGGAGAAAGAGGAAGAAGGAGAATGAAGAGGTGCTCTTCACAACATCATTTAGGTAGGAACCCTAACTTGGTTCTCTAAATACTAATTTAGGTTTGTTGTTGTAGTTTTTGCACAAAATAGTAAGAAAGATGTAATTTTTAAAGGAAATCCAAGTGAAATTTAGCATCTTTCTTAAGCAATATGATATATTTATGATAAATATGGAATCTTTCATGGCTTTCCTCACTAAAGTTAGCATTTTTATTAAATCACATGCCAAATTGTGCCAAAGGTGGAAACTTTCATGGCTTTATTTACTCTTGCTAGCATTCTCTTTATTATAATATGTTTATGGCAATGAGTTCTAATTAATTAATATTTTATCAGCACTAATGACATGATGACATTAATATTAAAATATGTTTATGGCAATTAGTGTTATTTAGAATGGTGTTAACTACATGCAAATTCCATTAGCCTTTATAAAGATTGCATGTTTGTGTAGAATTGCTTATGGTTTCATATTTGTGTAGACTTAGCCTTCATGCAATCTCCATTAGTTTGCCAATGTTACATTGTTAATGAATTACTTAATCTTACAACTGAATGGGGGTGTTGCTAAGTAGTTTACAAAATGGGTATTATTTAAGCTTGCATTTTATTAGTTGCATTTGCAAGATTGCATTTCCAATGGTTAATGACGTTTCATGGAAAGAGATTCATGGGGCAAGTGAACTCTATGAAGTTGGGTATATGTTTGGGGGAAATGACTTATGTTAATTGAGATTGGCGTTATGGTAATTGACAAGGGAACTCATGATGTTGTATGGTTCATATTGGAAACTTGAGTTACATGTTATTCCTTTTAAATTCAATGCATGTTTTATGTTGCATCCTTTATGTTGCAAACTTTATGTTCCATTATGTCACCTTATTGCAAATCTAACGGTGTAAACATTTTAATGTGTGATGTTAATAAAGAATATGGATGTCTCGGTCTGCCACATGGCAGGTGAGCACCCTAGAAAATGGGGTTGGGGGAAATCTGTGTACTAGTCGTGTATGAGGGCTGGACTATGTGATGTGACATTGATGTACCTTGCTCGGTTTCGGGTACTATGTGGTGTTTTCCATACCTTGCTCAGTTTTGGGTATTTTGTTTTGTGATGTTGTGGAGTTTTTCCTCACTCGTACTCCGAGGCAAGAGGATATGGGTGGAGTGAGAGGTCCTGTTAAGAAACCTGTGCTCGTGTACCACTGGCCGGTGCTCCTTAACGTCCCACCTTTTGGGGCAGAGTCCAGTACCTCATATTCAAGGACACACCCAGGTTTCCAAATGAAATATAATTAAATGTTTAATTGCTTTAATAATCCATTTTGTTATCTTTCATTCTTTCAATTGTCTCTATTGTTATCTTACTTTCCTTCACTGTCTGATGTATCTGCTATTTCTTTCATGCCTTATACTACACCGTGACTAATAAACAATAGTCCTAAATTAATGTTTACCTGCGTGAGTTAGGTTTCCTATTGGATCACGCATTGACGTGCCCCACCCGTTGCTTTCAGGTGTTGGTGTTTGGAGATGGCAGATGGAGCTGGAGGTTGAGTTTGGAGTTCTGGTGTTGGGAGTTGGAACTTAGGTTGGGTGGTAAGGGGAGAGGAGAGAGATACTTGTACTCTTTGGGGTTGTTTGAGGTGTTGATTAGTGAGAGTTGTATACATTGTAAAAGTATGTATAATGAATATTGGACATATATATAAATGATTATTCCTCGGTGGTCTTTGAGTACTGTTCTCTAGTTGTCTCAGTTGTGATCTAATTGTTTCTGTGTTATTGTTTTCTGAGTTTGTTTTTGGATGTTTGTGTGGAAACATTACAAATACTACCCTAGCAGTGTGCCGTGGCCTGCTATTTTTATTGTAATTCTTTTCTCTTCTTACTTCGTAACACTCGCTACTCTGGATCACCTAGGACGGATTCGTACTTCCAGGGTATCCAGGGGAGCAGGACGTTACAGTTTCACCTTGATTGGATCCTTCGTCAAGACTTCGGATCCGATCCGAACTCCTTCGTAGCTTTGCTAAAGCCTGATCAAGAGCAAGGAAGAATTAGGGAGAAGATGGAATATTGATTTAAGCTCAGATCTGAGCTTGCTCACGTTTAATGGAGCTACTCAGATCTGGAGATCGGTGCGAGTTTCAAGGAAGGGGGTTTGCCCCTATTTATATAGGCGGCTGACCCGTCCTCTTTTCTTAATTTCTGATGTGGGACTAAAGGGTTGGAGGAGAAAATTAACTTTACGTTTAACCTTCATGAAGACCAAATTTCAATGAATTTTTCCTCCCTCACCGTTTGGCTCCAAGAACGATGTCATACATCGTAGCAAAGAGGGTTGAATGATGAACGCGTAGGAAAAAATGGCGATCCATTCCGAGTTCGTTTGAACCCTCAAATGAACGTCCAACGATAGCCCAAAAACCTGCGTTTCAACAAGAACGCAGCCGCCAAAACTGTACACGAAACCTTAGTATCCAGGTGCAGCCCACCTACGGGGCACGCGGGCAGTGCACATGGGCTGTCGCCACAGGGCACGCATTGTGCCTGGGCGTGGGCCCGCGCCTTTGTCTAACACGGGTGCGGGCTCCAGTTATCGGGTCGGGCGTGCCTGACCCGCTAAGGTTGCGCACCCGACCCACAATACCCTATAAGGGCCTTTTTGGCTTGTTTTGGCTTTATATTCCTCATTTGGAGTCCGTTTTAGACGCCATTTGAACCTGGTTTTAGACCAGGACGTTCTCGTCATCGATCCCACAATCTTATGTGTTCATCCCACATATGAAATTTGTACTTTAAGCTTTTGTCACAAACATTTTGTGACAAATTAATTCCCTTGCATCCAATGCATCATCTCCCTAATCCTACCTATTACTCGACAAAGGTCTCACTATGTGTGAGACCGTACAGCATGACTCTACTACATGTGGGCTCGAAACCCTAGACGACAATGACCATGAGCAGCAGGTGCCGTCACTGTTTCGGTATCTTAATTATGTGGTTAACTCATCGACATGAGTATTGTCGGGACCACCCTGACTGTGACCGTGATGAATACCGTAGTTTTAGTCCCTTCGTCAAAACTATGCCGCTGAGTCAAACCTAGGGTATGGTCAACTTTCAACCCCAATAGCTCGAAGCTGGTTAGTCTCCATTGATCTTTAGTCAAACAATGTTGGAATTTTTTCAACATACTCTGGCCAGAGTTTTTACTAAAGATCGAACTAACACATACGACATTAACTCCCCATGAACGGGAGAGACGAATCATTTCTTGGTCATTACTCTCCTCGTAGGCTACAAATGTCACCCAATCAAAGAACTTTCAATGGGGCTTGTCCCAAGGCTAGATCAGTGATCTAAGTGACACCGTTCACGTACAAGTTCATACAATGACCTCAAGTCAATAGACCAACTTGCCTATCATTACCAAGAGTTATTACTAACAGATTAGTCAATGTTAACCAATTGATAACTCTCATTGGGTCGTTCAGTGAACTCATTCTACAATGAGCACATGTGTCTCGTCTTCGACTTCGCCAAGTCAAACGACCATGAGATCATCGTCACCACTCCATGGTGAAGACTAAGACACAATGATCTATCCGATGTGTCGATATCCTTTTTTCGAAACATCTACGACCACGAACGTTTTTTAGACCTATGCTACAATCGGTCAAATACTTCTCCATGACCGAGATCTCCATTTTGATACATGTTTGACCTCGCACTAAGTCTCAGGACTTTACCTAAGTTCTAATGAAGACTACATTATTATCAACTTAGGTAAATTCTTACCAAACAACTTAATGTTATTTTGAACAAGATGTTTGTACACATACACATGGATAAATTGCCTCGAGGGCATACACATCTTTCAATATCTCCCACCTGTACTCATGCCTATTTATCCCGGTATCTCATACTGCATTTACACATAAGTCTCTCTAGACATCATGTGGTAGAGCCTTCGTGAGTGGATATGCTAAATCGTCTTCCGTATAGACTTAAGGGGTTCTATGTTTCTACTATATCACAGATTTGAATCTCATCCAAATCGTTTTCTTGGAACCCATAAAATTTTTTTTTCTTGTAACTATCCAGTTTATCGTTTTCTACAAGAATAATCCAAAATAGTCACTGGTCATCTTCACGGTTCATAATCATTTCTTATAAATGTCAAACTCTTTGACCACTTTGTCAAAACATATGTTCCGACTCCTTGATGCGTCGCATGCCTTTTATTTGCTCACACTGACCTTGAAAACTTTATAAGTTTGTTCTTCTAAATCATATTTTTAAACATACATATTCCATTATTCATATTCATCATGAGCATTGACATCGAGTCTGATCTGAATAGATCTGTACACAGCTGTTGGTGAGAAAGTTTCATCACAACCCGTTTATAGGAGTTCTGATGATAACCGTTCTTAACCAGCATAACTTGTACTTCACTAATTTCCATTTGCACCAATCTTCTATCTTGAAAATTCACTTGCAGCCAAAGGAAACACTTCCTTTGTGCACGTCTTCTAAGGTCAATACCTTATATATGTGCAAGAACCTTTTTCGGATCACATCCAACTATTTATCAGAGTCCCTACTCTGAATGGCATCCTGAAAGTTGACTAGGCCATCATCAACTATGATATTTTACTCGACTCCTTCGTCTTACGAGGCTCGAGTAACACTGTGACTTCCTAACGATTAATTTAAGGAATATCATATTTATAAGGTCCTAACATAACCTTATCAAGAACCTAGGCATTATTATCTAGGGCTTAACCCAGAAGGAGGATTGTAACTTAGAGTCACTAGCCATATTTCGCACCAAGTCTAACAGAGTGCGATTCATTCTTTCCAACACACCGATGTGTTAAGAGACTTGATCTGAGAGAAAGTCTCATTTTATTTTAATTTCGTGGGAATTATACAGCTAAGTATTTGCCTCTTCGATCTGATCGAAGCAGATCAAATACTTCTGTCATTGTGTTCTTAATTTTATTAGACTTGTGTTTCATCAAGAACACGTGTCGTAATAAGATAAGAATACCATATCCTGGCTAATTTAGACTTGGGTCTGGATACATCCGTATGTACGAGATCATGAGATCTCCAACTCATTCTCCCACTGTCTTACAGAAGGAGTTTTTGACCATCATACCTTTAAGACAAAACTCACAAGTGTCTTTCGACTCATAATACGAGAGGTAACTTGTCAAGTCTATTTTCTTCGGTATGCCATGTTGAGGGATGTATGCACTCAGTTAATTTGTTTTTGATGCAAATAGATTAATTGCATTTGATGCAATAATATTTAAATACGTCGCAAATTGTTTGCGAGCGTATTTTAAAGACATAAAAATGGAGAGGTCTTTTCCACGAATGTCACGGAAAAACCACACTCAAATCGGAGCTCAGTAGGAGCTTAAAAGCTCCAGTAATGGGACAAATGGCCAGAACTGGGCTTTTGCCGGCTGTCTTTTTTAAGCGAAAATCAGTTTTTGCTAAACTTTGGACACACGTTTGAGGGGTCAAACGAAGTCGAAATGGAGCAGTGTTTGTTTCTATGCGTTCACCGTTCAGTGCTCTTCGATTTGATAGGCTGTATCAATTACGAAGCTCAACTGTGAGGGAGGAAAAATTCGCTAAAGATTGGCCTTTGTGAAAGGTAAACTTTAATTAATTTTTCCTCCAAAATTTTTAGTCCCACATCGGATATGATGCGAAGGGGAGGGGTCAGCCGCCTATATAAATTGGGGCCAACCCTCTCCTTGAAAACTCGCACCAAGTCTCAAAATTCGAGAAGCTCCTAAAAGTTTAGAGCACGCTCGGATTAAGACTTAAATTAATTATTCACTCTCTCCTTAAAATTCTTCCTTGTTCCTGATCGGGCTCTAACAAAGCTACGAAGGAGCTCAGAGAGGATCCAAAGTCTTGTCGGAGGATCTACTCAAGGTGAAATCTTCTTCGGTGCGTGGTTGGCTTGGCGACACGAGTGTTGCTCGCCTCAGAAAGTGGAGCAGTTCGAAAAGCGGTTCGGCTCGAGACGAGGTGCAGCTCGGGACACGGTTCAGCTTGGGAGAAGCGGCGCAGGGCCAAAGAAATGTTACTGAAAATGACACTTCGTATTCTGCAGAAGCGAAGTGAAAGGTATGTAGTTTAATTAAACATGTGTTTATAATTGCAAATATATTAGATATATCTATCCTTAGGGGTTGGTCGGACCCAACCCCGGGATAGTAGAGATCTTGGCTTGGGTTGTTCTCTTTAGGGATTGGTTTAAAAATGTTTTAAATCTATTTTTCTGCTGCAACTATTTTTTCGTCGCCCGACCACTTAGGCTGGACGTTGATTTTATTGCCCTAAGGATCCAGAATACCCATCAGTGGTATCAAAGCTTGTTGAGCTTGAGTACTGGTTCTAGGGTTATGAGCTGACCCAAAGTAATCGCTCTTACCGTACCAAGTCCCGATAAGATGAGGATCTTATGATGGGTTGAGCGTTGTCGAGAGGCATGCTGTAAAACAAGTTCATGAGGGATCTTGGGCCTTAACAGTGTTGCAATGATATCAGAGCGATACCCATTAGTGGTATCAGAGCCAGTCTGCATGATCTATATTTTGCAATTATAAAATGTATGTGATACACCATGTTTCTCCATCAGATGGATGTTTTATTTAAACTATGAAATTGTCGTTTTCATGTGAAATTTTATTTTCGAAAATTGTTTTTAAAAATTAGATTCAATTTTAAAATCATGTGATTATTTTAATAATTAAATCTTTAAAATTATGTGATAATTTTAATGTAACTTAAACTTATGAGATAAAATTTAAGTTGCATGTTTAGTAAAAATTTATGAGATAATTTCATTTGCTATGTTGTCATGCTAAAATGTTTAGATGATAAATTTTAATGGTTATATAATGTTTCTTGTTAATTATGTGATAATACAAGAAGAACTATTAGGTTAGCTATTAAAAACTTTAAGAAAATTATATGATAATTTTTTGAAGGACACGCTATGATTTAAATTTGCTTAAATGCCTAATACATGATTAGGATAGCACCGTAAACATCCTTATAGTTGATAAGTATATTAATAAAAGTTATTAACCAATTCTAATAATTTCGAATTTTAGGATTCAACTAGTTGATAGGTTTAACTAGTTTTAATGAAGCTAATTCTAGTCGATGACACACATATGAATAATAAGTTTTCTTCAATGGATCATGATCTGGTCTAGTGTTTTTTGAATTGTGTTGTGGATCACCCTAGGTCGACTTGGGATAGTGATCCTGGCCTAGCCAAATCCCTAGCTGTGTTCTGCTGGACCGCAAGGATGCGAATTATGATTATGTGACACCGTCGACTATATCTAGTCAATTACGATAAAAATCTTCTTCAAGGTTTGTTGAGTATTGGTGTTATATACCAATGTTATTTTGATGATCACAACATTATGTTGTTGTTAATGACTCTCTTGTTTTAGTCTCATAGTTACATTTCAGAATATCTGTTTTAGAGACTAAACACTTGGTGTAAGGATGGACATCAAGTGGAGAAGGGCTAAAGCTTGGACTCAAGGGTGCCAAAGCTTGGAGATGATGGGGAGCATCAAGGCATCAAGATTGAAGCCATAGACTCTAAGAAAAGCAATGTAATCCATGTAACATTTCATTTATTGCTTTCTCTCTTTCTGAGTCTAGGTTTAATGTAATGCCTTGATAGACGGTCTACTCATTCATGCATATGTATTTAACCATCTTAGTGAGCCTTAGGATTATCATAGAATCCAACCCAATAATCTCATCTTGCCCAAAGACTCATTTGGAGTCGCTGGCTCTCCAACAGTCATCTGATGAAGGTTTTACAGTCGACTGGATGATTTTCAGTCGCCTGTCGAGCTTTCTACAGTCGACTGTGGTGCACTGCTCAAGTCAACCTTTGATTGACTCATACTTGAGCTTTTGGAACAGTCGACTGACGGTAAATTTACAGTCGCCTGTTTTCCAACAGTCGCCTGTGATTTGTTCACCAGTCGACTGTGCGCAACTTGCATTGTTTGGATTTTATCCCAATTTGCTAGTCAGTCGACTGGTTCAGTATTTACAGTCGCATGTCCATTTGAAAGTCACCTGTATACTGGCCATCAGTCGCCTGTCTGCAAACAGTGCGAAAGAGTGCATCTCTCTGTTATTTTCCATCCCATGCAGCAGTCGCCTGCAGAAGATTTACATGCGCATGTCCTGCTTTCAGTCGACTGTATTGTCTTCATCAGTCGACTGTCATGGCTCAGATTATAGCAGTTGGGAATTAATTAGCCGTTGGACAGTTGACTGTCATTTGTTCATCAGTCGACTGTCGGTGACGTTTTTGCCCAAAATCTAGCCGTTGCAGCTTTTTGTTTTTGGCTGTTTTCTTGGCTTTTGAGAGTTCCTATAGGGTTCCTATATATATGAGAGGGCTGAGTTCATTGGAACTTCTTGATGCTATTGAAAATCTTTAGAGATTAAATAAGCCACTCTCAAACTCTCTCATTTTCCTCTTAGAGCTCTAAATTTCCTTCATGCATTGAAGTCAAGCTCAATGGAAATCATCCAAGTGCTTTCAAGCAAATCTCATCACTTGGAGATCCTCTTCCATGCCTTGCATTCATTTATGAGTAAGTACATCTCAAGGCATAGGTAAGAGTACTTGTTTTACTTTCTGTTTCTTTGGAACCATAATTCTCTTTGTGGGAATTAGACACTCTCTTTATGAGAGTAATTCTCTTAGTGGGAATTAGATATTCTTGATTCGGGTTCAATATTACATATTTTACCCCCCATTTAGCCCTATTTTGTGCTCATGTGATGCTACATTGTTCTCTTATACATATGTATTTTGTACACAATTATTTATTAGAGAAAACACTCAATTTGAGCACAAAACATCAATTAACTGAGTATTTCTGCACTTTTTATATTTTTTCTATCTTGGTCTCGATCTCACGATTCCAACGGCTATTTATTTGTATTTTTCTGAGATCTGTGCTAATTACTGTGATTTATGGAATGCAGAATACCAATTAATTGAGAAAATACATGGGAAATACGTATATAAATACGCGCACCACTCAGATGCCGACACGTGTCAACGATCCGCCCATCCCCGCCGGATCGGACGGCTACGACTCGAAGAGCAGATGAGCGGTGACGCGGTCAGATCTCGACCACAGATCGACAATCCAACGGACGAAACAACGCCCGCTTTTGAATTCGAAATCGAAGCGGCGGCAGCGTTTTGATGGCCACGTGGCAGTGATCTGGCAAAGTCCCACCCACATCCTATGGCGCTCGAAGAAGGCGACGCGGCTGAAGAGGGATCGTTTGATCTCGATCGAACGGCGGAGAGCACTCCCGCCTGAAGCGAAATGGAGCGGCTACGCGGCGTAATCTTGACCGCCCAAGTTTGATCCAACGGTCGAAAATCAACAGCGAGTTTGATTCGAACTCGAGTGTGGAGCGGGCGAGCGTGGATCCGACCCAAAGACACGTAGCACGTCCACGTTCCATCCCGCCTGTATCCAACGGTAAGGAAATGCGGCGGCTGATGGGTTGGGTTTTGAGTGATTCGGGTGCAGATATTGAACCCGATAAGCTCATTAAACCCGCAATGCCTATTATATAAGCATACTAGTCATAACCCGTGCTTGCGGGCACGATTCATTTAAGATTTTCCCCGCAAAATCTTTGTTCCCCGAAAATTTATTTCCACAGCCAAAATTTAACAGAACAATAAATTAGCGTAAAAATATTTAGTGGCATGGGCGCCTTCAGCGCGGAACAACAAATTAGGCGCAGGCACCTTAGGCGCGAAACAACAAATTTGGCCCCCGCGCCTTAGGGGGGAAACTACAAATTAGCGTAGGCGGGCGCCTTCGGCGCCCTTCGGCGGAACAACAAACCTCAAGTTATTTTTACTCTAATTTGTTCTGCTAAAATTTTTTACGCTAAATTTTTTATTTTGTTTAATTTAATGGATCATGCTTCTCCATAATCTTTTCCAAGACATTATTAATTTCAAAGTTTAGGTTCCCAAGGCATTTCCACCCAAATTTAATCCTCACCATCTTTTCCAAGGCACTTCTAATTTCAAAGTTTAGGTTCCCAAGGCACTTTTTCCCCAAATTTAATCTCCACAATCTTTCCCAAGACACTTCTAAATTCAAAGTTTTGGTTCCCAAGACACTTTTTCCACCAAAATTTAAGTTTTTCTACTAAAAATTTCTCAAAATCCAATCTCAACCATTGATTTTCCAAGACCAAATCCCAGCCACTCTTTATCGTGTCCTAGTCAGCCCTAGAATTCAAAAAACGTTGTCAAATGTATAATAGATTCTAGGGTTTTTGAGCGGAGGCTGGCGTATTTTGGGCGTATTGGAGGCTCTAAGAGCCGTATTTCGCCAGGGAAAAATTCTGTAAAATTCCAGAGGCCTTTCTTATTATTTTCAGAGAGTTTTGAGGCTTAACTTGAAGATTTGGTGATAAATTCCTTAACTTCTACCCCGTATTTGATGCTTTTCTATTGTATTTGGCTATTAGATTGATGTATTTTGCTATGAAACTTGTTTATTCTTGCACCATGAGTAGCTAATTCTTATTGTGCATGGTATGACGTAGTTAGGGGATATTATTTGTGTTCGTTTGGTTGAATAATCCTTGTGCTAAACCGTTAAACGTCGTTAAAGTTGTAATCTTTGTTATTAAATCGTCTTTTTCATCTTCCAAAAGAAGTGATTGAGTTGATGATCGCCCCAAAAGGGTGAGTTTTGATCTCCCCAAAAGGGAGTTTCATATTGTAGTTTTGATCTCTCCAAAAGAGAGTTTCATATCGTATTATAACTTTAGCGACGATCTTATTGAATATTGTGTTTGAACCCCCAAAAGGGTATCTTCCGATGAATTTCTCCCAAAAGGAGAATTCATTGAGTTATATTGGGTATTTTCTGGTGAATTGCTCCCAAAAGGAGAATTCATTGCGTTATACTTGTCAACCAAATTAATACGAATTATTGATCCTAACGAACCCATACCATGTGCATACTTTTTATAGATATTTTCTTACACGATTTTCCTTGTTCATATTGTTCACATGTTCACATCACTATCACCGTCATCATTATTGAAGTGGTTAGTTTCTTTTTGACGGATTTCTATTTGATTTGAGTTGTGGTTGCAACAGATTTCCTTCCGAGGATTCGACATCTAGACTCTCAGATTATATTACTTGTACGGACTCTTGCGCTTGAGAGAAGCACCTTTTTGGTCCCACCAAGTTTTTGGCGCCGTTGCCGGGGAGGAATGGTTTGTTACCACAGTTTATTTCATTTAGAAGACCTTCGGTGAGATCTTTCCACTTTACTGTACATAAACTTTTGTTTTTTATTTATTTTTATTTTTTTAAAATGGAGTATATGAATTTCTATTGCACAAACAATCTGCATGATGCAAGATATGCTAATGCACACAAACATAGGATGGAGAAGCTCAAGATCGTTAATTTTAATCAGACTGACTGTGAAACTTTCTTTCAGGCATGGAGGAGGTTCACAAACATAGTATCGAGCTATCCGCAGCATGGGTACACAAATGAAGAGCTTATGGCGTCCTTCCTAGATGGACTACAACCACAGCTACAGGAATTCTTGGGAGTCATGACGCCGATAGAGGCATGGGAATACATGGAGTCTCTGCAAGAAAATGAAGAAACCATGGAAGAGACTTCAGAGAGCGATTCAACGGAGCCTTCGTGCCTTGATCAAGAAGAGCAAAGCGTAGACGTACCTTTGCAATCCTTGAAAGAGGAAGTTTACTTGACTATTCAGACACATGAGGCTACATCCCATCAATTCCAGGAGAATTTCCTTGCTCGGAGTCAGCAGATTCAGAAATCCATTGAAGATCTTAATTTGATTGCCACCTGCCTAGAAGAAAGTAATGCTTTTGAAACTCAATTTCAAGAATCTAATACGAGTTTATCTTCTATTGCAGGAAAATCGAGCAAGCCATGTCACGTTGAGGACATGAATAAAAATATCCACATGGCAGAAAGTGTGTGCAAAAGAGAGGATGAGCTAGCAATTTTGGATGAACGAGAGGAGGAGACAGCTAGGGACACGGGTTTTGAGATTATCGCCATGGAGTCAGAACCATGCCCTCCTCCAGTTTTGTCCCAAAATCATTTACCCCTCTCCCCAATGACTGAGCATCATACCGAGAGTAGTGCATATCTTTCAGGGAGTAGTCGTCAACTTGCTTTAATTTATTTCAACTATTTTGATGACTACATTTGGAATATTTTTGTTGAAAGGAATCTTAAACTAATTTGGACTGACATAACTCATCTCTCGCAGGACATTGGCAAACAAGTTATAGAGATGCTTGTAGTTGTGTTGCTGGGGTCCAATTTAGCTTCTGGAGGAAAAATAATCGCCGAGGAGCGCAAGGAGCAAATTGAACAACTTCCTCCACCATCAAAGATTCGGGATCCGCCATTTGATCACGATGTGTTCTTTCCAGTAGTGTAGTTTTTATATGCTTTCTAGGTTGCTTGCTTGAATAAACTCGTGCCCCTTTCGACATTGAGGACAATGTCCATCTTTAGTTGGGGTGTGTGTATGAGACCTTAGGATTTTTTTTTGAGAAGAATAAATCACCATGTCTCATCATTTAAAACTCCTTCATATGCCACAAATACGGATGATTACGCATTAATTGAGTTCTAAAAATTTGTTTGTGGCTTGAGTTAATTATTTTTCCTTCATGGAATTACCGTTAATATGCGATTCATGAAAATTTTCAATTGCATTGATTAATATCTTGAAATAGTTTGAATTTATTTCATGCATGCTAATGTGATGAAAAAGCTTAAGTATACACGATTTATTAGAAAAGTTTTCAAGTTGAAGAGGAATGTGGCCATGGTTATTAATGTTTATGTTCGAAAATATGGGTGTTGAGTTGCTTACAAAGAAAAAAGAAAAGAAAAGAAATGAATGAAAAATGAATGAAGAAAAATGACTGAATAAGTATGTCACTAATAAATAACTTGGTTGGCTCGAGTAGTACAGTCAGAGGGGTCCTTTTTGGCCTAATGCCCTATTATCGTCTGATTTGGGAGCCATTGACCGGAACCTCACTCATTTGATGGAGCGATCCAAGTTATACATTTTTCTGCAAATGTTGCTTGATGCGCGTTACGCAGAACTAATAAAAGAAAAGAAGTGGCGAATAAGCTAAGCAACCTCAATACCCATGATTTGAACGGTTACTTTTGGATAGGCCAATTCCTTGGAAATGAGAAGACTAGAATATAACGACGTGTTATACTTTCGCTTGCGCAAAATGATGCTTGCATGCTATTTATTCAAAATAAATTAGAGAAAATATCATGTGATTGATCTTGTGCATGGATTGTGTATATTGATAGTCTAGATCATGTTGGAACGCGAACTATTGAGCCATGCCATAAGCAATTGATAGAATTTATTGTTTTATTAATCATCCGTATTAATCACTCTTTTTGATAGAGACTAGAAAATCGCTAGTTGGGGGGTGTGATTCGGGTTCAATATTACATATTTTACCCCCCATTTAGCCCTATTTTGTGCTCATGTGATGCTACATTGTTCTCTTATACATATGTATTTTGTACACAATTATTTATTAGAGAAAACACTCAATTTGAGCACAAAACAGCAATTAACTGAGTATTTCTGCACTTTTTATATTTTTCCTAGCTTGGTCTCGATCTCACGATTCCAACGGCTATTTATTTGTATTTTTCTGAGATCTGTGCTAATTACTGTGATTTATGGAATGCAGAATACTAATTAATTGAGAAAATAAATGGGAAATACGTATATAAATACGCGCACCACTCAGACGCCGACACGTGTCAACGATCCACCCATCCCCGCCGGATCGGACGGCTACGACTCGAAGAGCAGATGAGCGGTGACGCGGTCAGATCTCGACCACAGATCGACAATCCAACGGACGAAACAACGCCCGCTTTTGAATTCGAAATCGAAGCGGCGGCAGCGTTTTGATGGCCACGTGGCAGCGATCTGGCAAAGTCCCGCCCACATCCTACGGCGCTCAAAGAAGGCGACGCGGCTGAAGAGGGATCGTTTGATCTCGATCGAACGGCGGAGAGCACTCCCGCCTGAAGCGAAATGGAGCGGCTACGCGACGTAATCTTGATCGCCCAAGTTTGATCCAACGGTCGAAAATCAACAGCGAGTTCGATTCGAACTCGAGTGCAGAGCGGGTGAGCGTGGATCCGACCCAAAGACGCGTGGCACGTCCACGTTCCATCCCGCCTGGATCCAACGGTGAGGAAATGCGGGGGCTGATGGGTTGGGTTTTGAGTGATTCGGGTGCGGATATTGAACCCGATAAGCTCATTAAACCAGCAATGCCTATTATATAAGCGTATTCTAGGGGTTTTGAGCGGAGGCTGGCATATTTTGGGCGTATTGGAGGCTCTAGGAGCCGTATTTCGCCAGGGAAAAATTCTGTAAAATTCCAGAGGCCTTTCTTATTATTTCCAGATAGTTTTGAGGCTTAACTTGAAGATTTGGTGATAAATTCCTTAACTTCTATCCCGTATTTGATGCTTTTCTATTGTATTTGGCTATTAGATTGATGTATTTTGCTATGAAACTTGTTTATTCTTGCACCATGAGTAGCTAATTCTTATTGTGCATGGTATGTCGTAGTTAGGGGATATTATTTGTGTTCGTTTGGTTGAATAATTTGTGCTAAACCGTTAAACGTCATTAAAGTTGTAATCTTTGTTATTAAATCGTCTTTTTCATCTTCCAAAAGAAGTGATTGAGTTGATGATCGCCCCAAAAGGGTGAGTTTTGATCTCCCCAAAAGGGAGTTTCATATCATAGTTTTGATCTCTCCAAAAGAGAGTTTCATATCGTATTATAACTTTAGCGACGATCTTCTTGAATATTGTGCTTGAACCCCCAAAAGAGTATCTTCCGATGAATTGATCCCAAAAGGAGAATTCATTGAGTTATATTGGGTATTTTCCGGTGAATTGCTCCCAAAAGGAGAATTCATTGCGTTATACTTGTCAACCAAATTAATACGAATCATTGATCCTAACGAACCCATACCATGTGCATACTTTTTATAGATATTTTCTTACACGATTTTCCTTGTTCATATTGTTCACATGTTCACATCACTATCACCGTCATCATTATTGAAGTGGTTAGTTTCTTTTCGACGGATTTCTATTTGATTTGAGCTGTGGTTGCAACAGATTTCCTCCCGAGGATTCGACATCTGGACTCCCAGATTATATTACTTGTACGGACTCTTGCGCTTGAGAGAAGCACCTTTTTGGTCCCACCAATTCTCTTAGTGGGAATAACTCTCTTTGTGGAAGTAACTCTCTTTGTGGAAGTTTGGTGTCCTAGTGTAGGGCTAACCCTAATTCTCTGAGTGTGAGTTAGTAATTCTCTGTGTGGGAGTTTGACCCTTGTGTAGGGTTGGTTTGGTTCTTGTGTAGGACAAAATCCTCTAGGTGAGGTATCTCTTTGAGAGATTTGTATTCACTTCTCTTTGTTGGAATTATAGTGAATATTGGTGTGGCTAGGCGTACCCAAGTTTTGGGAAACCAGGGTAAAATCTTGTGTTTGCATTTGATTCTATTGTGTTGATTAATTCCTCTTGCATTTATTATTCCGCATTTGCATGTTAAATTTTAATTGCACAATTTATTGCCATTACACTATGTACCCCCCTCTAGTGTGTTGTTGTTAGTATTGCAAGGGTAAGGCGATCCTTACAAGGTTAGCTGTAGCCCTCCTTACTTTTGGACTTTGGGAACTAGGGATTTCATGTTATAGTTGTTGAGTCAACTCAAGTTGTAACATAACTATTTTTTCGGAACCAATTCCATTAAACATTTGATGTAGTTCGATTTAACCCAAACCATCGTGTCGAAAACAAACTGAGTGCTGGTGTAAGTTAGGAATTGGACAAGAAAGTAAGGGTCTGACTAGACTAGTCATTATGATTTGTTGAGCCAACTCAAGGTCATAAGTGACTAGAGGTAAAAACCATAAGGGAATCACATTCGATGTGATTGATGAAGGGTCATCTACCAATCGTAGAGTTAAGCAACTTGTTGAGCCAACTCAAGGTTGTGAGACTCATGGTGATCGGGTCGCTTTCACACTAAATATTATTATTCATTCATCTATGTGGCTTAAGATGATCGCTAAAATAGTGTGAGGATATATTTGAATAAAATCCATTTTAACTTTATTTAAAAATCATTGAACATATGCTAAACTAGGATAGTTCTATGTTTTTTCTAGATGGAATCCAAGACATAATATCCTAAATGAAAATGTAAACTGATCAAGATGATTGTTTAAGGAATATCAAGCCAAGATCAAGTTTGATAGTCTAAACCAGGTTCTCACTGACCTTAAAATGCTTTATTAGCACATGCTTAAGGACAATGATTTCCTTCACCTCTGTATCCAACAAAATAAAAGCACGCTACCTGTCACTCGCCTTTATGAGGGGCATCTTGAACATACTGATGTTCAAAGCAAGTTTCTCCATACAATATGTTGAGTCAACTCAAGGTTGTATGGAAAACGATTTCGATCCGCTAGATTCGAAACTTCGATCAAACTGTTTGATTCGAAGATGAGTGCACGAGAGGTACAAGACCATGTACCCAAATCAGATCTTGAGTAAAGCAACTTATTGAGTCAACTCAAGGTTGTGAAGCTCAAGTGTTTGGATACGTGAGGTGCTTGCACAGCTAATAATTTTTTGTTGGAATAATATTGTCTAAATGTGATTTAGAACGAAGAAGGCATTGAAGAAAGTCGGCATGAGAAAGAAAGTTTGACAATGATAAGAAAAGGCAAAAGTAGGAGGAACTGAAAATGTGACATTTGATGTCACGATTTCAGAATGATTGTTATACAAAAGGAGAACATCTTTTGGCGAGTGTCGTCAATTTGCTTCTGAAGCAATGTCTCGGTGTGAATGTTTTGTATAACGATATTGTATTAAATGTTAATACACAAATACAGAAGTTATAGAAACTTTATCTATGGCAAAATAGACTAGGCCGTACCGATGAGAACAGACTTGACAAGTCACATAAAGAGAGTTTTGACCTCTCGTATTATGAGTAGAAAGACACTTGTAAGTCTTGTCTCAAGGTATGATGGCCAAACTCCTTCTGTAAGACAGTGGGAGAATTAGTTTGAGAACTCGCGGTCTTATACATACGAATGTATCCAGACCCAAGTCTAAATCTGTCGAGATATGTTATACTTATTTTATTATGACACATGTTCTTGATGAAATGCAAGCCTGATAAAATAGATACACAGTGACAGAAGTATTTGAACTGCTTCAATCAGATCAAAGAGTCGAATACTTAGCTAAATAATTTCTACATAATTAAAAGAAAATGAGATTTTCTCTCAGGTCAAGTCACTTAACACATTGATGTGTTGGAGAGCATGAATCGTACTCTGTTAGACATGATGCGATACATGGAAAGTGACTTTTGAGTTACAATTCTCCCGCTGGATTATTCCTCAGATAATAGTGCCTAAGTTCTTGATAATGTTTTGTGAGGACCTTACTAATATGATATTCTTTAAATTAATCGTTAGGAAGTTAAAGGATTACTCGAGTCTCGTGAAACGAAAAGTCGAGTAAGAGATCATAGTTGATGATGGCCTAGACAACTTCCAAGCTGCCATTCGGAGTAGTGACGCTAAGAAATGGCTTGATGCAATCCGAAAAAGGTCCTTGCACGTAAACAAGGTGTAGACTTTGGTTGACATGCCCAAGGAAAGTGTTTCATTTAGCTGCAAGTGAATCATCGAGATAGCAGATTAGT
Organism: Scilla litardierei; assembly: GCA_030789695.1. Taxonomy (NCBI): domain Eukaryota; kingdom Viridiplantae; phylum Streptophyta; class Magnoliopsida; order Asparagales; family Asparagaceae; genus Scilla; species Scilla litardierei. The sequence continues at coordinate 626,418,733 of CM061142.1, forward strand.
GCAGATGGAAAATAGTGAAGTACAAGTCATGCTGGTTGAGAAAAGTTATCATAAGAATTCATATAAATGGATTGTGATGAAACTTCATCACCAACTGCTGTGTACGGATCTATTCAGATCAGACTCGCTGAAAATGCTCATGATGACCATGAAAACTGGTGTATTCATGTAGAGTCTGTTTTCTAAATATGATTTAGAAGAACGAACTTATATGAATCAGCCAGAGAGTTTTCAAGGTCAGTGGGAGCGAATTAAGAACATGCGAGGCACCAATAAGCCGGAACATATGTTTTGACAAAGTGGTCAAAGAGTTTGACACTTTGTTAGAAATTATTATGAACCGTGCAGTTGACCGGTAACTATGTAGGATTATTCTCGTAAGGTACGATGAGCTGGATGAGATCCAGACAAATTAAATATTATGGATTCCAAGAGACCTATGAAATTATTTGGATGCGATTCAAATGTGTGGTTTAACATGAACATATGAACTCATTAAGTCTATAACTATAGACAGTGTAGCAGACTTACTCACGAAGGCTCTGCCACATAAAGTCTAGAGAGACTTATGTGCAAATGTGGTATGAGATACCGGGATAAATGGGCCTGAGTGAAAGTGAAGGATGTTGGGAGATAGGTATGCCCTCGAACTCGAGGCAATTTATCTCTATGTAAGAGTACAAACATCTTTTTCAAAATTACAGTAAGCTGTATGGTAAGAATTTATCTAAGTTAATAATAATGTAGTCGACATTAGAACTTAGGTAAAGTCCTAAGACTTAATGCGAGGTTTAAGCTGTATGGTAAGAATTTATCTAAGTTAATAATAATGTAGTCGACAATAGAACTTAGGTAAAGTCCTAAGACTTAATGCGAGGTTTAAGCTGTATGGTAAGAATTTAGCTAAATTAATAATAATGTAGTCGACATTAGAACGTAGATAAAGTCCTATGACTTAATGCGAGGTTAAACTAGTATCGAAATGAGGATCTCGATCATGGAGAATTGTTTGACCGTTAATAGTATAAGTCTAAAACAGTTCGTGGTCATAGATGTTTCGAGAAAAAGATATCAAAACATCGGATAGACCATTGTATCTTTGTCTTCACCATGAAATGGTGACAATGATCTTATGGTCGTTCGACTTGGCGAAGTCGGAGACGAGACATAGGTGCTCATTAGAGAATGAGTTCACTGAACGATCCAACGATAGTTATCACATGGTCAACATAACTAATTTGTCAGTGATAACTCTCTGTGATGATATGCAAATTGGTCCTTAGACTTGATGTCATTGTACGAACCGGTACGTGAACGGTGTCACTTAGATTTCTGACCTAGCTTCGAGGCAAGGCCTGTCAAAAGGTCTTTGTTTGGGTGACACTTGAAGCGTGTGCGGAGAGTAATGACCAAGAGAGAATTCGTCTATCTCGTTATGGGGAGTTAGTGTCGCATGTGTTGGTTCGGTCTTTAGTGAAAAACTTTGGCCAAAGTATGTTGGAAGAAGTCCAACATTATTTGACTAAAGACTGATGGAAACTAACCAAGTTCAAGATACTGGGGTTGACAGTTTGATTGTACTCTAGGCTTCACTAGGCGACATAGTTTTGACGAGGGGACTAAAACTACAGTATTCATCACGGACATGGTCAGGGTGGTCTCGACAATATTTATGTCAATGAGTTTACCACATAATTATGATACGGAAACATGGACGACACCTGCTGCTCGTGGTCTCTACCGTCTGGGGTTTCGAGCCTTACCCGTAGTAAGGTCAGGCTGTAGGATCTCACATATGAGTGAGACCTTCGTCAAGTAATAAGTAGAATTAAGGGAGATAATACATATTATGTATGTGAATTAATTAAGTCGCAAAGAGTTTGAAATATAAGTCTAAAATATTATGGATTTGGGATAAATGATCCTGAGTGCAAGTGGAGATATTGAGGGATGTATGCACTCAGTTCATTTGTACTTAATGCAAATGGATTAATTGCATTTGATGCAATAATATTTAAACACGTCATAAATTATTTGCGAGCATATTTTAAAGACATAGAAATGAAGAGGTCTTTTCCACGAATGTCACAGAAAAAATCGCACTCAAATCGGAGCTCAGTATGAGCTTAAAAGCTCCAGTAAAGGGACAAATGGCTAGAACTGGGCTTTTTCCCCATTCTGGCCTAGGCTAGCCCAGTTTGTGCAGGCTATCCTAGCCTATGCGGGCTGGGCTAGCCCGCCCAGGCTGGGCGGGTGGGTTAAGCTCGCCCAGCCTGTCAGGCTGAGCCCGCCCGCACTTGCGAGCAGGGCGAGCCCGCTAAGTGGGCTGAGCCCGCCCGCTTGTGTGGGATGGATCGTCCAGTAGCCTGAGCATGCCCAGCTGTCTCGTGGGCCCCAGTTGTGGGGCCCACAACTAGGGTTCTTTTTGAACCCAGATATTTGTTTGGCGGCTGTCTTTTTTTTAAGTGAAAATCAGTTTTTGCTAAACTTTGGACACACGTTTGAGGGGTCAAACGAAGTCGAAATGGAACGACATTTGTTTCTATGCGTTCATCATTCAGTGCTCTTCTATTTGATAGGTTGTATCAATTACGAAGCTGCAACGGTCACCTTCCGACCAGGGACGGAGCTGCATAAGGACCAGGGGGCACGTGCCCCCCTGAAAATTGAGAAATAAACTAGGTTTATATAATTTTGGTTTCCCTTAAAGACAAGGAGAAAAGTAGCTCGTTGGCTGGTGAATGTGTTTAGTCGTTGAAAGTGGCGGGTTCGATTCCTGCTGCTAGCCTTTAAAGATTTTTTTTCCAAAAAATGACATAGATTTGATTTTTGAAAGGGACAGCTCCTGCGGTTTTACAAAAGGGCGGCTTATGAATCAAATAAAGGGCGGCTCCGATTCTTTCTCTCTCCGCCTTTTCTGATTCTCATTCTCTTTTTGCTTTTTAGTTCACAGAAAAATTTCAAGCACGGATTAGAGTTTTTGCTCGATTATTGTCTTTTCTTCTTCTTGAGATTGTTTTAATCTGATTTGGGAAAATTGGGTGATCCATGGTTCCGAATTCCGAGGTGAGTTATCAATGGTAGGTTTAGGGTTTTTGCACGAGTCTTATTCTTCTCGGGATTTTTTGATCTGATATGGAGGAATTTGGTGAATGAATCTGTGTTTTGGTTGTTTGATTTTGGAGAATTTGGTGATTTAAGGGAATTTGGTCATCTGAATTTTTTATTCTTATTCTTCTTTCCTTGTGATTTTGTGCAGTTATCGTCCGGTAAATTGGGGAAGGTCGAGCGCCAGTGGAGGGGCATCTTAAAATCAGTGCATTACGGGTTCTTTTTGGTATGTATTTCGATAAATCTTGTTAGGGTTAGGTTTTGTTTGATCAAATTCGTCTGTTTCTTTTTAATTTTGTTAAGTATGGACGTATTTTTGTTTTCATTGCTACAATTCACATATACATTGGTTTTAATTTCATTGGTGTATGTTAAAATTGATGCCCGTTGTTAGGGTTGAATTTCTGCTGATATTTGTTGGCATTATGTGGCACTATAACTGGAGATTTAGCTCACAGAATCAGAATTGTTTTTGGGCAGTTTGCGTAGTAATGTTGAACATAATGTCGTTCAACATTATGTTCAACATTCGGGATCTGGAATTCTGGTTCGTATGCAGAAACGCTGCTTTGGTCTGTAGAACTATCTTGCAGATTCAGATCTGATTTGCTACCTAGAATATCGGGGATTCCTGTATATGGTTGTGGTATACCTGCATGAGAGAAATTTGGAAAGCCCTTTCTAAATCGGTTGCTAAATTGAGGGGTTGTTGGGTTGAAATAGAAAGTGAATATCTCACAGATTTGTTAGTTGGGAAGATTGATTGCTGCAGATCTATTCTGGTATCTTCAACCTATTCTGGTATATTCTGTTGGAAATATATTTGGAAGCTATTATTCTCTCGGTTTTATTGTTGATTCGGTTGGAGAGAATCTCGCCCGTAAATCAGTTTAATGCTAGAGGATTTTGCGGAACCAATCACCCAAATCGGTTTGGATTTTTGCGGGCTGCCGTATCTGCACCGGTTGTTCAAGGTTCCTTCTCTATCTACTCGGTAATTTTGCGGGAGTGAAGGATACAGTGGTGCGTGCGGTTTTGCGGCAAAGGGACGGCTTTTACGAAAGTTTTTTGAAGAACTCCGGGAGGATGCCGACGGCTACGCACGTAGGGATCAAGGGAGTTGATCTAGTCGGTTGTGTAAGGGGAGCTTGCGGGCAAGGGGAGCTTGCCGAGAATACTCCATAGGTTGGTAGAGACCACTCATCACGGTTTGTATTGAGGGGGAGGTTGTTCCTCCTAATAGAATCGTGATAATTAGTGATTGTATGCATTGATTATTTTAGTGGAGTATTCTGATTTTCTGGGCGTGGCCCCGCAGATGTAGGTGTGCGCACCGAACTGCGTTACCAAGTATTGAGTGTCTCTGATTGGTTCTTGTTTTTAATTTCTGCGTTAATTTGATTATTCCTACGTACTGAAATTAACAATTGGTATCAGAGCAGGTCACCAGTGTATCTTTGTTTTCAAAGAAGGTGTGATCTTGGATTTCAGTACGTGAATCATGGCTACACGAGAAGGTGCCTCTGTTGTTCGTCCTCCTTTGCTCACTGGTACAAACTACACTTACTGGAAGTCTCGGATGCGTGTATTCATTAAGTCCATTGATGAGAAGGCCTGGATCGCTGTCAGTGAAGGATGGATACCTCCAACCGAAATTGACGAAGATGGCGAAGAACACCTCAAGTCGGCAAGAGACTGGAGTCGGATTGAAGAACATGCGGCCTTGTGCAATTCTAAAGCAATTAATGCTATTTTTTCCGCTGTCGACGAAGAGCAATTCAAGTTAATCTCTACGTGTGAGTATGCAAAGGAAGCATGTGATATACTGCAGAATATTCATGAAGGGACAAGTACTGTAAGAGCTTCTAAACTTCAAATACTCGCCTCTCAATTTGAAAATCTTAGAATGAATGATGAAGAATCTGTGGCTGAATTTAATGGAAGATTACATGATATAGCAAATCAGGCATTTCAATTGGGAAAGAAGTACTCCCAAAAGAAGTTAGTAGAGAAAACTCTGAGATCTTTACCTGACAAATTTTCGGCAAAGATTGCAGCTATTGAAGAGGTGAGGAACACATCCAATCTGAGATTGGATGAACTCATGGGATCACTTCAGACCTATGAAATGAATTTGAAGCAAAACAAACGGGACAAAGGGGTGGCACTGAAGGTAGAAGCTTGTGAAGAATCTAAATCTAATTATGAGTCAGAACTTGATGACGACATTGCATCACTGTCCAAAAACATCAGTAGAATGTTGAAGAAGATTAGTAGTAAAGGGAAAAAGAAAGGAAAAGGGATGAAGTGTAGAGTATGTGAAGGATTTGGGCACACACAAGCTGAATGCGCAAACACCTTGAAGAAGCAAAAAGGGACATCCTCGACTAGTACCTGGAGTGAAGATGATTCTGATGGGAGTGGTAAAAATGAGGGCATCATCAGTAATTACATTGCCCTCGCAGCCTCTCAGAAGAAGGGACCTGATTACAACAAACTAGCCAATGTCAGACAGAATGTTGCAACATTATGTTCAACATCATGTACAACATCATGTACAACATCTACAATCGAATCAGATTCTGAAGCTGATAGCGATGGGAAAGTGAGTGACGATGATATCCGTACAACATACCAGATGATGTTTGAGAAGTGGATGCAAATCTGCAATATCAACAAAGTCCTGAAGGAGGAGAATGAAAGACTGAAGAAAGAGAAGGAGGAGGTCAAAATCGAATGTCTGAAAGCTGAGAAAAACTGTAGAGGATTGGAAAGCAACTTCAAAAATGTTCTTCTCAGGGCAGAAAAAGCTGAATGCATATTGGAGAAGTGGAATTCTGGAAAAACAAAGCTGGATGATATCTTGAATATGGGTAAGACTTCAGGAGATCGCACCGGAGTGGGATACAATAGAGGAGCTTTTGATGATGTGTCTGCTGAAAGAAGAAGTCAAGTTAGCAAAGAACTTGAAAGAATGGGTTAGCACAAGGGCCATGATCAGAAGAAGAGGCAGATTAGAGGTATAAAAGGTGCTCGTTCTGTATGCAGTTACTGCAAGTTCATAGGCCATACTGAGAGAAACTGCTACAGTCGCATGCGACATTGGTCAGAAGGAAGAAATGTTAGACATCCTGATATGAAGATGAAGAAGCAATGGGTCAAGAAGTCTGAATTATACAGCAAGAACACCACAGCTTCAGAGAGAACACTTCATGTTGTGACTAATGTTGTAACATTAGATACAACACAGAACAATGTTGCTGCAGATGTTATGACACCAGACTCGACATCTCCCCTCGACAATCATTGTGAGCAACCTGTGTCAAAGTCTCATGAATCTTCCTCCAGAATTATCAGAGTGCTATCTCGTCGCTTTGCTCACTGCTCTTCCTCCACCGGTGCCATTGGATCTTCGCCTGTACCCTCTCCTGCACAGCAATCCACCTCTGTTTCATCTTCTGCGGCCTCATCATCTAGACCGGTTGACTTCCCTAAAGTTCGTTCACTTCTTAGCTGGTTCCATCGCATCCACGTCTCCAAATTTTGACATGCAGACCACCGAAGCTCCTCTGTCAACACCGCCGATGTTTTCTACTCTCTAACTACTTTTCGCCCCCTCAGAGCTCGACTCGGATGTGAGATGTGAGGCTAGCTGAAAGAGGAAGAATGTGGTATCTTTCTGGAACAAGTTGGCTGTCCTTTCTGAGGTGATCACTGCTCGGGTTGTTCTAGTAAGGGGGATAATGTGGTTTGGATTATTGTGGCTCAAAGGGGGAGAATGTGTGCTTCGTTAGTGCTTGCTTTGGGTTGTGCCACATAATGCCAAAGGGGGAGATTGTTAGGGTTGAATTTCTGCTGATATTTGTTGGCATTATGTGGCACTATAGCTGGAGAGTTCAGCTCGCGGAATCAGAATTGTTTTTGGACAGTTTGCGCAGTAATGTTGAACATAATGTCGTTCAACATTATGTTCAACATTCGGGATCTGGAATTCTGGTTCGTATGCAGAAACGCTGCTTTGGTCTGTAGAACTATCTTGCAGATTCAGATCTGATTTGCTACCTAGAATATCGGGGATTCCTGTATATGGTTGTGGTATACCTGCATGAGAGATATTTGGAAAGCCCTTTCTAAATCGGTTGCTAAATTGAGGGGTTGTTGGGTTGAAATAGAAAGTGAAGATATCGCAGATTTGTTAGTTGGGAAGATTGATTGCTGCAGATCTATTCTGGTATCTTCAACCTATTCTGGTATATTCTATTGGAAATATATTTGGAAGCTATTATTCTCTCGGTTTTATTGTTGATTCGGTTGGAGAGAATCTCGCCTGCAAATCAGTTTAATGCTAGAGGATTTTGCGGAACCAATCGCCCAAATTGGTTTGGATTTTTGCGGGCTGCCGTATCTGCACCGGTTGTTCAAGGTTCCTTCTCTATCTACTCGGCAATTTTGCGGGAGTGAAGGATACAGTGGTGTGTGCGATTTTGCGGCAAATGGACGGCTTTTACGAAAGTTTTTTGAAGAACTCCGGGAGAAGGCCGACGGCTACGCACGTAGGGATCAAGGGAGTTGATCTAGTCGGTTATGCAAGGGGAGCTTGCGGGCAAGGGGAGCTTGCCGAGAATACTCCATGGGTTGGTAGAGACCACCCATCACGGTTTGTATTGAGGGGGAGGTTGTTCCTCCTAATAGAATCGCGATAATTAGTGATTATATGCATTGATTATTTTAGTGGAGTATTCTGATTTTCTGCGCGTGGCCCCACAAATGTAGGTGTGCGCACCGAACTGCGTTACCAAGTCTTGAGTGTCTCTGATTGGTTCTTGTTTTTAATCTCTGCGTTAATTTGATTATTCCTACGTACTGAAATTAACACCCGTGTTTAGAATGTTATGCATGCCATGAAATAAATAATTGCTAAGACTATTAATGATGAAATTATTAGTATAGTTCAAGCTACCGTGATATATGTCTTCTTTTGTGTGTCAGGACGAAATTTGTAATCTGTAAGTCGTTAAGACCATCTTGTCTAAGGATGTGTTTGAGTCAATTTATTTTTTTACTTTTGCTACATTTTTGCAATCAAAGAAATGTGTGTGGTGCCCCTCCTGAATTTAATTTCTGGATCCGTCACTGCTTCCGACCGTACGTATTTTAGCTTGTATTGTTGTTTCGTGTGCGTCTTTTCGTATTTGATTATTACTATTTTTCGTAGTTCAGACGCATGACCGGACCCCATTTTCATGACCCTCTCGAAGGCGCGATCACCCTGACATTTTCTTTTTAATTTTTGGATATCGAGGGACCAATCTGCCATAACATCATTACTAATTTATAAAATATCCTTTTTTATAGAATTTTAATTTTAAAGGGTCTGTGCGCTTTTTAAAACAAAACTTGTAAGTATTAATTATTTTTAAAAACCATAACCTAATAAATAGCATATCAGTATGTTAGTTTTTTAGATTATCAAATCAAATCTTTTTAAAATAATAACCTATTATCTCTTTCAAATCCTAACAACCCAAACTAACCCACGTCACAAAATCCCACGAGATCAGCACTTCTCTCTCCCCACATTCCCTATCCTATCTCTCCCTCTCTCTACCCTACTCTATAAGAGAAACAAAAAAAACCTAAACCTATGGCAACCCAAAAGACGCACAGCCACACAAATCAAAACCCCCCTACTGCCCCTCTCTCACACTTAAACCCGACCCTGTAGCCCATATCCAACGCCGACAGACTAACCCCCGCGTGCCCAACCCTTCTCCTCCACCGCCCAGCTTTCTCGCCGCAGCCCCTCCACGGCCTGCGACCCACACCCAGCTCCCCTCTTCAAAACACCACCCCTGAAACCCAGAACCACATCCAACTTCACCCAGACCCGCTGCACCCTACTCTCCCACCGGCGACTTCATCTTCTCCGACGCCCCTTCACACTGCCCACAGCCCCCCTGTCCAACGTGCAACCCTTCACCATGCCGACGTCTCCCCTTCAGACCCGACGCCCTAACCCACGCCCAGCCGCATGCCACCTCATGACAGCCTTCGAAGCCTTCCTCCAAGCCACCCACACGAACTGTGAATCCCCAGTCCGGCCACCACCTCCTTGTAGCCGTCCCTCTCCCTAACTCTCTCTCCTACCCTTTCAGCTCGACCACCCTCTCCCCCTCTTCTCTGGCTTGCCTTCGGCCAAAACCCAAGCCCTTCGGCCAACAAGACCCCGCAGCCACCCTCCACGTGTTGTCGCCCTCCTGTTCTGTAACGGCCGCTTTCTGACCGTTCGTATTTTCTACGTGCACGTATTTTATTTGGCTTTTTCTTGGTCTCGGTATATACGATGTGATATGCTGTTGTGGCCATTTGGAAGTGTAGAATTTTATAGTAATTTTTGGGAACGTCATCTCACGTCTCGTCTTCTCGCAAAACAGCTTTGAATGGAAGGGCGTTTTGGTCTTTTGGCACCAATACGCGGTTCCCGATTTTACGATAATTTTTGGTAAGTGTAGCACGCGATCAAACCCGGTAGCACCATACTTCTCGTCTTCACGATCGTCCCGGTATTTTCGGATTATTTTTCCGATGCCCGTAGTGGAAGATATCCCCCAATCAATTCTCAACCGTTGATTAGCATCTAATCAACATTCAAATTCAAATCCTTAATCTAATCCCTAGAAATCCCTACGTAGCATGAATTGTGGGATTTCATTTGCTACCCACACCCTCTTTTTCCCCTCCTTGCACCCACTATCTCTATCTCTCTCTTCTTATAACCCAAAACCCTATAGGCTTTTAGCAAATTTTCCATTTCATAAACACCTCTCACGCACAACCCTATCTAGCCTAGGTTTTCTTCCAAGATAGCAGCCGCCACCCTTCCCTTAGACTCGCGCCGGAGACCACCGATTTCCGGCGATCCTCCATGGCCGCGCAAGCATGTTTTCTCCCTCCTTTCTCTCTTCCTCTCTCTCTCCCTCCTTGAAGCACCAAGAAACACCCTTATCGAAAGAACCCAACTTTGGCCGACTTTTGCCCCCTCCTTCCCGCCGCCGGCGACCACCTCCAGAGCCCCCCTACTCCGGCCATCTCTCCCACCTCCATCTCCTCCCACTCCTCCTCTCCAAGAGCCCCAAAACCGCAAGTAAAAAGCCACTAACCACAGTTTTTGACAGCCCTGGCAGATTTGTGCGCCCGCTGGAAAAGCGGCCGCTGCCGCCGCTCCGACCACCCCCTCCGGAGATCTCCACCACCATCGAACTTCTCTTTGACCCCCCGATCATCTCCAACTCCCCTTACCCTCTTTCCTCGTCTCTACTTCCTTTAAACATCTCTCGAACTCGACGTAACGTCAGTTTTACAGATCTGCACCACCGTCGGGAAAACTCGCGCCCACTGGCCATCCGGCCACCTACGACAACCACCCTACCGCCGTTGGACTCCTATCGGAACCCCCTACCAACTGCAACTTTCCTCATACTCATAACCCATCTGTAGCTCCAGAAATCCTCGTCGGAACACGCCATATCAGCTGTTTTCAGAGATCTGGAAGCCGAACTTCGCCGCCCGCGCACGGCCACTTTCGACCACCCCAGCAACAACTCCACTGCCGTTGGCTTCGTCTTGAAGTATTTTAACTTCTGCAACTTCCCGTTTTCTCTGTTCATCGCTGGAATTCCGCTGAGACGCGCGACAACGGATGTTGCGCAAATCTGTCCTCTCCGACTTCTCACGGCCACCCACCGCCGTAAGCTCATGCCGTCGGCCATCCACCGGGCCGAGCATCTTCCTCTGGTCCTACTTCATCTATCGACAGCCTCCTTGGACTCTCAGAGTTCACGTGCGTTGCCGCATGCACGTACTTTTAGCTGACATCGCCATTATCATGAAGATCCGTTGCACTACTCGCAACGGGAGGAGAATCGCTGGTAGCTCGCTGATTTTGTGCCACCACCCCGCTGTCCAGAGGTACCTCGCTATACTACCTGTGGTTGAGGAGTTCTAGACGATGCCGACGTTTTGTCGTTCAGACCCGATTTCCTCTTGCTGGACGACATCACGAGGTTGGTTTCCCTAACGAGTAGTAAAATCCACACCGTAGCTAACCAAAACCTAAACTAAAATTGGTCAACTTGAACTAAATTTATTTTCTACATCTTTAAAACGTTGCCCACCATAGGAAAGATCGACGAACGGACTTATTTTCTGTGCACATAGGGTAGACGGCGATCTAAACTGAACAAAACATCAAAAAGTGACTTTTTGACTTTTAGGGTAGTCCCGCCAATTTTAGAAACGAACCCTAATAGGATTTGTTGAAAAACGTGACCTGACACCGTCGCCGTGACCCTGTTTCAGACAGACTACCGCGGATGCGATGCTTGGACGGGACGCTCCGGACGGACGACACACTCGCCACCGCAGGCAAGTGTACTCACTTGCACTTTTGGCCGTGCCTAGGCCTTAGACTGCTAGAACTATTAAACTGTGAACAAAGAGAACCGGACATGAAATGATAGCGTCTGGGACACCCCTTGACGGCTTAGACTTGACAACGAAGTCTAAGCGCAACAACAACTTTTGACACCGTAGGGTTATCTTGTGTGTGCGTGCGTGTGGACCCCCTAGAAGAACCATCCCTGTCATGTCACGTCGTGTCTTGTTTTACACAGCCTGCGGGCAATAGGGCACTCACCAGTGAGTGGGTGATCCCTTGTACTGTCACGCCCCGCTACCCAAAATGACGGAAACGAAACGTGACAAGGCCCGCTTAGGCCGGAGCTGTGAAGCTCGGACCCAATAAGTGTTTGTGTGGTACTCCAAGACGAAGGAACAGGTCCCTGCAGGTTAGTACGGAACGACAAAAGTACTAAAAGGGATGCATTCATTTTATTCAACAGATATCCAGAAAAGTACAGAGAGTCTAAACAAAAGCCAACACGGCTACAAAACAGCTGAAGGTAAACTAATGGTGCAAGCACCCAACCTAGACAGAAAGTAAACGGTGATACGCACCCAACTAAACTGCAATAAACCTCTAAATTAGCAACGTGAAGATCTCTAGCTCTGGTCCTCCTCGGGCACGTACTCTGAATCTGCGTCCACCGGCTCTACGTACTCTGGCAGGTCCGCCTCATCAACGTACTCTGTCTCGACACCTGACGTACAACACCCAAAAGAAAGGAACTGTATGTCAGGTAAAGTCTACAAAAAGGGCCAGACTCCACTGCAAGTGTACTGAACTATTAAACAATAATTTACTGGTTGATTAGCATGCTGGGGTTATAACAGAGTGACGAAGAAAGTAAACGCATCAGGAAAGTAAAACGTAGCAAGCAGTAGTCGTAGAGTGTGCTACCGACTACGGACTAACCTAAACAGGTCGTGACAAGACGTGACAAGACAAGCAAGACAGGACAGGACAAGAAAAGACGAGACACGTGTGACTCGAAGGGTTCACGCCTTAAGGTTCGAGGGGGATCAGACCCTCTCCCCGTGCGCACGCTAACCCTACCCCAAACCCAAGTGCTCAAGACAAGACAATATAGGGCCACTCACTCTGCTAGGTGAGTGCCTCTATCCCCACGATCGGTAGCGTATCTCTCACTCTGCTAGGTGAGCGACGGACGCCTCGTAGGTGAAACTGTACTACTGTATAGGACCACTCACTCTGCTAGGTGAGAGTCTCTATCCTCTCGGTCTGCTGGGACACTCACTCTGCTAGGTGGGTGTCGAGCTTCTTGTAGGTGTTTCGTAACAAAGAATACCCACTCTGCTAGGTGAGCATCTCATTGCCCAAAGGCTACATAAGACACGACGTGCAAGATGTTCATGACATGGCAAGGGCAAAATTGTTCTAGGGTGTCCACACACACGCACACGCAGATGAAACCTATGGTAGCCGTTGTTGTTGATTCTAGGGGGTCCACACACACGCACACACAAGATAACCCTACGGTGTCAAAAGTTGTTGTTGTTGCGCTCAGACTTCGTCGTTAAGTCTAAGTCGTCAGGGGTGTCCCGGACGCTATCATTTCACGTCAGGTTCTATTTGTTCACAATCTAATAGTTCTAGCAGTTTAAGACCAAGGCACGGCCAAAAGCGCAAGTGAAGTACAATTGCCTGCGGTGGTGAGTATGTCTTCCGTCCGGAGCGTCCCGTCCAAGTGTCGCGTCCGCGGTAGTCCTTCTGAAACAGGGTTACGGCGACGGTGTCAGGTCGCGTTTTCAACAAATCCTATTAGGGTCTGTTTCTAAAATGACGGGACTACCCTAGTCGTCAAAAGTCACATTTTGGTGTTTCGTTCAGCCTAAATCGACCACTACCCTATATGCACAGAAAAGTTGTCCGACGGTCGATTTCTACAGTGACATCGTTTTACTGGTGCGGAAAAGTAAATTTAATTGTAGTTGTCCAGTTTTAGTTTAGGGTTCAGTTTTGCTACGGTGTGGGTTTTGCTACGAGTTATGGGTCACCAACCTGGTCTGACAGTCACGTGTAGCTTTGACGTCGGATTCGAAACAACGGATCGCGTCTTCCTCACTCTGGTTCCTCGACTGCGAGTAGCGTAACTGGAAGAGGTCGTCAGGGTGTTCCAGTGATCGAACGAGGATGAGTCTACCTGCGAGATCGGATATCAAGCTAAGAGATCCCTAACCAATAAATTTATATTAACTAAACTTATAAAATCTTGATAACAGAATACCTATAAACTGTTTATATAATCTCTGTACATTTTATCAATCATTCACCCACAATAACACTGTTTGTAGCCACTGCTCCTATGTAACAATTTTACAACACTTACGGTCGAATGGGTCTCGTGTTGCTGTTGAGCGTAGATGGCGGCGCTGCTCAGGGGAGCGCATGCGAGCGGCTGCGCGCGCTCGGGATCTGCAGTGGCGCGCGCTCGGGAGTTGCAGTAGCGGCGCGGCAGGTGGGCTCACGGCGGCAGTCGGCGGGAGTCGGGGGCGAGCGGCGCTGCGTGGGGAGCGCAGAAGGCGGCCGGCTGTAGGTCGGAGCGAGGGCGGACGGCGGGAGGCTGTGCTGAGAGCAAGGGGGGAAAGCGGGAGAGAGGGAGATGGCGACGGCACGGAAGGAGGATGAGGGCAGCACTGATGCGAGGGGGGCGCGTGCTGAGATCGTGGGGTGGCGGCGGCGGCTGAGTGGGGAAGGCGCACGCTGCAGGATCAGTCAGCGGAGAGGGCGAGTGGCGCTGAGCGGGAGCTGCGGTTGGCGGCGCGTGCATCCGGTCGGCGACGGGCGGCTGAGAGCGAGGGGGAACCGCGAGGGGAAGGCGGCGCGGGGATCGTCGGCTCTGAGAGGAGGAGGAGAGATCTCGGAGGGGGAGGGTTTGCCTTGGCCGGCGGCTGAGAAAAGAACACAGCCTAGGGCTGTGAACGAGATTGGGAAAAAAGTTAGGGTTTTAGGGTTAGGATTAGGGTTATTATAATAATAATGAGTAGCGATATATATATCTATGGGATTATAGCTAAAGGGGGGAAATGTAGGGTTAGAGGGTGTAGAAAGAGGGGAAAATCTAGAGGAGAATAGAGGTGAAGATTAGGAAAGTTATCATGAAAAGTAATTAGGGATTAAAAAAACAGATTTGGTATCTAATTTGAATTTGAATCTGATTTGAGAGATCGACGGTCGAGATTTATCCGAGTGATATCTCTCAAACCGGGCGTCAGAAAAATAATCTGAAAATACCGAGGCGATCGTGGAGACGAGATGCACAGATCTACGGAGCCTGATTGTGCGCTATACCCACCAAAAATAAATGTAAAATTGGAAACGGCGTTTGAGTCAAATGACTAAAACGCCCCTATCATTCAAAGTCGTTTTGCGAGAAAACGAGCGGTGAAACGACGTTCCCAAAATTACAATAAAATTCTACACTCCTAAATGATCACAACTGCATATCACATCACATATACCGGAATCAAGGAAAAGCCAAATAAAATACGTGCATGATAAAGCACGTGCACGTAGAAAATTCATAAGGTCGGAAAGCGACCGTTACATGTACTGATACACAGCCTGCAGGCAATAGGGCACTCACCAGTGAGTGGGTGATCCCTTGTACTGATACATAGCCTGCGGACAATATTGCACTCTCCAAGCTAGAGAGAGTGATCCCTTGTACGGATACACAGCCTACGGGCAATAGGGCACTCACAAGCTAGAGTGAGTGATCCCTTGTACGGACTTGTCTTGTACACTTGGGTTGGGGTAGGGTTGAGCGTTTGCACGGGGAGAGGGTCTGATCCCCCTCGAACCGTAAGGCATGAACCCTTCAAGTCACACGTGTCTTGTCTTGTTCCCGTGCACAAGGTTGAGTGTTCCCTCGGTTGAGAAGGTGCTGGCTGCCTTCTAACCGAAAGGCGTGAACCTTAGTGACACACTTCTTGTCTTGTCTTGTTCCCGTTCACAAGGTTGAGCGTTCCCTCGGTTGAGAAGGTGCTGGCCGCCTTCTAACCGAAAGGCGTGAACCTTAGTGACACACTTCTTGTATTGTCTTGTCCTGTGCACAAGGTTGAGCGTTCCCTCGGTTGAGAAGGTGATGACCGCCTTCTAACCGAAAGGCGTGAACCTTAGTGACACACGTCTTGTCCTGTCTGTCTTGTCTTGTCTTGTCACGTCTTGTCTGGACCCATTTAGGTTAGTCCCGTAGTCCGTGGCACACGCTACGGCTACTACTTGATGCGTTTTACTTTTCCTGCTCCGTTTACCTTCTTTTGTTACTATGTTATAACCCCAGCATGCTAATCAACTAGTAAATCATTGCTTAAAGTTTCAGTACACATGTAGTAGAGTTTAACCCTCTTTTGTAGACTTTACCTGACGTACAATTCCTTTCTTTTGGGTGCTGTACGTCAGGTGTTGAGCCAGAGCACGTGGAGGAGCCAGACATTCCTGAGTACGTGGAGCCAGAGGACGTCGACCCGGAGCACATACCTGACGAGGACCAGACTTAGACGTTCCGCACCGTTGCAGACTTCCAGAGGTTACTACTTTTTAGTCTGGGTGGGTATCACCACTTTACTCTCTGCCTAGGTTGGGTGCTTCGCACTATTAGTTTCCTTTTTTCTGCAGTTTGTTGCCATGCTTAGGCTCCCTTTATTAGATTTGTCATATGCTGGATATCTCTATTTTAAATGAAAGCATTCTTTTCCTTCTGTACTTTTGTTGTTCCAGATTTTATAAATGCAAGGACATGAAAATTTTAAAATGTTACCCCTACAGATGCTTATTGGGTCCGAGCTTCACAGCTCCGGCCTAAGCGGGCCTTGTCACGTTTCTCTTCCGTCGTTTTGGGAAGCGGGGCGTGACAGGTTTTAGTGGTGGCCCATGCAGGTCTTGCAAAAGTTCGGAACAATAAGAGTACCACATTCATTTAATATCCAGTTTAACATGTACGAGTCTGAATTAGGTTTTCACAGTCTTACATAGTAGGAAGACTTAGGTAGACGTCCCAGTTTGATAGTCAGATGCCTTGGTTAAGATTTAGTAATCCTCGTCTTAGGAAACCCTAGTAGTCTCTCACCCGGCTCGGGCCATGTTAGAGTTCTAGAATCCTTCTTTTAGTCGTTCGCTCAGTTCCATCGACTTCGGGCCCAGCAGAACATAATCTTGATTCTCTTAGGGCCCTTCCCTGATATCTCTCTATTACGGTCTAGTTCATTAGGAAGTCTTAGTGCTGATTTTCCCCTGATCTTTAGATGGCCCGATAATTAGGAATCTCTGATTTCTAGCATCTTTCTAATCATTACATATCTGTGTTACCGAATGTAGGATTTTCCCGTGACTTTTCATAAGTCATATCCTAGGCGTAGTTATGTTTCGATCATGCGATCATATCTCTTGCTCCCGATTCGCGTGACTACTTCGTGTTGTTCATCATCAAGCGTTGACTTTTCCACATTACCATCCCGATCATTCAAAAAGTATTTTCAATACTATTTTTGGATTTCCCTTCTAGTATAAATTCTTTGAAAACATTTAGCCTGAATTTAAACTTTCTACTTTTCAGTTGACTTAAATTTATTCTTTGAATTTCGAAACTTTCTCGCCGAAACCTTTAAACTACTATCGTATAATATTTTTCTAACCTGTATCTTTCATACTCATAAAAATGCCATATTTCGTTCAAAAATTTTTTTTCCTAAACCTTACTTATATTTTCCCTAATTCGATATGCAATTTTCCCTTTCTTACCCTTCACTGTTAAGACGTATTTCAAATGACTCATCGCAAATTTTTTAAAAATTCTTTTCTAAACTTATCAGTGTGACAGTCCTATACTCATCGTATTTGCACGTCCAAGTTTTATAAAAACATATCTCCATTTTCCAAAACAATCACTTCATTTTCATACTCATTATTTTCCTCGTCAAAATACTTTATTTCGTATTTTAAACTTATATCATCTACGCGTTTTTTTGTCACTTACATTTTATAAGAATATTAATATATCTCTTTTCCCTACTTAATTAATTACCACTATATTTCTGTTTTCATATAACTAAGCTATTCCATTGTCCATGTCCATCCGAACAGGTTCATCCCGATCCTGTTTCGTTTCGCTATTCGATTCGGATTCTCCATTATTGTTTAGCTATCTCATTAGTGCTTGTAGTTGCTTGTGTCAACTCTAGTTTATTCGTGGACCCATTGGTTTTGTGATGTCGTCGTAGTGCATGTGTATAGGTAGAGTGTGTGGACCGGTACGAGTGTTCTACCTTTAGGATATTAGTGATTGTCTCTTGTGTCGTGTATGTATACTCAGTGTGGTCCGTGATATACGTATAGGTTTTCTGAATGATGGTATTCATATAGGCGTGGACAGCGTCATAACAGGCAATTTCTTAGACTTAGTCTTTTCGTACTATTGTATAGCTTATCTTTGGTTGCATGTGACTGTATCAAACTTTTGTCTTTTTTTAAAATCAAATCCTTAAAGTTTGAAACTAGCTCACATGATCACGACCCCCTTATTCTCCCTCAACCATTACCACCACTCCACACGTTTTTACCCACATGTTTTAAAAATATGTCATTGGCCTTAAGTTTTCCTTTCTCTTCTTCCTTCTTTCTCTCTTCAAAATGTTGTGTTTATTGTTATATTATTGGGACTAGCTATTGTTATTATAGGACCTTGTGTGCGGGTAGGTATAGTGTGTGGTGAGATGTGTAATAGCGATGATTAATTGATTTTGGGACACCAAGATAGGAGATTGGAATCATTGGATGAAAAGAATAAGCTGTCCAAGACTTATTTATAATACAAATGTGTGACGGACTCAATGGAGAATTCTGGTTGGACGAAATTATATACAGGGGGATGAGAACTTATCGACCCGAAACTTGGACGAGTGATACATAGGAGTAGCTATGGAGGTATAGTATGATTTAGGGTGATCATGAGAATGAGTAGAGCATTTAAAGCATCAAGACTTGATAGTTAAGTTGACGTGAGGAGACATTAGGAATAACACGACGTGTTGAGATAAATGGATGGTTAGGTAGTCGGATATAATATTGGTTGGGATTAGTTATAGTGAGTAGGATAAGATGTGATTTTGATAGTTCAGTTATTTGGCGGATAAATTTATGGGAAGATATGACAAGGAATGTATTAAGGACACGACGATTGTTGATTTGTGAAAGGTGTTATAAGATAGACAAAGTTTTTGTCTTGGATTGGTGATTGACTAAGACATCTTTTAGTGATTGATTAATATTGGGAAGAGATTGAGAAATTTAACGATGTTATGGAGCGATGATGTTTAATGGAGTGGTATGGTATGGAAGATGATTATTATTCTTTTATGAGAACTTAGGGTTGGAAATTTGAACAGCAGTGATGGGTCTATAGTTAAGTGTTAGGATGTGAGTTTAGTCGTGGCATTATCCAGTGAAAAGAAGGGTTATGATGGATTATTTGAGGAACGATGTTGAAGTTATAGGATTAGAGATCATTGTGTGGAAGATGGGAGTTATAGGCTTAAGTATTTATATATTTTATAATTATTATTAGTATAAGTGATTCCGAGGACGGAATCATTTCTATGGTGGGTAGAATGTAACGGCCGCTTTCCGACCGTTCGTATTTTCTACGTGCACGTACTTTTTCGTGCACGTATTTTATTTGGCTTTTTCTTGGTCTTGGTATATACGATGTGATATGCCATTGTGACCGTTTGGAAGTGTAGAATTTTATAGTAATTTTTAGGAACGTCATCTCACGGCTCGTCTTCTCGCAAAACAGCTTTGAATGGAAGGGCGTTTTGGTCTTTTGGCACCAATACGCGGTTTCCGATTTTACGATAATTTTTGGTAGGTGTAGCACGCGATCAGACCCCGTAGCCACATACTTCTCGTCTCCACGATTGTCCCGGTATTTTCGGATTATTTTTCCGATGCCCGTAGTGGAAGATATCCCCTAATCAATTCTCAACCGTTGATTAACCTCTAATCAACATTCAAATTCAAATCCTTAATCTAATCCCTAGAAATCCCTACGTAGCATGAATTGTGGGATTTCATTTGCTACCCACACCCTCTTTTTCCCCTCCTTGCACCCACTCTATCTCTATCTCTCTCTTCTTATAACCCAAAACTCTATAGGCTTTTAGCAAATTTTCCATTTCATAAACACCTCTCACGCACAACCCTAGCTAGCCTAGGTTTTCTTCCAAGATAGCAGCCGCCACCCTTCCCTTAGACTCGCGCCGGCGACCACCGGTTTCTGGCGATCCTCCATGGCCGCGCAAGCATGTTTTCTCCCTCCTTTCTCTCTTCCTCTCTCTCTCCCTCCTTGAAGCACCAAGAAACACCCTTGTCGGAAGAACCCAACTTTGGCCGACTTTTGCCCCTCCTTCCTACTGCCAGAGGCCACCTCCAGAGCCCCCCTACTCCGGACATCTCCCCCACCTCCATCGCCTCCCACTCCTCCTCTCTAAGAGCCCCAAAACCGCAAGTAAAAAGCCCCTAACCACAGTTTTTGACAGCCCAGGCAGATCTGTGCGCCCGCCGGAAAAACGGCCGCCGCCGCCGCTCTGGCCACCCCCTCCAACGATCTCCACCACCATCGAACTCCTCTTTGACCCTCCGATCATCTCCAACTCCCCTTACCCTCTTTCCTCATCTCTACTTCCTTGAAACATCTCTCGAACTCGACATAACGACAGTTTTCCAGATCTGCGCCACCGCCGGGAAAACTCGCGCCCACCGGCCATCTGGCCACCTACGACAACCACCCTACCACCGTTGGACTCCTATCTAAACCCCCTACCAACTGCAACTTTCCTCACGCTCATAGCCCACCTGTAGCTCCCCGAATCCTCGTCGGAACACGCCGTATCGGCTGTTTTTCACAGATCTGGAAGCCGAACTTCGCGCCCGCGCACGGCCACCTCCGACCACCCCCGGTGACAACTCCACTGCCGTTGGCTTCGTCTTGAAGTTCTTTACCTTCTGCAACTTCCCGTTTTCTCTGTTCATCGCTGGAATTCCGCTGAGACGCGCGACAACAGACGTTGTGTAAATCTGTCCTCTCCGACTTCTCACGGCCACCCACCACCGTAAGCTCACGCCGTCGGCCATCCACCGGGCCAAGCATCTTTCTCTGGTTCTACTTCATCTACCGACAGACCCCTTGGACTCTCGGAGTTCACGTGCGTTACCGCATGCACGTACTTTTAGCCGATATCGCCGTTATCTTGAAGATCCGTTGCGCTACTCGCAACGGGAGGAGAATCGCTGTTAGCTCGCTGATTTCGTGCCACCACCCCCACTGTCCAGAGGTACCTCGCTGTGCTACCCACAGCCGAGGAGTTCTAGATGACACCGACGTTTCGCCGTTCAAACCCGGCTTTCGCTTGCTGGACGACATCACGAGGTTGGTTTCCCTAACGAGTAGTAAAACCCACACCGTAGCCAACCAAAACCTAAACTAAAATTGGTCAACTTGAACTAAATTTATTTTCTGCATCTTTAAAACGTTTCCCACCATAGGAAAGATCGATGAACGGACCTATTTTCTGTGCACATAGGGTAGACGTCAATCTAAACTGAACAAAACATCAAAACGTGACTTTTTGACTGTTAGGGTAGTCCCGTCAATTTTAGAAACGAACCCTAATAGGATTTGTTGAAAAATGCGACCTGGCACCGTCGCCATGACCCTGTTTCAGACGGACTACCGCGGACGGGACGCTTGGACGGGACGCTCCGGACGGACGACACACTCGCCACCACAGGCAAGTGTACTCACTTGCACTTTTGGCCGTGCCTAGGCCTTAAACTGTTAGAACTATTAAACTGTGAACAAAGAGAACCGGACGTGAAATGATAGCGTCTGGGACACCCCTTGACGGCTTAGACTTGACGACGAAGTCTAAGCTCAACAACAACTTTTGACACCGTAGGGTTATCTTGTGTGTGCGTGCGTGTGGACCCCCTAGAAGAACCATCCCTGTCATGTCACGTCGTGTCTTGTTTTGCACAGCCTGCAGGCAATAGGGCACTCACCAGTGAGTGGGTGATCCCTTGTACTGATACACAGCCTACGGGCAATAGGGCACTCACCAGTGAGTGGGTGATCCCTTGTACTGATACACAGCCTGCGGGCAATAGTGCACTCTCCAAGCTAGAGAGAGTGATCCCTTGTACGGATACACAGCCTGCGGGCAATAGGGCACTCACCAAGCTAGAGTGAGTGGTCCCTTGTACGGACTTGACTTGTGCACTTGGGTTGGGGTAGGGTTGAGCGTGCACACGGGGAGAGGGTCTGATCCCCCTTGAACCGTAAGGCGTGAACCCTTCGAGTCACACGTGTCTTGTCTTGTTCACGTGCACAAGGTTGAGTGTTCCCTCGGTTGAGAAGGTGCTGGCCGCCTTCTAATCGAAAGGCGTGAACCTTAGTGACACACTTCTTGTCTTGTCTTGTTCCCGTGCACAAGGTTGAGTGTTCCCTCGGTTGAGAAGGTGTTGGCCGCCTTCTAATCGAAAGGCGTGAACCTTAGTGACACACTTCTTGTCTTGTCTTGTTCCCGTGCACAAGGTTGAGCGTTCCTTCGGTTGAGAAGGTGCTGGCCGCCTTCTAACCGAAAGGCGTGAACCTTAGTGACACACTTCTTGTATTGTCTTGTACTGTGCACAAGGTTGAGCGTTCCCTCGGTTGAGAAGGTGCTGGCCGCCTTCTAACCGAAAGGCGTGAACTTTAGTGACACACGTCTTGTCCTGTCTGTCTTGTCTTGTCTTGTCACGTCTTGTCTAAACCCATTTAGGTTAACCCCGTAGTCCGTGGCACACGCTACGGCTACTACTTGATGCGTTTTACTTTTCCTGCTCCGTTTACCTTCTTTTGTTACTATGTTATAACCCTAGCATGTTAATCAACTGGTAAATCATTGCTTAAAGTTTCAGTACACTTACAGTAGAGTCCAACCCTCTTTTGTAGACTTTACCTGACGTACAGTTCCTTTCTTTTAGGTGATGTACGTCAGGTGTTGAGCCAGAGCACGTGGACGAGCCAGACATTCCTGAGTACGTGGAGCCAGAGGACGTCGACCCGGAGTACGTACCTGACGAGGACCAGACTTAGACGTTCTGCACCGTTGCGGACTTCCAGAGGTTACTACTTTTTAGTCTGGGTGGGTAGCACCACTTTACTCTCTGCCTAGGTTGGGTGCTTCGCACTATTAGTTTTCTTTTTTCTGCAGTTTGTTGCCATGCTTAGGCTCCCTTTATTAGATTTGTCATATGCTGGATATCTCTATTTTAAATGAAAGCAGTCTTTTCCTTCTGTACTTTTGTTGTTCCAGATTTTATAAATGCAAGGACCTGAAAATTTTAAAATGTTACCCCTACAGACGCTTATTGGGTCCGAGCTTCACAGCTCTAGCCTAAGCGGGCCTTGTCACGTTTTGCTTCCGTCGTTTTGGAAAGCGGGGCGTGACATGTTCTCTCCTCCAGCAACTAAACCGACACCGACCGCCCCTTGCCGCTGTCGCAAGCCGCCGCTGCCGCTACCCTTGTTGTTGCCACAAGCCGCTTCGCTGCACTACCCGCAGCCGAGGTGACCCCGACAACCTCTCCTCACTGCGCTACTCGCAGTCGAGTAACCGGAGCCACGACGTGGTCCTTTACTGCTTCCATAACCGATACCAGATCTACGCATGATCATCGTACTAGGTTGGTACCCCTACTCTTAGTAACCCAAACATTACGCCACTAAAAAACCTAATTAAAACTGGCAACTTAATCATTAAAGTTATTTTATGCTCCTTTAAACTGCTGTGATAACCTAGACTGTCGATTGGGCTATTTTGACTGTGCACATAGGATAGAATCGACGTAGAGAACTATAGAATAGATATGAATGTGTGAACAACTTGATTTGGAACTGCTAGGATAGCCACGATCAATCTAGAGACATGATATAATAGGTCTTCTAAAACTAGTCCTGATATCGTCCCGTTGACCTGTTACAGCGAACCGTAACCGATGCACTGACTGTAACGAGATGCCCCTACGGACGCACTTCTCGCCACTTCAAGCAAGTGTGCTCACTTGCGTTGATATGGCCATCTTTAGGCCATTATTTTCTTTAGTTTGTAAAAATATGAACAACATACCTAGACATGAAATGATAGCTTCTAGGATACCCTCACAACAGTCTAGACTTGATGACGAAGTCTAGGCCCAATATGCTTTAACTGCCATATTGATAAATATCTTAAAATAGACATGCATTATTCTTTCCTTGCCATGTAACGTTATGCATGAATTGTATTGAACCTGCGGGAATAATGCACTCTCCTAGCAGAGAGAGTGATCCTTTATACAGATAACTGTAATGCCCTACGTAGCTACTGCACAAGTACTAGAGGGGGGTGAATAGTACTTTAAAATAATTAAGAAGATAATTCCTAATTATCTTGCAAACTCTACCAATCAATGCGAAAATGCGGAAATGTAAATGTAGACAACAAAGAAGACAATCGCAAACGAGCAATTTAACGGGTTCGGATCCACCCAAGTCTCCCCGACTTGTTCCCGGTGATCCTACGTCCCAACCACCCGGATCCCCTCCGGATACTTGAGTTAGAAACCCTAACTCAAGATTTGCACTATGAAATACTTGTAGAAAACCTCTACAAAGTCAAATCATACACAAATGAAATTGTGACTCCCACAACCCGGGATCATAAACAAACTCTCACAACCGAGAGTAAAACACTTACAATAATGAAGTAAATAAAATACGAAATTGCTTACCGACAAAATCCTATGCCTTGAGTATAACTTACGATTTAGGGCAAAACGGATTTTGGGGAAGAAGAAGGCACCAAACCCTAGCTCCAAGATGTAGATCAGCGATGGAGAGCTATGAGGTTGTTGGTGACCTAGAATCAAGCACTTGGCTTGGAAGGCTCACAATCAATGAATCTCTCTTTTGAAATAAGAGTGAGGGAGAGATTCAAGATGAGAAATGAATGAGCTTTGAATGAGATTGAATGCTTCTCTTTTGATCTCTAAACTTCTCTTAATATCAGCCTTGAGTGCAATGAATGCAGCACTCCAAGTATTTATAGGATAGAGGAAAGAGAGAGCAAAAATCGTGGCATTTAATGCTCCAACGGCTCTATTCTAAAGCGAACTAGTCGGTCAAAGAAGGACCACTGACCGACTAGTTCATCAACTAGTCGATCGGTCAAACAGCATGAACCGACTAAGAGATGAACAGTGAATAGATGAAGTTCAGACTTAAAGAACTAGTCGGTCCAAGAAGACTTGCCAACCGACTAGTTTCACAACTAGTCGGTCGGTGAGTGAACTTAGACCGACTAAGAGATAAAACAAATAGTCTGAGTACAAATTGATTTAGTCGGTCCAAGAACAAATATTGACTGCCTAGTTCATCAACTAGTCGGTCGCCAAATGTACATAGACCGACTAACGATAAACAGTAACTTGGCATGTACAGGGAAAGCTCAACTAGTCGGTCTAAGAAGGATCACTTGTAATGCCCTACCAGCTACTGCACAAGTACTAGAGGGGGGGTGAATAGTACTTTAAAATAATAAGGAGTATAATTCCAAATTAAATTGCAAACAACTACCAAATCAATTTGCGGAAGCTTAAATTGAATGACAACAACAAAATTAACAATGCAAACAAATGATGTTAATGGGTTCGGATCCACCCAAGTCTCCCCGACTTGTTCCCGGTGATCCTACGTCCCAACCACCCGGATCCCCTCCGGATACTTGAGTTAGAAACCCTAACTCAAGATTTCCACTATGAAATACTTGTGAAAATCCTCCACAAAAAATGTAATTTGTGACTCCCACAACCCGGGATCACAACCACACTCTCACAACCGAGAGTGAAACTTACAAATCAAATATGAAATGAAATAAGAAAACTTCTTACCGAACAAAATACCTATGCCTTGAGTATTGCTTACGAATTAGGGCAAGGATGATTTTGGGGAAGAAGTGGCACCAAACCCTAGCTCCAAGATGTAGATCAGCGATGGAGAGCTTTGGGGATATTGGTGACCTAGAATCAAGCACTTGGCTTGGAAGGCTTCACACTCAATGAATCTCTCTTTGGAAGTAAGAGTGAGGAGAGATTATTGAATGGAAAGAATGAGCTTTGAATGCACTTGGAATGATTTCTCTTGATCTCTAAACTTGCAATAATATCAGCCTTGGCAGCAATGAATGCAGCCCAACAAGTATATATAGGATAGAGGAGAGAGAGAGAGAAAAACGTTTCAATTAAAGCTCCAACGGCTCTTTTCTGAACCCAACTAGTCGGTCAAAGAACAACCACTGACCGACTAGTTCATCAACTAGTCGGTCGGTCAATTAACGTAAACCGACTAATGAGTAAACTGAGAAAAGATCAAAGTACAGACTAAGGAACTAGTCGGTCTAAGAAGAATAGCTGACCGACTAGTTTCACAACTAGTCGGTCGGTTACTCAACGTTGACCGACTAACAGATAAAACTGAAGTCTGAGAAGAATTGAACTTAGTCAGTCCAAGAACAAATGCTGACCGACTAATTCACCAACTAGTCAGTCACCAAATGAACATAGACCGACTAACAATAAACAGTAAGTATGGTGAAAAATTTGGCATGTACAGTAAACTAAACTAGTCGGTCCAAGAAGGAAAGTTGACCGACTAGTTCATCAACTAGTCGGTCGATCAATGAGCACAGACCGACTAATGATAAACAGTAGCTCAAGCTCAAATGTGCATGTTCAGGGAAAGCTCACCTAGTCGGTCACAGAAGCATCACTGACCGACTAGTTCACAAACTAGTCGGTCGGTGAGTCAACTTAGACCGACTAACTGTAAACAGTAAAGAGCTAAGAATTAACTGACAAAAACTAGTCGGTCCAAGAAGCTTGGCTGACCGACTAGATCACCATCTAGTCGGTCAGTTCTTCTTCTTGAACCAACTAACATGCACAAGAAGTCCCGAATCGAAGCGCGATGCTTCGGGAAGAATTGTATGGACTTCTACAAAGATCCTAGAGCTAAGATATGAGCGTTATGAAGAATTAAAACGTAAGACCTACTCAAGGCTTAACATTCTACGAAAGAAGCTAAAAGACTATAAATTAAACTTGACGATACCGTCTTCAATAGCTTCAATCGAATCTTCATGACTTCTAAATAGGTCCATAAGCTTCAACGAAGCTTTAGGCATACGATCACGTGCTTTGAGAAGTCTTGAGACGTCGTAATTGATATTCATGTGAATTTGACGACGATCTCCATAACTGCGCTCACAAAGTGTTAGTTCATATTATATTTATGTTTGTTCATCATCCAAAACCAAATCCGGGGAGTCCAATATCCAACATTCTCCCCCTTTTTGGTGATGACAAACCAACATAAATAATAATCAAAAATAATAATTCAAATGAAATTTACTTACTCCCCCTGCATTGATGACACATTAATTCCAATTTAAACAATAATAATTCGCATCAAGCAGACGAGTGAAGTAAATTAACTGATAATCGATTATTGAATTATTGAAATACCAAACGTAGGTTATTGAAATATCGGATTTGAAAATCCATTTATATATCTTAACTCCCCCTGAATCTAACACATCAAGTTAGATTCTTGGAGAAATGCTTTAAATTTTCATTTGGCACATCGTTATTATTATATCTCTCCCCCTTTGGCATAAGCAAAAAGAGCGGGAGGATAACAACGACAACAACAATGGCCCCAAAATAAAAAGCACGGGAGTCGTAGAATACGACGAAGGTTCAAGTGACACCAAAGAGAAAAATACCAATAGAATCAAGGCGTGTCAAAGATACCATAGTCGAAAAACCGTAAAACGAAATCATCAAAACTCAAATCAATTTAACGGATTGAGTTATGGAATATACTATCCAATATCAACTTTTCTTGGTTAATTTAGTGCATGGAAAACAATTCTATGTTTTCATAGAAGAAATTTCTATTAAACCAAGTGAATATCGTCGAGCGACGAAATCAAACATTAGAGACATAAAAATTATACATTGCACAGAATAATGAAATGTCAACAGCGATGTATTTATATATATATATAATATGAAGCAGATTACATCACCGATATACAAACCATCGATCGACTGATCGGTGCACAAAACTACATCATCACATGACAAAATATCGGAGTGTCAACAAAAAATACATCATCATCAAACATATCAAAATACATCATCAAAATGATCCAAAATACATAGCCACCCACACTATCCTACCCAACATCTCTCACAACTAGATATATCATCCAATGAGTATCATGAGAGGCCTCGGAGAAACTCAAGAGGCAGCGGGAGGACCAGAAGCAACTGCAGGCTCAGCAGGAGCAGAAGAGGTGACTGGATCAGCAGGAACGTCCGGAAGATCAGCAGGAGAGACGACTGAAGTGGCAACCTCTGAAGCAGCAACCGTAGTGGCCTCGGGAGCACCAGTCGGAGTATCCACCACAGGAGTGGTGGCAACAGGTGTGCTCTCGGGGGCACCAGCAGAAGAAGCAGCAACAGCATCACCGGAAGTGGTAGCACCAGCATCAGCAGTACCAGCAGAAGTGCCCTCGGGGGCACGAGTCGAAGCACGACAAAGATCCTCAACGTCCTCCTCAGCCATCTCATCTAACTCCTCATCCTCAGACACGGAAGGAGGAAGCTCAACACCCATAAGACGAGCCATACGGCAGACTACCTCCTCGGTACGAGCCAAGCGGGACTCGTGACGACGAAGTATCTGGAGGACATCATCCAGGGTGGCAGAGGGAGCAGCAGAGGCACTGGCAGAGGCAGGGACAGACGCTGAAGGTGTCGTCCTCTGAACGTGACGAAGCACCGCAAGAGATTTCTTGACGGCTGTCGCGTTCAGGGGAGGACCAAGGGGACGCTCATCGTCACGAGGCAACGTGACACAAAAATGACGAAATACGAGGGTCAATAAGCAAGGAAATGGGATATGAGCTGATTTATTGGACTTGCGAATACACTCGAAAGAATCAATCTTATCGAGTATAATGCGAGCCCAATTAATCGAGCTCCCCATGAAGATAGCATAAATAAGCTTCAGAAAGGGCTGGGACGGGAGAGACGAGGAGCCGTACTTGGGAAGCAAGCACGACTTCAGAATCAGATTTAGGACCCATGCATTAGGCTTGAATGATTTAGAAGGCACGCCAATCATGGCAGGAGGGATCTGATGGAAAATCTCTGAAAGGATGGTCTGATCAAGAGAAGAAATATCGTCAACCGAGATATCAGATGGAAGAAGGCCAGACGAAGAGATACCCAAAATCTCTCCTAAGATTTCCGCAGTGAGGACTATAGGAGTCCCCAAAACGGTCGTCTCAACAGAGTGGGTCTGATCGTACTGACCCCGGATCCTATTCGCATAGAAAAGCTTCACTAATCTAGGGTAGGGGTGAGGATTCGCCTTCGGGTCAAATCGAAGGTAATCGAGGAGACCCGACGACGAGAGAAGATCAGCTAACCCTATAAAGTCGCTAAACTGGACGAAATGCTCCAGAAGCAGAGGGCAATGTTCGATACGGTTGTACGCCACGAGACACAAAGGGTCATCGCGACACAACGAAATATCGACACCGCCCACCGGCATCGGACCCTTTCCCTTAGGCTTACGGGTAGACGTACGAGGGTGTGTGCTAGACTCGGGATGGATAGGAGGAGTGGGTTCCCTATGAGTCTCGGTCTCGGGGTTATACTCCGTATCGGAATCGGTAGGAGTATGGAACGAAGACTGAGAGGCAAGAATTTTGGTCTTGGGCTTAGGCTTGGGCTTAGGTTGACCTCTAGGCTTGGCGGTCGTCGTCCTCTTCTTCTTGAGAGGAGGCAAAGACGACGAAGGTTGGGTGGTCTTGGCACGACGTTTCGGAGGGGTTGGATGCTCGGGGTCCGAAGGGGTTTGGTCTACGGTCATCGGCGAGGGGCTAGATGGAGTGATCGGGATACGTGTTCTTGCCATAGTCGAAGCAAGACACGGCACAAGAAGATCAAAAGAAGAAGCCCTAGCCGAAAAAGACTTAAACCCTAAGAGCCCTAGAAACCCTAGAAACTGAGCTAACCCTAGTTCTAGGAATGGAAATCTAACCCTAGAAGGAGAAGAAATCACCTAGAAGGAGGGGCCGACGGTGGAGATCGACGGAGATGGCCGGAAAACGGCCGGAGATCGATCGAAAGACGAAGGGACAGCGAGGGGTCGGGGGTTTCGAGCTGAGGGAGAAAGAGTATTGATCGATTAGAATGAGAACAGACCGACTAAACTGAGTTTAAGTCGGTCGAGATCGCAAATGACCAAACAGTCCCTGGCACAACTAGTCGGTCACAGTTCAAGCACTGACCGACTAGATCACGATCTAGTCAGTCGGTCAATGAGCTTGAACCGACTAGTTGCAAACAGTGGCTGAGTCCAAGATTTACTGACAAGATTTAGTCGGTCTGCGTTCATTTACTGACCGACTAGATCTAAATCTAGTCGGTCGGTCACTGAACATGAACCGACTAAAAAGTCGAAATGAAGAGGAGACTCAAAAAGCATGAGTTAGTCGGTCTAAGTTCTTCTACTAACCGACTAGATTAACATCTAGTCGGTTGGTGGTTGAACTGAAACCGACTAAGAGAGTCCAAGAAGTGATAATCAAGTTCTCTCTTCAATACGCTTGGACGATATATCGCAAAACTCTCAATAATCATCTAAACTACCCCATTAAACATCGAAATCTTAAATACGACATTCAAAACATGAATTCAAGCAAAAATTCAAAAAAAAATCACATAAATTTCCGAAAGAATCCAATAAGTCTAGCATGAGCGAAATATTTCGAAATATAATAGCATTCAAGAATATTGAATGAAACATGAATCCTATATTTCGGATTCACCCATAATCCCCAATTCTCGACGCAACCGCACAAAGGAGTCCTCCTTTAGGGGTTTCGTGAAAATATCGGCGATTTGCTTTTGGGTTTCAACGTACACTAAAATGATGTCCTTTTTAGCAACATGATCATCTAAAAATGGTGTCGGACATCTATGTGTTTCGAACGGGAATGGTGTACCGGGTTCTTGGAAAGACATATTGCACTTTGGTTGTCAACCATGATAGGGCAAGTATCACAATTAATACCAAAGTCTTTAAGTGTGTGTCTCATCCAAAGAACTTGAGCACATGCGGCACCGGCGGCAATATATTCCGTCTCGGTGGTTGAAAGTGACACGGAATTTTGCTTCTTGGAAAACCAAGAGACAAGAGAATTTCTTATAAAATGGCAAGTGCCACTAGTACTTTTCCTGTCGGATTTGCATCCCGCATAATCGGCATCACTATATGAGATTAACTCATACGTGCTAGATTTTGGATAAAGTAATCCAAAATCAAGTGTATAACTTAGATAACGGAAAATACGTTTTACCGCTACTAAGTGAGACTCCTTAGGTTGAGACTGATAACGAGCACATACGCATACGGCAAACATAATATCGGGCCTACTAGCGGTAAGATAAAGTAAACTACCTATCATACCTCGATATAGACGAATGTCTACATCCTTACCGCCCGTATCCTTGTCAAGATGCGTAGTCGTGCTCATTGGAGTCTTTTTCCCGGAAGCACTCTCCATTCCAAATCGCTTAAGCAACTCCACCGTATACTTCGTTTGGTGGATGAAGATTGCATCGTCCATTTGGCGAATTTGGAGACCTAAGAAATACTTGAGCTCACCCATGTGGCTCATCTCAAATTGTTCCTTCATAACATTAGAAAACTCTTCGCAAAGAGCAAAGTTAGTAGCACCGAAAATGATATCATCAACATATATTTGAACTAAAATTATATCATTATTCGCATGCTTAACAAAAAGTGTAGAATCGGCTTCTCCCATTTTAAAATTCAAATCCAAAAGAAAATTCTTTAGGCGATCATACCAAGCTCGATGAGCTTGTCTCAAACCGTAAAGTGCTTTCTTTAGTTTAAAAACATGATTTGGAAATTTTTCATTTATGAAGCCCGGAGGTTGAGAAACGTAAACTTCCTCAACGACATCTCCGTTTAAAAATGCACTTTTAACATCCATTTGAAATAATTTAAAATCCTTATGGCATGCAAAAGACAATAATAATCTAATCGATTCTAATCTAGCTACCGGAGCGAAGGATTCTTCGAAATCAATACCTTCCTCTTGTCGATAGCCTTGAGCAACTAACCGAGCTTTGTTCCGGACGACGACTTGGTTTTCGTCGGTTTTGTTCTTGAAGATCCACTTTGTCCCTATGACGGTGTGGTTCTTCGATGGCAATGGAACAAGCTCCCAAACTTCATTCCTCTCGAATTGAATGAGCTCCTCCTCCATGGCTAAGATCCAAGCGTTATCTTCGCATGCTTCATTAACATTCTTTGGCTCTATCGAGGAGGCAAAGGCACAATGAGCGAAGTAGTTCACTTGCGATCTCGTCTTGACACTATCATAGATATTGCCAATGACTTGCTCATGAGGATGGTCACGAACGGTATGAAGCCGTTTGGGAATACCTTGGTCACTAGGAACATTCTCAACAACTTCATTAGTTGGGTTAGTCTCAATAGAATCAATAGAATTATTAGACTTAGAATTATCAAACGAATCACATAAAACATCCAAAGAATCATTATCATTTGAAATTCTAGTTGGAACAAATCCTTCATTAAAAGAGACATGAAGCGACTCCTCGATCGTTGAGGTTCGTTTGTTGAATATCCGGTAGGCTTTGCTACGCGAAGAATATCCAACAAAAATCCCCTCATCGGATCTTGGATCGAATTTGTCCAAACTACCATACGTGTTCTTAATAAAACATTTCGAACCAAAAACACGAAAATGTTTAACTTGAGGCAACCTACCAAACAACAATTCATAACAAGTTTGTTTAGTGCCGGGCCTCAAAAGTATTCTATTAAACACATAGCAAGCGGTGTGTACCGCTTCCGCCCAAAATTGATGGCCAAGTTGGCTATCATCAAGCATAGTGCGAGCACACTCCACTAGCGTCCTATTCTTTCTCTCAACTACACCATTTTGAGGAGGTGCACGAGGGAAAGAGAAGGTGTGTGTAATACCAACTTCATCACAAAATGTCTCAAAAGACTCATTCTCAAATTCACCTCCATGATCACTACGAATAGTGACAATGGTGGTTCCTAAGAGATTTTGTACTTTCTTAACAAAAATTGTGAAGTTTTCAAAAGCTTCATTTTTATTACATAATGAAAATACCCATGTAAATCTCGAATAGTCATCTACGATGACAAGTCCATATCTTGCATTTCCTAAGGAAGCAACTCTAGTTGGCCCAAATAAGTCTAGATGTAATAGCTCTAGTGGCCGTTTAGTAGAAATGCTTTTCTTAGGTTTAAATGAAGATTTAGGAAGCTTGCCACGTTGACAACAATCACAAAAACTTTTCTTTTCAAACACAAGCTTCGGAAAACCTTTAATGGAATTTAATTTTGAAAGCTTATATAGTGTTCCAAAGTTCACATGTCCAAAGCGTCGATGCCATAAGTGTTGTTCACTTGTGTTGGCAACGAGACATTGTTCATAAGACTTAGGAAGATCCAAAATATAAATATCTTTATGACGAGTGCCGGAAAATAATAATTTATCATTATCTTTTCTTAAAATATGACACAATCCTTTCGCAAAGCTAACTTTGTAACCTTTGTCACAAAGTTGGCTTATTGAAATAAGATTATGATTTAAACCATTAACAAGATAAACATCACTAATTAAGGGTTTAGATGGGTTACCCACTTTACCAACACCTATGATGGTTCCGCTCTCGTTGCCTCCAAATACGACGCGGTTTCCATTTGCTATGGGAACCACTCCGGAGAGCAAACTAGCGTCACCCGTCATGTGTTTTGAACACCCGCTATCGAGTATCCAATTTCCCTTGGAGCTAAATTTAAATTTGTTGCTCCTTTTCTTTTTCTTTTCCTTGAGTACCTAAAGATAGAGAATTTCATATCATGGTACCCAAGGTCATTGGGTCCAAAAGATTAGACCTTTGGAAGCCAAGTCCAATTGGACTTAGACTTCCCCACATAATTTCTACTATACACAACATCCGAAAAATAAGCATTCATATACATTTGTTTTTCGTCCATGCTTGTGTCCTTTGGGCTCCAAATTGTGAAAATCTTGGGAACCCTCATCCTATTGGGTGCATGCATTCTATGTTGATTTCTACGTGATGCATGTTGTGGATAGGCATAAGGAACATGATGGAATGGTGCACGACGATAATTATTTATATGATGTTGTGGGTGAACATATGCATGTGTGGGAACACGTGCGTGAGGGTGTCTCACATGGTGTGCACGTGCTCGAGAATGTGTTGCATAAAAATCATCATATGTGTGAGACGGTGGAGTAGGACGTGTGTTCCTACGTGGCATGGTATTGGTGTACATATAAGCATGCCCCTTCTTTGGAGGTCCACCTAAAGTGGGTTTCTTTCCAAAAGAGGATGTGAACGAGGTGGAAGCACCATTGGTAGATGAACTACCAATAGAGTGTTTGCTACCACTCGTAGAGTCACCGGAAGTTGGCCTAACAAAGGTAGTGGCCGATTTGGATGGACATCCCATCGTATACCCCAAACCAATGTGGTGATTGGCCGGAAGTAAGTCACTTAGGATTTTATCCAAATGGTCCTTACCCTTATTGAATCTATTGATTCAGCCTAATGTGTTCTCATATTTCTCTTTGAGAGAATGCATAAAAGTATCCAAGTTGGATACTTGCGATGTGAGCACATAAACACGAGATTTAAGATTCTCGTTCTCAATACTCAAAGTTGAGTTTTGAGAAGTTAAATCCGCAATCCTATGTTCTTCCGGATCATCAATGCTAACATGTTCAAGTTTAGATTTGAGATTAATAATCTCATTTCTCAACTCTTCAACAACGGTGTCGTTGTTGGTGATGATAGTCTTAGGCGAGGTTTGAATGCTAGCTAGGTCATCTTTTACCTTAGTATATCTATTTACTAATTTAGTGTATTTTGATCATAATTGAGAGTTAGCATTCTTAAGATCATCCATAGTTACCTCATCGTTGCCTTCGTCATCACTATCATCGGAAGAGGAGGATCCTTGATCATGCTCCTCTCTTGCCATGAAGCACATATGCGCTTGCTCCACTTGATCATCGTCCGACTCTCCGCTTGAAGAATCCTCGGAGTCGGTGAATGTTGCTCCGACAAGTCCCTTCTTGTACCCCTTTTTGTACTTCTTGGACTTATCGAATTTTGGCGCCTTCCACTTCTCATTTTGTTTGTTGAGAGGACACTCCGCTTTCATGTGTCCTGGCTTATTGCACTTGAAACACAAAGGAGAGGAAGAGGCCTTAGAAGAACCAAATTTAGCTTTGTTCTTATAGTTACCTTTTCGGAAGAAACGGTTGAACTTCTTGGCCATGAGTGCCATGGACTCCAAGTCCAACTCGTTTTCCGAGTCTTCATCATCGGTTGATGTGGATGTCGATGGAGCGGCCTTGAAAGCAATAGCCTTCTTCTTTGGCTCGTCTTGCTTTAGGTAGGACTTCATCTTTTCCTGCAATTTGAGCTTGCTATCCTTGCGTACCTCGTATGACATTAAAGTCCCCATTAGTTGAACTACGGTGTACTTATTCATGTCATTACCTTCCTCGATGGCGAAGGTATGCTTTTCCCAAGAAGAAGGAAGTCCTTCGATAAGCTTCGAACACTTCTCCTTTTGGGTGTAGGATTTGCCGAGAGCCTCTAACTCGTTTATGATGTCGACGAAGCGAGCGTAATACTCCTTCATCTTCTCGCCCTGTTGCATATGAAACATTTCGTAATCTTTGTTTACAACTACGAGTTTAGAGTCTCTTACCCGACTCGTCCCTTCATGAAGAATGAGGAGGGAGTTCCAAATTTGATATGCACTCTTACATGTGCATATCTTATTGAAGTCCTCGGGCTCCAAAGCGCATTGCAAGGCGTTCATTGCCTTGGCATTGCTTACCTCCGCGGCGACCTCCGCGGTTGTCCATTTCTCGAAGTCTTCTTCTACGGGCTCGATGTATTCCTTCATTGTAGTCCTCCATAAGGATGCACTCTGGAGGAAGGTTTCCATCCGGCATTTCCAGTACCCGTAATTGGTACCGTTGAAGAATGGAGGCCTCGTAGAGGAATGTCCTTCCATCACCGAAGATGCTCCTTCACGGTTCCTGAAGGTGTCATAGTTGGAAGGTGGACGCACGGTCTTGTTGTCGTTGGCAGACATAGCTAAGTATCTGGCTTTGATACCAAATGTAATGCCCTACCAGCTACTGCACAAGTACTAGAGGGGGGGTGAATAGTACTTTAAAATAATAAGGAGTATAATTCCAAATTAAATTGCAAACAACTACCAAATCAATTTGCGGAAGCTTAAATTGAATGACAACAACAAAATTAACAATGCAAACAAATGATGTTAATGGGTTCGGATCCACCCAAGTCTCCCCGACTTGTTCCCGGTGATCCTACGTCCCAACCACCCGGATCCCCTCCGGATACTTGAGTTAGAAACCCTAACTCAAGATTTCCACTATGAAATACTTGTGAAAATCCTCCACAAGTCAAATCATACAAAATGTAATTTGTGACTCCCACAACCCGGGATCACAACCACACTCTCACAACCAAGAGTGAAACTTACAAATCAAATATGAAATGAAATAAGAAAACTTCTTACCGAACAAAATACCTATGCCTTGAGTATTGCTTACGAATTAGGGCAAGGATGATTTTGGGGAAGAAGTGGCACCAAACCCTAGCACCAAGATGTAGATCAGCGATGGAGAGCTTTGGGGATGTTGGTGACCTAGAATCAAGCACTTGGCTTGGAAGGCTTCACACTCAATGAATCTCTCTTTGGAAGTAAGAGTGAGGAGAGATTATTGAATGGAAAGAATGAGCTTTGAATGCACTTGGAATGATTTCTCTTGATCTCTAAACTTGCAATAATATCAGCCTTGGCAGCAATGAATGCAGCCCAACAAGTATATATAGGATAGAGGAGAGAGAGAGAGAAAAACGTTTCAATTAAAGCTCCAACGGCTCTTTTCTGAACCCAACTAGTCGGTCAAAGAACAACCACTGACCGACTAGTTCATCAACTAGTCGGTCGGTCAATTAACGTAAACCGACTAATGAGTAAACTGAGAAAAGATCAAAGTACAGACTAAGGAACTAGTCGGTCTAAGAAGAATAGCTGACCGACTAGTTTCACAACTAGTCGGTCGGTTACTCAACGTTGACCGACTAACAGATAAAACTGAAGTCTGAGAAGAATTGAACTTAGTCGGTCCAAGAACAAATGTTGACCGACTAATTCACCAACTAGTCGGTCACCAAATGAACATAGACCGACTAACAATAAACAGTAAGTATGGTGAAAAATTTGGCATGTACAGTAAACTAAACTAGTCGGTCCAAGAAGGAAAGTTGACCGACTAGTTCATCAACTAGTCGGTCGATCAATGAGCACAGACCGACTAATGATAAACAGTAGCTCAAGCTCAAATGTGCATGTTCAGGGAAAGCTCACCTAGTCGGTCACAGAAGCATCACTGACCGACTAGTTCACAAACTAGTCGGTCGGTGAGTCAACTTAGACCGACTAACTGTAAACAGTAAAGAGCTAAGAATTAACTGACAAAAACTAGTCGGTCCAAGAAGCTTGGCTGACCGACTAGATCACCATCTAGTCGGTCAGTTCTTCTTCTTGAACCAACTAACATGCACAAGAAGTCCCGAATCGAAGCGCGATGCTTCGGGAAGAATTGTATGGACTTCTACAAAGATCCTAGAGCTAAGATATGAGCGTTATGAAGAATTAAAACGTAAGACCTACTCAAGGCTTAACATTCTACGAAAGAAGCTAAAAGACTATAAATTAAACTTGACGATACCGTCTTCAATAGCTTCAATCGAATCTTCATGACTTCTAAATAGGTCCATAAGCTTCAACGAAGCTTTAGGCATACGATCACGTGCTTTGAGAAGTCTTGAGACGTCGTAATTGATATTCATGTGAATTTGACGACGATCTCCATAACTGCGCTCACAAAGTGTTAGTTCATATTATATTTATGTTTGTTCATCATCCAAAACCAAATCCGGGGAGTCCAATATCCAACATCACTGACCGACTAGTTCATCAACTAGTCTGTCGGTGAGTCAACGTAGACCGACTAACTGTAAACAGTAAAGAGCTTAGAAATGAAGGAGGCAAACTAGTCGGTTCAAGAAGCTTTGCTGACCGACTAGATCACCATCTAGTCGGTTGGTTCTTCTTCTTGAACCAACTAACATGCATAAGAAGTCACGAAACGAAGCGCGAAGCTTCGGGAAAGTTTGTATGGACTTCTACTAAGATCCTAGATCTAAGATATGAGCGTTATGAAGATTAAAACGTAAGACCTACTCAAGGCTTAACATTCTACGAAACGAAGCTAGAAGACTATAAATTAAACTTGACGAACCGTCTTCGAAAGCTTCGATCGAATCTTCATGACTTCAATAATGGTCCAAAAGCTTCAATGAAGCTTTAGGCATACGATCACGCGCTTTGAGATGTCTTGAGACGTCGCTTTGGATGTTCATATGAATTTGGCGACGATCTCCATAACTGCGCTCACAAAGAGTTAGTTCACGATATATTTATGTTTGTTCATTATCCAAAACCAAATCCGGGGAGTCCAATACTCAACATTCTTCCCCTTTTTGGTGATGACAAACCAACATAAATAATAATAAAAAATAATGATTCAAATGAAATTTACTTACTCCCCCTGCATTGATGACACGTTAATCTCAAAATTAAATAATAATCATACACATCAAGCAGACGAGTAAAATATAAAATGTGAATCAATTATTGAAATTTAGGAATTGAAATCCATTTTTATATCTTAACTCCCCCTAAATCTAACATATCAAATTAGATTCTTGGACAAATGCTTAAATTATCATTTAGCTCATCGTCATTATTATATCTCTCCCCCTTTGGCATAAGCAAAAAGAGCGGGAGATCAACGACAACAATGGCTAAAAACTAAAAGCACGGGAGTCGTAGAATACGACCAAGGTCCTAATGACACCAAAGCAAAATACGAATTAAATCAAAGCGTGTCAATGAGACCAAAGTCAAAAATCGATAAATAAAATCATCAAAACTCAAATTAATTTTACGAATTGAGTTATGGAATATACTCTCCAATATCAACATTCTTGGTTAATTTAGTGCATGGAAAACAATTCTATGTTTTCATAGAAATAATTTCTATTTAACCAAGTTATTATCGTCGAGCAACGAAATCAAACATCAGAGACATAAAAAGAATATAATGTGCACAAGAGAATGAAATGTCAACATCGATGTATATATATATGTGAAGCATGAGTACATCAAAATGATACATCGACAACATACATAAACGATCCTCAGATCGAGGCACAAAATACATCATATCACACAGCTGATATCAGAGTATCACAAAACATACAAAAATCTCAAAACATCATATGAGATACATCAAAATACATCCAAAAATATCAAAAATCATAACCACCCACACTATCCTACCCAAACTCTCTCACACTACATAAATCATCCAATGTGCACTAAGAGAGTCCTCAGAGAAGCTCAGGAGGCAGCGGGAGGATCTGCAGAAGCAGCAGGCTCTGCAGCAGGAGTGGTGGTCACCGGATCAGCAGAAGTGTCCACGGGAGCGACAGGAGTGGCCTCGGGAGCACCAGTCGAAGTATCCACCACAGGAACAGTGACAACAGGAGTACTCTCGGGGTCACCGACAGAAGCAGCAGCTGCACCGGACGACGTACCCTCAAGGGCACGAGCAGCAGCAGCACGAGCAAGCTCCTCGATCTCATCCTCATCCAACTCATCCTCGTCAGAAACTGACAGAGGGATATCAATCCCCAAGTGAGCTACGATGCGAGCGAGAATCTCCTCAGAACGAGCGCAACGAGACTCCACACGTTTCAACGAACGTGCAAGCTCAGCAAGTATGGGAGAGGGAGCAGGAGCAGCTGAAGCAGACGGTGTCGTCCTCTGAACGTGACGAAGCGTCGCAAGAGACTTCTTGACGACCGTCGCATTCAGAGGGGGACCGAGGGGACGCTCATCATCAGAAGGAAGAGGGACACAAAAGTGACGGAATACGAGTGTCACAAGGCAGGGATATGGGATGTGAGCAGATTTCGTGGACTTTCGGATACACTCGAAAGAATCCATCTTATCGAGAATGATCCTAGCCCAGTTAATCTCGCTCCCCATGAAGATGGCGTAAATCAGTTTGAGGAATGGCTGGGATGGCAAGGAGGATGAGCCGTACTTCGGAAGGAGGCACGACGTCAAGATCAGATTTAGGACCCAGCCATTCGGCTTAAATGACTTCGAGGGGACGCCAATCATGGCGGGAGGGATAACATGGAAAATCTCAGAAAGCATGACCTGGTCAAGGGAAGAAATGTCATCGACGGAGATATCGGAAGGGAGGAGGCCAGACAAGGAGCAACCAATCAACTCCCCTAAGATTTCTACCGTGAGGACAATCGGTGTCCCCAAGACAGTCGTCTCAATGGAGTGGGTCTCGTCGTACTGACCCCGGACACGGTTCACATAAAATAGCTTGACAAGACGAGGGTATGGATGTGGATTCGCCTTAGGGTCATATCGAAGATAATCGATAAGACCGCTAGACAAAAGAAGATCAGCTAGGCCTGGGAAGTCAGAGAACTGTACGAAGTGCTCCAACAGCAGCGGACAATGCTCAATACGGTTGTAAGCCGCGAGACACAAAGGGTCGTCATGACACAACGAAATATCGACACCGCCAACTGGCATCGGAGCCTTTCCCTTAGGCTGACGGGTACTAGGAGTCGGACGGGAGCTAGACGTCAGACGAGTGCTAGACCTAGGAGGAGGAGTAGGAGCCCTATCGGTAGGCTCGGACTCGGGAATATATTTCGTGTCGGAATCATCGGGAGGAGTGGGAGCACGGAATGAAGCTGGGGAAACGAGTTCCTTCCTAGACTTGGGTTGTGATCGGGGCTTGGCGATCGTCGTCCTCTTCTTCTTAAGAGGAGGCGACGACGACGATGGATGGGTGGATTTAGATTGACGTTTGGGTTGCGAGGGTTCCCTAGGAGGTGACTCTACGGTCATAGGGGACGGGCTCGAGGGATCGATCGGAATACGTGTTCTCGCCATAAGCGCGATGAGACACGAGCAAATAACTAGTAATCGAAAGATCTGAAACCTTAAACACAAACCCTAGAACTGAGTGAACTAGACACCCTAACCTAAGTGCTGAAAACAAGGTGAAAAACGAGGAACCCTAGGTCTAAAGGCTGAGAGGGAGGATACCTAGGAGGAGAGGGAGTGATCCTCGGCCGGAGATGGTCAGAAAGAT
Organism: Scilla litardierei; assembly: GCA_030789695.1. NCBI lineage: Eukaryota > Viridiplantae > Streptophyta > Magnoliopsida > Asparagales > Asparagaceae > Scilla > Scilla litardierei. The sequence continues at coordinate 626,459,908 of CM061142.1, forward strand.
GGCCGGAGATCGACGGACAGCGGCAAAGGAAGAGGGGAAGACGAGGGGTTTTTGGCTGAGAGATGGAATTCGCACCGACTAAAATGAGGAATAGTCGGTTAGAAAAAGATTTAAGTCGATCGGAATGCGAGAAGACCAAGCAGTCCCTGAGCACTTAGTCGGTCAGAGTTCAAGCACTGACCGACTAGATGACCATCTAGTCGGTCGGCCAATGAGCTTGAACCGACTAAGTGCAAACAGTAACTGAAGCCAAATCTAGGGCTTGAGTTAGTCGGTCTGAGTTCATTCACTGACCGACTAGATGATGATCTAGTCGGTCGGTCAATGAACATGAATCGACTAACAGAGTTCAAAAATTTTAGAATTTGAAAATTTGAGTTCTCTCCTAATCGCACTTGAACGAAACATCGTAAAACTCTCATTAATCATTATACTACTCCATTAATCATCGAAAATCTTAAATTTGATGTTCAAGAATAAATCGAGCGAAAATTCCAAAAATTCAACAAAAATTCAGAAAATTCCAATAAATCTAGCATGTGCAAATATAACGAAATTTAATAGCATGCAAGATTATTGAATAAAATATGAATCCTAAATCTCGGATTCACCCATAATCCCCAATTCTCGACGCAACCGCACAAAGGAGTCTTCCTTTAGGGGTTTCGTGAAAATATCGACGATTTGCTTCTGGGTTTCAACGTACACTAATATGATGTCCTTTTTAGCAACATGATCATCTAAGAAATGGTGACGGACATCTATGTGTTTCGAACGGGAATGGTGTATCTGATTCTTAGAGAGACATATTGCACTTTGGTTGTCTACCATGATAGGGCAAGTATCACAGTTTATACCAAAGTCTTTAAGAGTGTGTCTCATCCAAAGAACCTGAGCACACGCGGCACCGGCGGCAATATATTCCACCTCGGTGGTTGAAAGTGATATGGAATTCTGCTTCTTGGAAAACCAAGAGACAAGAGAATTTCCTATAAAATGGCAAGTGCCACTAGTACTTTTCCTGTCGGATTTGCATCCCGCATAATCTGCGTCACTATATGAGATTAACTCATTTGTGCTAGATTTTGGATAAAGTAATCCAAAATCAAGTGTGTAACTTAAATAACAGAAAATACGTTTTACCGCTACTAAGTGAGATTCCTTAGGTTGAGACTGATAACGAGCACATACACATACGGCAAACATTATATCGGGCCTACTTGCGGTAAGATAAAGTAAACTACCTATCATACCTCGATATAGACGAATGTCTACATCTTTACCACCCGTATCCTTATCAAGATGCGTAGTAGTGCTCATTGGAGTCTTCTTCCCGGAGGCATTCTCCATTCCAAATCGCTTTAGCAACTCCACCGTGTACTTCGTTTGGTGGATGAAGATTGCATCGTTCATTTGGCGAATTTGGAGACCTAAGAAATATTTGAGCTCACCCATGTGGCTCATCTCAAATTGATCCTTCATCACATTAGAAAACTCTTCGCAAAGAGCGAAGTTAGTAGCACCGAAAATGATATCATCAACATAAATTTGAACTAAAATTATATCATTATTCGAATACTTAACAAATAATGTGGAATTAACTTCTCCCATTTTAACACCTAAATCCAAAAGAAAATTCTTTAAACGGTCATACCAAGCTCGAGGAGCTTGTCTCAAACCGTAAAGTGCTTTCTTAAGTTTGAAAACATGATTTGGAAATTTTTCATTTATAAAACCCGGAGGTTGAGAACCATAAACTTCCTCAACAACATCTCTGTTTAAAAACACACTTTTAACATCCATTTGAAAGAGTTTAAAATCTTTATGGCATGCAAAAGATAACAATAATCTAGTTGATTCTAATCTAGCTACCGGAGCAAAGGATTCTTCGAAATCAATACCTTCCTCTTGCCGATAGCCTTGAGCTACAAACCAAGCTTTGTTCCAGACGACGATTTGGTTTTCGTCGGTCTTGTTCTTGAAAATCCACTTCGTTCCTATAACGGTGTGGTTCTTTGATGGCAATGGAACAAGCTCCCAAACTTCATTCCTCTCGAATTGAATGAGTTCCTCCTCCATGGCTAGGATCCAAGCACTATCTTCGCACGCTTCATTAATATTCTTTGGCTCTATCGAGGAGGCAAAGGCACAATGGGCGAAGTAGTTGACTTGAGATCTTGTCTTGACACTATCAAGGATATTGCCAATGACTTGCTCATGAGGATGGTCACGAACGGTATGAAGCCGTTTGGGAATTCCCTGATGACTAGGAACATTCTCAAAAACTCATTAGTAGGGTTAGTATCAATAGAATCAATAGAATCAGAATTACCAATAGAATCACATAAGACATCCATGGAGTCATCATCATTAGTAATTCTAGTAGGGACAAAACCTTCATTAAATGAGACATGAAGTGATTCCTCGATCGTTGAGGTTCGTTTGTTGTATATCCGGTAGGCTTTGCTACGGGAGGAATATCCAACAAATATCCACTCATCGGATCTTGGATCAAATTTGTCCAAACTACCATACGTGTTTTTAATAAAACATTTTGCACCGAAAATACGAAAATGTTTAACTTGAGGCAACCTACCAAACAACAATTCATAACAAGTTTGTTTAGTGCCGGGCCTCAAAAGTATCCTATTAAACACATAGCAAGCGGTATGTACCGCTTCCGCCCAAAATTGATAGCCAAGTTGGCTATCATCAAGCATAGTGCGAGCACATTCCACTAGCGTCCTATTCTTTCTCTCAACAACACCATTTTGAGGAGGTGCGCGAGGGAATGAAAAGGTGTGTGTAATACCAACTTCATCACAAAAGTTTGAGAAAGATTCATTCTCAAATTCCCCTCCATGATCACTACGAATAGTGACAATGGTGGTTTCAATGAGATTTTGTACTTTCTTAACAAATATTGTGAAGTTTTCAAAAGCATCATTTTTATTACTTAAGGAAAATACCCAAGTAAATCTAGAAAAGTCATCAACTATGACAAGTCCATATCGTGCATTACCTAATGAAGCAACTCTAGTTGGCCCAAATAAATCTAGAAGTAATAGCTCTAGAGGCCGCTTAGAAGAAATGCTTTTCTTAGGTTTAAATGAAGATTTTGGAAGCTTGTCTCGTTGACACGAGTCACAAAAGCTTTTCTTTTGAAAGACTAGCTTAGGGAAGCCTCTAATAGAATTTAACTTGGAAAGCTTAAAAAGCGTTCCAAACTTCACATGACCAAAACGTCGATGCCATAAGTGTTGTTCACTTGTGTTGGCAATAAGACAATGTTCATGTGATCTTGGACGATCTAGGATGTATATATCCTTATGGCGTGTGCCGGAAAACAATAATTCATTATTATATTTTCTTAAAATATGGCACATTCCTTTCGCAAAGCTACCTTTGTAACCTTTGTCACAAAGTTGGCTTATTGAAATAAGATTGTGGTTTAATCCTTTAACAAGGTAAACATCACATATAAGTGGTTTAGAAGGATTACCCACTTTTCCAACACCTATGATGGTTCCGCTCTCGTTGCCTCCAAAGACTACCCGGTTTCCATTTGCAATGGGCACCACTCCGAAGAGTAATTGAGCGTCACCCGTCATGTGTTTTGAACACCCGCTATCGAGTATCCAATTATTCTTGGAGCCAAATTTTGATTTGTTGCTCCGTACCTTTTTCTTTCTCTTGAGTACCTAAAGATAGAAAATATCGTATCATGGTACCCAAGGTCATTGGGTCCTATAGATTAGACCTTTGGAAGCCAAGTCCAATTGGACTTAGACTTCCCCACATAATTATCATTATGAACGACATTCATAAAATAAGAATTCATATACACTTGTTTTTCATTCATGTTTGTGTCCTTCGGGCTCCAAATAGTGAAGATTTTGGGAGCCCTAATCCTATTGGGAGCATGCATGCGTTGTTGATTTCTACGTGATGCATGTCGTGGATAGGCATAAGGCACATGATGAAATTGTGCATGATGATATTTATTCATACGATGATGTGGGTGAACATATGCATGTGGAGGAACACGTGCGTGAGGGTGTCTCACATGGTGTGCACGTGCCCGTGGATGTGTAGCATAAAAATCATCATATGTGTGAGCCGGTGGAGTAGGACGTGTGTTCCTACATGGCATGGTATTTGTGTACATGTAAGCATGACCCTTCTTTGGAGGTCCACCCAAAGTGGGTTTCTTTCCAAAAGAGGGTGTGTACGAGGTGGAAGCACCATTGGTAGTTGAACTACCAATAGAGTGTTTGCTACCACTCGTTGAGTCACCGGATGTTGGCCTAACAAAGGTAGTGGCCGATTTGGATGAACTTCTCATCTTATACCCCAAGCCAATGTGGTGATTGATCGGAAGTAAGTCATTTAGGATGTTATCCAAATGGTCCTTACCCTTATTGAATTTATTAATTCGGCCTAATGTACACTCATATTTCTCGGTGAGAGAATGTATCGAAGCATCCAAAGTGGATACTTGCGATGTGAGTGCATAAACACGAGATTTGAGATTCTCATTCTCGATACTCAAAGTTGAGTTCCGAGAAGTCAAATCCGATATCTCATGTTCATCCGAATCCTCAATATGAACATGTTCAATTTGAGACTTGAGATTTACAATCTCATTTCTCAAACCTTCAACAACGGTGTCGTTGTTGGTGATGATAGGTTTAGGCGAGGTTTGGATGCTAGCTAAATCATCTTTTACTTTAGTATATCTATTTACTAATTTAGTGTATTTAGACCATAATTGCTCATTAGTATTTCTAAGGTCATCCATTGTTACCTCATCGCCTTCATTGTCGCTATCATCGGAGGAGGAATCTTTATCTTGCTCATCTCTAGCCATGAAGCACGTGTGTGCTTGCTCTACTTGCTCATCATCCGACTCTCCGCTTGAGGAATCCTCGGAGTCGGTGAATGTCCCGACAAGCCCCTTTTTGTACCCTTTCTTGTACTTCTTGGACTTGTCGAACTTTGGCACCTTCCACTTCTCCTTGTGTTTGTTTTGAGGACACTCCGCTTTCATGTGTCCTGGCTTGTTGCATTTGAAACACAAAGGAGAGGAGGCGTTAGTAGAACTAAACTTCGATTTGTTTTTGAAGTTACCTTTCCGGAAGAACCGGTTGAACTTCTTTGCCATGAGAGCAATAGATTCCAAGTCCAACTCTTCTTCCGATTCTTCATCATCGGTAGATGTTGATGTTGATGGAGCGGCCTTGAAAGCGATAGCCTTTTTCTTTGGCTCGTCTTGCTTCAAGTAGGACTTCATCTTGTCCTGCAACTTCATCTTGCTATCCTTGCGTACCTCATACGACATCAAGGTACCCATTAGTTGAACAACGGTATATGTTTTCATGTCATTACCTTTCTCGATGGCGAAGGTATGTTTCTCCCAACAAGAAGGAAGTCCATCGATGATCTTCGAGACTTTCTCCTTTTGGGTGTAGGTCTTACCAAGAGCCTCCAACTCGTTTGTGATGTCGACGAAGCGAGCATAGTACTCCTTCATCTTCTCACCCTGTAGCATATGAAATAATTCGTAATCTTTATTAACAACTACGAGTTTAGAGTCTCTTACCCTACTCGTTCCTTCATGCAAGATGAGGAGGGAGTTTCATATTTGATATGCACTCTTACATGTGCATATCTTATTGAAATCCTCGGGCTCCAAAGCACATTGCAAGGCGTTCATTGCCTTGGCATTGCTTACCTCCGCGACGACCTCCGCGGTAGTCCACTTCTCGAAATCTTCTTCGGCGGGCTCGACATACTCCTTCATCGTGGCTCTCCATAGTGAAGCACTCTGGAGGAAAGTTTCCATCCGGCATTTCCAGTACCCGTAGTTGGTACCGTTGAAGAAGGGAGGCCTCGTTGAGGAGTGTCCTTCCATCACCGAAGAAGCTCCTTCACGGTTCCTGAAGGTGCTGTAGTCTGAAGGTGGACGAATGGTCTTGTTGTCGTTGGCAGACATAGCTAGGTACTTGGCTCTGATACCAAATGTAATGCCCTACGTAGCTACTGCACAAGTACTAGAGGGGGGGTGAATAGTACTTTAAAATAATTAAGAAGATAATTCCTAATTATCTTGCAAACTCTACCAATCAATGCGGAAATGCGGAAATGTAAATGTAGACAACAAAGAAGACAATCACAAACAAGCAATTTAACGGGTTCGGATCTACCCAAGTCTCCCCGACTTGTTCCCGGTGATCCTACGTCCCAACCACCCGGATCCCCTCCGGATACTTGAGTTAGAAACCCTAACTCAAGATTTGCACTATGAAATACTTGTAGAAAATCTCTACAAAGTCAAATCATACACAAATGAAATTATGACTCCCACAACCCGGGATCACAAACAAACTCTCACAACCGAGAGTAAAACACTGACAATAATGAAGTAAATGAAATACGAAATTTCTTACCGACAAAATCCTATGCATTGAGTATAACTTACGATTTAGGGCAAAACGGATTTTGGGGAAGAAGAAGGCACCAAACCCTAGCTCCAAGATGTAGATCAACGATGGAGAGCTATGAGGTTGTTGGTGACCTAAAATCAAGCACTTGGCTTGGAAGGCTCACAATCAATGAATCTCTCTTTTGAAATAAGAGTGAGGGAGAGATTCAAGATGAGAAATGAATGAGCTTTGAATGAGATTGAATGCTTCTCTTTTGATCTCTAAACTTCTCTTAATATCAGCCTTGAGTGCAATGAATGCAGCACTCCAAGTATTTATAGGATAGAGGAAAGAAAGAGCAAGAATCGTGGCATTTAATGCTCCAACGGCTCTATTCTGAAGCGAACTAGTCGGTCAAAGAAGGACCACTGACCGACTAGTTCATCAACTAGTCGGTCGGTCAAACAGCATGAACCGACTAAGAGATGAACAGTGAATAGATGAAGTTCAGACTTAAAGAACTAGTCGGTCCAAGAAGACTTGCCAACCGACTAGTTTCACAAATAGTCGGTCGGTGAGTAAACTTAGACCGACTAAGAGATAAAACAAATAGTCTGAGTACAAATTGATTTAGTCGGTCCAAGAACAAATATTGACCGACTAGTTCATCAACTAGTCGGTCGCCAAATGTACATAGACCGACTAACGATAAACAGTAACTTGGCATGTACAGGGAAAGCTCAACTAGTCAGTCTAAGAAGGATCACTGACCGACTAGTTCATCAACTAGTCAGTCGGTGAGTCAACGTAGACCGACTAACTGTAAACAGTAAAGAGCTTAGAAATGAAGGAGGCAAACTAGTCGGTTCAAGAAGCTTTGCTGACCGACTAGATCACCATCTAGTCGGTTGGTTCTTCTTCTTGAACCAACTAACATGCACAAGAAGTCGTGAAACGAAGCGCGAAGCTTCGGGAAAGTTCGTATGGACTTCTACTATGATCCTAGCTCTAAGATATGAGCGTTATGAAGATTAAAACGTAAGACCTACTCAAGGCTTAATATTCTACGAAACGAAGCTAGAAGACTATAAATTAAACTTGACGAACCGTCTTCGAAAGCTTCGATCGAATCTTCATGACTTCAATAATGGTCCAAAAGCTTCAACGAAGCATTAGGCATACGATCACGCGCTTTGAGAAGTCTTGAGACGTCGCTTTGGATGTTCATATGAATTTGGCGATGATCTCCATAACTGCGCTCACAAAGAGTTAGTTCACGATATATTTATGTTTGTTCATTATCCAAAACCAAATCCGGGGAGTCCAATACTCAACAATAACCTGCGGAGAATAAGGCACTCTCCTAGCAGAGAGAGCGATCCTTTATACAGATAACCTGCGGGGAGTAAGGCACTCTCCTAGCAGAGAGAGTGATCCTTTGTACGGATAACCTACGGGGATTAAGGCACTCTCCTGGAAGAGAGAGTGATCCTTTGTACAGATAACTTACGGGGAATAAGGCACCCTCCTAGCAGAGAGAGTGATCCTTTGTACGGAATTGCCTTGATCACTTGGGGTGGGGTTGGGTTGAGCGGTCGCAAGGTTTAGAGGGTTTGGCCGCCCTCTAACCTTAAGGCGTGAACCCTAAAGACACACACAGTCTTGTCTTGTCTTGTAGCCGGTAGCACATGTTACGGCCATTGCTATGCCATGTTTACTTTCTTGCACCGTCTTTTACTTTCCTGCCATGTTTACATAAATTGCCATGTTGTTGCTTCTCATAACCTGCCATGTAAAAACATTTAATAACTGTCTTTAAATTCCATTTACCTTGCAGTAGAGTCTTTTTTACATTTCAGTTGTAGACTCTGCCTGACATATAACTTCTCTTCTCTTGGGTGTTTGTATGTCAGGTACTGAGATAGAGTACGCAGACGAGGAGATAGTACATAAGGACTTGGAGCAGGAGGACACTGCTCAGGAGTACGATCCGGACGAGGACCAGTCTTAGAGTTCCCTTCCTGTTGTTGATTTGGAGTTTCCAGTTTTCTAGGTTGGGTGAGTAGCACCGTTTAGTTTCTTGTCTAGGTTGGCTGTGTAGCACCAGTAGTTTTCTTTTCAGTTGTAGCCATGCCCGAGGCTTTCTTTTATTAGACTACTGTGTACTGCTGGATTATTATCATGATAAATGAATGTTGTGGTTTATTTTGAGTACATTTATTATTCTGAACTGTAATGCAAGAACATGTATATTGATTGGTGTATCCCTACAGACGCTTAGTGTGCTCGAGCTTCACAGCCCCAGCCCATGCGGGACCTTCGTCTCGTTCCCACACCCGTATAATGGGAAGCATGGCATGACAGAAGCTCAATGGTGAGTGAGGAAAAATTCGCTAAAGATTGGTCTTTGTGAAAGGCAAACTTTAATTAATTTTTCCTCCAAAATTTTTAGTCCCACATCGGATATGATGAGAAGGGGAGGGGTCAGCTGCCTATATAAATAGGGGCAAAACTCTCTTTGAAAACACGCACTAAGTCTCAAGATCTGAAAAGCTCTCAAAAGTTTGGAGCACGCTCGGATTAAGACTTAATTTAATTATTCCATCTCTCCCTTAAATTCTTCCTTGCTCCTGATCGGGCTTTAGCAAAGCTACGAAGGAGCTCGAACCGGATCCGAAGTCTTGACGGAGGATCCACTCAAGGTGAAATCTTCTTCGACGCGTGGTTGGCTCGGCGACAAGGGTGTTGCTCGCTCCGGGACGCGGTGTAGTTCGGAAAGCGGTTCGGGAAGCGGTTTGGCTCGGGACGAGGTGTTGCTTGGGACGCGGTTAGGCTGGGGAGAAGCGGCGCGTGGCCAAAGAAATGTTGCTGAAAACGACGCTTTGTATTCTGTGGAAACGAAGTGAAATGTATGTAGTTTAATTAAACATGTATTTATAATTGCAAATATGTTAGATAGATCTATCCTTAGGGGTTAGTCGGACCCAACCCTGGGATAGTAGAGATCTTGGCTAGCGTTTTTCTCTTTAGGGCTTGGTTTAAAAATGTTTTAAATCTGTTTTTCTGCTGCAACTTTATATTCGTGGCCCGACCGACTTAAGCCAGACGTCGATTTTATTGCCATAAGGACCCAGAAAACCCACCACGACCTAGTCAATATTTGCCATGGATATACTTTGCTACTAACTTGTGCATTTATGTATTAACTCTTAATACAATGTTATTATACAAAATAATCACATCAAAACATTTCTTCTAAAGTAATGGGACGACATTCGCCAAGTGTGATATACGTCCCATATGGTCTAAAGACAACTTTGTTCATTAGCCAATATGTGAGACTATCTATTCATTTGTATAACAATTATTTTGAAAATTTATACATCAAACATGTCTCATTTTCAGTTCCTCTTACTATGTCTTTTCTCATAATAGACCAAACACTATTTCTCAATGAATTTTCTTTAGTGCATTCTACTTTCTAAATCACATTTAGATATTTCATGTCATAACACAAATATTAGTTGTGCAAGCATCACATGCATCCAAACACTTGAGCTTTACAACCTTTAGGAGACTCAACAAGTTGTTCGTCTCAAGATCTAATTTGGATGCATGGTCTTGCACCGCTCTAACACTCATCTTCGATTCAAACAGTTTGATCGAAGTTTTCGAACCTTGCAGATTGAAACTGTTTTTCATATACCCTTGAGGCGACTCAACAGGTTGTCCGGAGAAACGTGCTTTGAACATCAATATGTTCAAGCTGCCCCTGCTTATAGAGGCGAGTGTCAAGTAGCGTGCTTTTATTGTGTTCGACTTTAGAGTTCAAGAAAATCATTGTCCTTAACTCAGTTCTAGGAAGGAAACTTTAATATCAGTGAGAACATATTTTCGTTTATCAAATAGTTCTTAACCAATCATTTTGTCCAGTTGACTTATTTCTTTTAAGGATATTACGATTTGGATTCCACTTCGGTAAAACATAGAATTACCCTAGTTTAGCATATGTTCATGATTTTTAAATATAGTTAAAATGGTTTTTATTCAACTATATCCTCCCACTATTTTAGCGATCATCTTAAGCCATATAGATGAACGAATTAAGTTATTTAATAGGAGAGGGACACAACCACATCGAGCTTCACAACCTTGAGGAGACTCAACAAGCTGATCGACTCTGCAGTTGGTAAATAAACTCATTATCAATCACATCACATGAGACTCCATATTGGTTTTTACCCATAGTCAGTTATGAGCTTGAGGAGACTCAACAAACCATAATGACTAGTCTAGTCGAACCCTTGTTTTCATGTCTAATATTAACATACACCGATACTCGAGGAGACCCAATGCAGTGGTTTGGTTTAACAACAGGCTACATCACAAGTATGATAGATTCGGTTTTTAAAAGAGACCATGTAATATCTTGAGAAGACTCAACAACCATGACAGGCGTCTTTTAGTTCCCTAATCCAAAAATAAGGAGGGCTACGGCTAATCTTGAAGAAGATTTTAAATGTAATTGACTATATGTAATCGATGGTTTCACATAATCATAATTCATATCCTTGGTCCAGCAAAACATGACCAGGGATTTGGCTAGGCCAGGATCATTATCCCCAGTCAAGCTAGGGTGATCCACAACACGAGTCAAAAAATGCTAGACCGGATCATAATCCTTAAATGATACTACTTATTCATATGTGTGACATCGACTTGAAATGGCTTCATTAAAACAACTTAATCCTATCAACTAGTTGAATCATAAAATTCGAAATTATTAGGATTGGTTAATAACTTTTATTAAAGTCCTTATCAACTATTAAGGATTTAGGATTGCTATCTTAATCACGTATTAATGATTTAAATTTCAAGTTGCAACAATTTAAAACTTAGACCTTTTCAAAATTATTATTAGAACAATTAAAATAATAATTATTGGAGAGGGCTACCCTAATCATATATTAGGAGTTTAATTTGTTGCAACAATTTTAAATCATAGTCTGTCAATCAAAATTATCTTATAATTTTCAGAAAGCTTTAGTGGCTAATAGAATAGTTTTTCTTGTATTATCATATAATCAACAAGAAATAATATAACCATTAAAAAATATCAACTAAACATTTTAGCATGATAACAGAGCAAATAAAATTATCTCATAAAATTAGCATGCAACATCAAATATTTATCTCATAAATTTAAGTTACATTACTAATTATCATATAATTATCAAGATCTAAATTTTTAAAATTATCACATGATTTTTAAAATTAGATCTAATTCTCAAAAAACAACAAAATAAAAAACATCACATATAACGACAATTTTAATAGCTTAATTAGCAACCTCCATCTCATGGAGAAAATATAATGTATCATATACACTTCATACTTGCAAAAACATAGATCAAGTAGACCGGCTCTAATACCACTGATGGATTTTTTGGGTCCCTAAGGCTATAAAATCGACGTTCGGCCTAAGTCAGACGGACGACGAAAGCAATAAAAGCAGCGAAAAAACAACTTAAAACGGTTTTAAGTTTAGCCCTAAAGAAATAGCCCTAGCCAGAATCTTTACTATCCCGGGGTTGGTCCGACCAGCCGCTAAAAATAGATCTATCTAACAGCAACTATAAACGCATGTAAATTAAACAATATACCTTTCACTTCGTTTCCGCAGAATACAAATCGCCATTTTCGGCAACATTTCATTTTCTCCGAAGCGATGTCCCACGCCGCTTCTCCCAAGCCGAACCGCATCCCGAGCCGAACCGTATCATGAGCCGAACTGCGTCCCGAGGCAAGCAACACCCTTGTCACCAATCCAACCACATGCCAAAGAAAGTTTCACCTTAAGTGGATCCTTAGTCAAGACTTCGTATCCGATCTGAACTCCTTCGTAGCTTTGCTAGAGCCCGATCAGGAGCAATGAAGAATTAGAGAGAAGAGGGAATATTAATTTAAGCTTAGATCCAAGCTTGCTCACGTTTAATAGAGCTACTCAGATCTAGAGCTTGGTGCGAGTTTCAAGGAAGGGGGTTGGCCCCCTATTTATATAGGCGGCTGACACATCCTCTCTTCTCAATTTTCGATGTGGGACTAGACGTTTGGATGAGAAAATTAACTTTAACCTTCACAAAGGCCAAACTTCAAAGAATTTTCCCTCCATCACCGTTGATCTCCAAGAACGATGTCATACATCGTTATGAAGAGGGTTGAATGGTGAACGTGTAGGAAAAAACGGCGCACCATTTCGATTTTGTTTAACTCCTCAAATGATCGTCCACAGATAGCCCAAAAACATGCGTTTCAACAAGAACGCAGCTGCCAAAACTGTACACAGAACCCTAGTATACAGGTAGGTCTCACCCACTGGGCCCACCTGCGGGTCACGCAGGCAGCACACATGCAGTGCATGTGGCTGCCACCTCGACGCGATGCTATGCCCGTGCAATGCGCAGGCGCGTGCTACGCCCAGGCACGCGCCCACGCCTGTGTCTAATGAGTGAAAGTTTGGCTTTGGAAATTGGATTGACGCGGTCATTTCAAGTGGTTTATGCGGCCACGTCAGATTGGTATACCTGGGTCAAAAATCCAGTAAGTCCATATACCTTAAATGACTGTGTCGTTTGGGCAAAACGATTGCGTTAACGGTCGCATCGTTTGGGTTCTTCTTTAGCAGAGTTTTTCTCTATTTTTGCTCTGTTTGACGCGGTCGTGTGTGTCAGCTTCACTCGGTCACATCGAATTATTTCTGTTGCTTCCTCGAGTTCTTCTTTTACTCCTCTCCATGTGGTCGCGTGGGGTATCCCATGCAATCACGTCGAATTCTCCTGCAATATATTCAACTCAGCTTAGTCTTTAGGCTTTGTGGATTTTATTCAACTTAGAATATAGTATTCTCACTAATGATAAAATGAAAGATGAAGACTAAATTGAATCAAAAACTTGGGTTGCCTCCCAAGAAGCGCTTGTTTTAAGTCTTTAGCTCCATTTATGATTTGGTCATGGTGGCTCTGTGGTGGAGAGCATTGAAATTGCTTCGCCAACGTGCTTCTTCTTCTCTTCATTGATCATTGTCTCGCATAATTTTTGGATCCTCAGCTCATCGAGGTCAGTCAGATGCGAATTTGGAGCTCCCTCGTTGATTCCCTCCGGTGGAGGTTCGTTGAAGGTTCTTGCTAGAGCCATTATCTCCACTTGCTCGTCATGCTTAGGATTTGCAAAAAATAGCTTCTCCGTAGAACTTAAGAGTACGTCCTCCAACTTAGTTTCCTCGATCACTTCTTTGAGGAGGTTGATATGATGGCATTGGTCGTCTTCCAGAAATTGTCTCATGGTCTTCTGAAGGTCGAATTCCACCTTCTCATTGCCGACCTTGAGGGATAGCTTCCCTCCTTCGACATCGATTAGCACCCATGCCGTGGCTAATAATGGACGGCCTATGATTATTGGTGTATGGGCATTTTCGGGCATGTCCATAATCACAATGTCACATGGAACTAGAATTTCCCCAACCTTCACTTGTATGTCCTTGATGATGTCGAGGGGGTACTTTATAGATCTGTCTGTGAGCTGTATGGACATGATAATGGGCTTTTGGTTCTCCCACCCCGAGCCTCTCGCTTATGGCCAACGGCATCAAGCTCACTCTTTCTCCAAGGTCACAAAGCGCGCTCTTGATTGTTATGTTTCTAACAATGCATGTGATGTAAAAAATTCCTGGATCCTCCAGCTTCTCAACCATTTTCCATTTGAGCAATGCACTGGACTCCATTGATAGCTTGATCTTCTCTGTCCTACCCTTCTTGGTGAGTATATCCTTCAGGAATTTGGCATAGGATGGGATTTCAGAGATGGCGTCGAGGAACGGGATTGTGATGTTCAGCTGCTTCAATATGTCGAAAAACCTTTCGTATTTTTCATCCAACTTGGCCTTCGCCAACCTTGATGGACAAGGCACCTTAGGGATGTATGTTCTTGTGGTTTCCCTATGGTTCCTCCTCTTTCCTCAACATTTTTCTCCTTTGGTGGCTCAAACAATGGAGGTGCTACCTTGTGATCCTTCCCGACTTCAATCTCAAAGCGAGGGTCCACCTTAACTATAGCTTCCCTCTCTTCAGCTGCTAGCATGGTAGGGCCTTCTGTTTATCTCCCGCTTCTCAAAGTAATAACGTTTACTTGTCCTCGAGGATTGGGCTCAGGTTGCCCCGGCATTTGTCCTTGCGGCCTTGTAATTTGCGATAGTTATTGTGCCATTTGTGCTACTTAGGTCTACATCGCTTTTTGGCTCGTGGCTAGTTGTTGGGTGGTGGAGACAAGCTGCTGGATGGAAGATTAAAAGTACTCGTTTCTCTGCCCCTGTATAAGAATATGATTTTCTATTAATATTTCTAAATTAGATGTAGAAGAGGATGGTGCATAAGTAGGAGGCCTTTGATTAAAGTTTCGTGTTGGTGCTTGAGGCGATGCATGAAACTGCTGGGGGTGATGCGGGTATGGTGATTGAGGTTGCAACCCAGGGCTCCTATAAGAGAAATTTGAGTGGTTCTTCCAACCTTGGTTGAAAGTGTTGGAGTACGGGTTATTGGATTGCCTTGTGTTATTCCCATATAAAGCATTAGCTTGCTCAATCATCATCCCTGGTGGTGTTGCAAGAGTAGATGGACATTCGTTGCTTGGATGTCTATGCACACTACAGACTTCACATAAAGCTACCGTTGGCGAATTAGCATCACCAATTCCTATCATAGAGAGTAGCTTAGCCAAAGCATCAAATTTTGAGGAAAGAATGGTAATGGGATCTACTTTAGACTTACCTCCTCTCTTGGAGGTGGCTCTCTTATTGCTCTGCAAATAGTTGTTGTTGGAAATGTCCTCCAACAACTTCTTGGCTTCCTCAGGAGTTTTGTTCATAATGGCCCCATTAGCGGCGACATCTACGGTCATGTTTACCTCGCAGGAGAGCCTGTTGTAGAACATCTGAATTAGGAGCCAGTTAGGTACTCCATGATATGGGCAATCCCTCTGTAAATCCTTAAATCTCTCACACGCCTCATATAGGGACTCTTTGATCGTGTTGGGAGAACGAGGAGATCTCATTGTGCATCTTCATAGTTTTTCCTGGAGGGAAAATTTTAGTTAGGAATGCACGCGATAAACCTTCCAAATTAGCAAAAGTGTTAGGGTCATGGCTTCTAAGCCATTCCTTCCTTTTATCCTTAAGAGAGAAAGGAAAAAGTTTTAGCTTAATGACGTCATCGGTGACGCCATTCTTCTTCGGCGTGTCCAATTTTTCCAGAAATATGTTCAGATGCTTGTTGGGGTTTTCCATAGGTGACCCCCCCAAACTGGTCCTGCTGGATGAAGCTGATCAACGAAGGCTTCAATTCAAAGTTGTTAGCCTCCACCGGGTGTCTCGTTATGCTCGATGTTGACCCATTAAATGACATAAAAAAATCCATAAGGGATCTAGCAGGTGGTGGATCAATGTTGGGTGGAGGA
Source organism: Scilla litardierei (assembly GCA_030789695.1). Classification (NCBI taxonomy): domain Eukaryota; kingdom Viridiplantae; phylum Streptophyta; class Magnoliopsida; order Asparagales; family Asparagaceae; genus Scilla; species Scilla litardierei. Next base: position 626,475,840 of record CM061142.1, read on the forward strand.
GGAAGTGGCGGATTGTGGATTTCTTCTGCCATTGATTTTAGTGCTAGCTTCCTCTTTCTTTTGGCATTGCATCGGCATGCGGTGGCTTTAATCTCAGGATCTAGTGAAAGCAAATCCCTAATACCATGTGATCTACTGTGCATGCACAAAAGGGTAAACCCAAAAGAAAGCGTCAATAGCACCAAAAGTCAATAACAAAATGAAGTAAAAAGAAAAGGAAAAAGTGTGCAGTCTAGCAACAAAGATCGAAACTAATATCAAGCAGTGCCTCCTCGGTAACGGTATCAAAAACTTGCTCGGAGTTTTACACTTATATACCGCAAGTGCACGGTGAGGTTGTAGCGCTATATGGGTCGTCCTCAGGGAGACAGTCGTTGAGTACCAGTTTCTCTCTAAGTTTGTTAGCTACGCGGCCGATAGTGGACTAGAAGGTGAATAACAAGAGGAAATATAATTGGAAAAAGCTCTGGGACATAGGTATCCCCACCATTGGATTAAGATTAGAATTGAGTTGAATTTATCGATTGTTGAATTCATGAGACACGGGAGAGGTCGTTTAACTTAAGGGCATTCTCCTACCCCCCACTTCCATGATATACTGGTAGAATATTCTCTTATGTTATCCCTACCCTCACTCTCGTGATGCTATGATATGACTACCTAACCCGTATCGATACCAACTTTCGTTGTTCATCGATACGAGTCAAGTGCATTACGTCCGACGATTGTCCCCAATCTTCCTCCACGCCACTTCCGTGGATTAGGATTCGGATCTATGTTAGGATGGCTCTAATCGATGCCTGACTCTCGTCAGCCGCATCGATAGTATGGATCAATGTAGGGATTGAAAACCCTATATTAGCCCCGACTCCCGCCATCGACTAATCCAATTACCCACGAAGGGGAAGTCAATTTGCATTGATTATAATCATCCTAACACATCTCTCATCATCAATTATTCAACAATAGATCAATATCTCATCAACTCATAGCTACATCCAATGTGGTTCAACCCATGGCCCTAGATGGATGATTACTCACAATCCATGCATGTAAGGACAATCAAATTCATTGAGAAAACATCCATGGTAATAGATAATAGCAGAAATTAGCAATCAACCAATCCACAATAAGGAGAGATAAAGAAAACTATTTCTATTCTCAAAATCAAAGTTAAACACAATTAAACAAAGAGAATAATTAAAAGTAGCAGAGGAATAATCAGAGATTACACCTGATAGAATCTGAAAAAGCTCTGAAAATTAGGGTAAACAGCGTCCTCCTTCGCAGAGGAGGAAGACAAGTATATATACCCCTCAAAAAATCCCAAAATACCCAAAAATACCCATGGCGACGCCCAAAAAACTTAGGGGACAAATTCTACGCAACCACGTTATAAACGATGCAGTCGTATGGCAAGGGTGCGTAAGTTGGGGCCCCTTCTGTCTTCAGCAACGTGATCGCGTGGATACGCCACACGACCGCGTTGTTTGGCGGTCAAATCCTCCATCTTCTCATCGACCGTTTGGCTTCGGCAGCTTTTGAGATGATGCGATCGCGTTGTTCACTAAACGACAGCATCGAATTGGATTTCCTTGTTCTTCAGCTCTTCAGTGAAGCGACCGTTTGAAGTGTCTACGCAACCGCGTCGAATTGGGTTTCCAGCTGCATATGGGTTGCCCTAGTGATGCGGCCGCTGGATAATTCCATGCGGTCGAGTGTGCCTTTTGCTCTTGCTTCCCATTATGCACTTTTAATTCCCGTTCATCGCTTTCTTCGCACTTTTTTGCCTTTTTCATGCTATAGAGCCCCGAATTCGTTCCCTTTCACCTGAAATGCTCAAAATGGACCCAACAAGTAAAAAATGAAACAAAAACGGGGAAAATGGGCTAAGAAGTGGATAAAATGATGTAAAATGCGTATAAATGAGCATGAAATATGTAAATAAAAATCACTCATCAATGTCATTGCTTTAATGATCCAACTCATCGTCTTCATTTGATATGACTTTATCTATATTGTCGATGCTTTCATTAACTACAAAATATTAGGATTAGTCACAATTAATTATGTTTGCTTATCATCAAAACCACATTGGGGGATCCAATATTCAATAGAGGCCACTCTTGAAGATGAAGATTTTCAATGGGACCCAAGCGGTCTCCAAAGTTGTAAGTTTCTCTTTCATTTGTGTAAAATGGACTGTAATATGGACTTTGGGACATTTTTTTATGTGGTGACTGACCGATCCACGTAATAAGCTTATTCATTTAAAATTACCTCTGCATTAAAAATATTTTCAGTATTATTAATTCATGCAAAATTGTGCTTTTCTAGATAAAATGGCAAAAATCGCAAGCGTCGATTTCGAAATACTGGATGTATCAAGGAAAAATTATCTTAGCTGGCAGCTTGATGTTAAATTCCACATGTGAGCTCAAGCCCTTCTTAATATAATAACTAAAGAAAAGCATGCGACATACATTGAAAAAGTGAAAGCTATTATATATATTCGTCGCCACGTGGATAAGACCCTAAAGGCTGAGTACCTTACAGTCGAAGATCCACTAGAGCTATGGACGATTATGGAGGAAAGATATAAACATCAGAAAGATGTTATACTTCCAATGGCCTGTTATGAGTGGAAAAACCTGAGACTTCAGGACTTTAAGTACATAGTTGAGTACAACCCAGCTCTGTTCAGCATCACCTCACGCCTGAAGTTGTGTGGTGAAAAAGTCTTAGAGGATCACATGCTGGAAAAGACTTACATGTTTTTCCATGAAAAAGATGCGATATTGATGCATCAATATCGTGAACGAAAGTTCACTAAGTATTCTGAGCTGCTGTCATATTTACTTATGACTGAACAGAACAGAGAGCTTCTACTTGTCACTCATAACATGTGCTCCCTGGCACGGCCCCCCTCCCAGAAGCTCACAATGCATTTCTTCCAAAAAGAATAAAGAAAATAAAAGGAAAGGAAAATTTCAGATGGGGGACCAAATAAAAAGGCCAGATGACAAGTTCACCAGCAAAGAAATGAAAGGAGGCTGCACCACCACCTAGAAAGGATTGGAAAGACCAGTGCCATAGTTGTGGCATGAAAGGACACTGGTCCGGAGTGTGCAAAACTCCGCAGCACCTACAAGATTTGTACAAAGAAAGCTTGAAGACAAAAGCTTCAACAAATCTGGTGACCACCCCTACTCCAGTCAAGTTCACTGCTGAGGATTTCGAAAAAGACGACTTGTTTAATTAGCTGTTTTTGTCTTTTTATAAAAAACATCGTCATGAAACCTATTTATGTTTTTTCATGAAGTATAAATAAATTAGTTATGATTTTTTGAAATTAAATGTGCTTATTTGATTTATCTTTAATAGTTGGAATGCTTTCATGACTGCTTAGTAGACAGTGCATCAACACATATGATCCTTCAATACAAATGCTATTTTCATCGCATTAGACTATATGAAAGCCCAGTAAATATAATATCAAGGCCATCAAATATTATTTAAGGTTCAGGTAACACAACACTGTTACTCCCAAATAGTACATGAATAAAAATAAAGGATGCATTATTCTCTCCGAATTCAAACAGAAACTTATTAAGTTTTAAGGACATCAGTTTAAACAGGTTTCACTTAGAAACTGCAAATGTAAACAAAAATGAATATTTGTATATGACGTCTCAAGAAAAAGGAACTAAAACCATACTTACGCACTTTGAGAGTCTTTCATCAGGCCTATACCATACAAAGATTCAGATAGATGAAGCAAATTTGGCAGCGCACCAGAATCGCCCGATATCATCAAAATTCCTACTTTGGCACGATAGACTTGGCCACCTTGGAACGGTTAAGATGCAATGCATCTTATCCCAATCCTATGGACATGACTTGAAGAACTAGAAGATTCTTCAGAAGGATGAATTCTCTTGCATCCCTTGCGACAATGAAAAACTAATTACAATGCCATCACCACTAAAAGTGGACAAAGAATCTCCAAGCTTTCTCGAAAGAATACAAGAAGATATATGTGGACCTATCCACCCCCTAGTGGGCCTTTTCGGTACTTAATGGTGTTGATAGATGCATCCTCAAAATATTCATATGTGTGTCTAATATCAACCTGCAACCTAGCTTTTTCAAAGCTATTGGCACAAATAATAAAGTTACGGACGCATTTTCTAAACAATCAAATAAAGAAAATCTGTCTGAATATTGCTGGAGAATTTACCTTCCGGTTATTTCAAGAATATTTCCTAGCAATTGGGATAGAAATTGAACATCATGTGACATATGTTCACACCCAAAACGGGTTGGCAGAGTCATTGATAAAAAGACTCCAATCGATTGCACGTCCATTACTAATGAAATCCCAGTTGTCGGTGACTGCATGGGAACATGCAATATTGCATGCTGCTTCGTTAAAAAAAACCAGACCCACTGGAAGTCAGAGGCTTACTCCAATGTAACTTGCATATGGAATGCCACCAAACATCTCTCACTTGAGAATTTTCGGTTGTGTAGTCTATATCCCCATAGCACCACCGCTGAAACGACCACTTTTCGTTGTACTTTGTTCTTGCACGTGCTTTTGGCTGTGCACGTGTTTATTTTAGACTTTATTTGATTGTGAACACTTTTGTGTGATATGCCGTTGTGAACGTCTCTGACAGTATTAAATAGTGGCACTAATTTGGAACAACGTTTCTCGAGTCGTTTTCCCACAATTTAATCTTACTCGATGAGACGTGACGATTTTCACTTTTGACGGGAGACGTTTCTATTTTTAGTTTCGTCGTCCGACGTCGAAATTGAGATCCGTCTTCTTATTTAGCTCACTTTCGTCAACACGATCACCCCGATATTTATTTTATAATTTTTGGAGTTTATTTGACCACTTTTATATTTTTAGCAAGGTTTATAATATTTTTAACAATTACGTTTTAAATTATTTTCGGCCAAAGAAAATTTATTTGAGTTTAAAACGTTTTAAATAATTTTTGAGCCAATTTCCAGCTCATTTGGGCCGCACCCTAGCCTTGGGTGAGTTGGAGAAGGTGAGATTCAAATTTTAAATTATTTTAAACTCCTAATCCCATTAGGATTAGCCCTAGACCTAGTCAACCCATCTACACTATATAAACAATCTTTAGGAAGACCTATTTTCGCAAGAAAATAACCCTAGCCGCTCCCAAAACTCAAATTTGACGTTGCGACGAACCGTCGCAACGTTGCGACGAAGCAACCCCGCACCGACCGACGAAACAGGCCGATTTCCCCCGCTCCGACCGCTAGCCGCCCCCGCACCAAGCCCCGTCCGCATCGCAGCACAGCCGCCCGCTCTGATCGTCGCTCCGATCGATAGGATCTCTCGGTCAGACCGAGAGACCCGCTCCGCATCCCCGCATCCCCGCTCCGCACCAACCCCCGCACCGTTCACCCGCCTCCGCTCGTGTCTGACCGAGCGGGTCGCCCGCACCGACCGACGTTGCAACGTTGCAACCCCTGCATCCAAGGCACCCGACCGGCCCACTCCTCCACTCCGACCGAGAGAACCAAGCCCCCGCCCGCACCGCTGCAGCCCGCTGCGCTGCAATCCCCGCACCGAGCGTGTCTGACCGAGCCAAGTCCCCGCACCGAGGCTGTACGACCGAGATCCATTCGTCGCAACCCCGCACCCGTCGCACCACTTGCTACCATGGGCCCCCCAAGTTCTCCAGAGGTATTGTGGGTCCCCCATAGGTCCCTAGGACTACTGTGGGCCCCACATAGGTGCGTTCTCTTCGAGGGATTGACGCGTACGACGTTGCGACACGTCGTAACCCGTCGTCGCACGTGCTAGCTTTGGAATCTAGAATAGTCGCTCCGGTTGATTGCTCTGAACTTTCCAGCGAGGAATCTAATTGGAATCTGGACTTGGAGCGCAATCTTTTATTCCAACCCCTGGCGTCGCTACCCGACGCCAGTGTAGCTTTCGCGTCGTGTTAAGGTAACGCTTTGCACCCCTAGGACCCCCAACTCAAATGCATGCTAATCAAGACTAAAATCATTATTTTTAAAGTATTTTAAATGTTTTAGCATTCACTAATCAAGATTAATAAAACGGATGTAGGCCGGTGGACTTGTGCACGCAGGATAATTGTGATTTTGGACTCGTTGGACGGTGTGCTCAGACGTGATATTTACAGGCAAGTGAAACTTGCCAAATCTTGCTTAGGGCCATGTTTTTAGGCCACTTCCTTGATTTTAGCGTAAAAGAGACTAGTCAGTGAAATGATAGCTGGCTAGACGCTTACTTGATCTAGTTTGACAACGAAACTAGATCCGTCACCTAAATTGATCTAGCTTGACAACGAAGCTAGATCCAACCCTTAAACTTGTTCATGCATTGATATCTGCCACATTTAAATTCTCTATCTGTACGCACTTTTAACTGCCATGCATTGCATCTTACATGTCATCCTAGTGATTGTTGCATCCGTAGCACACGCTACACTACTTGTTCTTCCTTGTCCGGCTAGGTGCACCCCTACGCCATACTTGTTTAAAACACTTCCTGGCTCGTGATCCAGAAGCGGGCCTCATGTGTTGGTTGAAAACCAATGCCCGATACACGTGGAGGGGTAGGGATAAACGGTCACTTGAGCTTAGGAGTTGGCCCGCGCAGCCACTCTAGCCAAAAGGCGGAATCTCTGTGCACGAGGTGCTTACTTTACTTGTCTTGTACTAGTGAGTGTTACTTGTAAAACTTGACATCCATGCCATGCTCGTACCTTACTTTACTTTTTGCACTCATTACTTTAACTGCCATGTCATTGCATCATGCTAGAACTGCTAGGTTGCTTTACTTTTACCTACTTTCAGTTTCCTTGCACAAGTCTTCCAGACTTGCTGACATGTGCCCCTTGCTCTTTTGGGTGTCACATGTTAGACCCTGAGCCAGAGACAGTTGTTGAGGACGAGGTGTTTGCTGACGCTGAGCCCGAGCCTACGTTCGTTGAGGAGTTCAAGGACACCGGAGACCAGTCTTAGTGACTGTTGAGTTGCTTTTGCTTTAGGTTGCTGTTAGTTGTCGGTGCTTGCACCATTACTTTGTTTTCGTACTTTGTACTTTTGTTGGCCATGCTGGGGCCTCTTTTAGACTCTTTTATTTTGAGCCTGGTGGCTTTTCTGCGATGTTGAAATTTATTATTATGGATATTCTGAGATTTATTCTTTGTCTCATTTCCTTATTATTATCTTTATTTCGTTTCGCGTTGTAAGGACCTGCAGTTTAAAGTGATTGACGCTTATCGGACTTGCGGCTTTGTAGCTTCAAGTCTGAGCGGACCTTCTCACGCTTCGCCTCCACGTTTTTGGGAAGCGGGGCGTGACAAGTTTTGTTGGTGGCACATGCAGGTCCGGTCTTGCAATTGTGAATTAACGGAACAACGATAATAACGGAATGTCCATTAAATAAATTGCAACATCCAAGTCATTAAGCTTTGAGTCTAATTTGTTTGTTCGTTTTCTATGTCATTAGATGGCTGGACGACGATAGACCCGATCTGGCAGTGGGCCCAATGGTGCTGAGGAGCCGGATAGAGAGCCCACCAATGCTGAGATCATGAGGATGATGCATCAGATGATGCAGGTGCAGCAGGGCATGCTCCAGAATACTCAGGGTACCTCTCGCTTCGAGCCAGGAGCGAAGCAGTTTTGGGAGCTGGGCCCGACGTACTTTGATGGATCTGAAGGACCGTTGGCTGCAGAGGAGTGGATCAGGAACACTGAGGATAATCTGAAGATGTCGAAGGTCAACCCGGCTGGATGGGTTGATCTAGCAAAGAAGCAGCTTAAGGATAATGCCCGAAACTGGTGGGATGCAGAGGAGGAGCTGCTGGTGAGCCCTATACCTTAGGCTACTTTCAAGTCCAGGTTCGATGAGGAGTACTTTCCGAAGGCTGATAGGAGGGAGATGTTGCAGCGCTTCATTGAACTGAAGCAGGGGAATCTGACGGTGGACCAGTACCACCCGGAGTTTACTAGGCTGAGTCGCTTCACGCCGAAGATGGTAGAGGATGCTGAGGAGAAGGCTCAGAGGTTTCTGCAGGGTCTTTCTCTAGACTTGCAGAGTCTGATGTCTACGACGGATATGGAGTCATATCAGAAGTTACTGGTAGCTGCTCGGAGACAGGAGCTGATTGCGAGGCAGAAGAGAGGACTGATTTCTGGAGCTGGGAAGAGGCCTATGGAGCAGGTCAGAGGAGTGGTTAGGCCTGGGACTAGGCCTAATCAGCCAGTGCAGTTCAAGAGGGCAGGTGTGCCTCCTCAGAAGACTTGCCATTTCTGTGGCAAGACCGGGCATATCAAGGATCAGTGTAGGAAGATGTTGGGACAGTGCCTGGTTTATGGAGATCCTACTCATGCTATGAAGGAGTGCCCGAAGTCTAAGCTACCTTGGAAGGATCCCGTTGCCGCACAGCCGTTGCAGCAGAGAGCACCTGTACCTGCAGGTTGTGGAGCACCCCTCGCCCCGCAGAGGCAGGCTTTTCAGCAGGCCATGCAGCCGAGGAGGCAGGCTTATCTGATGACGGCAGTGGAGAGCGAGGCTATGGATGAGGTTATCACAGGTAACTCTCAAACTAGTTGTTTCCTTCCTTAGATAGTTTTGATTGTTAGCTTATGTTTGAATTGATTGCATATGATTGTTTGTAGAATAGGGTTTGATTGTTAGATTGTTTGTTAGGTGTGATTTTGGTGTGCACGTTTCCTGCACGAGTCCTCTTTGACTCAGGTGCATCGATGTGTATTATTTCTCGGAGCTTCGTGGAGAAGCATTCCTTGACGACTTCCCCTCTTTCCAAGAGTTGGAACATCGTTACAGGAAATGGCGTGATCTCGGTGCATCGTGGGTGAAATTCTTGCCCTTTGGTGGTCTGTGGACATGAGCTTTACGCTGACTTTATTGTCCACGACATCATCAACTACGATGCAGTGCTTGGAATGGATTGGCTTGCGAGCTTCTATGCTACGATCGATTGTCGGAGGAAGAAGGTGGTGTTCGAGATCCCCGGACATCTGGTGTTTGAGTTCAGTCGAGGTAGCAGTTCGCTTGGCCCTGTCAGGTTTCGGGCCAAGGCAGTGGATATTGTTGCTATGCAGATGGAGCAGGATAGACCAGCCGTGGTACGTGAATTCGACGACGTCTTCCCCGAGGAGATGTCTAGACTGCCACCCGATCGAGCTCTCGAGTTTTCGATCGATCTTGTTCCAGGAGCGCAGCCTATTTCGAAGGCACCGTATCAGATGGCTCCAGCAGAGTTGGAGGAGTTGCGTAGGCAGCTGGATGAGCTCCTACAGAAAGGTTACATCAATCCTAGCGTGTCTCCGTGGGGAGCACCGGTGTTGCTGGTAGAGAAGAAGGATGGTTCGCGTCGCATGTGTGTGGATTACCGGGAGCTGAATGCGGTGACTATCAAGAATAAATATCCCTTGCCTCGTATAGATGACATCTTTGATCAACTCAGAGGATCGAGGGTGTTCTCTAAGTTGGATTTGAGGAGTGGTTACCATCAGCTCAAGGTGAAGAAGGACGACATCCCGAAGACAGCGTTCAGGACGAAGTATGGTCACTACGAGTTCGTGGTTATGCCCTTCGGTGTAACCAATGCGCCCGCAGTCTTTATGAACCTGATGAATCTGGTCTTCTACGACTTTCTAGACAAGTTCGTCGTCGTCTTCATTGACGATATTCTGATCTATTCAAAGTCGGAGGAAGAGCATGCATCGCACTTGAGGACAGTGTTGGAGATTTTGAGGAAGCATCGTTTGTATGCTAAGTATTCCAAGTGCGAGTTTTGGCTAGATAGAGTTGCCTTTCTTGGGCATGTGGTGTCTGGTGATGGAATTTCTGTTGATCCCGAGAAGATTTTGGCTATCAGAGAGTGTCCTGTTCCGCAGTCAGCGTCTGAGATCCGGAGTTTCCTTGGACTTGCAGGATATTATCGACGTTTCATTAAGGACTTTTCCCGGATTGCTGAGCCGATGACCAGACTGACGCAGAAGGATGTACCATATATTTGGTCTGATGATTGCAAGAAGGCTTTTGGTATTCTGAAGGAGAGATTGACGACTGCCCCTGTACTTACCGTGCCTGATCGGAGTGGAGGATTCGAGATCTTTTGCGATGCTTCTGGCAAGGGTCTTGGATGTGTGTTGCATCAGTATGGGCATGTGGTTGCGTATGCTTCTCGTCAGCTTAAGGCTCATGAGAAGAATTACCCGACACATGATTTGGAGTTGGCTGCTGTCGTGTTTGCGCTGAAAATTTGGAGGCACTTCCTGCTGAGTGAGAAGGTGAAGATCTTCACTGATCACAAAAGCTTGAAGTATATCTTTACGCAGAAGGAGCTCAACATGCGACAGCGTCGATGGTTGGAGCTCATGGCAGACTATGAGATTGATTTGCAGTATCACCCTGGCAAGGTGAATGTGGTTCCGGATGCGCTGAGCAGGCTTCCAGCGGTGATGATGTTGACTTCGCAGTGGAGATTGCAGAAGGATTTTTGCGAGACTGGTATCGAGATTATTCTTCCTGGAGAGACTTCTTCGTTGATGAGCATGCAGATACAGTCGACGATCGTGGATAGGATCAAGGCTGGACAGGCTGGAGATGCTAAGCTTGTGAAGATTCGGGAGCATGTGGAAGCCGGTCTGCGGACTGACTTTTTGATTCATGAGGATGGTTCGTTGAGATTTGGAGCCAGGTTGTGTGTGCCAGCTGGAGATATCAGAGAGGAATTATTGGTGGAGGCACACAGTTCGCCATATTCTGTGCATCATGGTGGCACCAAGATGTACAAGGATCTTCGTCTGAACTTTTGGTGGCATGGTATGAAGAGGAGCGTGGCTCGGAGTGTAGCCAAGTGTTTGGTTTGCCAACAAGTAAAGGCGGAGCATCAGCGTACGGCAGGGTTGCTACAACCGCTACCGATTCCGGAGTGGAAGTGGCAACACATCACTATGGATTTCGTGACTGGACTACCTCGGAGTCCGAAGCAGAATGACGCGATTTGGGTGATCGTAGACCGATTGACCAAATCCGCGCACTTTATTCCCTTCCGAGTAGGACAGTCTACTGAGACGCTAGCGAGGAGATATATGGAGGTAAATTCTTTTACTCTCCGTTTCTATTTCCTTTTCCTAGTTTAGATAGTGATGTAACGTGAATCGTGCAGGAGATCGTACGACTTCACGGAGTCCCCGTGAGTATCGTGTCGAACAGATACACGAGATTCACGTCTCAGTTTTGGCAGAGTCTGCAGAAGAGCTTGGGTACGAGTCTGAGTTTCAGCACGGTGTACCACCCGCAGACGGATGGCCAGTCCGAGAGGACGATTCAGATTTTGGAGGACATGTTGAGAGCGTGCATGTTGGACTTTAAGGGATCTTGGGAGGATCATCTCCATCACGTTGAGTTTGCTTACAATAACAGCTACCAGGCGAGTATTGGAATGGCGCCTTTCGCCACGCTATATGGAAAGAAATGTCGATCGCCACTGAGCTGGGATGACATTAAAGATCGGGAGCTGTTAGGACCGGAGATGATCGTGGAGGCCGTGGATGTTGTGAGAAACATCCGGGAGAAGCTGAGGATTGCGCAAGACCGTTTCAAGCATTGGGCCGATGCTAAACGGAGACCTTTGGAGTTTCAGCCTGGCGACCATGTCTTCCTGAAGATTTCTCCGAACCGCGGAGTTATTCGATTTGGGAAGAGAGGCAAGCTGAGTCCGAGGTTCATTGGACCGTTCGATGTTCTGGAGAGAGTTGGAGCTGTAGCTTATCGCTTGGCATTGCCACCGTCGCTTGTGGGAGTTCACGACGTATTTCACGTATCTCAGTTACGTCGATACGTTAGTGATCCATCTCATGCTGTGGATTTCTCGGAGATTACGGTTCGTCCGGATCTGTCTTATGATCAGCAGCCCGTTGAGATTCTGGATCGTCGACAGAAGCATCTGAGGAATAAGACCGTCGACTTGGTTCGAGTGCAGTGGCGTCACGGTTCCCCTGGTGAGTCCACCTGAGAGCATGAAGATGAGATGAGAGAGCGCTTCCCGTACCTTTTCCTGAGCAGTGCTTGATGTTGATTCTGAGGACGGAATCATTTCTAAGGTGGGGAGGATGTAACGACCACTTTTCGTTGTACTTTGTTCGTGCACGTGCTTTTGGCTGTGCACGTGTTTATTTTAGACTTTATTTGATTGTGAACACTTTTGTGTGATATGCCGTTGTGAACGTCTCTGAGAGTATTAAATAGTGGCACTAATTTGGAACGACGTTTCTCGAGTCTTTTTCCCACAATTTAATCTTACTCGATGAAACGTGACAATTTTCACTTTTGACGTGAGACGTTTCTATTTTTAGTTCCGTCGTCTGACGTCAAAATTGAGATCCGTCTTCTTAGTTAGCTCACTTTTGTCAACACGATTACCCCGATATTTATTTTATGATTTTTGGAGTTTATTTGACCACTTTTATATTTTTAGCAAGGTTTATAATATTTTTAACAATTACGTTTTAAATTATTTTCGGCCAAAGAAAATTTATTTGAGTTTAAAACGTTTTAAATAATTTTTGAGCCAATTTCCAGCTCATTTGGGCCGCACCCTAGCCTTGGGTGAGTTGGAGAAGGTGAGATTCAAATTTTAAATTATTTTAAACTCCTAATCCCATTAGGATTAGCCCTAGACCTAGTCAACCCATCTACACTATATAAACAATCTTTAGGAAGACCTATTTTCGCAAGAAAATAACCCTAGCCGCTCCCAAAACTCAAATTTGACGTTGCGACGAACCGTCGCAACGTTGCGACGAAGCAACCTCGCACCGACTGACGAAACAGGCCGATTTCCCCCGCTTCGACCGCTAGCCGCCCCCGCACCAAGCCCCGTCCGCATCGCAGCACAGTCGCCCACTCCGATCTTCGCTCCGACCGATAGGATCTCTCGGTCAGACCGAGAGACCCGCTCCGCATCCCCGCATCCCTGCTCCGCACCAACCCCCGCACCGTTCACCCGCCTCCGCTCGTGTCTGACCGAGCGGGTCGCCCGCACCGACCGACGTTGCAACGTTGAAACGTTGCAACGTTGCAACCCCCGCATCCAAGGCGCCCAACCGGCCTGCTCCTCCGCTCCGACCGAGAGAACCAAGCCCCCGCCCGCACCGCTGCAGCCCGCTGCGCTGCAATCCCCGCACCGAGCGTGTCTGACCGAGCCAAGTCCCCGCACCGAGGCTGTACGACCGAGAGCCATTCGTCGCAACCCCGCACCCGTCGCACCACTTGCCACCGTGGGCCCCCCAAGTTCTCCAGAGGTATTGTGGGTCCCCCATAGGTCCCTAGGACTACTGTGGGCCCCACCTAGGTGCGTTCTCTTCGAGGGATTGACGCGTACGACGTTGCGACACGTCGTAGCCCGTCGTCGCACGTGCTAGCTTTGGAATCTGGAATCGTCGCTCCGGTTGATTGCTCTGAACTTTTCAGCGAGGAATCTAATTGGAATCTGGACTTGGAGCGCGATCTTTTATTCCAACCCCTGGCGTCGCTACCCGATGCCAGTGTAGCTTTCGCGTCGTGTTAAGGTAACGCTTTGCACCCCTAGGACCCCCAACCCAAATGCATGCTAATCAAGACTAAAATCAGTATTTTTAAAGTATTTTAAATGTTTTAGCATTCACTAATCAAGATTAATAAAACGGATGTAGGCCGGTGGACTTGTGCACGCAGGATAATTGTGATTTTGGACTCGTTGGACGGTGTGCTCAGACGTGATATTTACAGGCAAGTGAAACTTGCCAAATCTTGCTTAGGGCCATGTTTTTAGGCCACTTCCTTGATTTTAGCGTAAAAGAGACTAGTCAGTGAAATGATAGCTGGCTAGACGCTTACTTGATCTAGTTTGACAACGAAACTAGATCCGTCACCTAAATTGATCTAGCTTGACAACGAAGCTAGATCCAACCCTTAAACTTGTTCATGCATTGATATCTGCCACATTTAAATTCTCTATCTGTACGCACTTTTAACTGCCATGCATTGCATCTTACATGTCATCCTAGTGATTGTTGCATCCGTAGCACACGCTACACTACTTGTTCTTCCTTGTCCGGCTAGGTGCACCCCTACGCCATACTTGTTTAAAACACTTCCTGGCTCGTGATCCAGAAGCGGGCCTCATGTGTTGGTTGAAAACCAATGCCCGATACACGTGGAGGGGTAGGGATAAACGGTCACTTGAGCTTAGGAGTTGGCCTGCGCAGCCACTCTAGCCAAAAGGCGGAATCTCTGTGCACGAGGTGCTTACTTTACTTGTCTTGTACTAGTGAGTGTTACTTGTAAAACTTGACATCCATGCCATGCTTGTACCTTACTTTACTTTTTGCACTCATTACTTTAACTGCCATGTCATTGCATCATGCTAGAACTGCTAGGTTGCTTTACTTTTACCTACTTTCAGTTTCCTTGCACAAGTCTTCCAGACTTGCTGACATATGCCCCTTGCTCTTTTGGGTGTCACATGTTAGACCCTGAGCCAGAGACAGTTGTTGAGGACGAGGTGTTTACTGACGCTGAGCCCGAGCCTACGTTCGTTGAGGAGTTCGAGGACACCGGAGACCAGTCTTAGTGACTGTTGAGTTGCTTTTGCTTTAGGTTGCTGTTAGTTGTCGGTGCTTGCACCATTACTTTGTTTTCGTACTTTGTACTTTTGTTGGCCATGCTGGGGCCTCTTTTAGACTCTTTTATTTTGAGCCTGGTGGCTTTTCTGCGATGTTGAAATTTATTATTATGGATATTCTGAGATTTATTCTTTGTCTCATTTCCTTATTATTATCTTTGTTTCGTTTCGTGTTGCAAGAACCTGCAATTTAAAGTGATTGACGCTTATCGGACTTGCGGCTTTGTAGCTTCAAGTCTGAGCGGACCTTCTCACGCTTCGCCTCCACGTTTTTGGGAAGCGGGGCGTGACAACCGCAGAGGACAAAAATAGGTCCTCAATGTCGTATATGTATCTATGTATGGTTTGATTCGCACTCAATATGAAGATACCTAGAACCCCAAATGGAGACGCATTTAAGGCACATTTTGAAGATTGTGAATTTTATGAGAAAAATTTCCCCAAATTGGGCCCAGATACTGCAAAATCTGGAGCCACAAAAATAATATCGTGGGATACAAAATCATTGACTCACTATGATCCGGTAACAAAGCAATGTGAAGATGAGATCTTGAAGATCCTGCATATACAGAACACTATTCACCAGTTTTCGGACTCATTTTCTGACAACCTGTAAATTGTCAGATCACACATCCCTGCTGCAAATACTCCAGCTAGAATTAACATTCTTGATAATGGATGCAATCCACCAGCATCAAAAGTGGATGTTCTTCGACTGAAAAGGACATACCACCAGGCTTCAAGGACAAAAATCCAAGAAAAAGAAAAACTGCTGGAGACCTTGTGACAATACCACCACAGAAAATGAGCTCATGTCCATTCCCTCACCCCTCCCGAAATCCACTTGTAACGGTCGCTTTCCGACCTTATGTATTTCTGCGTGTACGTACGTTTTTCGTACGAGTATTTTTATTTGACTCTTTCTTGGATTCGGACTATGCGATGTGATATGTCGTTGTGACCTTAAGAAAGAGTAGGTATTTGTGGGACTTTTAATGAACGTCATTTCACGGGTCGTTCTCGCACAAATCGAGTTTGATTGCAGGGTCGTCGTAGCTTTAGACTTAGTCACCGGATCTTTTATTTTTCTATTCATTTTCCGTGGACCAAGCGCGCGATTGACCACCGTATCCCCAAGCCTCTCTTCGTCACGGTCGTCCCGATATTTTTTTCGTAATTTTCTGACACTCCTATCCCACCCAAATCGCTAATCAAAACCCAAGCCCATTAAGCCCAAATCAATTTCAAAATTCTGTTGCTAATCAAATCTTGGGAGATTAATACGTATCATGCAATTAAGATACATCCACTAACCTCACCCAACTTTACCCTAGTTTGTACACCCCTTCACTCACCCTCTCTCCTAGTCACCCCTAAACTATACCCCTCTTTAAAATACCTATAGCAAAACTCATCTTCAAAACACAACACACCAGGCCGAATGATCTCCTCTCGCAAACCCAACCATAGCTGCCAACCAGCTCCTCCTCCAACCACCCACGGCCGCCCCCAGCCTCCCATCTCCGACCACGACCTCCTCCACCTCCTTCTCCTCCCTCTCCTCCTCTCCAAAGCCCTCAAAACCCAAGAGATCTCAGACATGGCCGAAAATCTGTGAAGCTGTGCGCCATTGCCGAAAAAACGCACGCCCGCCGGTCGTTCGCCGCCGGCGACCACCACCCCCACTTGACTCCCCTTTGACCCCTTTATCATCTGCAACTTCCCTTACCCTTTTCCCTCATCTCTACCTCCTCGAAACACCTCTCGAACTCGCCTCAACGGCAGTTTTGACATATATGCGCCATCGCCGGGAAAACCCGTCGCCTGGCCACCTCCGGCCACCTACGACGACCAATCCACCACCATCGGACTTCTATCGAACCCCCCTACCAACTGCAATTCCCCTTACACTCTTCCCTCACCTCTAGCTCCTTGAAAACCCGTTGAAACCAAGCCCTAGCGGCTGTTTTTGACAGATCGGTGCGCTGATCTTCAACGCCAGCGCACGGCCACTTCTGATCACTCCCGGAAACCACTCCACCACTGTTGGATTCCTCTTGAAGTCCTTTAGCTACTGCAATTTTCTTTTGACTCTTTTCATCGCTTTTTTCTGCTGAGACGCGCGACAACAACCGTTGCACGAATCTGTCCTCTTCGTCTTCTAACGGCCGACCACCACCGTGCGCTCATGCCGTCGGCCACTCACTGGGCCGAGCAACTCCCACTGACTTACTTCAATCACCGACAGCCCCCTTGGACCCTCAAAGTTCACGTGCGTCGTCGTACTCACGTCTTTTTACCCGACGTCGCCGCCATCGTGAAGATCCGTTGCGCTACCCGCAACGGGAGAGAGATCACCCCTTGCTCACTGTTTTCATGCCACCACCTCACTATCCAGATGTGTCTCGATGTGCTACCTGTGGCCGAGACATTGCAGATGCGCCGATCCACCGCCGTTCATACCCGACATCCGCTTTTTGAATGACGTCAAAAGGTTAGTCCTCTAAGGCGTAGTAAGAACCCCCACCGTAGCAAAACGAAAACTTAAATCTAAAAATCATCAAAAATAACTAAATTTCATTTCCAACCTTTAAAACATTGCAAATATTAGACATCGATGAAGGACTGAATTTCTGTGCACAGATGATAGATCGTTGATTAGGCGAAACTAAAACGAAAAACGTGACTTTGACTGCTAGGATAGCCCCGTTGAGACTAGAAATGAAATCTAATAGGAATGATGAAAATGTGTCCTGACACAGCCGTTGAACCCTTTCAGACGGACCCTCGCTGACGCGCCACTTTGACGGGATGCTCCGGACAGACGATGCACTCGCCACGCAGGCAAGTGTTTACACGTGTACTCTTACGGCCACGTTTAGGCCATCTCCTTCTTAGAATGTTAGAGTACATATAAAGAGAACCGGACGTGAAATGATAGCATCTGGGACCCCCCCCTTGACAGCTTATACTTGACGACGAAGTCTAAGCACAAAACAACAACAACTGACACCTTAGGGATTTTCTGTGTGTGCGTGCGTGTGGACCCCCTTGAACAACAACTGAAAAACAGAACATTCGTTACTGGTCATGTCTTGTCCTCTTTATTCATGCAGCATACCTTACGGGAAGTCTCGACGTCTCATCAGGGGAGTGAGCGTCCCGGCAGACCGTTCCTTTCGTGTATACCTTACGAGAAGTCTCGACGTCTCATCAGGGGAGTGAGCGTCCCGGCAGACCGTTCCTTTCGTGTACACCTTACGGGAAGTCTCGACGTCTCATCAGGGGAGTGAGCACCCCGGCTGACCATGGGGAGAGGCACTCACCAAGGGTATGAGCGGTACTCGTACAGTCCAGTCTTGTCTTGTCTTGAGCACTTGGGGTGGGGTTGGGTGAACGGCCACCAGATAGAGAGTTTGGCCACTCTCTACGCTGCAGGCGTGCACTCTCTTTGGTGTCACACTCACGTCTTGTCTTGGTTGTCCTGTCCCGTCTATCTTAGTCCCGTAGCCCGTAGCACACGCTATGGCTACTGTCTGTCTCGTTTACTTTCCAGCACCGTTTTACTTTTTGCCTTGCCATAACCCCTACATGTTAATCAACCAGTAAAATGTTGCTTTTAATCATACACTTGCAGTAGAGTCTAACTCTTTCTTGTAGACTTTACTTGACGTACAGTTCCTTTTCTCTTGGGGTGCTGTACGTCAGGTGTTGAGCCTGAGTACATGGATGAGCCGGATGTACCTGAATACTTGGAGCTAGAGGACGTCGACCCAAAGTACGTTCTGACGAGGACCAGACCTAGAGGTCTTTTTCTGCCGCTGCCTTTCTGAGGTTACTAATTTTAGTTTACTCTCTTTCTGTAGTTTGTTGCCATGCTTAGGCTTCTCTTTTTAGACTTTTGTACTCGCTGGATATGATATCTTTATATTAATGAATGCAACTTTCTTTCTATACCTTCTGTTCCGAATTTTATAAATGCAAGAACCTGAAAATTTTAAAATGGTACCCCTACAAGACGCTTATTGGGTCCGAGCCTCATAGCTCCGGCCCAAGCGATCCTTAGTCACGCTTCGCCTCCGTAGTTTTGGGTAACGGGGCGTGACCGATTTTAGTGGTGGCCCATGCAGGTCTTGCAAAAGTTCGGAACAATAAGAGTATTGCATTCATTTAATATCCATGTACAAGTCTAAATTAGTTTTTCCCAGTTTTAGATGGTAGGAAGATTTAGATAGACGTCCAGGTTGATAGTCAGGCACCTTGGTTAAAATTTAGTCATACTCGTCTTAAGATACCCTAGTAGCCTCTCAACCGGCTCTGACCATGTTAGATATCTAGAGTCCTTCGTTTAGTCGTTCGCTCGGGTCCATCGACTTCTGGCCCAGCAGAGCATAATCTTGATTCTCTTAGGGCCCTTCCATGAGATCTTCTGTTACAGTCTAGTTCATTAGGAAGTCTTAGTGCTGAGTTTCCCTGATCTTTAAACGGCCCAATAATTAGGAATCTCTGATTTCTAGCATCTTTCTAATCATAACATATCTGTGTTGCCGACCGTAGGATTTTCCCCGTGACTTTTCATGAGTCATATCCTAGGCGTAGTTATGTTTCGATCATGCGATCATATCTCTTGCTTCCGATTCGCGTGACTCCTTCATGTTGTTTATCATCAAACGTTGACCCTTCCCCATTACCATCCTAATCATTCAAAAAGTATTTTCAATACTATTTTTGGAATTCCCTTCTAGTTTAAATTCTTTGAGAACTTTAGCCTGAACTTAAACTTTCTACTTTTCAGTTGACTTAAATTTATTCTTTGAATTTTGAAACTTTCTCACTGAAACCTTTAAACTACTATCGCATGCTATTTTTCTAACCTATATCTTTCATACTCATATAAATATCATATTTCGTTCATATAATAATTTTATTCTAAACCTTACTTATATTTTCCCTAATTCAATATACAATTTTCTCTTTCTTACCCTTCACTGTTAATACGTATTTCAAATGACTCATCGCCCATTTTTTTAAATTCTTTTCTAAACTTATCAGTGTGACAGTCCTATACTCATCTTATTCGCACGTCCAAGTTTTTATAAAAACCTATCTCCATTTGCCAAAACAATCACTTCATTTCCGTACTCATTATTTTCCTTCGTCAAAATACTTTACTTCGTATTTTAAACTTATATCATCTACGTGCTTTTTCACTTATATTTTATAAGAATATTAATATATCTCTTTTCCCTACTTAATTAATCATCACTATATTTCTGTTTCATATAACTAAGCTTTTCCTTTGTCCATGTCCATTCGAAGCGGTTCATCCCGATCTTGTTTCGTTTCGCTATTCGATTCGGGTTCTTCAATATTGTTTAGATATCTTATTAGTGCTTGTTGTTGCCTAGGTCAACCTTAGTATAGTATAGTGGGACCATTAGTTTAATTTGAGTTGTCGTTGTGGTGCATGTTTTTAGGAGTGTGCTTACGCTTACTATATTAATAAGTTATGATTGCCTTTTGTGTTATTGCTATGCGTACTCAGTATCATACTTGATAATATGTATGAAGTGGTAGGTAGGATATTATAGTGTACTTTTAGTCGTATATGTGTGGTTGGTTATATCAAAACAGGGATATCCGTGTGCATTAGAATTAGTAAGAATGTATGTAGTTTGAATATACTTGTTAATACTTGTAATTGTATGTTAGTAAAGTTATTAGGTGCAATGATGATAAATGTACTTATAGTAAGTCTGCATGTCTATTATATGATCTATAAGTTAGTGCGTGCGTGCGTGTGCTCGCATGTAGATATGTATGTGCTTAGTCATAGGTAAATATATTATTACTGTATGACTAATTTTGTGTATGTGCCTATTTGACTATCGCATGTTATAACTATGTATGGATAGGTATAGGTAATAGTATACTAGCTATACGCAAATTACTATGGTGGTTTATAATTGTGTGCATACAGTATATGTATACCGGTGATCTGTGTAGGTTTGTGGAAAGCATATAAGATGTAGGTATAGTAGGCGTGAAATGTATCTGCGTGTATTTATATGTATGTGAATATACGATATATGTATGTATATGATGGTGTATTCTGATTGTATACGTGTAACTAATATTTGAAATAATATTATAGTATGTAAAATGGTTGTATAATGAGTATACTTATGTACTCGTATTAGGTGATTATATTACATATAGATATATATGTAATTATGATTGTGTGCAATGTATGAATAATAATATGGGTGTATTTACGTACGAAAATATGGAGTATATATATAGATAAATATATGTTTGCTTTATAGCATTAATATATTTAACTGATATTGTATGTGTGTGTAGTGAAGTATTGGCGCGTGCATTAATTATAATATCATTCTAGTTATGGCACGAAGTCAATGTATTAATAATATTGTGTATTAGTCGTTGTATGTCGAAATTATTAACGATGTATGGTTAGTAACGTGCTACTACTAGTCGTAATAACGGTATTGGTTTTAATTATATGGTATGGTTGCATTATATGAAGCATGTTGCGCTTTAAGTTATGATAGTAGTATTGATATTTGAAGTAATAATTAGTGATGCATGTGTATTATGACCGTGAAGCTTTTTATTGATATTAATATTTTATTATTATTATCATTATTGTTATTATTATTATTGGTGCTAAATGATATTGATTGAGTTATAGCAGTGTATTAACTGCGCGTGTTATAGTTATTATATATTAGTAACTATATTGGCATGACTTAGTGAGGTATGTATGGGTATTATTAATAGTATTAGTTTGGTTGTTAGATAGTACTATTACTAGTAATAAGACTATGGTTATTATTTTTTTTGTGTTTAGTAATATCGATTGAGTATTTATGTGTGAGCGCGTAGCTATGATGTGTGCGTTGTGTCTTGAATATAGCTATGTGGCGGTATGTGATGTGTATATATGATGAAGTATTTGCATGTATTTGAATAATGTATATTCGTGTACTTGTAGTAGGAGTGATAGTTATATAGGAGATGTACGTGACTATAGGAATGGTTAAAGTGCGTGTATGAATCTGACTACCTATGATGGATATAAGTATAGAATGTGCATATATATATATATATATATATATATATATATATATATATATATATATATATATATACACACACACTTGTTTGTAGTGTTGATGTTTGACTACCTAGTGCATATATAAGCACATGTAGTAGCTATACATGGTTTGAGTTACAGTGTGGTATAATTGGGGTAGTTACTAGTATGGCTACATATATTTTAAGTTAGAAAATCCGAGGAAGGACTTTGTTCTTAAGGTGGGTAGAATGTCGGTCGCTTTCCGACCTTATGTATTTTTACGTGTACGTACGTTTTTCGTACGCGTATTTTTATTTGACTCTTTCTTGGATTCGGACTATGCGATGTGATATGTCGTTGTGACCGTAAGAAAGAGTAGGTATTTGTGGGACTTTTAGTGAACGTCATTTCACGGGTCGTTCTCCCACAAATCGAGTTTGATTTCAGGATCGTCGTAGCTTTAGACTTAGTCACCGGATTTTTTATTTTTCTATTTATTTTTCATGGACCAAGCGCATGATTGACCACCGTATCCCCGAGCCTCTCTTCGTCATGATCGTCTCGATATTTTTTTCGTAATTTTCTGACACTCCTAGCCCACCCAAATCGCTAATCAAAACTCAAGCCCATTAAGCCCATTAAGCCCAAATCAATTTCAAAATTCTGTTGCTAATCAAATCTTTGGAGATTAATACGTATCATGCAATTAAGATACAGCCACTAACCTCATCCAACTTTACTCTACTTCGTACACCCCTTCACTCACCCTCTCTCCTAGTCACCCCTAAACTATACCCCTCTTTAAAATACATATAACAAAACTCATCTTCAAAACACAACACACCAGGCCGAATGATCTCCTCTCGCAAACCCAACACCAGCCGCCGACCAGCTCCTCCTCCAGCCACCCACGACTGCCTCCAGCCTCCCCTCTCCGACCACGACTTCCTCCACCACCTCCTCCTCCCTCTCCTCCTCTCCAAAGCCCTCAAAACCCAAGAGATCTCAGCCATGGCCGAAAATCTGTGAAGATGTGAGCCATCGCCGGAAAACACACGCACGCCAGCCGTCCGCCACCGCCGCTGATGACCACTGCCTCCACTTGACTCCCCTTTGACCCAATTATCATCTGCAACTTTCCTTACCCTTTTCCCTCATCTCTACCTCCTCGAAACACCTCTCAAACTCGCCTGAACGGCAGTTTTGACAGATCTGCGCCACCGCCGGAAAAACCCATCGCCCGGCCACCTCCGGCCACCTACGATGATCACTCCACCACCATCAGACTTCTATCGAACGCCCTACCAGCTGCAATTTCCCTTACTCTCTTTTCTCACCTCTAGCTCCTTGAAAACCCGTTGAAACCAAGCCATAGCGGCTGTTTTTGATAGATCTGTGCGCTGATCTTCAACGCCAGTGCACGGCCACCTCTGACCACTTCCAGAGACCACTCCACCACCGTTGGATTCCTCTTGAAGTCCTTTAGCTACTGTAATTTTTCTTTCACTCTTTTCATCGTTGTTTTTCCGCTGAGACGCGCAACAACGACCGTTGCACGAATCTGTCCTCTTCGTCTTCTCACGGCCGCCCACCGCTGTGAGCTCACGCCGTCGGCCACCCACCGGGCCAAGTAACTCCCACTGACTTACTTCAATCACCGACAGCCCCTTGGACCCGCAGAGTTTACGTGCATCGTCGTACTCACATGTTTTTACGCGATGTTGCCGCCATTGTGAAGATCTGTTGCGCTACCCGCAACGGGAGAGAGATCGCCGCTTGCTCGCTGTTTTTGTGCCACCACCTCACTGTCTAGAGGTGTCTCACTATGCTACTCGCGACCAAGATGTTGCAGACGACTTCGATCCATCTCCGTTCAGACCTGACATCTGCTTTTTGAACGACGTCAAAAGGTTAGTCCTCTAACGCGTAGTAAGAACCCCTACCGTAGCAAAATGAAAAATTAAATCCAAAAATCGTAAAAAATAACTAAATTTCATTTTCACACCTTTAAAACGTTGCAAATATTAGACATCGACGAAGGACTGAATTTCTGTGCACATAGGATAGATCGACGATTAGGCAGAACTGAAACGAAAACGTGACTTTGACTGCTAGGATAGCCTCGTTGAACCTAGAAATGAACTCTAATAGGAATGATGAAACTGTATCCTGACACCACCATTGAACCCTTTAGATGGACCCTCGCTGACGTGCCACTTCGACGGGACGCTCTCGACAGACGACGCACTCGCCACCGCAGGCAAGTGTTTACGCTTGTACTCTTACAGCCACGTTTAGGTCATCTCCTTTTGTTAGAGTACATATAAAGAGAACCGGACGTGAAATGATAGCGTCTGGGACCCTCCTTGACAGCTTATACTTGACGACGAAGTCTAAGCACAAAATAACAACAACTGACACTTTATGGCTTTTCTGTGTGTGCGTGTGTGTAGACCCCCTAGAACAACAACTGAACAACAGAACGTTCGTAACTGGTCATGTCTTGTCCTCTTTAGTTCATGCAGTATACCTTACGAAAAGTCTCGACGTCTCATCAGGGGAGTGAGCATCCCGACGGACCGTTCCTTTCGTGTATACCTTACATGAAGTCTCGACGTCTCATCGGGGGAGTGAGCATCCCGGCAGACCGTTCCTTTCGTGTACACCTTACGGGAAGTCTCGGCGTCTCATCAGGGGAGTGAGTGTCCCGGTTGACCATGGGGAGAGGCACTCACCAAGGGTGTGAGCGGTACTCGTACAGTCCAGTCTTGTCTTGTCTTAAGCACTTGGGGTGGGGTTGGGTGAACGGCACCAGATAGAGAGTTTGGCCACTCTCTACGCTGCAGGCGTGCACTCTCTTTGGTGTCACACTCACGTCTTGTCTTGGTTGTCCTGTCCCGTCTAGCTTAGTCCCGTAGCCGGTAGCACACGCTACGACTATTGTCTGTCTCATTTACTTTCCAGCACTGTTTTACTTTCTGCCTTGCCATAACCCCTGCATGTTAATCAACCAGTAAAATGTTGTTTTTAATCATACACTTGCAGTAGAGTCTAACTCTTTCTTGCAGACTTTGCCTGACGTACATCTCCTTTTCTCTTGGGTGCTGTACGTCAGGTGTTGAGCCTGAGTACGTGGACGAGCCGGATGTACCTGAGTACTTAGAGCCAGAGGACGTCGACCCGAAGTACGTTCCTGACGAGGACTAGACCTAGAGGTCTTTTTCCGCCGCTGCCTTTCAGAGGTTACTACTTTTAGTTTACTCTCTTTCTGTAGTTTGTTGCCATACTTAGGCTTCTCTTTTTAGACTTTTGTACTCGCTGGATATGATCTCTTTATATTAATGAATGCAATTTTCTTTCTATACCTTCTGTTGTTCCGAATTTTATAAATGCAAGAACCTGAAAATTTTAAAATGGTACCCCTACAGACGCTTATTGGGTCCGAGCCTCACAGCTCCAGCCCAAGCGGGCCTTAGTCACGCTTCGCCTCCGTAGTTTTGGGAAGCGGGGCGTGACACAACTGCAGAGGTAATGCTGGGAGAAACTGAAATATCATTAAATTTTGTATGTACAGGGGAGGTGTTGGACAGAAAGAGTACAATCATCGACGATGACTTCGCGTTTCATATTGCCATTCACGTTGCTGAAAGAGACGATGATAATGATCCGCATTCCATTGTTGAATACAAACGAAGAAATCATTGGTCAAAGTGGAATGAGGCAATAGAAGCAGAGCTGGACTCTCTTAAGAAACGTAAATTCTTTTGGCAAATAGTCCAGACACCAAATGGTGTCAAACCTGTGAGATATAAATGTGTATTTGTTAGAAAAAGAAATGAAAATAATGAGATCACACGCTACAAAGTAAGGCTTGTAGCACATGAATTTTCTCAAAGACTGGGTATAGACTATGAAGAAACATACTCATCGGTAATGGATGCGATCACTTTATGATTTTTGATAGGCTTAACAGCAAAGGAAGGATTAGATATGCAACTAATGAATGTTGTGACTGCATATCTATATAGAAATCTCGATAAAGAAATATATATGAAACTTCCTGATGGCTTTTTACTGCCTACAAATTTTAAAGAAAGACCTCAAGACGTCTATTCTGTTAAGTTACAGAGATCATTATATGATCTTAAACCATCGGGAAGGATGTTGTATAACAGACTCTGTGAATTCCTTATACAACAAGGATTGCATAATAATGAAGTCTGCCCTTGCAACTTTATGAGAACAAATGGAACATGATTTGTCATAATTGTAGTCTTCGTAGACAATCTGAATCACATTGGATCTTCTGTAGAGATTACTGAGATATCTGTAAGCCTAACAAAAGAATTTGAAATGAAAGACCTAGGCAAAACAAAATTCTTCCTTGGCTTACTGATTGAACATTTAAATCTTGTTACACCAAACCACATACACAAAGAAATTGTTACAAAGATTTCACATGGACCTATGTCATCCATTAAGTACACATATGGTATTACGATCCTTGGATGCACATAAAGACCCCTTCCATCCTTTGGAAGAGGGAAATGATATACTTGGTCCTGAAGTCCCTTATCTGAGTGCTATTGGAGCACTTTAAATCTGGTCAACTGCACGTGTCCCGATATAGCATTCACAGTAAATTTACTAGCTAGATACACTGCAATGCCCATAAAGCGCCACTGGACCGGGGTTAAGCACCTTCTGCATTACCTCCCAGGGTCAACAGATTTGGGATTGTTTTACAAAAGATAATCATAATCCACACTTGTTGGTTATGCTGATGCAGGATACAGGTCTGATCCCTCTGAAAAGTCACAAGCATGGCAAGTGTTTACCTATGGTAGATGGCAATTTCTTGGAAATCTGTCAATCACACCATGACGGCGGCCTCATCTAATCACTCAGAGATTCTCGCCATCCATATAAAGCAAGCAGAGAATGCGTTTGGCTACGCTCAGTTGTACATCACATCCTGGTGATGACCGGATTGAAGACTAACGACCTTGAAACTACCACTATATTTGAGGACAACGTTGCTTACATTGCTCACTAGGAGGTTACATCAAAGGCGACAGAATGAAGCACATCTGTTCTAAATTCTTCTAGACGCATGAGCTACAAAGAGATGGCGAGATCGATGTCAGGCAAGTGCAATCAAGTGAAAATCTGACAGACATGTTCACTAAATCACTTCCTACAGACACTTTCAGGAAGTTCGTACAAAAGATTGGAATGAGGCGCCTAAGAGATCTGAAGGCGTAAAGGCTTGTAAAGATCTGGGGGAGTTAGTGTGTATTTGTACTCTTTTTTCTTAGTTATGGTTTTTTTCCCACTGGGATATCTATAACCAAAGGTTTTAACGAGGCAAATCACATTAACTCAGGATCCTGAAGTATCCTCTCCTTGTGATACTCATATGATGCTCAGAATCCTAAAATATTCATAAGAAGAGTTCACACAAGGGGGAGTGTTGTAAATAGATAATGACGTGTGAGTGGATAAGATTGTATCTATTTGAGAGATTGTATCTCATCGATGTATGAACTCTCACATCCCCTATAAATAAAGGCATGGTGTCTCTCTCTGCGAATACGCTTCATAACAAACTACATTTTTTGACAATCCCCTAATTGTTATTAATAGTGCTACCTTATTTTTAAATTTCTTTTAAACATTTCCTTATGAAATACTTCTTTATTTAATGTTAAATATTATCTTAAATATTTTTTTCAATATCTAGGTACGGAATTAATTATTGTTTTATTTTCAAGTTTTTTAAATATATAACTGTGTTAACAGAAAGGTTTTTTTGAAAAATAAAAAAACTTTAATGTATTTTACCGGATAAAAAAGTTTACGATTTTCTTGAAAACGGCTCAAAATCGAAAATATCTATATTACATTGACAACTGTTTTTGAATTCTAGGACTGACTAGGACAAAAGGGTTGAAATAATGATGGTTGAGATTTAATCTTGAAGAATCAATGGTTAAGATGAGGGTTTGTGAAATTTTTGTGAGGAAGTTTGTATTGGAGGGACCCTTAAGAGAGACCCAATTCATTATTTATTACATTTGACAACTGTTTTTTAATTCTAAGGTTGACTAGGACACGCTGACTAAGACAAAAGGGTTGATAGAAGGATGATTGAGATTTAATCTTGAAGAATCAATGGTTAATATGAGTGTTTGTGAAATTTTTGGGAAAAGATTGTATTGTGGGGGAAACCCTTGCGAGAAAATAATGTCATTTAAGATATTTATGAAAAGAATTAATATTCCCAAGAAAAAAACTTTAATCCATCAAATATTATATTATTATTATAATATTTTTTGGTTTCTACCATGGGTAGCTGATTCTGGCTGTAAACGTTTGAAATTTTATTGGATAAGGATTTGTATACATAAATGCAAAGAGGACATTGGGCACAAAAAGTACTTTTCGTTGCTGTTGCCTGTTGGAGTCCAAATCAGTGGCGGAGCCAGGGGCAAAGGGGTGCAATTGCCCCCACTGAATTCTGCAGATTATGCCCCCCTAATGTCATTTATTGTGATGTATGATTTAACGTGGGGTTTATAGATTAAGATTAAATTGTCCATAGTTGGTCTTGTTTCCTACACCAGCATATAATGTCCAAAGTGATCCACATTCAAACCGGCTGCTTCTTTTTCTGAATGTATATTAATGCAAGTTAAGCTAACATTGTAAGGATCGCCTTACCCTTGCAATACTAACAATACACACTAGAGGGGGGTGAATAGTGTAATGGCAATAAAATTGTCCAATTAAAATTAAACTTGCAAATGCAGAATTATAAATGCAAGAGGAATTAAAAGGCACCATCAATCCAAACGCAAACACAAAGTTTTACCCTGGTTCCCCAAACTTGGGTACATCCAGCCACACCAATATTCACTATATTCCCACATAGAGAAGTGAATACAAATCTCACAAGGAGATACCCCACAAAGAGGATTTATGCCCTACACAAAGACCCAACCAATCCTACACGAGGATCAAGACTCCCACACAGAGAATCAGTAACTCCCACTCAGAGAATTAGGGTTAGCCATATACTAGGACACTAAACT
Organism: Scilla litardierei; assembly: GCA_030789695.1. NCBI lineage: Eukaryota > Viridiplantae > Streptophyta > Magnoliopsida > Asparagales > Asparagaceae > Scilla > Scilla litardierei. The sequence continues at coordinate 626,504,762 of CM061142.1, forward strand.
CCCACAAAGAGAGTTACTCCCACAAAGAGAATTATTCCCACAAAGAGAATATCCTAGTCCCACAAAGAGACAATCTCCCACAAAGAGAGAAAGATCTAATTCCCACAAAGAGAATTAGAGACACAAACACCAAGTAAAATAAATACTCTTACATATGCCTTGAGATGCTTACTCATGAATGGATTCAAGGCATGGAAGAGGATCTCCAAGTGTTGAGATATGCTTGAGAGCACTTGGATGAATTCCCTTGAGTTGGACTTCAAAGCATGAAGATGAATGAGAGCTCTTGAGAGGGAATTGAGGGAGTTTGTGAGTTGCTTATAGATCTCTTGAGAAATTCAATAGCATCAAGAAGTATAAGAGATGGTAGCACACTCATATATATAGGAGCCCTATATCAAACCCCAAAACCCAAGAAAACAGCCAAAGAATCAATTCTGCAACGGCTAGAAACTGGGCGAAAACGACAGGAACAGTCGACTGATGATCAAAAGACAGTCGACTGATCAACGGCTAGAAAATATCCAACGGCTATAATCTGAGCCAGGACAGTCAATTGAAGAAGACAGTACAGTCGACTGAGAACAGGACAGGCGCTGTAAATCCTTCGGCAGGCGACTGCTGCAGGGGATGGAATACAATAGAGAGCTGCACTCTTTCTCCAGTTAAGCACACAGGTGACTGATGTCAATAATACAGTCGACTGTCTATTAGTCAGGCGACTGTAAAACCTTAATCAGTCGTCTGCTGAATAAGATGGAGAAACAACAGAGAGATGCAGAGATTGCACTTACGCTAGTCAGGCGACCGATGACCAATCTACAGGCGACTGTAAATATACAGGTGACTGTAAACTGACCAGTAGTCGATTGTGCGTAAAGCTCAAGTTTGAGTCAATAGAAATGTTGCTTGAGCTGTGCATATCAGGCGACTGTAGAAGGATCTACAGGCGACTGGAAATCACCCAGTCGACTGTGTTTCCTTCAGCAGGCGACTGATGGAAAGCCAGAGACTCCAAATGAGTCTTTGGACAAAGTGAACCTAGAGGGTTGGATTCTATGATAATCCTAAGGCTCACTAAGATGGTTAAATGCATATGCATGAATGAGTAAACCATCTAACAAGGCATTACATTAATCTTAGACTCAAAAGAGAGAGAAAGCAATAAAGTAAATTACATGGATTACAATTCTTTCCTTAGAGTCTAAGTCTTCAATCTTGATGCCTTGATTGCTCTCTAACATCTCCAAGCTTTGGCACTCCTTGAGTCCATGCAATGGTCCTTCTTCACTTGATGTCCATCCTTGCACCAAGTGATTAGTCTCCAAGAAAGATATTCTTGAAATAAAACTGAGAGACTAAAACATGAGAGTCATTAGCAACAACATAATGTTGTGATCATCATCAAAATAAGATTGGTATGAAACACCAATACTCAACAATCTCCCCCTTTTTGATGATGACACACATTATGTAAAATACAAATAATAAAAGTACAATGCTAATAAGCTCCCCCTACTTATATGCACCAATTAAACAATGAGCTACACAATAGTAAATACTCATTCTACCAAAAATATCATGGTGACATATAATAGGCAAGGATTACATAAACCAAATGAAATAGACAATATCATGCAAACATGAAAGGTTTATCTAATCCCATATATCTCTCCCCATATGCATATGAATATATCTCCCCATATATATTTACATAATGCATATATCTCTCCCCCTTGACATCGTCAAAAAGGTGGACATCAAATATATCCCCCTTTGTCATCTTAACTAAGATGTGACAATATGCAAGAAAAGAAAGATATGTATGATACCAAATTGAAAAATTTAGTGGGTATCAATTCACTATCCCATGCTCCCCCTAGATCATAGAAATGGTCAACTTTTGACTTCTAGGATCTAATACCAATTATACAATTAATGGAGCCATGGGCCAAAAGTGTATCAAAGCAATAGATATGAAAAATCAAGCTTTAAAGATACACAAAGAATATTGCCAAAACAAATATAATAAGAAATATGTTAGCAATAAACAAGAGGTTTGGTTTGAGATCAAAAATAACCAAATGTAAATAATGATCTCAAATAACATCCGAAATGAGAGTTAAAATATGTCTTAAAATATTTCAAACATATACATATTAACTCCCCCATTGACATACACATGGATCAAAAATGCATGCATGTCAATAAACCCCAAGGTCCCCATTTTCATGAAAAATAAGTTTGAAAATATTTTCAAAATCATGAAACACACACAAACAATGGGTATGCAAAAAAAACATTCAAGCACAATACCCATGCAAAATGCATATGTGTGAGGAACCTAAACATTAGACAACCAAACCCAAGAGGAGTTTGATTTCCTAATGTAATCACATGAGGTGATCACATCCCTAACTAGAGAGTTGATGTAGCTATCATTCTCTTGCACACTAACCTTAGTGGGAATCTATAATCTTAAGGATTTCCTAGGCAAGGGTTTTGCCTTTGCAAGAGGGGTGGATGTGGCATGCTTAGGTGTAGAAACAAGTTTCTTGGCATGCAAAAAATGAGGATTTTGCTTCTTAGCAAAAAAATGAAGATTTTTCATTCTTCCTCATTACCTCGTGATCTACATGCTTCTTGTTGATGTTATTGTTGTACAAGAAAGCATGGTGATTCTTCTTAGGTGCTTTAGCAATATTTCTTGTATTTGCACCATAAGAGGAATTAGAGGTGGGTTTGGGGTACCACATTTTGAATATAACCCAAAAATCATCTATGATTTGCTGGATGTTGTTTTTCCAATAAATTGTGGAGTGAATCCCTAGAATACACAAAGCTTATGAGCTTACGGGATTCCTCTTCACATTTCAACGTAAGTTGTTGAATGTGAGATCCTAAGCTAAGGTTTTGAGCAACAAGATTTTCATTAGTTGAACTCAATTCCTTAACTTGATAGAGAAGTGTGTCTCTCTCACAAGTGTCATAAACATGCTTTTCATCATGAATTACACTTGCAATATCTAGTTCATGCAATCTACTCTTAGCAATCTTATATTTTGCTTTTAATTTATTGTAAGAGTTGATGCACTTACTAGCCTTTTCGGAGACCAAGTCGAAGTTGTTCTTGAGCTCCTCGTATGAGATCTTCTCTTCCTCGATCTCAACATCCTCATCATCCTTACTAAAGCTTGATGATGACTTCTTCTCCATAGCCATGAGGCACGATTCCTCATAGGAATTGTAAGCGTCGAGCCAAGCATCTAACTCTTCTTCATTTAATTCGGAGGGGATTGGAGTAGGACCATCAATGGCTACAAAGCATGCGTGAGCATCCTCATTTTCATCCTCTTCTTCTTTACTCGAAGTGTCCTCACTAGAATCATCAAAGGTCCCGACAAGTCCCTTCTTGTGATTTTTGGACTTTGACCTTCCTTTCCATTGCTTCTTCCCTTTACCCTTGTAAGTTTCTTTGTTGGGTTTGGAAGGGCATTCGATGGACAAGTGACCTTTTCCACTGCAAGTGTAACAAGTAGGAACCTTGTTAGAATTGGAGGCAAACTTTGACAAAGACTTACCTTACTTGCATTTGAGGAATGCTTTGAATTGCTCAGCAAGCTCTTCTATTTCTTCTCCACTTGCATCTTCTTGCTCATCTTCTTCACTAGGAGCTTCTCGATGGAATTTCCTCCTCCACTTGATTGGCTCCTCCTTGGCATGGAATGCAACCCCCTTTTGCTTTTCCAGCTTCTCGGGCTTTGATGGTTGAATCTCCTTCTTGTGTTGAAGCTTCACTTCGTACGCCATGAGATTACCAATGCACTCCTCAACGGTGTATTTGGACGTGTCATAAGACTCCAAAATTCCGTTGGCCTTTGAATCCCAACGAGGTGTGAGAGAGTCAAGGATCTTCTCTACACGATCCTCTTGGGAAATCGTCTTCCTGAGTCCCTCCAAAGTGTTCATGATATCAGTGAACCTTGTGAACATCTCTGAAATGCTTTTGCCTTCCTGCATCTTAAACATTTCATATTTAGATCTAAACACAGTTTGTTTAGATTACTTTACCTTCGTAGTCCCTTCATGACAAATCTCCAAGGTATGCCAAATATCGTTGGCCGTTTTGCACATGGAGATGCGGTTGAACTCATTTACTGAGAGAGCGCAATGTAATGCATTCATAGCCCTTGCATTGAACTTGATCGAGTCCTTCTCCGCCTTTGTCCTAGAAGCCGTAGGAGTAGTGGGCTTCTCAAATGGCACCTCCGTAATGTCCCATAGGTCTTGACCCTCCATGTAGATCATCATTCTGATCTTCCAACTTGGGCAGTTGGTTCCGTTGAAGAGCGGAGGTCAAACAGTTGAATGACCTTCTTCATGAGACACGGATGAGGCATTGAATGCCATGGTTGCATTATGCTATAACCTCGCTCTGATACCAATTGTAAGGAACGTCTTACCCTTGCAATACTAACAACACACACAAGAGGGGGGTGAATAGTGTAATGGAAATAAAATTATCCAATTAAAATTAAACTTGCAAATGCGGAATTATAAATGCAAGAGAAATTAAAAGGCACAATCAATCCAAATACAAACACAAAGTTTTACCCTGGTTCCCCAAACTTGGTTACATCCAGCCACACCAATATTCACTATATTTCCACACATAGAAGTGAATACAAATCTCACAAGGAGATACCCCACAAAGAGGATTTATGCCCTACACAAGGACCCAACCAATCCTACACAAGGATCAAGACTCCCACACAGAGAATCACTAACTCCCACTCAGAAAATTAGGGTTAGCCCTACACTATGACACTAAACTCCCACAAAGAGAGTTATTCCCACAAAGAAAATATTCTAGTCCCACAAAGAGACAACCTCCCACAAAGAGAGAAAGATCTAATTCCCACAAAGAGAATGTAACGCCCTGCTTCCCAAAAATGACGGAAGCGAGAGTGTTACTGAGGTCTGCTTGAACTAGAACGGTGAAGCTCAAGTTCAATAAGCGTCTATGGTAAAACGCAGGAGAGGTCCTTTACATGCTTTTCAGAAACAATAAAAATATTCATACATTACAAGCCACATCCAGAAATAATAAACGTCCGTACACGAAATACAACAACAAGCCACAGCTGGGCCAAAGTAAAAACGTACACTCAACAATAACTGAAAGCACACTAAAGATAAGCAGCAGCGGAAAAGTCCACTAGTTCTCCGCAGGGAAAGACTCAGCGTCTATAGCAAACTCCTGACTCTCCAAGTCAGGTGTCTCGTAAGGAACCTCCTGGTACTCAAGCTCAGAGTATGACATACATCCAAAAACATGAATGTATGTCAACAAGGGTCTGCAAGTAAAGATCAGAAACCCGAGGCAAGATATATACAAATTTATACTGAATTTAAGAGGCATTAATAGTTTAAAAGAGATAGCGACAAAAAGATTAATCGGACTGTTTATAAAATGAAATAAAGTAAAGACATCATATCATGCGTTTCTAAGCAGTTTAACAAGTAAAATAAATCTTCTCTTTGGTTCATTAGCATGTCAATATAACTGAGATAACAAATCCAAGCTGCAAGTTTGTCATTTCATGATTGTTAGTATTCACGATTGTTAGCATTCACGATTATTAAAGCAAAAAGGGCGAACATGCGATTTTAACGAAAACGAACAGAAAGTTGATTTTTCTTGTTAGTGTTCTAAACTAAGTCATATCAAGTTATATACTGCTGGATCACATTTTTAGTCTCAGTTGTCATGGTGGTAATATCATGCGTCATTTCACGTGTAGATTTTAAGTTATACAACTTTACGAACAAAAGGCTAATTTAACATCCAACTTCGAAAATACACTATAAATTGTACACTTGCCTGATTTCGGTGATTTTGGTGCCGTTGGGTTCGTCTCGATGGGTGTTACGTGTCGGTACTGCTGGTTCTCTGTTTTGATTAAACAATTCACCGAATTAGATATTTCGTGAAATAAACACATTATTAAATTAACCTTTAAAGTGGGTTCGGTTAATTTTATCGGGTTCTCCGGCTAGTGTAACGTTTATATGGGGTTATACTAACATGGTGCGCCTTATTTTATACTGGTTTTATTACACTAATCATCATTTACAAAGTTGATACTTGTTGAAGTAATTATTAACATTAACAAGCTAATAACAATCTAACAATAACTTAAGCAAATCATATAGTTAGACATGGTATTAAATAATTCGCATACTAATTTTTGACCTAGGGGTAACAAGTTACATGTTAACATGTAATAATATATAAGCCTATCTAACTCTATCTCTCTCTCTCACATTCTTTCTTTATTGACCCCCTTTAATAACCCTTTCTTTATAACCCTAGGTCATTCATTTCTTTCCCAGCCTGTCTCTTTCTCTCTTATCCTTGTCTGTTCTTATCTTTCTCTTTTTTGTTTTTGTGCTCTCCAAATTTCGGCAGCAATCATCAATGGGGTTTGTGTGAAAAATCACAAGGGAAGAGTTCTCTCACCTGCGCGCTCGGGAGGAAGAAGGAGGGGCCGGCGGTCAGGGGCTCTCCAACGGCCGGCTCTGGCATTTTCCGAGCGGTCACGGCGGCGCGCTGGGCTTCTTTCGGCAGACGGTGGCACGAGGCACAGGGGCGGCGGCCGGCGGTTCCAGGTGGAGGAGGAGTGGTCCGGCGTAGGGAGAGGGAGGAAGGAGATGAAGGAGGTTTGGGGGTTATTTTGAATCTGAAATTTAATTTCAGATTTGGGTTCCAGATTTTGTTTTTGGCTTGGAGAGTTGATGAATTGTTTTGGGGTTGTTTGTTGATTCTGGTTTTATTTGATTGATGGAAAAGGGTTTGTTGAGGCTGATTTTTGTTTGGTGATTTGGCTGATGGAGGTTGTGATGAAGGTGGAGGATTTGGGAATGGTGAACAGCTTTGGAAAGAAATTGTTTGGGTTACTACTGTTTGTGGGTTTGCAGAATGGTTTGTGGGGAGGATTGTTTGCTGGTTTGCGTTATGGAAATGCAGAATTGTTTTTGCAGGTTGGCAGGGGAGAATAAGCTAGCTTAAGAAGTTGAGCAGGGGAACACCCCCTCAATATTTGTCAAAGCAGTATTAATGTGAATAGGATAGAAGTTATTACAGCTTTAGACTAATGAGGGAAAGAGATACGTATAGCTTTGTTTAAACGAAAAAAAGAAAGCCAAATTTGACTAACTGAAGATTTATTTGGCAACGTGTGTTTTGTCGTTTTAGGTAGGGTTAAAGTAAAAACGTAATTAAGTAAGTTTTAATAGTAATAAATAAAAAGAGAGAAGTAATTTGTGAACGTAATTAAAAAAATTTAGGAATTTGTAATTGGTAAATTTTAGATGTAATTAATAAAGTAATTAGTGAAAGTAAGTAGCAGGATAATTTAGTTAAATTATTTTAGTTAAACTTGTTGGTAAATAATGACGACACGTTAAAATGAAAACAGTGCGAGCACTCGCGTCGACACGTACAGACAAAAAGTTAACTCGATGACTGAAGAAAAATACCGGGACGCAAAATCGAAAACACGCCTAAAAATACTGGCCGTTACATTCTATCCACCTTAGGAAAAATTTCGTCCTCAGAATTCGCATCAACTAAGGAGCAGAAAACAAATATGGATAACGCTCTCGTATCTCATCTTTCCACTTCCAGGTAGACTCTCCTGGCGAGTCACGACGCCACATCACTCTGACTAGATCAACTGTCTTGTTCCTGAAGACTTTCTGACGTCGATCTAGGATCTCCACTGGTTGTTGTTTGGTCGAATTGTAATCTCTGAGTAGTCCACAGCATGAGAAGGGTCGCTGATATAACGACGGAGCTGGGACACATTGAAGACATCATGAACTCCCTCCAAGGATGGTGGCAAAGCTAAGCGATATGCTACTTCTCCAACTCGCTCTAGCACATCGAATGGTCCAATATATCTCAGACTAAGATTGCCTCTCTTCCCAAATCGGATCACTCCTCGATTCGGTGAGATCTTCAGAAACACATGATCTCCTGGCTGAAACTCCAGAGGACGTCGTTTAGCATCTGCCCAATGCTTATAACGGTCCTGGGCGATCCGAATCTTATCTCTGATATCTTGCACAACATTAACTGCTTCCACTATCATCTCTGGCCCCAAGAGCTCTCTATCACCGACGTCATCCCAACTCAGTGACGATCGACATTTCCTCCCGTAGAGAGCGACAAATGGCGCCATGTCAATGCTCGACTGATAGCTATTGTTGTAAGAAAACTCCACCAGGTGCAGATGATCCTCCCATGAACCCTTGAGATCCAACATGCATGCTCTCAGCATATCCTCCAAGATCTAAATGGTACGCTCTGACTGGCCATCTGTCTGCGGGTGATACGCAGTACTGAACTTCAGACTGGTACCCAGATTGGTCTGCAGACTTTTCTAGAACTGAGATGTGAATCGCGTATCACGATCTGATACAATGCTCACATAGACTCCATGCCAGCGCACGATCTCCTACACTACATAATTCACATCACGAATTGTACCGGAAGGAAATTATAAAAGGCATGAGTTAAGTCATTACCTTCATATACTTCCTTACTAATTTTTCTGTGGATTGCCCAACTCGGAGAGGTATAAAGTGCGCGGACTTGGTCAATGGATCAACGATGACCCAGATCACGTCGTTCTGCTTGGTGCTCTGAGGTAAGCCGGTCACGAAGTCCATCGTGATGTGTTGCCACTTCCACTTGAGAATCAGTAGAGGTTGTAGTAGTCCAACAGTGCGATGATGTTCAGCCTTCACTTGCTTACACACGAGGCACTTGGCAACTCTACATGCCACACTTCTCTTCATCCTATGCCACCAGAAATTCTGACGAAGATCCATGTACATCTTAGTACCTCCAGGATGAATAGAATAAGGCGAACTGTAAGCCTCATTCATTAACTCCTCTCTGATATCTCCTGCAGGCACGCAGATCATACTACCATATCTCAAAGATCCATTCGCATGAATCAGAAAATCTGTCCGAAGTCCTGCTTCGACTTGTTCTCTGATCTTGTTCAACTTAGCATCTCCAGCTTGAGCAGTCTTGATTCGGTCCACAATCGTCGATTGAATCTGCATGTTCATCAAAGACGATGTGACTCCCGGTAGAACAGCTTCTACATCCATCCTTCGCAGGTTCTGCTGCAATCTCCACTGAGCTGTGAGAATCATCACTTCGGGCAGTCGACTCAAAGCATCCGGTACGACATTCACCTTCACAGGATGATACTGAAGATCGATGTCATAGTCTGCCATCAATTCCAAACATCTGCACTGTCTCATGTTCAGCTCTTTCTGGGTGAATATATATTTCAAACTTTTGTGATCAGTGAAGATTTTCACTTTCTCACTTAGTAAGAAATGTCGCCAGATCTTCAGTGCAAAGATGACAGCGGCTAGCTCCAAGTCGTGGGTCGAATAATTCTTCTCAGGGACCTTCAACTGTCGCGAAGCATATACGACCACATGATTGTGCTGGTGTAGAACGCATCCAAGTCCCTTACCCGATGCGTCGCAGAAAATCTCGAAGCCTCCGCTTCTGTCCGGAATAGCTAAGACTGGTGCAGTTGTCAGTCTCTCCTTCAAAGTAGAAAGAGATTGCTCACAAGAGTCTGACCAACTGAACTTAATATCCTTCCTTGTCAATCTCTTCATCGGCTCAGCTATCCTCGAGAAATCCTTGATAAATCTGCGGTAGTATCCAGCCAATCCAAGGAAACTCCTGATGTCCGATGCCGATCGAGGTGTAGGCCATTCACTGACTGCTTTGACCTTCTCCGGATCCATTGAGATACCAGCTCCTGATACTACATGACCAAGAAATGCAATTCTATCCAGCCAGAATTCGCATTTGCTGTACTTGGCATATAGTCTATGATGACGGAGCATCTCCAACACTATCTTCAAATGTTTTGCATGCTCCTCCTCGCTCTTCGAGTACACCAGTATGTCGTCGATGAAGATCACTACGAACTTGTCGAGGAAGTCATTAAAGATAAGGTTCATGAGATTCATGAACACAGCAGGAGCATTGGTCACACCGAACGGCATGACAACGAACTCGTAATACCCGTACTTAGTCCAAAAAGTGGTCTTGAGCACATCTTCCTTCTTGACTCTGACTTGATGGTATCTGCTCCGGAGATCCAACTTCGAAAATACCCTCGATCCACCAAGCTGATCAAGGATATCTTCAATACGGGGCAGCGGGTATTTGTTCTTCACTGTGATCTGAATCAACTCCCGATAATCAATGCACACTATCCTTGAGCCATCTTTCTTCTTCACCAGCAAGACGGGTGCACCCCAGGAAGATACGCTGGGATGAATGGAAACCCTTTTGCAGTAGCTCATCCAATTGCTTCCTTAGTTCTTCCAACTCAGCAGGAGCCAAACGGTACGGCGCCTTCGAAATTGGTTGAGCTCCTGGCATAAGGTCGATGTCGAACTCCAACGCTCGATCGGGTGGCAGTCCAGAAATGTCTCCAGGGAAGACGTCTTCGAAGTCTCTCATAACGGCAGGTTCTCTGGCTCGGCTATCATGGATGCAATAGTCAAACTGTATGGCTGGGCCCGGAACTTGACAGGTCCAAGCGAACGTCCTCTGCTGATAAACTCGAACACTGGGTGGTCAGGAATTTCGAATACCACTTTCTTTCGATGACAGTCGATCGTGGCATAAAAAGCTCCTAACCAGTCAATGCCGAGAATAGCATCGAAATTGGATAGGTCGTGGACAATGAAATTGGCATATAGTTCGTGTCCACTAACCACCAACGGGCATGGTCTACATCTCAGTGCAACCTTCACTATACCATTCACAGTTGTAATATTCCAACACTTGAGAAGTGTATATGTGGGTATCGAGTGTTCGACTACGAACTTCCGAGATAGGATGCACATGGAAGCTCCAGAATCGAACAGGGTCAAGGCCGGGTGAGACGAAACTAAGATGACACCTAAGGGTAACATACAACTAGATTAAACATGGATCTAACTAATCAAATATGATGCATAAATAAGAAAGACTAGTATAGAGGTTACCATCAATCACGTCGTCCTCAGCTTCAGCCTCAACGGCTGTCATAATGAATGCTCGACGCTTAGGCTGGTTGACATGCTGGAAAGCTCGATCCTGTGGAACTAGAGGTGGTCCTCGCTGTCCAGGTGCCGGTATGGTCCGCTAAGCGGGTCCAGGTGCTCCAGCAGGTGCGGGTCAGGAACCGCGGGTGCAATCCTTCGCAGCATGAGTTGGCGATCCACAGATCAAACACTGATTCAGCATCCTCCTACAGTCTTTTTTCAAATGACCAAGCTTGCCACAGAAATGGAAAATCAGCTCCGCTCGATTGGGGACAGGTGCAGCTGCCCTTTTGAACTGTGTGGTCTGAACGGGACGAAAACCAGGCCTAGGTGCACTCCTCAGTATCTCCATCGGGCGCTTGGCCGTCAGGCGTGCTTTCTTTTGATAAGCTACTTGCTCGTGCGTCTTCGTAGCTACCAGTACTTGCTCATGAGTGGTAAAGGCGTGCCCGGACAACACACTCTGTATGTCCAGGTCTAAGCCCTGTAGGAAGCGGTGTGCACAGTCCTCCTCGTCTGCTATCAGAGTAGGGGCGAATCGACTCATCATGGTAAATTCAGCCTCACACTCGTCGACTATCCTGGTGCCATGTTCTAGGTTAATGAAACGCTGCTGCATCATCCTCTTTGCAGCCTTCAGGAAGTACTGGACGTCAAACCTCTGACGAAAAGTGGCCTAAGGAATCGGCTTGGTCAGCCTAGCCTCTTCAGCATCCCACCAGTGACGGGTATTATCGGTCAGTTGTTTCTTGGCGAGTTCTACCCACTCATTCGGATTGAGTCGGGCAAGATCCAAGTTATCCGTAGTGTTGCGAAGCCATTCCTCGGCCGCTAGTGGGCCTTCTCATCCAGAGACATTTGTCGAATGCATCTCTCAGAACTGCTTGGCTCCAGGCTCATAGCGAGGTGGTGGAGGGGATGGTGGAGGGGGTGGTGGAGCCTGACGTCCTTGTTGGACTAAATGGTGCTGAACTTCCAGCATTTCCCTCATCACTCCAAGCATCTGGCGGATGTCGTCCTCTCCACCTCCAGCAGATCTGGATCCTTGTCGGGTGTTTCGTCGCTCAGCCATACTGAGATAAGAAAATCCCGAGTTAATCTCGTATACAAGATTTCTCTAGATGTTTGGCTAAATGTAAAATATTCTGATTGTTCCGAATTCGCAAATGTAAGACCTGCATGGGCCACCACTAAAACATGTAACGCCCCGCTTCCCAAAAATGACGGAAGCGAGAGTGTTACTGAGGTCCGCTTGAACTAGAACGGTGAAGCTCAAGTTCAATAAGCGTCTGTGGTAAAAACGCAGGAGAGGTCCTTTACATGCTTTTTAGAAACAATAAAAATATTCATACATTACAAGCCACATCCAGAAATAATAAACGTCCGTACACGAAATACAACAACAAGCCACAGCTGGGCCAAAGTAAAAACGTACACTCAACAATAACTGAAAGCAAACTAAAGATAAGCAGCAGCGGTCCACTAGTTCTCTGCAGGGAAAGACTCGGCGTCTACAGCAAACTCCTGACTCTCCAAGTCAGGTGTCTCGTAAGGAACCTCCTGGTACTCAAGCTCAGAATCTGACATACATCCAAAAACATGAATGTATGTCAGCAATGGTCTGCAAGTAAAGATCAGAAACTCGAGGCAAGATATATACAAATTTATACTGAATTTAAGAGGCATTAATAGTTTAAAAGAGATAGCGACAAAAAGATTAATCGGGCTGATTATAAAATGAAATAAAGTAAAGACATCCTATCATGCGTTTCTAAGCAGTTTAACAAGTAAAGTAAATCTTCTCTTTGGTTCATTAGCATGTCAATATAACTGAGAGAACAAATCCAAGTTGCAAGTTTGGCAGTTCACGATTGTTAGCATTCACGATTGTTAGCAGTCACGATTGTTAGCATTCACGATTGTTAACAGTCACGATTGTTAGCAGTCACGATTGTTAGCATTCACGATTGTTAAAGCAAAAAAGGGTGAACATGCGATTTTAACGAAAACGAACAGAAAGTTGATTTTTCTTGTTATTGTTCTAAACTAAGTCATATCAAGTTATATACCGTTTGATCACATTTTTAGTCACGGTTGTCATGGTGGTAATATCACGCGTCATTTCACGTGTAGATTTTAAGTTATACAACTTTACGAACAAAAGGCTAATTTAACATCCAACTTCAATAGTACACTATAAATTGTACACTTGCCTGATTTCGGTGATTTTGGTGTCGTTGGGTTCGTCTCGATGGATATTACGTGTCGGTACTGCTGGTTCTCTATTTTGGTTAAACAATTCACCAAATTAGATATTTCGTGAAACAAACACATTATTAAATTAACCTCTAAAGTGGGTTCGGTTAATTTTATCGGGTTCTCCGACTAGTGTAACGTTTATATGGGGTTATACTAACATGGTGCGCCTTATTTTGTACTGTTTTATTACACTAATCATCATTTACAAAGTTGATACATGCTGAAGTAATTATTAACATTAACAAGCTAATAACAATCTAACAATAACTTAAGCTAATCATATAGTTAGACATGGTATTAAATAATTCACATACTAATTTTTGACCTAGGGGTAACAAGTAACATGTTAACATATAATAATATATAAGCCTCTCTCTCTCTCTCTCTCTCTCTCTCTCTCTCTCTCTCTCTCTCTCTCTCTCTCTCTCTCTCTATTTGTTGACCCCTTTAATAACCCTTTCTTTATAACCCTCAGGTCATTCATTTCTTTCCGAGACTGTCTCTTTCTCTCTTATCCTTGTCTATTCTTATCTTTCTCTTTTTTGGTTTTGTGCTCTCCAAATTTCGGCAGCAATCATCAATGGGGTTTGTGTGAAAAATCAAAAGGGAAGAGTTCTCTCACCTACGCACTCGGGAGGAAGAAGGCGGGAACGGCGGTCAGGGGCGCTCCGGCGGTCGACTCTAGCATTTTCCAGGCGGTCACGGCACGCTGGGCTTCTTCCGGCGGACGACAGCGCGGGGCACAGGGGCGACGGCCGGCGGTTCCAGGTGGAGTAGGGGTGGTCCGGCCTAGGGAGAGTGAGGAAGGAGATGAAGGAGGTTTGGGGTTTATTTTGAATCTAAAATTTAATTTCAGATTTGGGTTCCAGATTTTGTTTTTGGCTTGGAGAGTTGATGAATTGTTTTGGGGATGTTTGTTGATTCTGGTTTTATTTGATTGATGGAAAAGGGTTTGTTGAGGCTGATTTTTGTTTGGTGATTTGGCTAATGGAGGTTGTGATGAAGGTGGAGGATTTGGGAATGGTGAACAGCTTGGAAAGAAATTGTTTGGGTTACTACCGTTTTTGGGTTTGCAGAATGGTTTGTGGGGAGGATTGTTTGCTGGTTTGCGTTATGGAAATGCAGAATTGTTTTTGCAGGTTGGCAGGGGAGAATAAGCTAGCTTAAGAAGTTGACCAAGGGAACACCCCCTCAATATTTGTCAAAGCAGTATTAACGTGAATAGGATAGAAGTTATTACAGCTTTAGACTAATGAGGGAAAGAGAGACGTATAGCTTTATTTAAACGAAAAAAAGAAAGCCTAATTTGACTAAATGAAGATTTATTTGGCAACGTGTGTTTTGTCGTTTTAGGTACGGTTAAAGTAAAAACGTAATTAAGTAAGTTTTAACAGTAATAAATAAAAAGAGAGAAGTAATTTGTGAACGTAATTAAAATGATTTAGGAATTTGTAATTAGTAAATTTTAGATGTAATTAATAAAGTAATTAGTGAAAGTAATTAGCAGGAAAATTTAGTTAAATTATTTTAGTAAAACTTTTTGGTAAATAATGACGACACGGTAAAATGAAAACAGTGCGAGCGCTCGTGTCGACACGTACAGACAAAAAGTTAACTGGATGACTGAAGAAAAATACCTGGACGCAAAATCGAAAACACGCCTAAAAATACTGGCCGTTACAGAGAATTAGAGACACAAATTCACCAAGTAAAATAAATACTCTAACCTATGCCTTGAGATGCTTACTCATGAATGGATGCAAGGCATGGAAGAGGATCTCCAAGTGTTGAGATATGCTTGAGAGCACTTGGATGAATTCCCTTCAGCTGGACTTCAATGCATGAAGATGAATGAGAGCTCTTGAGATGGAATTGAGGGAGTTTTTGAGGTTCTTATAGATCTCTTGAGAAATTCAATAGCATCAAGAAGTATAAGAGATGGCAGCACACTGATATATGTAGGAGCCCTATATCAAACCCCAAACCCCAAGAAAACAGCCAAAGAATCAATTCTGCAACGACTAGAAACTGGGCGAAAACGACAGGAACAGTCGACTGATGATCAAAAGACAGTCGACTGATCAACGGCTAGAAAATATCCAACAGCTATAATCTGAGCCAGGACAATCGACTGAAGAAGACAGTACAGTCGACTGAGAACAGGACAGGCGCCTGTAAATCCTTCAGCAGGCGACTACTGCAGGGGATGGAATAAAACAGAGAGCTGCACTCTTTCTCCAGTTAAGCACACAGGCGACTGATGTCAATAATACAGTCGATTGTCTATTAGTCAGGCGACTGTAAAACCTTAATCAGTCGTCTGCTGAATAAGATGGAGAAACGACAGAGAGATGTAGAGATTGCACTTACGCTACTCAGGTGACTGATGACCAATCTACATGTGACTGTAAATATACAGGCGACTGTAAACTGACCAGTAGTCGACTGTGCGTAAAGCTCAAGTTTGAGTCAATAGAAATGTTGACTTGAACTGTGCATATCAGGCGACTGTAGAAGGATCTACAGGCGACTGGAAATCACCCAGTCAACTGTGTTTCCTTCAGCAGGCGACTGATGGAAAGCTAGAGACTCCAAATGAGTCTTTGGACAAAGTGAACCTATAGGGTTGGATTCTATGATAATCCTAAGGCTCACTAAGATGGTTAAATGCACATGCATGAATGAGTAAACCATCTAACAAGGCATTACATTAATCTTAGACTCAAAAGAGAGAGAAAGCAATAAAGTAAATTACATGGATTACAATGCTTTCCTTAGAGTCTAAGTCTTCAATCTTGATGCCTTGATTACTCTCCAACATCTCCAAGCTTTGGCACTCCTTGAGTCCAAGCAATGGTCCTTCTTCACTTGATGTATATCCTTGCACCAAGTGATTAGTCTCCAAGAAAGATATTCTTGAAATAAAACTGAGAGACTAAAACATGAGAATCATTAGCAACAACATAATGTTGTGATCATCATCATAATAAGATTGGTATGAAACACCAATACTCAACAAACATTGCTTAATGCAAACTGAAAGAATGATAAACTTTTTTTAATCCTTCAAGGTTTCTTCTTAATAATGATGAAAATCAAGCAATTGTCCTTTATGTCTATAAATGGTTGTTGTGATAGCTGATAGATCATTTACTTCTCTCCCTCTGTGTCATCAGAATGGCCCCGCGTATTAAAAAGGACCCTTTTCATTTCCTCTCATCTTCTTCCCTAAACTGTCTAAATTCGTCTGATTCTATCAATCCAAAGGGGAAAAAATCCAAAGACTCCAAAGCTACACGACTTAAATCGACCATAGATGATGAAGCATTCAACCGTACGGATTAATATGGAGCTCTTCAACCGGTGGACTTCGGCATCAACAATACTTGATCATAATTACCAAATCCTTTTTTAAATAATTTTTGAGATAAATTCACTTTGTTTTATTTTAGTACTGTTATTAGGTGTCTTTATTGCACAGATTAGATCTAATTTGTCTTCCCCATTGGAGAAATGAATTGGTATACATTTTATTTTGTTCATTATAATGTTAGATCAAGCCTTCTAAATTGATGACTATAAGTTTTCGGTAAACCATGCTTCGACTATAACTTTGTGCTTCTAATTGCTTTTTCTATGGTTGGAGTGAGTTTTATTGAGTTTTCGTTTGTCTTTTGCCTTTCTATCTCTGTCTCCTGCCGATGGCAGAAAAAAAGAGGAGGCTATTTGTAACGACCACTTTTCGTTGTACGTTGTTCGTGCACGTGCTTTTGACCGTGCACGTGTTTATTTTAGACCTGGTTTGTTTGTGAACACTTGAGTCTGATATGCCGTTGTGAACGTCTCTGAGAGTATTAAATAGTGGCACTATTTTGGAACGACGTTTCTCGAGTCGTTTTCCCACAATTTAATCTTATTCGATGAGACGTCACGAATTTCACTTTTGTCGCAAGGCCTTCTTATTTTTAGTTTCGTTTCTCGACGTCGAAATTGTGATCCGTCTTCTCTGTCTTCCTTCTCTCGTCGTCCCGGTCATCCCAGTATTTATTTCACAATTTTCGGGCTTCGTTTGACCTATTTTCGCTTTGTGCCCAACTTAAATGTTATTTTAACCCTGAGTTCACCCAGTGTTTTGTCCCCAATGATTATTAACACTTATATTAAGACAAGTTAACTCAGCCACTTCTTGTTTTGGGACCGCACATAAACCCACACCTGGTAGGAGAGAGAGAGTAGTGGAGATTGGGCCTTTTAATAGTTTTATATCAAAGTTTTTAACATTAACCCAACTGATGGGCTTTTTTTACGTGCTGTCACCCTTCAATACCCCTTATACTATTATTATTGTATACCATGGGCTGCCAACTCTTCACCTAACCTAAGGCTAATAGAATCCCTCCCTCACGTGCTCTAAGACCCTATATCCTCTTTATAATAACCCTAAGTAAACCCTAGGACGGGCCCCCTTCGTTTTCTCCTCAGCACCAAACCCTTAGCGAGCCGCCACCTCGCTTCTTTTCCACACAGCAGCTGCGCCGTAACCCATCTATTTGACTACATCATCACCCCGCCTCTCCTTCGATTTTCCGACCGAACCCAACGTCCGCCGGCGATCTCCACTCCATGCTCCGCCCTGCCCCACCGCTACACCGCCTGGAGATCCGCTCGACCGCCCACAACGCTGCTCCTAGGCGATTGCAGCAGCAGCATCGCTCGCCGGCAGCAAGACCCCTCTCGTCGGAAGTCCGGCGCTCACGATCGCCATGCTCCGCCCTACTTCGACCCGAAGCCGTTGAGCCGCCTACCGCCGGAGCCCACCTCAAAGACCAACGTCCGCAGTGAGTCACCGTCCACCACCGCGGCCTCCTGCTCCGACACCGAATGCCCGCGCCGTCTCTGAGCCGCCCGCTGCCGAGCTTGAAGGCGTCACCGTCTGCCGCCCCATCTGCAATCACCGAAGGGCATCACGTGACTAACACGGTGAGTAAGCACAATGATTCCCATGCATGAACAGGGTAAATGAGAATGTCTGTAGGGTATAATAAGTTATATTATGTATTGGCTAGGTTTCATATTAGATCAATGGGTTTCGTACCGTTAAATTATTGTCCAAGCATGTGGACATACGGTGGGCTGTTATAAATGCATTCTATTATATAAGCTTTGATGCACTACCTATGTAAGTATAAATCAATAGTACCTGATATAGTTAGCTTATAAGTTAGGTTGAACCGGTATAATATAGGCATAAAATATATGCTATCTAGGTTAGATTGCATAAGCCAAGTACATGTGTTGGTGATCAGAACTTATCTATAGGATCGATACCTTAAAATTTTTTATATTCAATAAGCTTTACATATTTTTGAACCCTAGTTTTAATGGACATTGGCAGCTCTGGTTGTAATTAAATCGGTAGGGTTAATAATGAACGTTTTGGTATGAACCCCCTAGGGCAGAGAACCTAACACAAAAATTGGTTTATTAGACGTTTTAGGTTGCCTAATGATTTTTAGCTCCGTCGTAACGAACCTACTTGTGCACGTAGGTTATCTGTGACTTTGGACTCCTCTGGACGGTGTTTTCCTGACAGCAGACTTGCAGGCAAGTGAAACTTGCCAACTCTTGTGTATGGCCATGTTTTTAGGCCACTTTCTTGTTTTTAGCGTAAAAGAGACTAGTCAGTGAAATGATAGCTGGCTAGACGCCTACTTGATCTAGTTTGACAACGAAACTAGATCCGTCACCTAAATGAATCTAGCTTGACAACGAAGCTAGATCCAACTCTTTAAACTTGTTAATCATGCATACTAAACTGTCACGTTTACTTTCCTTTTCTGTACACACTTTTAACTGCCATGCATTGCATCTTACATGTCATCCAAATTGATTGTTGCATCGTAGCACACGCTACAAAATACTCGTACAATCCGTGTTTCCGTGTTTCCGGCTAGGTGCACCCCTATGCCATACTTGTTAAAAACACTTCCTGGCTCGTGATCTAGAAGCGAGCATTCCATGTTCGGGGGTAAGGCCCTGGCTCGATACACGTGGAGGGGTAGGGATAAACGGTCACCTGAGCTTAGGAGTGGCCCGATCAGCCACTCTAGCCAGAAGGCGGAATCTCTGTGCACGAGGTGCTTACTTTACTTGTCTTGTACTAGTGAGTGTTACTTGTATGACTTGTCATCCATGCCATGTTTAAATGCCATGCTCGTACTTTACTTTACTTTACTTTATTTGTTGCACTCATACTTTAAACTGCCATGCCATTGCATTCATGCTAGAACTGCTAGGTTGCTTCACATACTTTTAGTGTCCTTGCACAAGTCTCTTGTAGACTTGCTGACATGTGCCCCTTGCTCTTTTGGGTGTCACATGTTAGACCCTGAGCCGGAGACCGTTGCTGTGTACGTGATGTTTTGCTGACGCTGAGTCTGAGTCCATGATTGCTCGGTAGGAGTTTTGTGGACACCGGAGAACTTTCTTGGTGACTTTGCTGCGTTACTTTTGTTTTAGGCTTTGTTGTTAGTTGTCGGTGCGTGGCACCTTTGTTTTGTACGTTGTACTTTTGTTGGCCATGTTTGTGCCTTTAGACTCTTTTTCTTTCTAGCCTGGTGGCTTTTTCTGTGATGTTGAAACTTATTTTATGGATATTCTGAGATATCTCTTTTGTCTCATTTCATTATTATTATCTTTGTTTTGTTCGCGTTGCAAGGACCTGCAGTTTTAAATTTGATTGACGCTTATCGGACTTGCATCTTTGTAGCTTCAAGTCTGAGCGGACCTTCTCACGCTTCGCCTCCATATTTTTGGGAAGCGGGGCGTGACAGGTTTTGTTGGTGGCCCATGCAGGTCCAGTCTTGCAATTGCGAATTAACGGAACAACGATAATAACGGAATGTCCATTAAATAAATTGCAACATCCGAGTCATAAGCCCTGAGTCTAGTCGTTTCCTACGTCACTAGGTGGTAAGAGACTTAGTTAGTCGTCTGTGCTTGCTAGTTAGAGGCCTCTGATTGTTAGTTAGACTCCCTGTCAGCAATTGATTTAATCGTCGTAGGAGTTACCTTAGTGGTTCTTGTCTAACTCTGACCATATTAGACTTCTAGAATTTCCTTTGGTCGTTCGCTTGGGTTCATCGATTTTGGACCAAGTTGAACGCATTTCATTACCGTCTAGCTCCTTAGAAAGTCTTAGCGCTTAGTTCTTAATCTTTAGTTGGTCGACCGTAGGAATTTCCTCATAGATTCTCCTGATTCATATCCTAGGCGTATGTATGTTCTGATCATCCGACCAATTTCCTTGTCTCGATTCACGAGATCGCCTCATGACGATCGTCGCCGATCTTCGAATCTCTCCGTTACAAGTTTTGAATCTTCTGAAAGTATTCTTCGATTTCCTCCTTTCCTAAGTTTAAATTTGCTCAATCTTTTTAATATATATATGGGTTATTTAGTACCGACCCCCTGTGTTTTCTCCGAAATTAGCAACACCCCCCTATGGTTTCAATAATTAGTAATACCCCCCTATGCACCCAATTTTGGACCCCCCCTCCCCCTGTTTAGGGGGGTCTTTCTATAGGCGGGGGAGACCAAATTGGATACAATAGGGGGGTCTTACTAATTATTGAAACCATAGGGGGTGTTGCTAATTTCAGAGAAAACACAGGGGGTCGGTACTAAATAACCCATATATATACTATATTTCATACTCCTTCGTTGATTTAAAATTTTAAAACTTTTGCCGAAATTTTGAATACTAGCTTATGGTACTTTTCCAGCCTATATTTTTCGTACTTATGTAAATGTGTCGTCCCTTCATATATTAATTTTATTATGAACCGTACTTTTATTTTGCCCAATTCGATTTATAATTTTCCTTCTTATTTATGCCATTCGAATAATACATCGTGTTTACTTTTAATATACTTTTCAAGTCACATAGAATTTCAGCTTTCAGCAAGTCGGTTTTATGCCCATCGTTTTCGCTATTTCAAATTACTATTCCTAATCTAGACTCCCCGTAATTTGGTTTTAAAGCTTTATTACAAATTTTGATAATTTTACTACTAAGACATCCTTCCGTTCACCATACATACTTTCAATTATTTTTATATCCGTACCAGGCTTGTTGTGCTCGTATATTAAGAACCTTGTGTAAAGCAGTTTCTCATTTTTGGCAAACCCTGGTTCCCTAAAAGTAGTTTCAATATTGATTATTTTAAATTTTCCATAGCCTAAAAGTTTTGAAAGCATTTAACATGAGTTTAAATTCTCCCGTTACTTAATTTCATTCTTTAACTTTCAAAACTTTTGACAACATTATATTAAATTACTGACGTATAAAAATTTTCTAACATACGTCCTTAATATTCGTGTAAATGATTTCACTCCCTCTTATAATGATTTTTTTAACCAATAGACCATTTTCTCTTATTATGAATGTTCGACTCAAATTTATTTTGAACAACTCGTTTTATCGATCTCCGAATATTTCTTTTCAGACTGGGATTCCAACTTTTGAAGTACGACAGTTTTCATATTTCGCGTATGTTAGCTTATGTTACTTATACTATTTCTTTTCTCCATCCTATATAAGTGTCACTACATCTCCGTTTCCCCCAACCTAAACATCACCATTGAGTCAATGATCGTCTAACCAAGCTGTCTCCTTGTAATCGTCCTATCCAAACTCGTGCTTATCGATCCTACCCTCGTCACGCTCTCGACCTCGACCTCCCTTTATTGCTTAGGCTTTAGTGCCCGTCAAGGTCTGTGTCAACTCTTAGTTGTTAGTAGACCCTTGGACCTTTGTGAGGTGTCGTTGTGCACGTACCTAAGTTGTGTACGTGGGCTTGAATGAGTATACCCCCATAGTATATTGATGCTTGCCTATTGTGTGATTTGTATATCTATTATACATTTGACAGTGATTTTTGAATCCTAGGGCTGACTAGGACAAGCTGACTAGGACAAAGGGGTTGATAGAAAGAGGGACATGATTAATTTAGGTGAAATGAACGGTTTAGATGAAGTTTTGAGATGAAGAATTTGTATTTTAACACATACTTTTGATATTTGTGGGTCCCATTTGAGAGCAACAGGCTTCTTAAATCATTTTAACTCAGAAATTAACTCGGAGATAGCAACAGGCTTTTGGGGGAAGAGCAAGAGGCGTTTTTTGTGGATGGTTCCCCAATACTCCTCTTGCTCTTCCCCAAAGCAAAGAGGAATCTGCTTTGTCCCCAAATAAATTAAATCATTTCTTCGCAAGGTGAAGAACTGTCTCCTTCGTCCCCAAGGGCACGAGTCTTGCTTGCCGCAAATCTGAAGGTACCGACTCTACTGGTGTTTAATTATTCTTTCTGGAACCAAAAGTTGCAAGATCATTTGCTCTTCCCGAAAGCAGGAATGCGAAGAAGAGGAATCTCTTTTCTCTTCCCCAAAGCAACAAGTTCATTTCCCCGAGGGCTTCCCCGAGTTTTTGCTTGCCGCAGATTTGAAGGTATGGATTCTCGCAAGATCATTTGATCTGAAGGTACCGAGTCTTACTCATTTCTCTTAAGATTTGAGGGTGTTTGCTCATTCTCACAGCAAGATCGATTCTTCTCGCAAAGATCTGCAAGGGCACATGTTCTTGCTCTTCCCCAAATCGGCAAGGGCACTTGAAGGTACGGGTTCGTTTAATTCTTCTTATCTGAGCTTGCGGAGATTGCTTCCGATTTTCTTGGTGCATTGAACCCAGCTGGTGCAATGAACACAGCTGATCCTAGGCTGAGAAGCTTCCTCTAATAAGTCGAACATATGAGTTGCAATTTCACCAGCAAGAAATCGTGATCAGTTTATGGTTTTATATTAATACTTGATACTAACCAAGCACGTGAAACCAATACTTTTAGATAGTACCATGTATTGCTAGCATACAGAACATCTCCAATAAGGTTCGAGGTGTGATGAACGGCTTCTCACTGGCATACAAACGTCTTTGTGATGAAATAAAATTCTATTTACATTTCAGAGGACTTCAAAGCAGTTAAATACTGATCTTATTGATGCAAATGCTTATTTCATTTTAAATGTAAGGCTTAGCAATCATGTTGTTATGGACAGCTTTCCTTGGTAGTTAAGTGCAACAAGCAGTAATGAAATGGCCAAATGTTTATATATTAGATTTTTGGACATGTGAATAAGAGTGCTATCAGTTACATTTGTGATGGCATATCCATCAGTATATTGTTCACAAACAGTTTACAAAAGAAGTTGCTGGCCATCATATTAGGAGAGTAAGAGTTCATGCATATTCTTCAGCAGTATCAATTTTTACTTATTAAAATTTAGTTTGTCACACTTTATCTTTATTATGCATGTTCTTATTCTACAAATATACCCTTATGTTTCATTTTCTTGGTTGGATTTAATGCTTTACTGTTTTAGAATGATTGTATGGTTTTGGCCAAGAATCTAAATGACAGTACTTTATAAAGTAAATGTATGGAAAGATAAAAAAAGTAACGAACCAGAAAGTAGAGCATAACGAACTGAAAAACTCAAGTTATCAAACATTTACAAAGAGGCTTCACTACTTATGAATGTCGAACTACAGGTTCAAAATGGATCACATAAACCAAAGCATGATGGGATACATGACATTAGAGTCATAAAATAAAAGCAGCTAATACTTAACAAGCATGCCAGCAATTGTATTGTTAATCTTACAGTGTATGTTAATGCATAGAATGATAAGTTAGTAATGGTTATTTTCAGAGCATAAAAGCATAGTTCAAGACTCATCTTTAGATTCAGATAAGCATTTCCTTGATGTAGAACCATATGAGTATCACCATGAATCCGAAGTTATAGAGATTTCTCGCACGCACAAAGCATTTCCTTGATGTAGAACCATTTGAGTAGTAAGCAACAACACTGACCAATCTGTTGACGGTTGATCATGATGATCATGTCATGCCATTGCACTCGATCAAGTTACTCCCAGGAAGTTATTTTTCTTTTTCTGCATCAGTTAAGAATTTGTTTTACTGTCAGCTATAATACTGATAAAATATCATACCCTTGCCATCATTTACTTTCCTTTAATGTCTCCACACATTGCACAAATGAACATTAAATCTGATACTAGGCGGTGTTGTCTATGTTTCTGCTCATTAATTTTCTCCAGGATCCTAGAAAATATTTAGCCGATATTTTATATCTTCAATGTTCTTCATATCCACAGGCCATGCAATACATTCTCTGCAACAGTGTGGAGAAGAGCCCACAGACCCACCCAATCATTACCCGTATCGATCGCAAGGCAGGGCATGGAGCTGGTCGTTCTACCCAGAAATAGGTCTATACTACAACCCTAAAAAAGAGTTTCTTAACCAAATCCTTCACAGTATTTTGTTTGATGGTGCCCTGTTATGTGCTTAAAAGACCAAATCCTTCCCAGAGTTTCTCGATGCAGAAACAGATCTACATTTCATTTGCACTGCTTTTTATGTGTTTAAAACCTACTGACTTTTCAGTTCATGTAATGTTCTGCCATTAACACTGTCACATTTGCAATTGGAATTCAACAGCACTGTTGAGAGACACTCTCATCAGGATAAGAAGAAGGTACTCTTGGGACATATGTGATTGTCTTTAGCCGCTATCTAAACAAAAGGTTAGAATGGCTCTCAGTTCTTTAATAGTATTTTCTTTGTATCATTGTACTTGAATTTTGGGGGGAAATATCTTGGGGGAAGCCTTTGTTTAAAATTAGGGGTCTATGATTTTTAATGGGAAATATTTTAAATGAATCGTGTCTAACTCTCTCCCCCCCTCTGTAGGTTCTACTGAGTTCTCCACGAGAGTATGAAGAAGAAGCATCAGATCCGCACCAGATCTTGCTCCCATTCTTCCGCCAGTCAAATGCTTTCAGCAAAGCCTGTCTTTACAATGTTTTTCGTGTTTCTCCCGCTAAATTTCTTGAATTTGTGTTCCTTTATGTAGTTTCATGATGATCTGATGTGAGAGGCATGGACTTTCTGTAGATGATTTTCTATAGAAGTTGGAGAGCAAGCCCATTCTATGAAAGTCGAAGGCCTTGGAGCTTGACAGAGTAAGCACATAAATCACATTACCCAAATTCGTTGTTTTTGATGTTTATACAGCGAATTTTGGCCCTGGATTCGGTTCCTGCGACTCGAAGGAGGGTATGCCGAAATCTTATTTCCTTCAATTTCGTGTTGTTCATTAGATTTTTGTGATTGGATCACTAGAATTTGTGATTGATTTCCTTCAATCTGTACATTTTAGGGTTTCATTTGGATTGGGAAACGTTTGGAATTTGGGTTTCTAATGAGCAGATCAGAGGTTCGTGGTTCGATGCTTCAGCTATGGCAGTAATACTATCTACTCCGTTTAATTATCAGACAGTTGTGAGTATGTTTTGGTGTTTATTTTTGTTTTCATTTGTTCATTTGTTATGATTGTTTTCATTTTCTAATTTATTCATTCGTTCATTTTCTAATTTGTTCATTTGTTCATTTGATTCTGTCACGGACGCTACCTTGGGGATGCTGTTGTAAGGAGGTAAGAGGAAATGAGCCGATTGATTTCATTTGTTCATTTGTTCCGATTGTTTTCATTTTCTAATGTATTCATTGAAATATCTAGAAACATTGAAATTTCTACTAATTAAGTTTACTAAGAATTCAATTTTTTTTTGTTTTCGCCATGTTTTCAAGTGATAATTCAACCCGTTGAGCTGTTGCTAATTCAAGCCGTTGAACAGGTGCTAATTTAAGCCTAAGAACCGTTTGTTACCAGTAAGAAGGATGAGATTACTAAGGTAAGGTAAGAAGACAGTTGTGCCAAGGACTTTGCCTGTGCATGTGTATACATACAAGGTATTAACAATTGCAAACAATTGAAAGGTTTTATATGCACGGTTGGATCCCAAGGTGTTATATGCGTGGTTGGACCCTTTAAATTTTAAAACATTATAAGCTGTAAAAAATTATGAACTCAAATTTTGCACATGATTTTGCATTACAAGTATTTTGCCAGAATATTAATCTCATTCTGGCTTTATTAGTTTCAAAATATGCAGTTTACTGTCATGCATCTTCCTCTAATTCAAGAATCATGCAGTTCTATGTACATACATGTACTCTGAACCATAAATTTTGCTTTTAATTATTTGATTTCAGTTTTGTATTTTTTCCCTCTGTTAATGGTAGACTGCCATTTTTTTTATACCATCATCAATTCTGTTATATGTGACTTTTATACAAGTCTTCCCCAGTGTTGCTTTGGTCATCTCTATTTGTCGTGTTTGTGTGTTTTATCTGCCTATTTTATTAAACTAACTGTGACACTTGGATGATTACAATATTAGACAACAACACTCGATAAGGAAAGCATTTTGGTGAAAATTGTTTGTAATTGATTACATATGCTAGGAGTAGGTTGGGCTCAGTTGTTGATATCAGAGTATCCAAAGAGACATGCAGCAAAGAGACATGCTCAGCCACTGGAGGTTGATCTTCATTATCATAAATGTGAACATTTGAATATAGTTTTTTGTTTTTCAAGCTTGATTAAATATTTCTTTTGTAGTTTTTTTAGTAGACCTGGAGCATACAAACCTATAGCATGTTCTAACCTGGAGCTTGTGCTAGCTTACAACCCTGGAGCATGTTCAAGTTCTAGCTTACTACACTGGAACCTGTGCTACCTGGATATTTACAATTACCAGATAAAGCATGTGATAGCTGGAGAATGTCATTCATAAGTTCATATAGTACATAGATATTTCTATATGTGGCATGCTGATGTTTCTAGATATTGCAATTTTTAGTAGATATTTCGATGTTTCTATATATTTCTGTATGTGTCATGTAATACATGAATATTTCTCATTTTACCCTGTTTTTACACTTTGCTCCCGGGTAACGATTGTTTCCGTGTCCTCTGGGCACAGGCATACATTAGGTTCACCTTTTAAACCATTCAACCAACTTATGGGGGTTTTCCCTGCTGAAAGGTTAGGTATTTTGATTTTTTTTGGCTGCTTTATCTTTTCATGTATGTACTTTAATGAATAAAAATTCTACTCTTTGCAGTTCCCATGAACATCATTTCCATTATAGGAAATTGATGACCGATCCAAGCTCACATATTATTGATTTCTATTTGACTGGTATTCCTTAACATCATTATTTTGGTCATCCCCATGTTTTCTTCTCTCTAACAATACTCTCTATTTTACTCTATTATCAGAATTGCGGTTGACATGAATGGAAGAGGATTGCTTGGCAGGTAAGATAATCTTATCTTTTTAGAATTTCTGGGTATGGTTTCTATTTTATTGGATCATTTGATGGAGTTCATCTTGCGTGTCCAATCTGAGGGGTATTGCAAAACTGCCTTTTATTGACGAGGACCACTTGGTGAGATAAAGAATATAGAGCACACTTTATTGGTATGCTAATTGACCCATATATATGGTCATATTGTATCTCTTCGTGGACAATCTATTCACATCTCAAAAATGTGTTCCGAGTATTGGGATGTATGTAGAATTTAAGGATGAATGGATAACTTGAGATTTGTATGTGTTGGACTATAGGCGGCCTTCCACACTTACATTTTTAATCTCTCATGGCATTGTTACCTAATGACTTATCCATTACTGTCATTGTCTTAGCTATCATATGAAATAACTGACAATTGTATTCTGTGAACTTCCCAGGTTGTAGTTTTGACAAGGAGGAAGACTCCACTTCAGGTGCTCAATAAGGAGTTGTTCTATGTGTATATCATCTTCCAATCTACTGGCAAAGTAAATTTTTTTGGACTTTTCATCGGGGTCTGTTTTGTTTTCGAATTTTTGGTTCTTTTGGTAAAAGAATAGATTTTTCAATGTTATGTTATTATGAACCGAGCTCTCATTCATGTGAGTATTGAATAGTTTTTTAATAAAAATTTGTTTGTCCGCTAATTAAATAGATTACAGCTGCATTTGCATTTGATTCTACATGTGTATACTTTCATGTTGTGTTAAACTTGGTTCAAGTATTGTATATATTTCAAGAACTATGTGGTAACTAGGAGATAACTGATAGATTTTAAAACTGTTGGTATATTGCTCTCCGCTTCCCGTCATCGGCGGTGGCTGTCCTCTAGAAGACGGTGGAAAGCCTACTTAGTTGGTCAGTTCGTAGACACCAATCTATGCTTGATTCATGCAAAGAGGTTGACGCTCATGCCCAAGGACATCTAGCTCATAAGGAGGATCCAAGGCAAGAGAGGGCTTATGATATTAACAAGCTGCTTCAGCTTACCTTTTTGTGTTTAGGCGTTGTTTTAGTTGGTGTTGGTTCTGTTTTTTTATAAGTATTTTTATTAGGATTGTGTCTTTAGTTGGGTTTCAGATGTATTGGGAAGGTGTGATGTATGATGTAATATTATAGAATGAAAGGAAAACTAATTATTTTGTTAAAGATTTGGGTATATCTATTCTATTCTGTAGGTAATATTGTTTATTTTCCCAGCGTTTGTGGTATACAATCATTTTTTCCCAAATTAATTATGCATAATGATTGTGCATATTACTATATGATAATGTACGCAGAGACAAACAAAGTTATTTTCTTATCATTGGCCGTTTTGGGATCATAAAACAGATTTGAGATATGATGTAATGTTATTCATGGAGAAGTCAAAAGTTAAGCGACTACATTTGTTCTTTAAAGTAAAAAAGAAGTGTACCAGAGAAGGAATATTTGATCCCGCATCAAAAACTGTGTTGAAAGTTTTAACTATCGATTTTATGCTGCAATGTATTAGCTCATATAGGTAAATTGCAGTTGTCAAATTTCATCTTCTCTTTAGCTCTGTAAATTGTGTGTTTGGCAAGAGGAAACATGCCCCCAATAGCAGTTTGAATTCATAATACAAGTAATAAAATACAAGTAATGAAAGAGAACTAAGAACCATGCTAATTGTTTCTCAGAAAATAGAATAGTTGCTCTGCAATACAATTTAATCTTATATGATTTTTACACACACACACACACACATACACACATTATACTTTGGTTTTTAATTTTTGAATTGGTTTGCTGACTAGGACAAATGAGTTGGGTAATGCTATAATGTATTTTTTTGGTTTTTAATTTTAATTTTATTTCTAATTCATTATATTGGAAAGTTCATTATGAACTATTAAATGATGTGTTGGTGCTTTGGCTCACGTCGAAATAGCATATGTAGTGATCATTTCAAATATATGTTTACTTAGATTTGCTTGAACTGAATTTAAAATTAAAACACATTTGCAGCCAACTCCGATTATATATTTTTTGAAAACAAATTGGCTTAAAAATATTGGAAGAATTTCGAACTTTTTTGAAAGCAAACAAAATAAATATTAAAAAACATGGGCATGTGAAAATTTTGGCTCGAACTAAATCTGGATGGAAATTTTGGTGGAACTAAATCTGGATGGAATTTATTTTTGGGTTGAACAAAAATTTTGTGAGTGGAACTAAATTATCTGGGTAACTAAATTTTGGGCAAACTAAAATTGTTGGAAAGTGAAAATTAAGCAGGAAACCCACTAAAATTTTTGGGGTGGAACTAAATCTGGAGGGTTCTAAATTTTGTGAGGAAGTAAAATTTTTGGGAGGAACTAAATTCTCTAGGATGAGCTAAATTTTGGAGGGAACTAAATTATTTGGAAAAAATTTCGAGGAATTAAGTTTGGAGGGAACTAAATTTTGGAGAACTAAAATTTTTTAGGGGAACTAAATACAATTACGGGATTCACGGTTTTGAGTGGGGAATATTTTAAGTGAATCGTGCCCTTAGGGCACGAGTTATGACTAGTATATATATATATATATATATATATATATATACACACACACACACACTCGGAGTTATTCGTGATATTATGAAGTTGTTTGTGAGTTAGTATTTATAGATATGTGTGTGGTTAGCTATACCATACTAGGGATGCCTGTGTATATAAGAGTTAGTGTTGGAATATCTAATGGGGTGTATGTAATTAGAGATACTTATATTGGTTGCAATAAAATGATTGGTAAAGCTATGCGTATGTTAGGTGTGATAATAATAGGTGTACGTATAGATAAGTGAGTAGGCCTATTATATGACCTGTATGTTAGTACGTGTGAGTATGTGCTCGTATGTGGATATGAAATGTGCTTATATGTAAGTAGTTACGTTTCGTTGCATGAGTATATAGGTGATATGCATATGATAGTAGAATTATAATTTTGATTGGTATTGCTTGCTTTTAAGGGATGTTGTATGCGTGTATACCGTGAGGTATACACGACTATTGCACATCTTAACTATGTATGTATAGGTGTTGGTATACTAATTATAGGTAGTAGGCTATGGTGTGAATATATATGTTACATGTGTGCGACTATACGATGAATGCGTATGTATTAAGGAGTGTATTACAATTATACGTGTGCTGATGTCTGTATTATTATTATGGTATATAGAGTGATTGAACTATGTGAGTATTACCTGACTAAATATTAGGTGTGATTGACTTATGGTATGTATATGGTTGTATTGGTAGATTTATATATATATTGGAGTAGTATCGGTATAGGTATAAATGCCGTGTTACGTATGTAGAATATTCTGATGTGTGTATTGAGTCTCACTCAAGCTTGAGTGGGTATACTCTAAGTATATTGATATGTATGTCTGAAGTTTGAATATAGCGATGTTTTATGTATGAATAGCGATAGGAGCGTCGTGCCTGGTTGTGTTACGCACATGATTGTGGGTCGCTATACCAGTATATAGTTATAGGTGTTGGTCTTGTGGTATAGTTATTTACTAAGGACTTGCCTGTGTGAAAGTATGTGCGCTAGCTAAACTAGGTGTGGAGATGTACTAGTAATATAATGGTATGATTGGTATGAATGAAATGTTAGCGCGTATGGGTGTGCACCATGCACGGGTAAGTATGTGCTTAGTTATAGGTATTGATGACTATGGTATATGTGGCGTGTCGTAAATGCAGTTATAGGACCGTGCGTAATGTGAATGTATGGTGAGATATTTGAATGCATTGAATGACTATATATATTGTGAAACTATAGTAGTGGTGAATGTATATTAGATATAGTGAAACTTGATTTAATTATGGTATGGTGTGACTACATGTGTTGATGTGTGGTATGGAATGTACACTAGGAAATATTAGAGGGTAGTATACCCATGTTGTTTGTGCATAGATAGCTATCTATACGTAGAAAATGATTGTATTTGCTAAGAGTGAGACTATCCTTATATGAGTATCTGAAATATTGTTTTGTGTTTAGGTAAGTAGTAGTTATATAAGGGATGTATGCTTATATATATGATTGAAATACATGTATGAAATTGACTGACTATAATAGGTATAAGTATATGACGTACGTGAATGTATATATATACGTGTTGGTAGTGTTAATGTTTGGCTACCTAGTGCATATATAAGCACTTGTAATGGCTATACCTGGTTTGAAATATAATGTGACTTGATTGGGGTAGTTATTAGAGTGACTAGATATATTAGAAAGTCCGAGGACGGACTTTATTCTAAGGTGGGGAGGATGTAACGACCACTTTTCGTTGTACGTTGTTCGTGCACGTGCTTTTGACCGTGCACGTGTTTATTTTAGACCTGGTTTGTTTGTGAACACTTGAGTCTGATATGCCGTTGTGAACGTCTCTGAGAGTATTAAATAGTGGCACTATTTTGGAACGACGTTTCTCGAGTCGTTTTCCCACAATTTAATCTTATTCGATGAGACGTCACGAATTTCACTTTTGTCGCAAGGCCTTCTTATTTTTAGTTTCGTTTCTCGACGTCGAAATTGTGATCCGTCCTCTCTGTCTTCCTTCTCTTGTCGTCCCGGTCATCCCAGTATTTATTTCACAATTTTTGGGCTTCGTTTGACCTATTTTCGCTTTGTGCCCAACTTAAATGTTATTTTAACCCTGAGTTCACCCAGTGTTTTGTCCCCAATGATTATTAACACTTATATTAAGACAAGTTAACTCAGCCACTTCTTGTTTTGGGACCACACACAAACCCACACCTGGTAGGAGAGAGAGAGTAGTGGAGATTGTGCCTTTTAATAGTTTTATATCAAAGTTTTTAACATTAACCCAACTGATGGGCTTTTTTTTACTTGCTGTCACCCTTCAATACCCCTTATACTATTATTATTGTATACCATGGGCTGCCAACTCTTCACCTAACCTAAGGCTAATAGAAGCCCTCCCTCACGTGCTCTAAGACCCTATATCCTCTTTATAATAACCCTAAGTAAACCCTAGGACGGGCCCCCTTCGTTTTCTCCTCAGCACCAAACCCTTAGCGAGCCGCCACCTCGCTTCTTTTCCACGCAGCAGCGGCGCCGTAACCCATCTCTTCGACTACATCATCACCCCGCCTCTCCTTCGATTTTTCGACCGAACCCAACGTCCGCCGGCGATCTCCACTCCATGCTCCGCCCTGCCCCACCGCTACACCGCCTGGAGATCCGCTCGACCACCCACATCGCTGCTCCTAGGAGATTGCAGCAGCAGCATCGCTCGCCAGTAGCAAGACCCCTCTCGTCGGAAGTCCGGCGCTCACGATCGCCGTGCTCCGCCCTGCTTCGACCCGAAGCCGTTGAGCCGCCTACCACCGGAGCCCACCTCAAAGACCAACGTCCGCAGTGAGTCACCGTCCACCATCGCGGCCTCCTGCTCCGACACCGACTGCCCGCGCCGTCTCTGAGCCGCCCGCTGCCGAGCTTGAAGGCGCCACCGTCTGCCGCCCCATCTGCAATCACCGAAGGGCATCACGTGACTAACACGGTGAGTAAGCACAATGATTCCCATGCATGAACAGGGTAAATGAGAATGTATGTAGGGTATAATAAGTTATATTATGTATTGGCTAGGTTTCATATTAGATCAATGGGTTTCGTACCGTTAAATTATTGTCCAAGCATGTGGACATACGGTGGGCTGTTATAAATGCATTCTATTATATAAGCTTTGATGCACTACCTATGTAAGTATAAATCAATAGTACCTGATATAGTTAGCTTATAAGTTAGGTTGAACCGGTATAATATAGGCATAAAATATATGCTATCTATGTTAGATTATTAAGTATATGTTAGTTGCATAAGCCAAGTACATGTGTTGGTGAGCAGAACTTATCTATAGGATCGATACCTTAAAAAGTTTTATATTCAATAAGCTTTACATATTTTGAACCCTAGTTTTAATGGACATTGGCAGCTCTGGTTGTAATTAAATCGGTAGGGTTAATAATGAACGTTTTGGTATGAACCCCCTAGGGCAGAGAACCTAACACAAAAATTGGTTTATTAGACGTTTTAGGTTGCCTAATGATTTTTAGCTCCGTCGTAACGAACTTACTTGTGCACGTAGGTTATCTGTGACTTTGGACTCCTCTGGACGGTGTTTTCCTGACAGCAGACTTGCAGGCAAGTGAAACTTGCCAACTCTTGTGTATGGCCATGTTTTTAGGCCACTTTCTTGTTTTTAGCGTAAAAGAGACTAGTCAGTGAAATGATAGCTGGCTAGACGCCTACTTGATCTAGTTTGACAACGAAACTAGATCCGTCACCTAAATGAATCTAGCTTGACAACGAAGCTAGATCCAACTCTTTAAACTTGTTAATCATGCATACTAAACTGTCACGTTTACTTTCCTTTTTTGTACACACTTTTAACTGCCATGCATTGCATCTTACATGTCATCCAAATTGATTGTTGCATCGTAGCACACGCTACAAAATACTCGTACAATCCGTGTTTCCGTGTTTCCGGCTAGGTGCACCCCTATGCCATACTTGTTAAAAACACTTCCTGGCTCGTGATCTAGAAGCGAGCATTCCATGTTCGGGGGTAAGGCCCTGGCTCGATACACGTGGAGGGGTAGGGATAAACGGTCACCTGAGCTTAGGAGTGGCCCGATCAGCCACTCTAGCCAGAAGGCGGAATCTCTGTGCACGAGGTGCTTACTTTACTTGTCTTGTACTAGTGAGTGTTACTTGTATGACTTGTCATCCATGCCATGTTTAAATGCCATGCTCGTACTTTACTTTACTTTACTTTACTTGTTGCACTCATACTTTAAACTGCCATGCCATTGCATTTATGCTAGAACTGCTAGGTTGCTTCACATACTTTTAGTGTCCTTGCACAAGTCTCTTGTAGACTTGCTGACATGTGCCCCTTGCTCTTTTGGGTGCCACATGTTAGACCCTGAGCCGGAGACCGTTGCTGTGTACGTGATGTTTTGCTGACGCTGAGTCTGAGTCCATGATTGCTCGGGAGGAGTTTTGTGGACACCGGAGACCTTTCTTGGTGACTTTGCTGAGTTACTTTGTTTTAGGCTTTGTTGTTAGTTGTCGGTACGTGGCACCTTTGTTTTGTACGTTGTACTTTTGTTGGCCATGTTTGGGCCTTTAGACTCTTTTTCTTTCTAGCCTGGTGGCTTTTTCTGTGATGTTGAAACTTATTTTATGGATATTCTGAGATATCTCTTTTGTCTCATTTCATTATTATTATCTTTGTTTCGTTCGTGTTGCAAGGACCTGCAGTTTTAAATTTGATTGACGCTTATCGGACTTGCAGCTTTGTAGCTTCAAGTCTGAGCGGACCTTCTCACGCTTCGCCTCCATATTTTTGGGAAGCGGTGCGTGACACTATTGGTTGTTTTGAGCTCTGCCTGGACTTTTATTGAGGCTAAAACGACAATAGAAAGTCCTAATTGTTTTGTTTGCTTTGTGAGCTGGAAGTGACTTACGTTTGTCATTTATTCTTCATAAAGCTCCATAATGCACCAACCTACATTATTATCGTGTAGAATTCTTTCTGATTGTGATCGATATGCAAGTTCAGGATCTTAACAATCGGTTTCCTGAGTCAAATACATATCTATCGATGTCAAAATATGAAAATACATCGATATGTGTTATAAGTTATTTTTTATATTAACAATAAAACTCTGATTTTTACAATTAGTTTTTTTTTGCAGTTGTATTCTTTTATGAAAACAAAATATTTTATTATTATGTTTTCGCCCCCCCCCCCCCCCCCCCCCCCCAATAAGGTATTCTGGCTCCGCCACTGGTCCAAATGCATGTGAAATGGAGGGGGAGCGTGTCATTGAATCACACGTAGTGTGTGTTCGACAAGGAGAGGAGCAGGTAACGGCCGGCTAGCCTTTCTCCAACGTAGGGGTATTTAGCGGTGTTTAAAAGAACAACAAATTAGCGTAAAAATACTGCGTCGGAGGCGCCCGCTAAATTTTTTAACGCTATTTGTTGTTCCGCCTGCGTCGAATTTGTTGTTTCGCGCCGAAGGCGTCCGCGCCATTTTTTAACGCTAATTTGTTGTTCAGCACTGGAGGAGCACGCGCCGAATTTGTTGTTCCGTGCCATTAGCGTCCATATCACTAAATATTTTTACGCTGATTTGTTCTTCTTTTAAATTTTGGTTGTGTAAATATTTTTTTGGAAAAAAAGATTTTGCGGGGAAAAATATAAACCGTGCCCAACAGGGTTGAGAAATATCACCTTGTATGAATTAATCTCAACTTAAACTAAGTTACATGAATGTATGCATATTGCCGGTTCATTCAGCAACTACTGCACTCGCGGGGGCAGCCGCTCACATTGGAGCAATTACAACTGGTAGATACATTAATTTGAGGTGGATTTCTTGTTCACTTACATAAATAATTGCAAACATCAACAAATCGCAATGCAGCTTAGAGGCAAGAGACAGGCTTCACATTGCTGGAAACCCCCTTGACGTTCACGCAGGTGGCAGTCTCCTTCAGCGCCTTGTTGTTGCCCGTGTACTGCAAGTGGACGTTGTGGAGCTCCACCCCCTCGCACGGATGCTTCTTGCTGCACACCAGCTTGATCACCGTCGCCGAGCTCGACGTCCCCCTTATGTTCCTGAACCTCACCCCGCTGATCTTCACCCTCGACGGCTCCGACTCGGCGCAGGACGCGTAGGGGCAGTACTCCTGGTCGATGATGATCGGGTTGCTCACCCCCCGCATCACGACGTCCTCGAACGTGAAGTCCGACACCTTCATCACCACCGCGTTGGCTGGCGCGTTCGGCTTCGACTGCCACGTCTTGATCCTGATCCCGTTCATCGTCCCGATCATCGTGCAGTTCCTCACCGTGAACCCCGTCACGTCCCCCTTGTCGGAGTCCTTCCCGAGGCTCCCGACGCTGATCCCGTGGCCTGGGCCGCATGTGACCCCGCTCACCGTCACGTTGCTCGTCCCCGACCCCAGGGAGATGCAGTCGTCGCCGGTGCCGATAATGGTGTCGGCGATCACGATGTTGCTCGACGCCCCGATGTGGATCCCGTCCGTGTTGGGGCTGTCTTCGGCCGCTCTGATGATCATCCAGAGGATCTCTACGTTCTTGGACGCGAATATGTTCATGTGGAAAAACTTGCTGTCGATCGACGAGATGCCTTTTACCTTCAGATCCGTGACAAAGCTAAACGACAGAGTCTATCAACATATACAACAAGAGTCCCGTTAGCTACCAGCTATTGCGTATATCAATGGGAGGCGGTGGGGCCCGTTACCATAGGGAGAAGCTTGCAGTCCCATTTCTTTGGGCACGCGTTGAAGGGCCACGCGGAGGTTCCCTGTCCGTCGAGCTTGCCTTTGCCGGTGATCGTGAGCCCGTCGATGTACTGGAAATCGAGCCAGTTGCTTGTGTACCGGTTGAGGTTGGTGTCCGCCAACAGGTTCCCGTCTAGCTTAACCGTAACGGAGCCCTTGCATGGGCCCTTGAATAGAATCGGGCCGGTCGAGAAGTCGCCGGTGGGGACTAGTATCGTGGGCTTTCCCTGCGCCGCGCATGCGTCGGCCCATGCTTTTTGCAAAGCCTACGAATGAACACACAAAATTTAGTCGACCACCAACTAATTTTTAAAGAGGGATTAGCTGCACAAAATGGCTCACCTTGGTGCTATCATGTTTCCCATCCCCAACTGCACCCAGGCTCTTGATATTGAAGACCGGGTCTGCGTTGGCGGCAACAAACAAGAACACAAGACATGCACCTACAAGATTCGAATTAGATCCCATCAACACCATGCTGGCCCTTGTTCTTTGGAAAAGATTTTGTTTTCTCTATTTGATTAGAACTTACGTTTTTGATTCCCCATATATACTCAACGTTGTCTTCTTTTAGGGCGATCTGTTAACAAACTCGTCTACCTTTAGTTAAGTCAATTTTGGGGAGCTAGAAGATTGTCTGGCTGGCCTTTCCCCCTATTTCTAGCATGCATTTCTTTGGTTTCTTATCAAATGGCTGATACAGAATATAAACCTTTGCATCTTTTCTAGTCCGTTGCTGAAAATAGAAGCATGGATGTATTACAAATTCAATACTTTTTTTATACATCAAAAAACAAGAATCGAACCCTCGACCTCTTACAAGAGAGGGAGGGTGAATATCACTAAGCCACTTGGCTTGGGTAGAAATTCAATAATTAGAAAACAGTGTTGCACGCACAGACAGCGAACTGTCGGAGGATCCGACGGTGAAGATTAAGCAACAACCAAATAGGGCGCTACGAAGATTGTAACTTTAGGCCATCGACCAGCAAAGGAAACACCAATAAGCTTTGTTACGCCACGTTTGGCTGTCTAGCTTGTGTATCGATGAAGATCGCCCGCAGGTGGAGGTCGACCGCAGGTGAATGTCGTCCCTTAGGTGAAGGTGCCGTCAGGTCGAGGTCGCCCTCAGGTAAAGGTCGCCCTCAAGAGAAGGTCGTCATCGGCGGGCTACCTTAACTATCTCCTGAAGAAGGTCGTCCTCGTCGGCCTACCGTAAATGTCTCCTGACGAAGGTCTTCCTCAGCGGTCAAGCTTGAATGTCTCCTGAAGAAGGTCGTCCTCGACGGCCTACCTTAATTATCTCCTGAATAAGGTCTCTCCTGACGAAGGACATCCTCGGCGGCCTACCTTAAATGTCTCCTGACGAAGGTCGTCCTCGGCGGCCTACCTTAAATGTCTCCTGACGAAGGTCGTCCCTGAAGGTCGTCCCTCAGGCGGCCTGCCTTAACTATCTCATGAAGAAGGTCGTCCTCGTCGGCCTACCTTAACTATCTCCTGAAGAAGGTCGTCCTCGGCGGTCTAGCTTGAATGTCTCCTGATGTTCGTCCCTGAAGGTCTCATCCTCGGCGGTCTATCTTCCTCGACGGTATACTTGAATGTCTTCTGACGAAGGTCGTCCCTGAAGGTCGTCCCTCAGGCGGCCTACCTTAATTATCTCATGAAGAAGGTCGTCCTCGGTGGCCTACCTTAACTATCTCCTGAAGAAGGTCGTCCTCGGCGGTCTAGCTTGAATGTCTCCTGATGAAGTTCGTCCCTGAAGGTCGTCCCTCAAGCGGCCTACCTTAACTATCTCCTGAAGAAGGTCGTCCTCGGCGGTCTATCTTAAATGTCTCCTGACGAAGGTCTTCCTCGACGGTCTAGCTTGAATGTCTTCTGACGAAGGTCGTCCCTGAAGGTCGTCCCTCAGGCGGCCTACCTTAATTATCTCATGAAGAAGGTCGTCCTCGGTGGCCTACCTTAAATGTCTCCTAACGAAGGATGTCTCCTAACGAAGGACATCCTCGGCGGCCTACCTTAAATGTCTCCTGATGAAGGTCGTCCTCGACGGCCTACCTTAAATGTCTCCTGACGAAGGTCTTCCTCGGCGGTCTAGCGTGAATGTCTCCTAACGAAAGTCATCCTGAAGGTCGTACCTCAGGCGGCCTACCTTAACTATCTCATGAAGAAGGTCGTCCTCGGTGGCCTACCTTAAATGTCTCCTAATGAAGGTCGTCTCTCAGGTCGTCCCCAAAGGTCGTCCCTCTGTGGCCTAGCCCATAAATATCTCTGACATGGCCTAGCCCATAAATATCTCTGACAGCCATTAATGCTCGAGGTTTAACGACGAACTGAAGAGCACCCA
Source organism: Scilla litardierei (assembly GCA_030789695.1). NCBI lineage: Eukaryota > Viridiplantae > Streptophyta > Magnoliopsida > Asparagales > Asparagaceae > Scilla > Scilla litardierei. Next base: position 626,544,220 of record CM061142.1, read on the forward strand.
TCACGTCCCCCATTAATGCTCCAGCTAAGCTCCAGCTGGCTCCAGCTAAGTAGAAGTGACAACTGATTGGATTGCGACCAACCGACATTCTCCACTATAAATACCCCCCTCCATCCCTGGAGAGAGGAGGCTGGTAGGTCTACGGGTAAATTTCCTTCCACCCAAACTCTAGCTAGCCGAACGTTGGCCCGGTCTCCTTGTAGATCGGCCTTGTCCCTTTGAGCCTTTTTCGAAGTCCCCGCGCTGATTTGAGCATCGGCGTGGATTATGTCAGACCCCAGTGTGACCCTCCCTAACGAGCTGTTTGTGGCACATGTAGCTAAAGACAGGTCTCCTGAAGCTCTTCTAAAGTTCGTCGAAAGATCGATAGCTCGGTCTACCCACTGCTTGCTCAAGGCCCGAAGGTCATCCGGCTCCCGTAGCCCGTCCCTCATGGTCGTCGCCTCGAGGCCCGAAGGTCGTCCGGCTTCCGTAGCTCATCCATCAAGGTCGTCGTCTCAAGGCCCGAAGGTCGTCCAGCTCCCGTAGCTCGTCCATCAATGTCGTCGCCTCAAAGCCTGAAAGTCGTATGGCTCCCGTTGCTCGTCCATCAATGTCATTGCCTCAAGGCCCGAAGGTCGTTCTGCTCCCATAGTTCGTCCTCGTCCCATCAAGGCCCGAAGGTCATATGGCTCCCGTAGCTCGTCCCTCAAGGACGTCACCTCAATGTCCAAAGGTCGTCTGGCTCCCGTAGCTCGTCACTCAAGGTCATCGCCTCAAGGCCCGAAGGTCGTCCGGCTCTCGTAGCTCGTCCCTCAAGGTCATCGCCTCAAGGCCTAAAGGTTGTCCGGATCACTGCCCGAAGGTCGTCCGGCCCAGCGAAATCCCATAGCTCGGCCAAAGTGTCGACCTACGCGTCTTCATCACAAAATCCCTCTCCGCGACGGGTAAACCCCCTCTAATCATTGTACCCTTGATTCCCTAATATACAAATTCATTGTTAGGCGGATTTGACCTGCAACAATTGGCGTCGTCTGTGGGAACGAAGGGTTACACCCATGTCAGGCTCCACACCTGCCATGGTGAAGGTCGTCCCTCAGGTGGCCTACCTTAAATATCTTAGGGGAAGGTCGTCCCTCAGGCGGCCTACCTTAAATATCTCTGGCGAAGGTCGTCCCTCAGGCGGCCTACCTTAAATATCTTCGGTGAAGGTCGTCTCTCAGGCGGCCTACCTTAAATATCTCAGGGGAAGGTCGTCCCTCAGGCGGCCTACCTTAAATATCTCTAGCGCATGTTGTCCCTCAGGCGGCCTACCTTAAATATCTCAGGTGAAGGTCGTCCCTTAGGTGACCTATCTCCAGTGAAGGTTGTCCCTCAAGTCACAGGTCACAGGTCAGTTATACGTTCGAGAGCCCAAGCTCTCACGGATGACCTAGAAGATGAAGTCACATGTTTTTGCTCTATCTCCGACATATGTCATTATGTTTCGACTTACATACTCTTCACGTCTTTCTTACGTGTGAGAAATTCTAGGTCAAGGTCAGCTTGATCATTGGTAGCAAGCTACCTCGCCAACAAAGATCTGGGGCAGGCTTCCGAGCCGCGTCCCCGATAGGTCACCGAAGGACCTAGGACAGGCTTCCGAGCTGTGCCCCTATCCTTCCAAAGATCCGAGACAGGCTTCCAAGCAGCTCCCCTATTCTTCCAAACATCCGGGGCAAGCTTCCGATCCACGCCCCCTGAAGGTTGCCAAAGGACCTGGGGCAGGCTTCCGAGCTGCGCCACTATCCTTCCAAAGATCTGGGGCAGGCTTCCAAGCTGTGTCCACGATAGGTCACCCACAAGCTCCTTCACGCTCCGAAGCTCGCTGCCAAATAAAAGGTACGAAGAGATTATCTAAAAAAATTTCTAGGTGTCTACTCAACATTCTGTGTCTCCTCCACCCAAAGATCATCCACACCAAATGTTGGGGGCAATTGTTACGACACTTTCGACTGCCTAGCTTGTGTGTCGATGAAGGTCGCTCTCAGGTGAAGGTCGTCCGCAGGTGAAGGTCGCCCTCAGGTCGAGGTTGCCCTCAGGTCGAGGTCGCCCTCGAGAGAAGGTCGTCCTCGGTGGCCTACCTTAACTATATCCTGAAGAAGGTCGTCCTCGGTAGCCTACCTTAAATGTCTCCTGACGAAGCTCGTCCCTCGGCGGCCTACCTTAACTATCTCCTGAAGAAGGTCATCCTCGGCGGCCTACCTTAACTATCTCCTAAAGAAGGTCGTCATCGACTGCCTATCTTAAATGTCTCCTGCCGAAGGTCTTCCTCGGCGGTCTAGCATGAATGTCTCCTGACGAAGGTCGTCCCTCAGGCAGCCTACCTTAACTATCTCCTGAAGAAGGTCGTCCTCGGTGGCCTATCTTAAATGTCTCCTGACGAAGGTCTTCCTCGATGGTCTAGCTTGAATGTCTCCTGACGAAGGTCGTCTCTGAAGGTCATCCCTCAGGTGGCCTCCCTTAACTATCTCCTGAAGAAGGCCATTCTCATTAGCCTACCTTAAATGTCTCCTGACGAAGGTCGTCCTAGGTGGCCTACCTTAAATGTCTCCTGACGAAGGTCTTCCTCGGTGGTCTAGCTTGAATGTCTCCTGACGAAGGTCATCCTTGAAGTTCGTCCCTCAGGCGGCCTACTTTAATTATCTCTTGAAGAAGGTCATCCTCGACGGCCTACCTTAAATATCTCCTGACAAAGGTCGTCCCTGAAGGTCGTCCCTCGGTGGCCTAGCCCATAAATATCTTTGACAAGGTCTAGCCCATAAATATCTCTGACAACCATTAATGCTCGAGGTTAAACGATGAACCGACAAGCACCCATCACGTCCACCATTAATGCTCCAGCTAAGCTCCAGCTGGCTCCAGCTAAGCAGAAGTGACAACTGATTGGACGACGACCAACTGACATTCTCCACTATGAATACCCCCTCCATCCCTGGAGAGAGGAGGCTGGTGGGTCTACGGGTAAATTTCCTTCCACCCAAACTCTAGCTGACCGAACGTTGGCCCGGTCTCCTTGTACATCGGCCTCGTCCCTTTGAGCCATTTCCGAAGTCCCTGTGCTGATTTGAGCATCGGAGGGGATTAGGTCGGACCCCAGTCTGACCCTCCCTAATGAGCTGTTTGTGGTGCAGGTAGCTAAAGACAGGTCTCCTGAAGCTCTTCTAATTGTCGCCGGAATGCCCACTACCTGCTCAAGGCTTGAAGGTCGTCCGGCTCCCATAGCCCGTCCCTCAAGGTCATCACCTCAAGGTCGGAAGGTCGTCCGACTCCCGTAGCTCGTCCATCAAGGTCATCGCCTTAAGGCCCGAATGTCGTCCGACTCCTGTAGCTTGTCCATCAAGGTCATCGCCTAAAGGCCCGAAGGTCGTCCGGCTCCCATAGCTCGTCCATCAATGTCGTCGCCTCAAGGCCCGAAGGTTGTCCGGCTCCCGTAGCTCGTCCCTCAAGGTCATCGCATCAAGGCCTGAAGGTCGTCCGGCTCTCATAGCTCGTCACTCAAGGTCATCGCCTCAAGGCCCAAAGGTCGTCCGGTTCTCGTAGCTCGTCCCTCAAGGTCATCGCCTCAAGTCCCGAAGGTTGTCCAGCCCGGCGATAGCTCCTAGCCTGGCCAAAGTGGCGACCTAGGCGTCTTCATCATAAAATCCCTCTCGACGATGGATAAACCCCCTCTAATAATTGTACCCTTGATTCCCTAATATACAAATTCATTGTTAGGCAGATTTGACTCGCAACAAGCTTTATTATGAATGGAGAGAACAAATACAGATCTTCAACTTCACCACGAAGAAGAAGTACTCGAGATCTCTACAAAAGCTCTCTACATAATTTCTCAAAGTTGGATATCAACAATGGTGGCTCATAACTCTCCAATATGTTCCCCCCAAAGAAACCCTCGCCTAAACACCCCTTATATAGACTAGGGCAGCATAGGTGTCCTAATTGAAAAGGAATTCCTATTCAACAAGGACTGCAACTTAAACAGAATTCCAGTCCAATCATAACTTTACTTTGGGTAGGGTATTGCATCCTATGGTCGACCCCTCAATGCTATCGAACTCCATGCTAAAGATGGAGCCGCCGAAGTGTCGAGCCAAGATGTTCGAATCTTGGACTGTAGAGTTGCTGAACTATGAGATGCCAATCCTCTGACTTGAGAATACATGCACTGTAGAAGTCCATTAGCTCGGCACCCCGTATCTAACTTATGCAGAGTCAGATAGGTGGGATCCATGCACAGGCGAGCTAGCTCTACACAAGATAGCTCGTCTGCACATCTCCGATACTTGTTCAATGCCTCAATCGAGCCAACTTTCACAAATCTCCACCTTGGTGAGAATTAGGCCTCTGTCACACAGTCGACCTTTAATGCACCACCTCGATAGAGTTACATGGTGCTTCCTTCAATTTGCTCCGAATTGTTCAATGCCCCCATCAGGGCTCACCTGGCTCCACCGAGCCTTAATGCCCCCAACTGGGGCCGCCATTAATGTCACCTCTGAACAACATTGAGCAAGTCCAAGCAGCACTTAAACTTAGCTCCAGATATAACGTTGGTCAACATGTCCACATAGTTATCGTCGGTTTCGATTTTCAAAAAATTGATGTCATCGCCTTCTTCTCCCACATAGTCTTGGACAAAGTGGTACTTTACATCGATATGCTTGGTACATGCATGGAAGATCTGATTCTTAGCTAAGTGCACTGCACTTTGGCTATCATAATGGAGATCATACTTCTCTTGGTATACTCACAGATCATCCATCACACCCATCAGCCATATCGCTTCCTTCACTGCTTCAGTCAATGCCAGATATTCTGCCTCTGTAGTAGACAAGACCATCGTAGACTAAAGTATACTCTGCCAACAAATTAGAGCTCCTGACAGGGTAAAGACATAGCCTGTCATGGTTCTCCTTCCATCCAAGTCGCCTGCATAGTTTGAATCGACATATCCGATAACTTGCGGACCTTCATTAGCTCGTCTATATGTTAATTCGTCGTCAATGGTTCCATTGATGTACCTAAATATACATTAAACAGCTTGCCAGTGTACTTTCCCTGAAATATGCATATATTTACTCACGATGCTAATTGCATGTGATAGATCGGTTCGGGTACATACCATAGCATACATCAAGGCTCCTACCACATTGGCATACAGAATGCTCTCCATGATCTTCTTCTCATCGTCGTTCTTCAGGCATGGCTCAACATAGATCTTAAAGTGAGGTGCAAGCGGAGTAGATATGGACTTCATACTTTCTTAACCAAATCTTTGTATGACAGTCTTCAAAGCAACTTTGTGAAAGATGAACTATACCTCCACTTCGATCTCTTGATATCTCCATCCCAAGAATCCTCAGTGCTTCGCCTAAGTCCTTGAAAGAGTTGAATTTGGTGTGTGTAGGAAAGACTTGGATCAAGTGTGTGTGTGTAGCATTTTGCATGACATGATTATGGTAAATGAATACAGACTTCATTATCTTTCCATGCATTACAAGTCTTGAAATGGACGCATGAATGCCCAAAGCTTCGTGATTAATGAATGTAAAAGAAAGAGGAAAGTTAACATAATGAACGAATGAAAGTGTTAGGTGGAAATCATCACCATATTGAACGAATGTAATCCCCATTATGGTTGGACTTGATCTTGGCACTAAAATGATAATAAGCCTAAGACACTAAAGGGGGTAACTTGATGTCACGAGTGCGAGAAAGCATGTAACGCCCCGCTCCCTAGGATACTTAGAAAGTACGAATCCGTCCCAAGTATTCCCAGAGCAGTTGGTGTGAAGAAGAAAGCGAAAGAAGAGGGAAGAGAAGTACAACAGATACCAGCAGGCCATTGTGCACGTGTTGGAAAGTACACGTAATGCTCTAACACAAAAACAACACAGAGAACAGAAAATAATGTACAAAGTCCAAACATCTTTTATCTATTATACATTTGACAGTGTTTTTTGAATTCTAGGGCTGACTAGGACAAGCAGGTTGATAGAAAGACGGTTTGGATTTAATCTTGAGGAATGAATGGTTGAGATGAGATTTTGTGAAAAGTTTTGGAGGGAAAAACATTTCTAGGGAAATAAAGTTTATAAGGAATGAAACTTTATGGGGAATAAAAGTTTCTTGGGAATAGCAGAGTACACACAATTAATGCATTTGGGAAAAAACATAAACTTGCACTTAATGCTGCAGATCGAATGCTGCTGCAGATTGAATGATATCTCCCTCAACGCGGGGCACACTGTCTCTTCGACTCATGGGGCAAAGATGCGCGCCGAAGGCGCCAAATTTTTTTACGCTAATTTGTTGTTCCACGCCTAAAGCGCCCGCGCCGATTTGTTTTACGCTAATTTATTGTTCCGTGTCGAATGCGCCCGCGCCGAATTTGTTGTTCCGCACCGAAGGTGTCCGTGCCGCTAAATATTTTTATGCTAATTTGTTGTTCCGCGTAATTTTGGCTGTGAAAATAATTTTTTGGGGAATAAAGATTTCGTGGGGGAAAATCTTAAATGAACCGTGCCCGCGGGCACGGGTTATGACTAGTTATTAATACAAAAGTACATCTTTATATACATGATCTCAGCACCAGGTACAAAAGTGGGAAATAACAAAAAAAGAATCCTCAGCCCACAAAAGGACGAAAGTGTCCACACCCTGTACAACTCACTCTCTAAACTACCCATGGAAGTCCAATTGAACAAAGTCGCCCGTAGTAGGCTCCACCTCTACCTTGGAACTTAGAGCGAACTCCTGAGTCAGGACCTGCTCTAGTGTAATGCTCCTATACCTGGAAAGTGTAGATGAGACACGTCAATGCGTAACCCGGTAGAAAAGTCTAACTAAACTAGATATGGTCAAGTCTCAGGACTACCCTATCTACTAAGGTGTGTTGAGTATTGATTCTCCGGATTTGGTTTTGGATGATGAGCAAACATAAATATAGTGAACTAACTTTTTTTGAGCGCAGTTATGGAGATCATCGCCAAAAGAATACGTACATCAAAAGCGACGTCTCAAGACTTCTCAATACGCGTGATCGTGTGCCTGAAGCTTCGTTGAAGCTCAAGGAGTATTATTGAAGTCAAGAGTGAAGATTGAAGCTTTGAAGACGGTTCGTCATGTTTTATCTTTTGTCTTCTAGCTTCATAGAATAGAATGTTAAGCCTTGAGTAGGACTTACATTATAATCTTCATTTCGCTCATATCTTGGAGCTAGGATTATCATAGAAGCCATTAGAAACTTTCCCGAAGTTTATCGCTTCTTCCCTCGGCTTCTAGTGCATCTTAGTTGGTTCAAGTAGAAGTACCAACCGACTAGATGATGATCTAGTCGGTCGGTAACTCTTCGTGAACCGACTAGATGTCCTTGCTCATTTCAGCCCAGGCCCTGTTGATCAATTAGTCGGTCAAAGAAGGTTCACCGACCTACTAGATGACGATCTAGTCGGTTATGAATCCTTCTTAGACCGACTAGTTATCATTGCCTGATTTCTGCCTGAGCTACTGTTTACAGTTAGTCGGTCAAAGCACAACGACCGACCGACTAGTTAAGAAACTGGTCGGTTGGAAGTTGTTCTTAAACCGACTAGCTGTCTTTGAATCCAGCCTATACTATTTCAACTCTTAGTCGGTCAAAGAACACTCACCGACCGACTATGTGGCAAACTAGTCGGTTGGCAAGTCTTCTTAGACCGACTAGTTCATATTGCATGGACTTCTCATATTGGCTGTTCACCTGTTAGTCGGTTAACATTGAATCACCGACCGACTAGTTGATGAACTAGTCGGTCAGTGATCCTTCTTAGACCGACTAGTCTGCTTCAGAATATGACCGTTGGGAATCTTTTGAGCACGATTTTTCTTGCCTCTATAAATACAAACCTGATTTGTTTGAGGCAAGGTTAGAGGTCCATTATCAAAGTTATTTCAAACCTAAGAGAAGAGTTTTCTCAAGCTATTTCTAAGCTCTCTCTTCTCACCAAGAATCTCTCCATCACTCTTTGAGCCAAATTCCTCAAGAGAGATTCTCTCCATTGTGAGCCTCTCAAGCTAAGAGCTTGATCCAAGGTCACCAACTCCACCCTAGGCTTCCATTGCTGGTCAACTTCTTGGAGCTAGGGTGTGATGACATCTTCTTCCCCAAAATCCCTCTTTGCCCTAATTTGGTAAGTATACTCAAGGCATAGGATTTTGTGGTAAGTGTTTCATTATTTCATCGCATTTGGTATTTGAATTGTTCTCTCGGTTGTGAGAGAAGTGTGTGATCCCGGGTTGTGGGAGTCACATTTTCATTGTGTATGATTTGGTCTTGTAGAGGTTTTTCTACAAGAATTTCATAGTGTTAAATCTTGGGTTAGTGGTTTCTAACTCAAGTATTCGGAGGGGATCCGGGTGGTTGGGACGTACGATCACCGGGAACAAGTCGGGGAGACTTGGGTGGATCCGAACCCGTTACATGCTTTGTTTGTGTTTGTCTATTCTTGTTGTTCGTAGTCTATTCCGCATTGTTGTTTGTTTGTTTGCACAATAATTAGGAATAACACTCTTGATTATTTTAAAGTACTATTCACCCCCCCTCTAGTACATGTGCAGTAGCTTCGTAGGGCACTTCAATTGGTATCAAAGCCAGAGTTCAAAGCTATGACGAACAACGACTACAACGTCTTCAAGGATCGTCAACGATCTTCTTCAGTTATGGAAGGACAATCCTCAGTCAGGCCTCCTCACTTCAACGGTACCAACTATGGGTATTGGAAATGTCGGATGGAAACCTTCCTCCGGAGCGCTTCACTTTGGAGAGCCACGATGACAGAGTATGTCGAGCCCGCCGAAGAAGATTTCGCGAAGTGGACTACCGCGGAGGTCACCGCGGTGGTAAACAATACCAAGGCCATGAATGCCTTGCAATGTGCGTTGGAGCCCGAAGACTTCAACAAGATATGCACATGTACGATTGCATATCAAGTATGGAACCAACTTCTCATCTTGCACGAAGGAACGAGTACGGTAAAAGATTCTAAACTCGTTGTCGCTAACAAAGAATTTGAGTTGTTTCACATGGAACAGGGTGAAACTATGAAGGACTACTATGCTCGTTTCGTGGACATATCCAACGAATTGGAAGCTCTTGGGAAGATCTACACCCAAAAGGAGAAAGTCGGGAAGATTATTGACGGAATTCCTTCTTGTTGGAAAAAGCGTACCTTCGCCATCGAGGAAGGTAACGATATGAATAAGTACACTGTTGTACAACTAATGAGTACCTTGTTGTCTTACGAGGTACGCAAGGAAAGTAAGATCAAGATGAAGGAGAAGATGAAGGCGTACTTGAAGCAAGACGAGCCAAAGAAAAAGGCGATTGCGTACAAGGCCGCTCCATCTACCGATGATGAAGAATCGGAAGAAGAGTTAGACATAGAATCCATTGCCCGTATGGCAAAGGAGTTCGACCGATTCTTCCGAAAAGGTAACTTTAGAAATAAATCTAAAGTTAGTTCGACTAATGCTTCTACTCCCGTGTGTTATAAATACAACAAGCCAGGACACATCAAGCCAGATTGTCCTCTCAACAAACACAAGGAGAAGTGGAAGGCATCCAAATACGACAAGTCGAGAAAGAACAAGAAAGGGTACAAGAAAGGACTTGTCGGCTCTTTCACCGACTCCAAAGAGGACTCATCTAGTGGAGAGTCGGATGATGAACAAGTGGAGAAAGCACACACGTGCTTCATGGGAAAAGAGGAACAAGCTCAAGAGACTTCCTCCGATGAAAGCGAGGATGAAAGCGAGGATGAAGGCGGTGAGGTAACCATGGATGAACTTAGATTAGCCAACGAACAACTTTGGGGTAAGTTTTCTAAATTGGCTAATAGATTTATTAAGACTAAAAATGAACTAACTAGTCTTCAAACCTCACCTAAGCCTATCATCATCAACAACGACACCGTTGTTGAAGGGTTGAGAAATAAGATTGAGAATCTCAAATCTCAACTTGAGCATGTTCATGTTGAGGATTCGGATGAACATGTGATAGCGAATTTGACGTCTCAAAACTGAACTTTGAGTATTGAGAATAAGAATCTCAAGTCACGTGTTTGTGTACTCGCATCACAAGTGTCCACCTTGGATGCTTCTATGCATTCTCTCACCGAGAAGTATGAGTGCACATTAGACCGAATCAATGAATTCAATAAAGGTAAGGGCCATTTGGATAATATCCTAAATGACTTACTCCCGGCCAATCATCACATTGGCTTGGGGTATAAGATGGGAGATTCATCCAAATCGTCCGCCACCTTTGTTAGGCCAACTTCTGATGCTTCTACTAGTGGGAGTAAACACGTCTTGGGTAGTTCTTCTACCAATGGTGCTTCCGCTAGGAACACACCCCCATTTGGAAAGAAACCCACTTTGGGTGGACCTCCAAAGAAGGGTCATGCTTTCATGTATACCATGCCACGTAGGAACACACATCCTACTCCACATGTTCGCATGTATGATGATTTCTATGCTCCACATCCACGAGCATGTGCACACCATGTGAGACACACTCATGCACGTGTTCCTCCACATGCATATGTTCATCCTCATGACTATATGAATGATTATCATCATGCACCATCTCATCATATGTCATATGCCTATCCACGACATGCATCACATAGAAATCAATAACGTATGCATGTTCCCAATAGAAATTGGGCTCCCAAAATCTTCACTATTTGGAGCCCGAAGGACACAAATATGCATGAGAAACAAGCTTACATGAATTCTTACTTTATGCATGTCGTGAACAATGATGATTATGTTGGGAAGTCTAAGTCCAATTGGACTTGGCTTCCAAAAGTCTAATCTCTTAGGACCCAATGTCCTTGGGTACCATGGAATGATATTTTATCTTCAGGTACTCAAGAATAAGAGAAGGAACAACAAATCTAAATTTAGCTCCAAGATTTAAATTTTCTAGGTTAAATCCACCATGAGATACCAACCCTATCAACTCCGTGATTTGCAAAGATCTTCATTCAAATGGAGTTGATGGTGCTTAAGCGATGCACCAAAGTAGGGAGAGCGTAATGGTGTAAGTATATTCTTACATTTTATATACATTTGGTATCCATGTAGGTTGAATGCATGCATTGTTAGAATATTTACATTGGTATCATTTTGTTTCAATTTGTATGCTAGAATTGTGTATGCCAAAAGTTCTATGATGATTGTATTTTTGTCATAACACTTTTTGCATGTTACTCTTGGTATCATATTTGCTACATTTGGTTTTCACATTGGATTTTTGTCTCTGATGTTGATTTCGTCGCTCGACGATTAACTTGGTTAAATAGAAATTCTTTCTATGAAAACATAGAATTGTTTTTCATGCACTATTTAACTAAGAATGTTGATATTGGAGAGTATGTTCCATAACTCAATAAGTGAAATTGATTTGAGTTTTGATGATTTCGTTTTTCGATTTTCGCCTATGGTTTGATGATTTCGTTTTTCGATTTTCGCCTATGGTTTGATGATTTCGTTTTTCGATTTTCGACTATGGTCACATTGGCACGCTTTGATTTTCTTTGGTATTTTACATTTGGTATTTTACTTTGGTGTCATTTGGACCATGGTCGTATTCTTCGACTCTCGTACTTTTATTTTTAGCCATTGTATTTGTCGTTGATCTCCTCCCGCTCTTTTTGCTAATGCCAAAGGGGGAGAGAATTAATAATGACAATGTGCTAACTGATAATTCAAAGCAATTTACCATGAATCTAATTTGATATGTTAGATTCAGGGGGAGTGAAGATATAAAAATGGATTTAGATCCTATATGCCAATAATTGGTTCATATTTCATATCTTCCTCGTCTGCTTGATGCGTATGAATATTATTGAATACGGAACTAACGTGTCATCAATGCAGGGGGGTAAGTAAATTTCAGTTGAATCATTATTATTGATTATTATTTATGTTGGTTTGTCATCACCAAAAAGGGGGAGAATGTTGAGTATTGATTCCCCGGATTTGGTTTTGGATGATGAGCAAACATAAATATAGTGAACTAACTTTTTGTGAGCGCAGTTATAGAGATCGTCGCCAAAAAAATACGTACATCAAAAGCGACGTCTCAAGACTTCTCAATACGCGTGATCGTGTGCCTGAAGCTTCGTTGAAGCTCAAGGAGTATTATTGAAGTCAAGAGTGAAGATTGTGTTGAGTATTGATTCCCCGGATTTGGTTTTGGATGATGAGCAAACATAAATATCGTGTACTAACTGTTTGTGAGCGCAGTTATGGAGATCGTCACCAAAAGAATACGTATATCAAAAGCGACGTCTCAAGACTTCTCAATTCACGTGATCGTGTGCCTGAAGCTTCGTTGAAGCTCAAGGAGCAATATTAAAGTCAAGAAGAATGAAGATATGAAGCTTCGAAGACGGTTCATCATGTATTATTTATTATCTTCTAGCTTCATAGAATAGAATGTTAAGCCTTGAGTAGGACTTACATTATAATCTTCATTTTGCTCATATCTTAGAGCTAGGATTATCATAGAAGCCATTAGAAACTTTTCCGAAGCCTATCGCTTCTTCCCTCGGCTTTTAGTGCATGTTAGTTGGTTCAAGTAGAAGAACCAACCGACTAGATGACGATCTAGTCGGTATGCAATTCCTCTTGAACCGACTAGAATGCCTTGCTCATTTCAGCTCATTCCCTGTTGATCAATTAGTCGGTCAAAGAAGAGTCACTGACTGACTAGATGACGATCTAGTCGGTTAGGAATCCTTCTTAGACCGACTAGTTATCATTGCCTGATTTCAGCCTGAGCTACTGTTTACAGTTAGTCGGTCAAAGCACAACGACCGACCGACTAGTTGAGAAACTAGTCGGTTGGAAGTTGTTCTTAAACCGACTAGCTGTCTTTGTTTCCAGCCTATTGTTTTTCTCTCTTAGTCGGTCAAAGAACACTCACCGACTGACTAGATGATGATCTAGTCGGTTGGCAAGTCTTCTTAGACCGACTAGTTCATATTGCCTGGAACTTCATCTTTTGGCTGTCGAGCTGTTAGTCGGCTCATGTTGAATCACCGACCGACTAGTTGATGAACTAGTCGGTCAGTGATCCTTCTTTGACCGACTAGTCTGCTTCAGAATAGAGCCGTTGGAGCATTAATTGAAACGTTTTTGTCTCTCTCTCTCTCCTCCATCCTATATATACTTAGAGGGGTTCTTTCATAGGATCTAAGGCTGATTATTTGATATATTTGAGAATCAAAGAGGAGCCATTAAACTCAATTCCTAAGCTCTCTCTTCCTCACTAGAATCTCTCTCTCACTCTTATTTCAAAAGAGAGATTCATTGATTGTGAGCCTTCCAAGCCAAGGAGCTTGATCCAAGGTCACCAACATCCACCTAGGACTCCATTGCTGGTCAATATCTTGGAGCTAGGGTTTGGTGCCTTCTTCTTCCTCAAAATCCCTCTTTGCCCTAATTTGGTAAGTATACTCAAGGCATAGGATTTTGTGGTAAGTGTTTCTTTATTTCATGGTATTTGATATTTAAGATTGTCTCTCGGTTGTGAGAGAGGGTGTGATCCCGGTTTGTGGGAGTCACATGTCATTTGTATGATTTGGTCTTGTGAAGGTTTTTCACAAGAATTTCATAGTGCTAAATCTTGAGTTAGGGTTTCTAACTCAAGTATCCGGAGGGGATCCGGGTGGTTGGGACGTAGGATCACCAGGAACAAGTCGGGGAGACTTGGGTGGATCCGAACCCGTTACATGCTTTGTTTGCGTTTGTTAATTCTTGTTGATTGTTGTTTATTCCGCATTGTCGTTTGTTTCTTGCATAATAATTAGAAATAACTATCTTGATTATTTTAAAGTACTATTCACCCCCCTCTAGTACAGGTGCAGTAGCTTCACAGGGCACTACAGATTGAAGCTTTGAAGACAGTTCGTCATGTTTTATCTTTTGTCTTCTAGCTTCATAGAATAGAATGTTAAGCCTTGAGTAGGACTTACATTATAATCTTCATTTCGCTCATATCTTAGAGCTATGATTATCATAGAAGCCATTAGAAACTTTCTCGAAGCTTATCGCTTCTTCCCTCGGCTTCTAGGGCATCTTAGTTGGTTCAAGTAGAAGAACCAACCGACTAGATGACAATCTAGTCGGTCGGCAACTCTTCGTGAACCAACTAGATGTCCTTGCTCATTTCAGCCCAAGCCCTGTTGATCAATTAGTCGGTCAAAGAAGGTTCACTGACCGACTAGATGACGATCTAGTTGGTTAGGAATCCTTCTTAGACCGACTAGTTATCATTGCCTGATTTCTACCTGAGCTACTATTTACAGTTAGTCGATCAAAGCACAACGACCGACCGACTAGTTGAGAAACTAGTCGGTTGGAAGTTGTTCTTAAACCGACTAGCTGTCTTTGAATCCAGCCTATACTATTTCAACTCTTAGTCGGTCAAAGAACACTCACCGACCGACTATGTGGCAAACTAGTCGGTTGGCAAGTCTTCTTAGACCGACTAGTTCATATTGCATGGACTTCTCATATTGGATGTTCACCTGTTAGTCGGTTAACATTGAATCACCGACAGACTAGTTGATGAACTAGTCGGTCAGTGATCCTTCTTAGACCGACTAGTCTGCTTCAGAATATGACCGTTGGGAATCTTTTGAGCACGATTTTTCTTGCCTCTATAAATACAAACCTGATTCGTTTGAGGCAAGGTTAGAGGTCCATTATCAAAGTTATTTCAGACCTAAGAGAAGAGTTTTCTCAAGCTATTTCTAAGCTCTCTCTTCTCACCAAGAATCTCTCCATCACTCTTTGAGCCAAATTCCTCAAGAGAGATTCTCTCCATTGTGAGCCTCTCAAGCTAAGAGCTTGATCCAAGGTCACCAACTCCACCCTAGGCTTCCATTACTGGTCAACTTCTTGGAGCTAGGGTTTGGTGACATCTTCTTCCCCAAAATCCCTCTTTGCCCTAATTTGGTAAGTATACTCAAGGCATAGGATTTTGTGGTAAGTGTTTCATTATTTCATCGCATTTGATATTTGAATTGTTCTCTTGGTTGTGAGAGAAGTGTGTGATCCCGGGTTGTGGGAGTCACATTTTCATTGTGTATGATTTGGTCTTGTAGAGGTTTTTCTACAAGAATTTCATAGTGCTAAATCTTGGGTTAGTGGTTTCTAACTCAAGTATCCGGAGGGGATCCGGGTGGTTGGGACGTAGGATCACCGGGAACAAGTCGGGGAGACTTGGGTGGATCCGAACCTGTTACATGCTTTGTTTGCGTTTGTCTATTCTTGTTGTTCGTAGTCTATTCCGCATTGTTGTTTGTATGTTTGCACAATAATTAGGAATAACTCTCTTGATTATTTTAAAGTACTATTCACCCCCCCTCTAGTACATGTGTAGTAGCTTCGTAGGGCACTTCAAGGTGTGGTCACTGACGGTAAACATGTCAACTATTAATGTATAAAGGAACAATTATTCGGATGGGCACTTAAAAGAAAGCTTACGGAATTGATATGCATACAGAGAAGCAAAACATCACATGCAAGTATTGAATGGTAAGAACTGCAGAGCTAATATGCATAAAGTAAAAGCAGACAACTCACATATATGCATGTGATGCACGTGAAATGCTCATGAATGCATATGCAGCACCTAAGTGATCCCATCTATGCCAGCATGCCTACAACATGCACATCTCCATCGGTGGCACTACAATGGATTCAAGAGGTGGCCTTGGCAATTTCTCCCAACTCCTACCATGGTACTTTGCTCCATGTGTGCAGTTCCATCTGTGTCCTAGTTTTCATATATCATATCTCATGTATCACATTTCACTTTTCTTATCTATTTTCTTTTGCCATAGCACGTGTCACATGATTCGGAGTGAAAAGTGTATATTTATACCCCCTAACTACCCCCATTTTGTGCTAAAGATTAGGCTTAATCTTGCCCTTTTGTGTGAATTTTCACTTTATGTTTTATTTTAGGGCTTACTCTCATTCTTGGCACAAAATATGGATTTTATCGTCTTTATTAGCTTCCTATTATTTTTCATATGCTCCTGCCATTATTTTGATCATATCTCCATTTTTTGGGAATTATTTGAGCATGTGAATAATTTATATGGAATTTTGGAAGTCAATATTGCTTTATAATAGTCATTATATTAATTTTCTCATCAATTGGACTAATTTCTCCTTCTCATATTTTTTAGGTACTCCTGCGAGTCTTTGGGATATTCCAGAATTTTTTGGGATTTTTTCTGAGATTTCTAGGTATTTTTTTTGAGTTATTTGGAGGAGAAAAGGGGGGTTTAAATCAGAAAATAGAAAAATCAATTGGGGCGCCACGTGGCGCAATCCGGCCGTGCCATATGGCACAGATCGCACCATTCCCCCGTTGAACCGCTGGGCCGCCGCATTGTTTATTTAAAAAAATATTAAAAACAAAAGATCCGCACTGCGCGCGCTCGGGCTGGCCCAGCGGCCGGCCCGTTTTCGTTTAATGCCCAACGGGCTGATAAACCCACTCTTGGAATCGGTTTTGGAAAAAAAAGCAGGTGTCGCCCGCTTATCAAAGACCCGCTCTGCCAATTAATTTCCCAGGTGCGCACAGCTTGTTTTGGTGCGGGTCGGGCGCTCCGAAACCCAACCCGCAAGCCCATATGTGCGAAAACTGGGTTATTTCGGCCTGGGGGCTAATTTTGAAAGGCAGCTCGTTTTTCTTGCGTTTTTTTGGAGATTTTAGGGTTTTGGGGAGCTCTCTTCTTCCCCAAAAGGCTAGGGATAGGGTTGGAGGCCATTGGAGCTTGGTGGAGCTTGGGAAAGGTGCTCAAGTGAGATGGAAGCTTCATTGATGAGAGATTGGTGATCTGTTTCCTATCTTTTGTATAATTTTTGCATTTCTCTTTTGTATTGAACCATTGATGAATATGTCTATGAATTCCATCTTATTTGGTATGATTGAGTAGTGTGATTGGTGTGGGTTGTGATTCATTGTGGTTGGTTGTCAATTCTTGGCCTAATTTCCTCTTGCCTATTATCTTGCTAATCTTGGATGAATTGTTAGGGCACACTTTAATTTGTTAAGTCCCGAGAGGGCACAATTCGAGATGAATCCATGTTCCTAATTTGATTTGTGCTACGATGATGTATCCATGCTTATTGCTAATTATTGTGTTCTTGAATGCTAAATTTTCCGATTGAGTTTCCTTAGCCGGATGATCAATTGAGTTATATGCGGTAATTTGAGCTTGATTAACACCAATCTTAGTGAACCCACAACCCATGCTTCCTCTCCTAGCTATCCTAAATCCTCATTTGGTTCTCTAACCCTACCCACTTAGGATAAGATTGTAATTTCACCAAACATTTTTCCCTCTTCCATTCATGTAGCGAGGTAGTTGTAACACGTTATTTCTTTTCTTTATCGATCAATTTTGTGAATATAGAACGACTTGTCCCTGTGATCCGACCCGGTACTCACCAGTTATTATTATTGCATTGACACTCCTACGCTTGGGAGTGGAAGGCGTGCTCCTTGCGCGTCTTCCCGTCACAACCAATTGGCGCAGTTGCCGGGGACAACGGTTTCTATCATTAGCAATTTTTGATTGATTTTGAAAGTTTTAGTGTGATACTTCTATCTCTTAGTGTTGTGTATTTCCATTTTATTTATTTTCCTCTTATTAAGTCTTTTGGTTGTTTATTCTCATTTTCTTGAGAAATTTTTTTTTTACAACAAAATGGCATCATCTTCATACTTTTCCGGCATTGATTCGGAGGATATTCCACTTCCACAATTCTTTTATGGTTCGAAGTGGGAAAATCCTTATTTACATTTGTAAATTTTTGAAGAATGGATGTATTCATGTCTTGGTGGGAATATTAGTGATGATTGCATATATTTTAGATTTTTTCCCTCTTCTTTACAGGATGATGCTAGAATGTGGTTTGATTCATTGTCTCTCGACTCACATTTTACTTGGTTGTCATTTCAGGCTGAATTCCTCCAACTGTTTTTGCCTATTTTCTTGGAGCAGGTATAGGGGCGACAGGCAATGGAGCAGTATATAGCGAGCTTTACCCAAGCTGATTGGGAGGCCTACCATCAGGCTTGATAGAGGTTCACTGATTTGGTGCTTGCATGCCCACACCAGAGCTTTCACGAGGATCATCTTCTGCAGATCTTCTACACAGGATTATCGCCATCTGGGCGGGATTTTGTGCAGATGAGTTGCGGTGGGGAGTTCTTTGATTATTCGACCGAGGATTCGTGGTGTTACCTGAGGGACCTTACAGAGTATGAGGAGACAGTTCAGTAGGTCCAGGACCAGCCTGAGGAGCCAGCTGAGGGCTCATTCCAATACGACCCTATGGAATACCAAGAGAAACCTGTGAAGAGGGTGCATTGGGGTCAAGTAGATGGATTTTAGCATATATATTTTGAGGAGTCAGAGGAGATGGATGATGGAGTGCGTGTCGACCATGTTGATGACACGATGCATTTTCACTTTGAGGTTGAGGATGAAGCGGATGTGCATGATGGCCAAGAGCAGATTGAGGAGACCATGGAGCCTGAGCCACGATCCACTTCAGAGTTAGCTTCGCAGGTTGAGGCGATTGAGTGCTTAGGGAGGACGACTGAGATGAACTATTTCTGGGATGACGAGGAAGATGCGTTCTTGGATTTGCTCGAGACATATCTACCTCCAGTCCTGTCACAGATGTCACTTCCCTCGCCTCAGGATGCACACTTGCCAGTCATCGAGGAGATTTGTCAGGAGCAGTTACCAGTTGTGGGGAGTGCCGCAGAGATTGTTGGTGTTGACGTCGAGGAAAAGGATAGTGACGGGGATTGCGACATGATATATATTGAGCCCGAGCTCCCTCCTACTCCAGTTTTCTCTCTGCAGCCACTTCCACCTCCTCTTGAGGCCGTGCATCATCTCGAGCCTAGCATCACATTTCCGGGAAGTTTCCATTTTTCTTTTCCCTCCACATCCGAATCAAATTATTTAATTCCATATCATAATGATTCGGATTGTCGTCATTTGATCGTAAATTCATTTATTCATTTCGACGACCCATTTTGGAAAGCTTTTCACTTGGATGGGTGCTCTCACCTAATTATTTTTGACACGACCTATCTCCCCCATTTTACAGGAATCCACCATAAGGAGATTCTCGGGTTTGTGTCGCTTGCCATTAATGCCCGTAATGGAGGTATGGCATTGGACGTGGCGACGCTCGCGGAGGAGCGTAAGGATATGATCGAGCAGTTGCCACCACCGTTATACATTCGAGATCCGCATTTTGCCATGGTGTGTTCTTTCCAATAGTGTAAATAAATAAATGTTTTATTTTAGTGCTTTCGTGTGCTTTTCTTTTCTTTTCTAGGATATTTTGCCGATATCTAATACTCTTCCAACATTGCGGACAATGTTTATTTTAAGTTGGGGGGAGAGTGTTAGAATCTTTAGGTTTGTTAGGATTTTTAGTTTAGCTGGAAATTTTTTTTGTGATCCCTCCATGTTTCCATCACCCAATGAACTTCATTGCATATCTTATTTGTCCTCCTTGTCCATACGCCGCTTGCTCTTTGTTTAGTCCCTACATGCTTAATGACATGCATTTTTTTCGAATTATTAGTTTGGCATCAAACTTATGGATATTTGATTGGCGTGTTTTAAATTCTTTTCCAATTTGGATTCATATGCGAATATGCCATGTATGAAACTACATTATATGTCGTGATGCTCTCTTTGAAACAATTGGGAAAAGTTTGGTGTAAGCGATTTCATGTTGGGATGCATGGTGTAGTTTTTGGTTGGATTGGGTTTGGCCAATTGTGTATGCTTTGTTTTCTTCTTAGGAGTGGGTGGATGAATTGCTTGCTTATGTTGAGAATGAAAAAGAGAGAGTTATATAAGTGAATGGTATTCCTAATCAAATTGAGTAGCCGGTGCCCCACGAAACATTGGGGATGACGCCAAAAATGAGATTTAAGGGATCATTCCATCCCTTTGCCTATATAGCGTTATCGCGTGTATGCAAAGGAGGCAGTGTTTGCATTTCATAGCGTTATCGCGTGAATGCAAAACATAAACATCAAAAACAAAAAAAAGAAAAAAAAAGAAAAGAAAAATGAATGAATAAATGAAAGAATAAGCAACATGAGTGATGCAATCTCATCTCCCACCACTTAGAGGAATTTCTTTTGTTTTGGCCATTTCCATGAAAGTTAGAAAACATGACATTGTGATATTTCCCAACCTATGTGATACGGTGCTTATTACCGTACTTTTCTTTGAATTGGATTGAGGGGAGTATCATTTATTATTTACTTTCATACATTGGGTATATTGGTTTTGAAATCATTTGGAAACATCATTTGGGGTATGCCATGAAGATATCTTGAGTTTGGTGCATGTTTTTCACTTTAATCCGAATTTATCGCATATTTTGCTAGGGATTAGCAAAAGGCTAGTTGGGGGGTGTGATTTGGAGTGAAAAGTGTATATTTATACCCCCTAGCTACCCCCATTTTGTGCTAAAGATTATACTTAATCGTGCTCTTTTGGCTATATTTTCGCTTTATGTTTCATTTTCAGGGCTTATTCTCATTCTTGGCACAAAATATGGATTTTATCGTCTTTATTGGTTTCTTATTATTTTGCATATGCTCCTGCCATTATTTTGATCATATCTCCATTTTTGGGAATTATTTGAGCATGTGAATAATTTATATGGAGTTTTGGAAGTCAATATTGTATTTATAATAGTCATTAAATTAATTTTCTCATCATATGGACTAATTTCTTCTTCCCTTATTTTTCAGGTACTCATGGGAGTCTTGGAGATTTTCCAGAATTTTTTGGGATTTTTTCTGAGATTTCTAGGTATTTTTTTTGAATTATTTGGTGGAGAAAAGGGGTTTTAAATCAGAAAATAGAAAAATCAATTGGGGCGCCCCGTGGCGCAATCCGGCCGTGCCACATGGCACAGATCCCACCATTCCCCCGTTGAACCGCTGGGCCGCCGCATTATTTATTTAAAAAAATATTAAAAACAAAAGCCAGCACTACGCGCGCTCGGGCCGGCCCAGCGGCTGGCCCATTTTCGTTTAATGCCCAGCGGGCTGATAAACCCGCTCTTGGAAGCGGTTTTGGAAAAAAAAAGCGGGCGTCGCCTGCTTATCAAATACCCGCTCAGCCAAATAATTTCCCAGGCGCGCACAGCTTGTTTTGGTGCGGGTCGGGCAATCCGAAACCCGACCTGCAAGCCCATATGTGTGAAAACTGGGTTATTTCCGCCTGGGGGCGAATTTTGAAAGGCAGCTCTTTTTTCATGCATTTTTTTTTGGAGATTTTAGGGTTTTGGGGAGCTCTCTTCTTCCCCAAAAGGCTAGGGATAGGGTTGGAGGCCATTGGAGCTTGGTGGAGCTTGGAGAAGGTGCTCAAGTGAGATGGAAGCTTCATTGATGAGAGATTGGTGATCTGTTTCCTCTCTTTTGTGTAATTTTTGCATTTCTCTTTTGTATTGAACCATTAATGAATATGTCTATGAATTCCATCTTATTTGGTATGATTGAGTAGTGTGATTGGTGTGGGTTATGATTCATTGTGGTTGGTTGTCGATTCTTGCCCTAATTTCCTCATGCCTATTATCTTGCTAATATTCGATGAATTTTTAGGGCACACTTTAATTTGTTAAGTCCCGAGAGGGCACAATTCGAGATGAATCCATGTTCCTAATTTGATTTGTGCTACGATGATGTATCCATGCTTATTGCTAATTATTGTGTTCTTGAATGCTAAATTTTCCGATTGAGTTTCCTTAGCCGGATGATCAATTGAGTTATATGCGGTAATTTGAGCTTGATTAACACCAATCTTAGTGAACCCACAACCCATGCTTCCTCTCCTAGCTATCCTAAATCCTCATTTGGTTCTCTAACCCTACCCACTTAGGATAAGATTGTAATTTCACCAAATATTTTTCCCTCTTCCATTCACGTAGCGAGGTAGTTGTAACATGTTATTTCTTTTCTTTATCGATCAATTTTGTGAATATAGAACCACTTGTCCTTGTGATCTGACCCGGTACTCACCGGTTATTTATTATTGCATTGACACTCCTACGCTTGGAAGTGGAAGGCGTGCTCCTTGCGTGTCTTCCCGTCACAACCATCACATACCACATTCATACCATCATCTGCCTTTATATCACATCAGATTATCACATGCATGAAGGAGCATTTTAAAGGAAATTTAAAAATATGTTCAAGGACATAGCATACTTAACATGAATATTTGCATGTTGGCAAAACATGGGCATATTTAGATTCACATGGATAGGAGCATATGACACAAGCATATCATAGAACATAATGAAGCATTGTATTACCATCATAGAGTTCCCTTTCTAGGCATGGCTTGAACCACTTATGGCATGTTCATATCAATCATATTATAATATGAAGCAAAACATTACTTGAAGCACAACAATAAGCACTTCCTAGTATGAAGCATAGTATGGTATGTAGCATTGGTATAACAAGAAGTATAACTTAGAATTTAACATGACATGACATGACATATGTATATGACATGATAACTTAACAACGGGAAGGATTAAACACTGAAAATCCCTTCTACACGGCTGTGTGTGTTGCACTCCACACGGTCGCGTGGAGTGTGATAGCTCCTGGATATACACCCGGAAAACAATTGTAGTTATACCGCAAGCGCACGGTGTAGTGGCGAGCGGGTATCAAACACGAGGAGGTGGTGTTGGCTCCAATCTATCCTAGGTTGGTTCGACTACGAATATTTTATTGGTGGAGATGGTTATGATATGATGTAATGGAAATGGTGATGGATGTCGGTGTCGATGATAAAGAAGTTGGTCAAATATCGATTCAAATTCAATATAATAAAAATGTCTAGGGCTAGAGAATCCCCACTACGGATCGTCATGCTTCTCTGTGAATCGCGAATCTCAATGTTGCAAGACTTGAATTTAGGTGAACTAGTCGTAACTGAATAGAGAACAAAGCTCATGCTCTCGCGCTATTTGAGGTATATAGCAACATAGATCAGAGCCCACTCTCGTGCAAATCCTAATCTAGGCCACTAGCATTAAGATCGACATCATCGTCCACTCGCACCTCGAGCCCACTCTCGTGCACACTCGAGTTGTGATCTAGATTGTAATAACTCGTATTCGTCCAATCTCTTGCAAACGAATATGGGTATAGACTTATAATAAAAATGCTAGCTTTGGTCCAATCTCTTGCAAATCAAACCTAGTAAATCTCGATTATAAATCTAAATCGAATATCTAGGGCTTCCCATTGATCAGAGCCCAATCTCTTGCAAACCCTAGATCAATGGAAATTCCTAGCTATCCGTAATAAATCAATCACAATCTAACCTTCTAGCAATTCTAGCAACATAGAAATCCATTCATCACAAATCTGAAATTAGATTCATAGGGTGCATCCCTTTCCCTAGAACAAAGATCAACCAAGCATAGCAATAACGATACATGAATCAATAAAAAACATTGCTTGCATATAAAAATATATCAAATCAAAAATTCAAATAACAATAACAAAGATACTTAGCTTTCATGAAGAATTCCAATCCAAATACAAGCTTTTAGATCCGAGAGAGGGCCTAGGGCATGGCCCTTTAAAAAAGTCTTTTAGAAAATAAAACGGGACTCCCCTCTAATGACGGCGACAAACCCTATATATAGTCCCCTCAAAACCCTAGCAAATAACCCTAGAAACACTCTAAAATTCGTGTCCAAAGTCATCCCTGGCCGTAACTTAAGTTCTGGACCCGCGCGGACTCGGCCGAGTGAGATTCTCACTCTGGCCGAGTAGCAGTTTCAGCACTGCAGCGTCAACTTGTAGAAATTCTCCAGATTTCATCCGACCTCCGATTAGCACGTTCTTGGTGGCATTAGAACTGTCATGAAGTCTATCATCCATAAAAAATATGAGAAAAATTCTTTACCCACTGGAATGATAGAATATTTCAAAAGAGTGAGAGGCTATGTGAAAATCTGGGCGCTCGTGTCACTCGGCTGAGTAGAATTCCTCACTCGGTCGAGTAGACTTCCTACTCGGCCGAGTAGGGTCTTTTGCTATACTCCCAAAATTCCAGAGAGTCTGCTTCGATTTCCTTCAGAAATTCTGACTCACTCGGGCGAGTGGAGTTCTCTACTCAGTCGAGTGGCATTATCCACTCGGGCGAGTACATTACACAGCACAAGGTCTCTTTGTAACAGTCATACTCGGCCGATGATGCTTCTTCACTCGACCGAGTGGGCTACGTTACTCGGCCGAGTGGCCTATTTCTAGAAGTGGCTCTTCTCCTCCTCGCCTCTTCGTCGATTCTATCGATTTTCTTCTTCTTCCGCGCATCATCCAGCACTGTTAGCTCCTCGATAAGGCCATGGGCAACGCTCCAGTACGCGTGCAAGTCCCTTAATCTCATTTTTGCTCCCGATTGCTCCATATTTTTTGAAATCCGACAAAAACAAGAAATAGTGAAAAGTAACGCAATATCGTCGAATAATCGTGAAAATTGCAATATGAGCAATCAAAACGACATGAAAATATGCATAAAAAGGTGTAAAGTATGGACCGATCAAAATCCCCCAAGCTTGTCTCTTACTCGTCCTCGAGGAAGATACGTAGAGAGACGAACTCGGGAAATGAAAACAAAGGAAATGAAATGAAAGAAAAAGAATACAAAGTGAAAGGGGTCGTTAGATATTCTCTCAGATCTCAAGCTATAAGCTAAACATCACGATAACTCGGAAAATACGAATCACATGCCATAAAGATTCCATATCTTACTTAAACATGGTACTTGCAAGCTTTTAAGAACAACAAAAGGGACTCTCTAAATTCATACAATCAATTCATATCCACATCACACATTTCATAGAATTTAATATACAAATGTTGGCGATGCACTTTTCAATCAATAGTTATAACAGAAGCATATAAGAATCACACCAAGCATGCAATAGAGAATGGAATAAGAGACATGTCACTCACATTTTCATATCAATTCATAAGAAATCTCCATAGCTAAAGTGATTCGCTAAGTCTCAGTATTATCAAACTTCCCCATTCATGCACCTCTACAGTATAATGTCGCACTCACTCATATGGTCAAGTGAATTCACCCCCCCCCCCCCCCCCAAGCTTAGCTTGAGGCATCGCATTTAAAGGAACATGATAGTGGAAAATGGGATTTTTGCCTTGGTTTTCCCAAATATTTTGTGGCTCCAATAATGAGATAGAGAAATATTTTATTCTTTTTCTTTTTGAACTTTTTTTTTCTCATTTTTCTTTTTGGATTTTTAAAGGAGCTACATGATTTGTATTTTTGGTTTATGGATCCTTTTTGGCTTTTTGTATTTTTTGGATCTAACCTTTTCTTTTGTAGGGATTTTTTGGGAAGTAGATGCCATATAAGTAGCTTTAGAAGGTGAACTCAAGTGACATGTAGAGAATAAAAAGATATATGTGGAGAAGAAAATGGTGTAACGTTCGGTTCACTTTAAGATGTGCACAAATGGTTCAATAAGATAATATATCAACTAAAATTATATGGAAGCATGGATATTCTCAATCATTTTAATAAATAGTGAAGTCAAGCAGTAAAGAGTACAATCGTATCAGGCATGCTACAGAAGGTGAATAAGGCAATAAGGCAGATGCTTCCGTTATACAATTGATGTGTGAATCTTGGTGCACTTCCAACAAAAGCATACTAAACACTAATCCATACATTCAGCTTCAATTAATATCATGCATTCATGTAGAGGAATCATCAAAAGAATATACAAGCAAGCACATGGATAGCAGGATACTGAAATAGTCCAAATAGCATGACAAGAGTAGTAAAGCAATACGAGATATCATCATAAGGAACATATCTAGCAAAAGGATGAAAAGAAAATAAAGAAATAAAAATAAAAGAGAGGAAAGAAAAGAAAAACAAGCACACAATATGATGCGTGAACACACATAAAAGGAAAATAAGATGGAAAAATCAAAAGGATGATGCAAAAAAGTTTGAAAATTTCTAAAATCCCTAAAAATAGAGTAAAAGTGTAACTAAATGGTGTGGAAATGCACTCCCCCAAGCTTAAACTTCACATTGTCCTCAATGTGATCATAACGGAAGAATATGAGGAACAACGATAAATATGGGAGGTGAATGAAAAATGATGAATTGAATGACATAAAATCCAAATGCAACTACACGCGCATGAAATGATGCATGAGAGTGCCTTCCCCCAAGCTTATACCAGACAATCCTATTCAAATGACTCGATCAAAAATGTCACGGCTTTGCTAAGCGGGCTCAAGTCAAACGAATAAGAAAGTGAGTATTCACTTGAAAGAAATGCTCGATGGTGGTGAGCAAAAGGATGTGGCGTATCAAAATATGAAGAGGGCAATTAATATATATAATGGGTAGGGTAAAAATGATTTTTGTTGCTGCCATATGAGGCGATATTTATTCAATCAAATCTATACGGTCATCTCGCTGTCAAGAGGATTCGTGTTTATTTAAAGCATAAAATACTACACTACTGGATTGATGTCACATATAGCAAAAGGCGGATCAAGTATATTTGTCGGTGCAGGCAACTGTTCCAACTGCTCCTTCCATGGCTCCGCTAGGCATGTGTGTCCATGGACTCCATCAGATTCCAGCAATGCGGCTCCCAGCATTTCCCCAAGGACTCCACCTATACCCTGTAAGAGATAAGTCGCATCAATCTGAAGTGGATAATTTTTCCCCAAAATAAATGTATTCCAAAGAGGGTCATCAACATAAGTATTTAAAATTAAGGATGGTTAACAACACTTCCCTGGAAATAAATCTCTACTCTCGTGCACCACGTCGATCAACTCCTCGTTGTTTTCCTTTGGTTCCTCAGGTAACTTTGGCATAATAGTGTGGGTCTCGTCAGGATGCTCCTCATCATCGTCAGACTCATCCCAGCGCACCTCTTGATCATATTCATATGCATTCATGGGTGCTAACTCCTTACTCTCCTCCTCGTATACATCCCATCGTGCCTTTTGATCATATGTAAGTGTATCCTGCAAAAGGTGCAACGAGTTGTCAAAATCTGAATCATCGTAAACATCATGACCGGGAGGGGAATCAAATGTAAAGGGCGAGGGAGTAAAGAGATCTCCCTGAAGGGGAACCATAAGCTTTGTGGGATAGTCCTCGGCATCAGTGGAAGGGTGGTCCTCTGAGGGATGCTCATCCTCTGTAGAAGGTAGGGATGGCTACGGTAGCTCGAAAGGAGGGGGGCACAATTCGGGTTCCATCTGTGTACAGATGTCATCGTCCCAAGTTACGTCCTCCTCGATGGTCTGTTCTGCTACTGTAGGAATGACCTCCTCAATAATGTCCTCTGATGGAAGGCTGCTCTGACTCATGTGGGTGGCAAGGAGAGGCGACAACGCCACAAGGTGGCTCTATGGGCTCATGTATCTCGATCATGGTGTAAAAATGGGTCTTGTGCCCTTCAACTAGAGCATAGACTCCATCATCAATTGTGCCTGTGGGAGAGATACAATAAATAATAAAGGTTTGAAATCCGAGCTCAAAAGGATCACCTGCCGTTATTTTCAATGGACCGATTTCTCGAACTATGTCGACAATGTTTCTCAATAGGTCCATATATGTGTCCTCCTTCGACAGCTCAGATGTCTCTATTTGTGGAGTGTTGATGGTGTAAAGGTGGATATGATCACCTTCAAGTGAAGCATACACTCCATCTATGATAGTACCTGCACCAGAGATATTAGCCATAACGAAATCGATGAATACTTGGTCGGATGGTTTACCTACCATAACTGTTAGCGAATCGGTAGATCGAGCATCATCTATCATTTGCTCCAAGGTTGCTGCCAACTACAGATCACTGAACTTTCCCACTTGCATCCTCCTCATAAACTCACGTGATGGTCCCTTTAGCCCTCTAGCGAAGATACAGAATAGCTGGGAACCATCCCACACATAGTCTGACTCTGCCTGGAACATTCCTAACATTTTTTCGAACCGGCGCAAGGCTTTCCTGAAGGACTATCCATCAGCCTGACAGAATGTAGCGAGATATATATATGATTGTATAAAACCCGGTCGCATCTTCTTTGGAAGCACCATCAATGCAACAACTGTACCTGATCAAGCAAGGTAAACAACCTGGAAAAGATGCCAGTGATACAAAGAGAGATAAATATAATAATAATAATAGCAGGTGGTGGGCAAAAATCTCTCTCTCTGCTTTTTTTGTTTTTTTAACGTAATCTAATCAACCTAATTGTGACAAATTGGCACCCAACGGAAAACACCTCCCCGACAACGGCGCCAAAAACTTGATCGCTCCCGGATATACACCCGGAAAACAATTGTAGTCTTACTGCAAGCTCACGGTGTAGTGGTGAGCGGGTATCGAACATGAGGAGGTGGTGTTGGCTCCAATCTATCCTAGGTTGGTTCGACTACGAATGTTTTATTGGTGGAGATGGTTATGGTATGATGTAATGGAAATGGGATGGATGTCGGTGTCGATGATAAAGAAGTCAGTCAAATATCGATTCAAATTCAATATAATAAAAAAATTTAGGGCTAGGGAATCCCCACTACGGATCGTCATGCTTCTCTGTGAATCGCGAATCTCAATATTGCAAGACTTGAATTGAGGTGAACTAGTCGTAACTGAATAGAGAACCAAGCTCACGCTCTCACGCTATTACAGGTATATAGCAACATAGATCAGAGCCCACTCTCGTGCAAACCCTAATCTAGGCCACTAGCATTAAGATCGACATCATCGTCCAATCGCACCTCGAGCCCACTCTCGTGCAAACTCGAGTTGTGATCTAGATTGTGATAGCTCGTATTCGTCGAATCTATTGCAAACGAATTTGGGTATAGACTTAAAATAAAAATGCTAGCTTTGGTCCAACCTCTTGCAAACCAAACCTAGTAAATCTCGATTATAAATCTAAATCGAATATCTAGGGCTTCCCATTGATCAGAGCCCAATCTCTTGCAAACCCTAGATCAATGGAAATTCCTAGCTATCCGTAATAAATCAATCACAGTCTATCCTTCTAGCAATTCTAGCAACATATAAATCCATTCATCACAAATCTAAAATTAGATTCATAGGGTGCATCCCTTTCCCTAGAAAAAAGATCAACCAAGAATAGCAATAATGATACAGGAATCAATAAAAAACATTACTTGCATATAAAAAGATATCAAATCAAAGATTCAAATAACAATAAGAAAGATACTTAGCTTTCATGAAGAATTCCAATCCAAATACAAGCTTTTAGATCCAAGAGAGGGCCTAGGACATGGCCTAACCTCTAAAAAAGTCTTTTAGAAAATAAAACGGGACTCCCCTCTAATGACGGCGACAAACCCTATATATAGTCCCCTCAAAACCCTAGCAAATAACCCTAGAAACACTCTGAAATTCATGCCGAAAGTCAGCCCTGGCCGCAACTTAAGTTTTGGGCCAGCGCTGACTCGGCTGAGTGAGATTCTCACTCTGGCCGAGTAGCAGTTTCTGCACTGCAGTATCAATTTACAGAAATTCTCCAGATTTCATCTGACCTCTGATTGGAACATTCTTAGCGACGTTGGAACCATCATAAAGTCTACCATCCATAAAAAATATGAGAAAAATGCTTTGTCCACTGGAATGATAGAAGATTTCAAAAGAGTGAGAGGCTATCTGAAAATCTGGGCGCTCGTGTCACTCGGCCGAGTAGAATTCCTCACTCGGTCGAGTAGACTTCCTACTCGGTCAAGTAGGGTCTTCTACTGTACTCCCAAAATTCCAGGGGAGTCTGCTTCGATTTCCTTCAGAAATTCTGACTCACTTGGGCAAGTGGAGTTCTCTACTCGGCCGAGTGGCATTATCCACTCGGGCGAGTAGATTACACAGCATAAGGTCTCTTCGTAACAGTCGTACTCGACCGAGAACGCTTCTTCACTCGGCCGAGTGGGCTGCGTTACTCGACCGAGTGGCATGTTTCTGGAAGTGACTCTTCTCCTCCTCGCCTCTTCGTCGATTCTATCGATCTTCGTCTTCTTCTGCTCATTATCCAGCGCTGTTAGCTCCTCGATAAGGCCATGGGCGATGCACCAGTACGCGTGCAAGTCCCTTAATCTTATTTTTGCTCTCGATTGCTCCATATTTCCTGAAATCTGACAAAAACAAGAAATAATGAAAAGTAACGCAATATCGTCGAATAATCGTGAAAATCGCAATATAAGCAATCAAAACGACATGAAAATATGCATAAAAAAGGTGTAAAATATGGACCGATCAGAGTGTAACACTCGAAAACTGGAAAAAAAGACAGCCACTTGGTCGTTTGGTGTAGGCCACACAACCGTTTGGAGCACAATATAAGAAGCTCCAGAAAACGTTATAGCCACACGGCCGTTTGGTGCTCCCTCATGATCGTGTGAAGCACAACAGTCAAAGCTCATAAATTATTAATCACACAGTCATTTCGAAATTCCATACGACAGTGTGGGGCACATCAGTTAAAGGCTCAGAAAGTTCAACCATACGATCGTTTAGTAATTCCACAAGATCGTTTGGAGGAATTATACACTCGAGTCCGTCAGATGAACTACACAGCCTACGATACGACCGGGTCTACTTCGACGCGACTGTGTTTGGACAGAAATCTTATGCAGTCAGCGACACAATCTAGAATCGACCGTGTCAACTGATGTCGAGAGTTGACACGACCGTATTGAGTTGAATACTGCCGATTTCTACAAAACTTACGCTACTTCCCACGTGATTCTAAAACTAAACCCTAGCTAATCTAGTTAGAATTCCTACCTGTTTCAGTCCTCATATAGGTCTTTAGCCCTTCTTCTCCTTGATGACCTTCTGATTGCTATCTCCTTCAATGTGATGGGTAGAATGGGGTGTGGTGTTTGATTTTGGTGAAAGAAAATGAAGCAGAAAGGGCTAATGAGGGTTGTTTGCGTGAGCTGATGGAGGGAGATGGGTTTTCTATTTTCTTTCCTTTCTTTCCTCCTTTTTCTCTAATTTTCCTTCTTTTAAACCACCTTCTAATCCTTTTCATCACACACATACTCTCTCTCTCTCTCTCTCTCTCTCTCTCTCTCTCTCTCTCTCTCTCTCTCTCTCTCTCTCTCTCTCTCTCTCTCTCTCTCTCTCTCTCTCTCTCTCTCTCTCTCTCTCTCTCTCTCTCAGGTTGCCAAGTGGTCATTGTTAGGTGGGGGTTAAAGGAAGATTGACACATTAAGGCTTAGGTGTCAACATAATAAGTTTAAAGATTTAGAGTTTTAGGAAAACTAGAAATACTTAATTAATACCATATACTCCCCCAAATACATGTATTTCATCCAAATACTCCCCCGATTTTAATTCAAGTGATGTTTAAAATTATTTAAAAATAATTTTTCCATTATAAAATTAGGAAAAATTCATAAATATACCAAAAATTATTATGCGTACAAATACGTCCATAAATGCATATATTATACTCATATTCATGAAAACATTGTAGTACATTCTACACATCTTAAAAAAAAGTCCGTCCTTGGATTTTCTAAAGCTAAGGGTCTAACTGAAGGTTGAATAGATCTAAGGGTCGTCCCACCCACGAAACATTACATATAACACATATTGTTGTATGTATCGCATATTCATACATACACTGCACATACACTGCACTCAAGTAGATACATATACATCCTAGAATTCATACACCACATTTCATACAAGTACTTCACGTATTTAGACAAACATAGGTATATATAAGACATTTACATGCAACAAAACAATACATCAAATGTAAGCAATACTATTCACGAGTTCATATTCACCACAATGAAGGCATCACAACATATCCATACAAATATATCATCCTCATACATCTATATCTAATTGTATAATACCATACATACACATGCCTACATTCATATTACTTTATATATCAAATCATACCACATTCATACAATAGCCGTGTATGCATTTATGACACACATAGCATATACATATGCACACATAGGTACAAGCACAAACACCAAGTCACATAAGTAACACAAATACATACATACTTACATACAAGTATCCATTCATACAGCTAGATATATGTATCACTCATATGTGTCTATATATAGGATTTAATATAGAAAATCTGCCACCTGATCCAATGGATCGGGTGGCAAGACACAAAAAAGGTGGAGAGTACAAGCCCCCACATAGGCTTGTACTTGTTGGGGCCCACCCCTTTGTGTCTTGCACCTGATCAACATTAATCCCATGTGTGTGTGTGTGTGTGTGTGTGTGTGTGTGTACATGAACACTAGTCATCACCCGTGCCCGCGGGCACGGTTCATTTAAGATTTTCCCCCGAGAAATCTTTGTTCCCCAAAAAATTATTTCCACAGCCAAACTTTAAAAGAACAACAAATTAGCGTAAAAATATTTAGCGGCACTGGCACCTTCGGGGTGGGT
Organism: Scilla litardierei; assembly: GCA_030789695.1. Lineage (NCBI taxonomy): Eukaryota > Viridiplantae > Streptophyta > Magnoliopsida > Asparagales > Asparagaceae > Scilla > Scilla litardierei. Next base: position 626,576,866 of record CM061142.1, read on the forward strand.
GCATTCGGCACGGAACAAGAAATACGGCGAGGGTGGGATCCTTCGGCGTGGAACAACAAATTCGACACGGACATGTTCGACGTGAAACAGTAAACTCGGCGCGGGTGCCTTCGGTGCGAAACAACGCGCGAGCACCTTCGATACAGAACAACAAATTCAGTATGGGCACATTCGGTGCGGAACAACAAATTTGACGCAGCGCCTTCGGCGTGGAATAACAAATCAACAAATTAGCATAAAACATTTGGTGGAACAACAAATTCGACACGGAATAACGCGCGAGTGCATTCCACGTGGAACAACAAATTTGACGCGGGCGCCTTTGGCACGGAACAACAAATTAGCATTAAAAAATTGCATGGGTGCCGTTTGTTGGCGCGGAACAACGGGCGAGCGCATTCGGTGCGGAACAACAAATTCGACGCGGGTGTCTTTGGCGCGGAACAACAAATTAGCGTAAAAATATTTAACAACAAATTAGTGTAAAAAAATTTAGCAGGCGCCTTCGACCCACACCGAACTTCGACGCGGGTGCCTTTGGCGCATGTTTCTCCACAATCGTTCCCAAGACACTTTTAATTTCAAAGTTTTGGTTCCCATGACACTTTTGCCTCCAAAATTTAATCTCCACAATATTTCCCAATATATTTTGAATTTCAAATTTTTGGTTCCCAAGACACTCCCCCCCATTTAAGTTTTCCCACTAAAATTTTCACAAAACCCAATCTTAATTATTGATTTACCAAGATCAAATCTCAGCCACTCTTTATCTTATCCTAGTCAGCCCTAGATTTCAAAAAAGATTGTCAAATGTAATATATATATATATATATATATATATATATATATATATATATCGTTATAACAGATGTACATACAAGAAGAGACACGCATAGCAAACACACACATAAATTCATCCACACAAACCAATATACTCTATATATGCATACATACTAACATCCTCACTTATGCATATTCATACCTTCATAAAGAAATGTATGTAGCATACATCTTACAGATACAACACATAACACACATATAGAACCAAATATTCCAACCCACGAATACATACCAACTGCACCTATGTACACAGCAGTGTACATCGTATAGTGTCACCCAAAAGTGACAATCTCTCCACCTGAAACTAAGTCCATCTTTGGCCCTCTAAAGCAAGGGCTATATGTTAATGATGGCTCAGTTTAGACTATAAGATCACTACCCACCTTAGGACATGACTGCACTTTGGAGCATTACATGTATTGTCCTTACGCACGTCGCAGTGCGGTGACCTGCATGGGCCACCAAATGTAACGTCCCACTCCCAAGGATACCTAAGAAGTACGAATCCATTCCAAGTATTCCCATAGCAGTGGGTGTGAAGAAGAAAAGGGAAGATAAGTACAACAGAAACCAGCAGGCCACTACGCACGTGCTGAGAAGTACACGTAATACTCCAACACAAAAACAACACAGAGAACAGACAATAATGTACAAAGTCCAAACATCTTTTATTATTAATACAAAAGTACATCTTTATATACATCGTCTCAGCACCATGTACAAAAATGGAAAATAACAAAAGGACGAAAGTGTCCACACCCTATACAACTCACTCCCTAAACTTCCCATGGAAGTTCAACTGAACAAAGTCACCAGTAGAGGGTTCCACTTCTACCTCTGAACTAAGAACGCAATCCTGAGTCAGGACCTACTCTACCTGTACTGCTCCTATTTCTAGAAAGTGTAAATGGGACACGTCAATGCGTGACTCAGTAGGAAAGTCTAACTAAACTAGATATGGTCAAGTCTCAGGACTACCCTATCTACTAAAGTCTGGTCACTGACAGTAAACATGTCAACTATTAATGTATAAGGGAACAATTATTCGGACAGTTAATATGCATAAAGAGAAGCAAAACATCACAGAAAAGTGTCGAATGGTAAGAACTGCAGAGCTAATATGCATAAAGTAAAAGCAGACAACCAACAGATATGCATGTGATGCACGTGAAATGATTATGAATGCATATGCAGCACCTAAGGGATCCCATCTATGCCAGCGTGCCTACAACATGCACATCTCTATATGTGGCACCACGATGGATTCAAGAGGTGGTCCTTGGCAATTTCTCCCGACTCCTACCGTAGTACTTTACTCCATGTGTGTAGTGCCATATATCATGTATGAAATTTCACTTTTCTTATCTCTTTTCATATGCCATAGCACGTGTCATATACCACATTCATACCATCATCTGCCTTTATATCACATCAGATTATCACATGCATGAATGAGCATCTTATAGAAAATTAACAAACATGTTCAAGGACATAACATAATTAACCTGAATATTTGTACGTTGGCAAATCATGGGCAAATCTAGATTAACATGGATAGGAGCATAAGACACAAGCATATCATAGAACATAATGAAGCATTGTATTAACATCATGGAGTTCCTTTTCTAGGCATGGCATGAACCACTAATGGCATGGTCATATCAAGCATAAAATAATATAAAACAAAACATAACTTGAAGCAAAATCATAAGCACTTCCTAGTACGAAGCATAGTATGGTGTGTAGCATTGGCCTAACAACAAGTATAACTTAGAATTTAATATAACATGACATGACATATGTATATGGCATGATAACTTAACAACAAGAAGGATTAAACACTGAAAATCCCTTCCACACGGCAATGTATTGCACTCCACGCGGTCACGTGGAGTGTAATAATCAGAAACTGGAAAAAAGAGACAACCACATGGTCGTTTGGTGTAGGCCACATGACCATGTGGAGAACAACATAAAAATCTCTAGAAAACAGTATTGCCACACGGCCATTTGGTGCTCCCTCATGACCATGTGAAGCATAATGGTCAAAGCTCATAAATTGTAAATCACACGGTCGTTTGGAAATTCCACACTACCATGTGGGGCACTGCAGTTAAAGGCTCAGAAAGTCCAACCACACGGTCATTTGGTAATTCCACACGATCGAGTGGAGGAATTAAACACTCTAGTCCATCAGATGAACTACATAACCTACGACACAACCGTGTCTACTTCGACACGACCGTGTTTGGCTAGAAATCTTATGCAGTCAGTGACATGATCTAGACTCGACAGTGTTAGCTGCTGTCGAGGGTTGACACGACCGTCTCGAGTCGAATACTACCGATTTCTACAGAACTTACACTACTTTCCTACATGATTCTAAAACTAAACCCTAGCTTATCTAGTTAGAATTCCTACCTGTTTCAGTCCTCCTATAGGTCTTTGGCCCTTCTTCTCCATGATGACCTTCTGATTGCTATCTCCTTCAATGTGATGGGTAAGATGGGTGTGGTGTTTGATTTTGGTGAAAGAAAATGAAGCAGCAAGGGCTAATGAGGGTTACTTGCGTGAGCTGATGGAGGGAGAGGGGTTTTTCTATTTTCTTTCCTTTCCTCCGTTTTCTCTAATTTTTCTTCTTTTAAACCTCCTTATAATCCTTGTCATCACTATCTCTCTCTCTTAGGTTGCCAAGTGGTTAGTATTAGATGTGGGTTAAAGGAAGATTGACACATTAGGGCTTAGGTGTCAACAAAAGGATAAAGATTTATATTTTTAAAAAATTAGAAATACTCAATTAATACCATATACTCCCCCAAATACATGTATTTCATCCAAATACTCCACCCATTTAATTCAAGTGATGTTTAAAATTATTTAAAAATAATTTTGCCATTATAAAAATTAAAGAAAATTCATAAAAATGCCCAAAAATATTATGCATACAAATACGTCAATAAATGCATATATTATACTCGTAATCATGAAAACAGGGTATTACAAAGCAATTATGTCATCCATAACGAATGAACGTCACCACCTTCCAACACTAGGAAGGTGAGGTTAATGAATGAATGTCACCACCTTTCAACTACGAAAGGTGAGGTTAATGAACGAACTTCACCACCTTCAGACATGAAGGAGGGGAAGTGATTACCTGAGTGCATGCCCCTGAGGTAAGGATGTATGCCAATAAATGTGCAATGTGCCCTCGGACATGAGTAAAGCATTAGTTTAGGATTTTGTTACATTTCATAGCCAAGATTCCTTTTTCAATACTGTTTTAAACATGTTAATTATCCTCGTTGTGATTATTTTACTCACGCACGCCTGTTAGATTTATTTATTTTTTTCCAGATAGGTTCCGGTCAACTATTGAGGGAACTGACGTGGACTCCTTTGTCGAGCTGGAGCCGCTTTAGCTGATAAAGTGAGACCTTCGGTTGATAGAACCAGGGTCGAATGAAGGTCGACCTACAAGCACTGGGATGAAACTTGATCGCTCACTCGGTCAAACGTAATGACTGCTCGACCTTGGTGCTGGGTCAGACTTCAAGCTACCTGCACCATAGACAATCGTTAGGGGGTCGGATCTAGGTTTCGAACCAAATCTCCGCCGATGCTTAAGATAGTTCGGGACTTAAGAGAGGCTAGAGGCTGTCAAGATCGACCCAAGGAGGTTCGTCTTGAGTCAATCACCTCGAGCTATTTGGAGGAAGAATTATAAGGGTGGAAGAATAGAATGTCAGAGTATCAGGTCTTTCATACCTTAGAAGTCTGTCATATTCTGATTGTCTTCTATATTCATAGACTGTAGTGTCCCTTCGATGACGTTGGGGGAATAATGGTCACCAATTATGGTGGCATGATATTTCCTCTTCAATATGTGTAACCGCTTTCCACTCCTCTCGCCATTTATGAGCCCATTATCAACCACCTCCTTAAACAACGGAAACTCAACGGGCAAATGGCATGCGGGCTTTGTCTGGGTAAACACTTAGCATCCTCTTGTTGGCTTAGTGTGCTCAGATGTTACCTCAATAGGCTCTTCGATAATAATATTATCCCCTACTCGAGTGCCGGCCTAAGGATTTAACAATGACCCCCGTCACTTGGGCTCAAACAATTCACATGTTGGGGTCAAGTGACGTGATATCTCATTAGTGGGACATAGCAGTCAAGGCAGGAGTATTTAAGCTTAAGTGCCAAAACATCCACTCTTTTGGCGCCAGGTGCTTGGTCTCTAGATGCCTCGTGATCATATGCATATATGTAGTGCCCTGTGAAGCTACTGCACATGTACTAGGGGGTGAATAGTACTTTAAAATAATCAAGAGAGTTATTCCTAATTATTGTGCAAACATACAAACAACAATGCAGAATAGACTACAAACAACAAGAATAGACAAACGTAAACAAAGCATGTAACGGGTTCGGATCCACCCAAGTCTCCCCGACTTGTACCCGGTGATCCTACATCCTAACCACCCGGATCCCCTCCAGATACTTGAGTTAGAAACCACTAACCCAAGATTTTGCACTATGAAATTCTTGTAGAAAAACCTCTACAAGACCAAATCATACACAATGAAAATGTGACTCACATAACCCGGGATCACACACTTCTCTCACAACCGAGAGAACAATTCAAATATCAAATGCGATGAAATATTGAAACACTTACCACAAAATCCTATGCCTTGAGTATACTTACCAAATTAGGGCAAAGAGGGATTTTGAGGAAGAAGATGTCACCAAACCCTAGCTCCAAGAAGTTGACCAGCAATAGAGGCCTAGGGTGGAGTTGATGACCTTGATTCAAGCTCTTTGGCTTGGAAGGCTCACAATCAATGAATCTCTCTTGAGGAATAAGAGTGAGGGAGAGATTCTAGTGAGAAGAGATAGCTTTAGAATGGAGTTGATTTGCTTTTCTTTGATTTCTCTAAAACCCAAAATATACAGCCTTGGATCCTATGAAAGAACCCCTCCAAGTATATATAGGATAGAGGAAAGAGAGGAGAGAAATTCGTGCAATAAATGCTCCAACAGCTATATTCTGAAGCAGACTAGTCGGTCAAAGAAGGATCACTGACCGACTAGATTGGCAACTAGTCGGTCAGTGATTCTTCATGGACCGACTAACAGCTGAACAGCCAAAAGGAGAAGTTCAGACAATAAGGAACTAGTCAGTCTGAGAAGACTTGCCAACCGACTAGTTTCACAACTAGTCGGTCGATAAATGTTCTTTGACCGACTAAGAGTTGAAATCGAATAGGCTGAATTCAAGTACAGCTAGTCGATTTAAAAACAACTTCCAACCGACTAGTTTCTCAACTAGTCGGTCGGTCGTTGTGCTTTGACCAACTAACTCAGGCTGAAATCAGGCAATGATAACTAGTCGGTCTGAGAAGGATTCCTAACCGACTATATCGTCATCTAGTCGGTTGGTACTTCTACTTGAACCAACTAAGATGCACTAGAAGCCGAGGGAAGAAGCGATAAGCTTCGAGAAAGTTTCTAATGGCTTCTATGATAATACTAGCTCTAAGATATGAGCGAAATGAAGATTATAATGTAAGTCCTACACAAGGCTTAACATTATTTTCTATGAAGCTAGAAGACATTAAATTAAACATGACGAACCGTCTTCAAAGCTTCAATCTTCACTCTTGACTTCAATAAAACTCCTTGAGATTCAACGAAGCTTCAGGCACACGATCACGCGTATTGAGAAGTCTTGAGACGTCGCTTTGGATGTACGTATTCTTTTGGCGACGATCTCCATAACTGCGCTCACAAAGAGTTAGTACGAGATATTTATGTTTGCTCATCATCCAAAACCAAATCTGGGGAATCAATACTCAACAATATTGTTTGCCAATACCCTACTTGGAACAGACGCTTGAAGTTCTAATTCCAGACGTCAGAACAATTCGTCAGACACCTAGATGGTGAACATCAAACATCTGTTTAATTCTAGCCGTAGAAACAGTAACTCGGCCATTTACGACTGAAAGAAAACAGATGTCTGGATGACATACATCAGATGTCTGGAAAATTCATTCACAAATTTCCAGTAGCTCATTTTCTGTGGATAGTCAGTTCTAGGTGTCTGAAGTTGTATTACCGGGCGTCTCAACAGTTGACCAGAATTCTGAATGATGAACACCAAACACCTGGTTAATCGGACCATGTATAGTCCAGTAAGGATGTTCCTCACTGTCTGTATGATCAGACGTCTGATGCATATGAACCAAACGACTAAACAGTGGACCACACATATGGGAGTTTTCTTCAGACGACTGGTATATGTCCGGTAGACTGCATTTAATGTGTATTCAGAACATTACTTCAGCCGACTGCTCGTCCTTCATCAGGCGACTGGTGACTTGGATTGCTGCTTGTTTATAGCCATTTGAAGCATTAAATGCTTGGGCTCTTTAGCTGATTTTGAGCAGATTTGCATAACTTATACATATGGCTTTAATGGCTTAACTTGAGAAGTAAGCTAAGCATCTAAGACTTCATTCATCACACTCTCAAGTGATCAAAAGTCTTAGCTTCTCATCTAGAGCATTCAAGAGCATTCAAAGCAAATCAAGCTCAAGCACTAAAGTTCAACTTGTCTTCAAAGCTTTCAAGATTAGCTTCAAGCATTCATTTCTACACATCTTGAGACAAGTTAGTAAGTGCTCTCACTTACATCATTTATAGCACATACCACACACCTCTATTGCCTCATTCTTAAGAGTATTATTCAAGGCATAGGTTGTGAAGTTGTTTCATATTTCGTCTCATTTCTCTCTTGTTATTTGAGAAGTTCCTCTTGGGTTGAGAGAAGTCCATTCCCGGTTTGTAGGAAGTGGAAGAGAAGTTTCCTTTCGGGTTTGAGAGAAGTCCATTCCCGATTTGTGGGAAGTGGAAGAAAGGTGCCTCTCAGTTGTGAGAATAGTTCATTTCTGGTGTGTGGGAAGTAAAAGTAAGTTGTATCAATTTGCACTTGTCAAGTTTGGCAAGTGGGCATTAATGGAAACACTAATCACTAGCGGGGAGCTAGTGGATTACTAGAGTATGATTCAAGGGAGCCGGGGAGACTCGGTGAATCCGAACCAGGGTATATCTCTTGTTTGCGTTTAGATTCTTGTGTTGTTGTTCTCTGTCTCTATTCCGCACTTAGTTTGGATAAGGGTTATTTAATTTAGCATAAATTCCTTATTAAGTTTTATAAAGAACTATTCACTTCCTCCTTAGTGTTTTACCCTATAGTTTCAGATCCTACAATCGGTTTTGGAGCTAGATTCTCGAACTATGGCAACCACAAGCAACAACAATACTCATGATGGTGCATCTTCTACCATGGAAGGCCAATCCATAATTAGACCTCCACACTTCAATGGGTCCAATTATGGATATTGAAAAGCAAAGATGATCATCTTACTTAAGAGTGCTTCTCTTTGGCATACGGTAGAAAGGGAGTATGTTGATCCATGATTCGATCGAAATTGTGTGCAATCCAAATAGGGTGCACACGATCTCCCCCTGAAATGAGTGATGGAGGATTAGATAGGCAAGGGGCAAGGATCTAGGAGGAATGCATGGATCGTGGATTTGTTAGGATCAATGTTAAGTGTGAGAAAATAACCCTACAACTCAATGATGTCCCTTTTGGGGATGCACCATCGGAAAATATTCTTTTGGAGGTGAAAGCAAGTGTGAAATGTGATTCAATTGTGGAGCCCTTTTGGGGTCACAATTGGAAGTGGTAGAGATCACGGGCTATGGTTCTTTATGACTCAATGGCGTCCCTTTTGGGGAAGCGTCATCGGGGATATCCTTTTGGGAGTTAAAATGATGGGACAGTGTAGTGGCTTAAAAATTAGGTCTCATGGAAATTAAGTTGATACTTCTTTTTGAGAAGATGAAACTCATCCTTTTGGGATAATCGGTTCTCTAATATAATCTTTTGGATTCAAATGAGAGAGTTAAATTAGAAACTTAAATTTAAGCCACATAAAAAAATAATTCAATCCAAATGAACCCAAATCAACATGTGAACAAAAGTTCCATAGCAAATCACAAACCAAGCAAAGAACTTTAGCAATTCATATGGATAAAAAATACTAACTTCATATAAATCATTATCAAATCCATACAATCCAATTAAGCACAAATGAAAACCTAAGACAAAGGAAAGAGATCACCAAATGTTGCTACAAATGAGTCCTTTCTTCTTTTCCCTTTTTCTTCTCCAAGCTCCTCCAAGCTCCTCCAAGTTCCTTGCCTCCAAGCCCACCAAGAGCCCCTCAAGAACCTCTTTATTTCAGCTATAAAATGAACTACAATGGGATATAATGGAATATATTGGAATACCATAAGATGAAGCTCTCCCATCCTTTTATAGGCTTAGAATCCCAAGGGGTTTATAATGCTTGGCTCTTCATTTCTCCACTCTTTATTTGAGAATCAATTCCATGACTCTTCATTTTCCATTCTTTATTTTAGAATAAATTACATGAAACCATTCAAATCTTGGCCTCTTCATCTTCCACTCTTTATTTGAAATTAAATTCACATGTCTCTTCATTTTTTGTCTCTTTGGCTTCTGGTCATGCAAATAAGCTTAAGAGTGGCAAATTGGTGGAATTTGGGCTGGCCTGCTGGGCTTCTTTTTATTTTTCAGAAATTGCTTTTCGCCTTCAAAAATTCAAGAAAAATACCTAGAGGCTTAGGAAAATTCTCAGAAAATACTGGAAATTCCCTGAGGCCCCTAGAAGTACCTGAAAAATATGAGGTGTAGAAATTAGTCCAAATAATAATAATATGAATTAAACCATGAACTAAAATCAATATAAAATCATTTTAAGCCTCCAAACATTGTAGAAAATTCCACCAAGCTCCAAAAAGTACAGAAAAATAGATGTTGCACCACAAAAATACTATGAGCACATGAAAAATAATGGAATGCTACAAAGATCGCTAAAAACTGTATTTTGTGCACAAATCAACGATATGCTCCATAAACCAATTTTAATTCAATTATGCTTATAATGAAGCTTAGTTAAACTATATTCATGCACAAAATGCCCAGTAATAGGGGGAATAAATATGTAATATTCATACTGAATCACAGTCCCCAACTAGCTATTTGCTAGTCCCTAGCAAAATATGCGATAAATTCGGATTCCATTGAAAAAATGTGCACCAAACTCAAGATATTATCATGACAACCCTCCAAAAATTATTTCCAACTTGATTTCAAAGTAATATACACATTGCATGAAAATGAACAACATATGACATTCTCCTCAATCTAATTCAAAGAACAGCAAAGTAGTAAGCATTGTATGCATTTGTTAGGACATTTCACAAATCATATCATAGTTTTCAACCTTCAATGAAATGGTCAATACGAAAAATATTTCTTCTAAGTAGTGGGAGTTTGAGATTGCATCACTCATGTTTTTTATTCCCTCATTTATTCATCATTTTTTTCGTATATATCCTATTACCAGGAAAATATACATTTTTCTTTTTCTTTTCTTTTTCTATTTTTCTGTATTCTCTTTTTTTATGTTTTTTATGTTTTTTGTTTTGCTTTCACGCAATAATGCTATGAGATGCAAACATGGCCACCTTTGTGTACACGCGATAACGCTATATAGACAAAGGGCTAGAATGACTCCTAAATCTCATCTTTGGCGTCCTCCCCAATGTTTCGTGGGGCACCGGCTACTCAACTTGATTAGAAGAAACTTTCACTTATTATAACTCTATTTCTCATTCTAAACAGAAGTTATCAACTCATCCACCCACTCCTTAGGAGAAACAAAGCATAAACCATTGGCCACACCCTATCCAATCAAAAACTAAGCCATTCATCCTAACTCATGCAATTACTTACACCAACTTTTTCCAAATTATTTCAAGGTGAGTATCACAACATATAGATTTGTTTCATACATTGCATATTAACATTTGAATCCATATGGAAAAGAAATTAAAACATGCCAATCAAACATTCATAAGCTTGATACCAAAATAATAATCCGAAAAATTACATGGAATTAATCTTTTAGGGACTAAGCAAAAAAGGCATAGGAGAAGGTAACCAAACGATATGCTCAAAGATGAATGGATGATGATGAATGAATTTTTTTAATTATTAAAAAAACATAAACTATCAAACTAGCATCCAACGTCATAGTACCCCCAACTAAAAATAAACTTTGTCCTCAAAGTGTGAGGGGAAACTAGATTTATTAAAACGATGCTAGATGATAAAAAAAAGAAAACATGCGAAAGCAAACTAATGTCATTTTATTTTTAATTTACACTTAAAGGAAGGAATACACCTTAGCAAATGGTGGATTCCGAATATGTAATAGGGGAGGAAGCTGCTCGATCATATCGTTGCGATCCTCTGCCAATATTCTTCCTCCACGCTTAGCACTGGCGGCCACTAACACAATCCCCAGCATCTCCATCAAATATACATATTTGTCCTGCATGAGATGGATTATGTTAGTAAATATGGGACTCATATGATTTTGAATGAAAACATCCCAAATATAGTCATCAAAATGATTAAAAGAAATTAACGTATAAGGATGACTACTCCCTGAAAAAGATGCACCAATCTCGGTATGATATGCAACCACCGGGGAGAGGAGTGAAAGATGCTGGAATAGAACTGGAGGGAAACACAATCCAGGCTCAGTTACAATGATCTCTGAACTCGTGTCCTTAACTGCATACTCCTCATGATCATCCAAAACTATATGCTCGTCCTCTCCATCTCTGCAGACATCACCACTAGGAAGCTCTGACGGCTCCATCATCAAATCCTCTGGAGTCCCTACCAATGTCGGAGCATCCTCACTCAGGGACTCTAGACGCTCCCAAGCATCCTCAGGTGTGTACTTCATGAAAGCTCCATTGTCCAACATCTCCATGAAAATTTGTGCATCTTCCTGCAGCCCCTCGTAGAAGAACTGGAAGAGAACATCAACCGTGTATTCATGATGTGAACATCCACTAACTGCATTTGTGAACCTCCTCCAGGCCTGAAAGAAGGATTTGCCATCGCGCTGTGCAAAGATGGCAATTTTGAGCTTCAATAACCTGTCCTTGTGCAAAGAAGATGAAGGTGCATCATATCGAAATTTTGTGCCATGAAAGTCCATCACAAAATTTTTTAAAGAAAAAAATGACTCAAAAATGCAAAATAAAGAAATAAAGAGCCAAAACACTAAAGAAGGAAGTACTGCACCCAAGGTCCCCAAGACCAACCAAAAATGTGAAATGCAAAAACCGTTGTCCCGGCAACGGCGCCAATTGATTCGATCGAAATTGTGCGCAATCCAAATAGGGTGCACACGATCTCCCCCTGAAGTGAAAGGGTGTCGAAGCAATACAAAATAACCTGGTGAGCCCAGGGTCGAACTCAGGGACAAGTCGTCTCTCATTCACAGAGTCGATCAAAGATAGCTAAGGGTGTGAGACGTCCAACTACTAACAAAGATGTGGTGGTGGAAAGTAAGTGTGGTAAAATGTATCAAACTACTCTATGAAAATAAGGGATGGAGGATTAGATAGGCAAGTGGCAAGGAGCTAGGAGGAATGCATGGATCGTGGATTTGTTAGGATCAATGTTAAGTGTGAGAATATAACCCTACAACTCAATGATGTCCCTTTTGGGGATGCACCATCGGAAAATACTCTTTTGGAGGTGAAAGCAAGTGTGAAATGTGATTCAATTGTGGAGCCCTTTTGGGGTCACAATTGGAAGTGGTAGCGGTCACGGGCTATAGTTCTTTATGACTCAATGGCGTCCCTTTTGGGGAAGCGTCATTGGGGATATCCTTTTGGGAGTTAAAATGATGGGACAGTGTAGTGGCTTAAAAATTAGGTCTCATGGAAATTAAGTTGATACTTCTTTTTGAGAAGATGAAACTCATCCTTTTGGGATAATCGGTTCTCTAATATAATCTTTTGGATTCATATGAGAGAGTTAAATTAGAAACTTAAATTTAAGCCACATAAAAAAAATAATTCAATCCAAATGAACCCAAATCAACATGTGAACAAAAGTTCCATAGCAAATCACAAACCAAGCAAAGAACTTTAGCAATTCGTATGGATAAAAAATACTAACTTCATATAAATCATTATCAAATCCATACAATCCAATTAAGCACAAATGAAAACCTAAGACAAAGGAAAGAGATCACCAAATGTTGCTACAAATGAGTCCTTTCTTCGTTTTCCCTTTTTCTTCTCCAAGCTCCTCCAAGCCCACCAAGAGCCCCTCAAGAACCTCTTTATTTCAGCTATAGAATGAACTACAATGGAATAATAATGGAATATAATGGAATATATTGGAATACCATAAGATGAAGCTCTCCCATCCTTTTATAGGCTTAGAATCCCAAGGGGTTTATAATGCTTGGATCTTCATTTTTTCCACTCTTTATTTGAGAATCAATTCCATGACTCTTCATTTTCCATTCTTTATTTTAGAATAAATTACATGAAACCATTCAAATCTTGGCCTCTCCATCTTCCACTCTTTATTTGAAATTAAATTCACATGTCTCTTCATTTTTTGTCTCTTTGGCTTCTGGTCATGCAAATAAGCTTAAGAGTGGCAAATTTGTGGAATTTGGGCTGGCCTGCTGGGCTTCTTTTTATTTTTCAGAAATTGCTTTTTGCCTTCAAAAATTCAAGAAAAATACCTAGAGGCTTAGGAAAATTCTCAGAAAATACTGGAAATTCCCTGAGGCCCCTAGAAGTACCTGAAAAATATGAGGTGTAGAAATTAGTCCAAATAATAATAATATGAATTAAACCATGAACTAAAATCAATATAAAATCATTTTAAGCCTCCAAACATTGTAGAAAATTCCACCAAGCTCCAAAAAGTACAGAAAAATAGATGTTGCACCACAAAAATACTATGAGCACATGAAAAATAATGGAAAGCTACAAAGATCGCTAAAACTGTATTTTGTGCACAAATCAACGATATGCTCCATAAACCAATTTTAATTCAATTATGCTTATAATGAAGCTTAGTTAAACTATATTCATGCACAAAATGCCCAGTAATAGGGGGAATAAATATGTAATATTCATACTGAATCAATCCACTTGAGGAAGACCACTCAAAGTGGACACCAATTCAAGTGCTTGCAGAGACAAATAATGTTAAAGCAATGAACTCGCTTATATGTGCATTGAATGAAACCGAATTCAATAAGGTGTAAAATTGCACAGCCGCACGCTAAATTTGTAATCATCTCCACTTGAAGGGACAACCCAAGTAAAGTTGCAAAACTTCATGTTTTTGGACAACGTTTTGAGATGTTTTCTATACAGGATAAGGAAACCATCTCAAGCATGTTTGCAAGATTCACGGACATCGTGAATGAGCTTGAGGCCCTTGGGAAGGTATATATCTATGTGGAAAAGGTAAAAAAACTCATCACGACCGTCACCCTGGAATGGGAAAGGAAGACAATGGCCATTGATGAAGGTAATAACATAGAGACATACACGGTTGAGGCCTTCTTAGGAAACCTCACGGCTTATGAGATTAGGAAGGTGGATATAGAAGAAAGGAATTCTCTAAAGATTCTATCCGAACCAAAGAAGAAAGCCATTGCTTTCAAAGCCACTTCAGAGGATGATGACTCCGACGATGAGATGGACATGGAGTCCATAGCTCTAATAGCTAGAAAATTCCTACGGTTTTACTGAAGAGGTAACTTCAAACCGAGAAATAAATTTTTTTTACTAATGATACTTCTTTGTGTTTCAATTGCAATAAGCCAGGGCACATCAAGATGGATTGCCCGTTGCTTAAAAACAAGGAGAAAAGGAAAGCTCTCAGTACAAAAAGGGATATGCTTACAAAGGGAACAAAAAGAAGAAGGGACTTGTAGGAACGTGGGATGACTCAAGTGAGGATTCAAGTAGTGATGAATCCAATGAGAACAAGGGAGAGGTAGTACACACGTGCTTCATGGCAAAAGGAAGCTCTCCAAAGGACTCATCTAGTGAAATTGATAGCGACACCGATGAGGTAACCATGGATGACCATAAATTAGCCAATGAACAACTTTTTGAGAAGTATCAAAAATTGTTCAATAGATATATGATTGCTAAGGACAATCTTGCTAGCATAGCTACTTCTTCTATGAATTTTGATAAGAATGTCAGTGCTAGTTCTCATAATGCTTTAATTAAGGAGAAAGCTTCTTTAACTTCTCAAAATGATTGCTTGAAAAATGAGGTTATATCCATCAAATCACAATTGGATAAAGTCCAAGTTAGTGATTGTGATGACATTGAGATTGAAACTCTTTGATCTCAAAACACACTTTTGGATAATGAGAATGTTGCTCTCAAAACCTAAGTGCACAAGCTCTCTACACATGTATCCACCTTGGATACTAATTTTTCTTCAATTGTGAAGAAATGAGCTCATGTCCTCCAATGTTGATAGATTCAACAAAGGAAAGGACAAGTTGGACACAATATTGGAAAAACAACTTCCCGCAAATTACCGTGGAGGACTTGGTTACTCAAAGGATAATGCTTCCACTTATAGAACATCTTATAGTGGAGCTACTATTGATTTTGTGAGGCCATCCTTCGATGCATCCAATGGTGGAGCATCAAAACTCTTGGGTAGTACATCTACCAGGAATAGCACCATTTCGGTGACACCCTCTTTTGGAAGGAAATCCACCAAGGGTGGACAACCAAAGAAGGGACATGCATATATGTACACACACCCCCAACCACGTAGAAGAGCACCTACACATGTTGCTCCTACATATGACGAGTTTTATGCATCACACTCTCGTCCATGTGCAAACACACATGTGAGAAAATCACATGGCCACACCACTCATGCACATGGACATGTGCAACCATCGCATGGACATGTTTATCCACATGCTTCACATTCATACGCTCTTAATGCATATATGTCTAATGCTAAAAAAAGAGTATGAATGTTCACAATGCACGCTCACAACGTGCATGACCACATGGCATGTACTATCCACCTCCACACATATCTTACCCACGTGCATCACACTATGGAAATGCACCAACACATGCTCATCCGAATGCATATATACAATCAAATTCTTTTGTGCCGCATGCTTATACTTGATACTCTCATCCAATGCATGCACCTATGAGGCATAAGACTCCCAAGAGTCATTTGGTTTGGGGTCCTAAAAATTATAGCATGTATGATAAGGGAATGTATATGCAATCATACTTTGGGGATGTTATAGACAATGTGAATTATGTTGGGAAGCCAAAGTCCACTTGGACCTAGTTTCCAAAGGGCTAACCCCCTTGGACCCAACAAACTTGGGTACCATGTGCTTATGGTGTATTCTATAGGTACCCAAGAAGATGATAAAGAGCAATATGGGAAAATATTGCTCTATGTGCAAAGGAAAGGATTGGATACTCGATAGCGGGTGTTCCAAACATATGACAAGAGATCCAAGCTTGCTCTCAGATGGCATCCACATCAAGAATGGAGAAACGATTACTTTTGGAGGCAATACGAAGGGATCCATCATAGGAATTGGTAAAGTTGGTAATCCCTCTAAACCTTTCATAGATAATGTGTATATTATAGAAGGTTTAAATCACAATCTTATCTCCATTAGTCAACTTTGTGGCAAGGGTTACAAAGTTTAATTTTGGTGATGGATTGTGTAGTATTTTTGATAATACTAGTAATAATGTTTTGTTTAGTGGCACACGCCAAAAGGATATTTATATTTTGGATTTGCCACACAAAATTGCCCAATGTTTGGTTGCCCACACTAATGAACAACTTTTATGGTATCGACGCTTTGGTCATGTACACTTCAAGCATCTTCACAAGTTGTCCAAGCACAACCTAGTTAGAGGGTTTTCGAAACTTTCTTTTAATAAGAAAAGTTTTTGTGATTCATGCCAACGATGCAAGCTCCATAAATCCTCATTTAAGATTAAGAATGTAACTTCTGCTTCTAGGCCACTAGAGTACATCTAGATTTATTTGGGCCTACTAGAGTTGCATCCATAGGAAATGAATTCTATGGACTCGTAATTGTTGATGACTTCTCTATGTATACTTGGGTGAAGTTCTTGAATAACAAGAATGAGGCACTTCAGAAATTTATTGTTTTGTCAAAGAAAGCTCAAAAGATTCAAGGCACTTCCATTGTCACCATTCGTAGTGATCATAGAGGTAAATTTGATAATGAACTATTCTCTACATTTTGTGATGAGAACATAATAACTTACAAATTTTCCTTTCCTCGTGCTCCACCACAAAATGGTGTTGTAGAAAGGAAAAATAGAACTCTTATTGAGTGTGCAGTGCTTATTGATATCCGCATTGGTTCATAATTTTCGACGGAAGCCGTTCATACCACGTGTTATGTGCTAAATAGGATACCAGTGAGACCCCGGACAAACAAAACTTGTTATGAGTTATTTTATAACAAAATTTCTCAAGTTCGTTATTTCCGTGTTTTTGGTTCTAAATGTTTTATTAAGAACACACACGGCAATTTAGATACATTTCACTCACGTTCCGATGATGGAATATTTATTGGATACTTCGATCGTAGCAAGGCCTACCATATATTTAATAAAAGAACCTTAACGGTTGAAGAATCACTACACATTTCTTTTTATGAGAACTTTAATGTTCCATTCTCTCAACTTGATGAGAATATTAAATTCTTGTGTGATTCTTTGAATAATGTGAAATTAGATGATTCTATTGAGACTAACCCTACTAATGATGAAGTTGAGTTTGTTTCTAATAAACAAGGGTTACCCAAGACGTTTGCTACGGTTCCAAATCATCCACATGATCAAATGATAGAATATTGAAGATGGAGTCTGTACAAGGTCAAGGGTAGAACGTTTTGCGCATTATGCCCAAAGAACCAAAGAGAATTGAAGAAGCTCTCAAGGATAACTCTTGGATCATAGCTATGGAAGAAGAACTCATCCAATTTGAAAGGAACGATGTTTGGGAGTTAGTTCCTCCTCCAGAAGTTCACAATGTCATTGTAACAAAATGGATCTTCAAAAACACAACAGATGAAAACGAAGTCGTCATCTGGAACAAGGCAAGGTTAGTAGCACAAGGTTACTAGCAAGAAGAATGTATAGATTTAGAAGAATCTTTTGCGTGGTAGCTAGATTAGAATTTATTAGACTTTTATTGTCATTTGCATCATTTAAGAATTTTAAGCTTTTTCAAATGGATGTGAAAAGTGCATTTTTGAATGTATATGTTGTTTCAGAAGTATATTTTTCACAACCACCCAGTTTCATAGGTGCAAAATCACCAACTCATGTGTTTAGCCTCATGAAAGCTCATTATGGATTGAGACAAGCTCCTAGAGCATGGTATGATCGCCTAAAGAATTTTCTCATTGATTTGGGTTTCAAAATAGGTGATGTCGATTCAACACTTTTCGTTAAGTATTTTGATCATGCCATTCTATTGATTCAAATATATGTTGTTGACATAATATTTGGTTCCACTAACTTTACTCTTTGTCAAGAGTTTGCTAAGTCCATGTAAGATGAATTTGAGATGAGCCACATGGGAGAGCTCACCTACTTTCTAGGACTACAAATCTATCAATTGGAGCAAGGGATTTTCATCTACCAAACAAAGTATACGGTGGAACTGATCAATCGCTTTGGAATGAGATCTTCTTCATCCAAGTGTACTCCAATGAGCACGACAATGCATCTTGATAAAGATGAACATGGAACGGATGTTGACATGCATCAATATCGAGGTATGATAGGTAGTTTACTCTATCTTACCGCAAGTAGACCCGATATTATGTTCTCGGTGTGCTTATATGCATGATATCAATCACAACCAAAACAATCACATTTGATTGCAGTTAAACGGATTTTCCGTTATCTAAACCAATCTCTTGATTATGGACTATTTTATCCTAATTCATGCACTTATGAATTAGTTTCATTTAGTGATGCCAATTTTGTCGGATGTAAATCTGATAGGAAAAGTACTAGTGGCACTTGCCATTTCTTAGGAAATTCCCTTGTGTCTTGGTTTTCCAAGAAACAAACTTCGATATCTCTTTACACAACCGAAGCGAAATATATCGCCGCCGGATTAGGTTGTGTACAAGTCTTATGGATGAGACAAATACTTAAGGACTATGGTATTGATTGTGGTAAATGTCTAATCATGGTTGATAACCAAAGTGCTATATGTCCCTCCAAGAACCAACACTCTCGTACCAAATACATTGACATTAGACATCATTTCATTAGTGATCATGTCATCAAGAAGGATGTTTGTCTAGAGTACATCGACACCCAAAACCAAATTGCTGATATTTTCACTAAGCCACACAAGAAAGACTCTTTTATGAGGCTTAGGAGAGAATTTGATATTATGGGTGAATCTGAACTCTAGAAGATCATTTTCTTATATCTACTATATTTCATCTCATGCTAAGTTAATGTTCATGTTAATTATTGAATTCTTTTTGGATATATATATATCTCTCTCAATTTCATAAGTTGTGTAATACACTTATGATATATATGTTTTCTATGTTCCATTTTCTTTTAGCATTGTGTATTTGATTTGAAATGATATCAAATGAGCTGATTATATTTGTGATTAGAATTAATAAAGGCTTAGTTAAGATGGTTAAGGATATCATCTAGTTTGAGGATACGTATAGATATTCTATCAGATTCAACCCAAGCTCTATGATGTTAACTAGACGCCTGGTGTAATGGAACCAGACGTCTGATGTATCAGATTCATATACTGATTCAAAAGATACAGTCTGACCAGTCATCTAATGTTGTCCAACCAACCGCCTGAACCATTGTTCAGACGCTAGTCGTTGAACTCAAGACGCCTGGAAAATATATTAACAGGATGTCAAAATTTCCCAAGAGATATCATAATCTGACCGATATTTCCCAAGAGATAGCCGTCTGATATTGACATACCAGACGCTTGGATAGTTCGTCAAGTGCCTGATGTGTCCACTATAGATGCCTGATCGTCGCAACTTTTGTTCTCCATCTAGTTCACTCTGTCCACCAGACGGCTAATGAGCTTAATCCAGTCGTCTGATTTAGAATAATAATTTCATTACTATGTATCTCCATATGCCTGATTGCTTCAATCCAGACGTTTGTTGAAAGAATTTAAGTCGGATCTCTATGTGATCCAACGGCTGAGATTTAATGACCCATCGTTATAAACCCTACTTCACTCGATTAGGGTTTTAAGCGAAACTGTTCATTTCAACTGCCCTACCATCTGCAGTTACTGTTTTATCGATTTTCGAGACTTTGTTTCAGTACACAGGTAAATCGAACCTCTAAGCCTAGCTTTGATCATCTTATCTTCTAGGGTTTTTCCGTCTAAAACTCATTCAATATTTAATACCATCTAGGGTTTTCGACATGGCTCGTACTAAACGTCCTCATCAGTCACCGATCTCCATCGCTAAGGAATTTATGCGGTCTAGACGTCGAGGTATCTCTCTGTCTTCGTGGATCGGCTCATCTTGACCATCCTTCAATTTCTGTTGGGCATTTCTCCGACACAAACTCCCGCCCAAACTGCATCTGAGGTTCCACCAGCTCACGAGGAAGTTCATGTCGCTTCTGATTATCTTGTCTTTGAAGACCCGTTTAAGGAGATCAGAACTAGAATTTCTCTTCTAGTCAGCGGAAAGACTCGCCTAAGTAACATGCATATATCCTTTGGCGATGATCTTTAGAGGATTGAGGAGTTTGTTTTGAGTCTAGATAGAGATCACGAGCGCATATTATCCTCTCCAGTGCGTCTCCAGGATAGTCTGAGAGTACCTTCTAACTCCTCATCTTCAACTCAACCCCCTGAGGATCTTACTCGTCGCTTGGGAGATTTTGAGTTTAGTCTCTCTGCTATCTGGAATATCGTCTGCATGCTTCGAGACAACCTTACTTTCGTCAAAGGAATGGTTAAATCGGTCTTCTCTAACACTAGGACCCAAAACTCTGCAGACTCAATAGTTGTTCACCATGCTCCTGAATATCCAGGAGACATTCTTGTGCCCACTTTCGGGAATGATTCAGCTTTTGCTCCTCCAGGACCTAGTGCCCCGCCATCATTACCACCAGCTATGTGATGTTTGTATGAATATCCACAGACCTCTCTCCAGTCATGGAATGTATTTTTGATTGTTGATTAAGAAGAGGGCTCGTGAGGATATACTTTTGGTGTTTTTGGGAGATAATTCTTTTGGGGTTTAAAGGTGGTATACATATATGTATACTTATGAATGATGACACATTTTGTTGTGTGTGTCATATAGATATACTTTTGTTCGTTGATGAGCGATTCTGTCTTATTTTGTATTTCCGCCATCACCACACGCGTGCGCACGTGTGCACACACACACAACACACACATATCTATACATATACATATATGTATACATACACAAAATTTAGGATCATATAGCAAGATCTTAGCGCAATGAGGCGAAAGGAGCGAAGCCAGGGTGTCAATTGCACAAGGGGAAAGAGTTTTGTGAAACATAAAGCTCAACGCGACCGCGTCAATCCGCCAAAGAAGCATTAACGACGTGGCTGAGTCAATTTCACCAAATGGCCGCGTCAGAAGATTTTTGGAGTGAAGTGAAGAATGAATATCAGAGACTTTTACAGCCGGCGTGAGCTAGGACGACGCGACCGCGAGATTACTACATCTAGAGTAAAATGACACGGCCGCGTCAACAGACCAGACTGCCACGTGACCATCTTCAATGCGGCCACGTCTCCATTGACGCGACTGCGTGGCCAAGCCCCCAATCCCCCATTCATTTAGGGAATGATGCGAGCGCGTCATTTCTTGATGCGGTTGCATCAAACCCTTTCCCTACGACTTTTAGGGCGGATCTGGTGGGTATTTTTGTCTTTTGGGTACGCGTATATAAGCGTCCCTTCATCCTCCTGCGAAAAGGATGATCTTTTCAGCAGTTTTTCTATCTTTTCTAGGGTTCTGGGTCGTTTTGTAAGAATTTTAACTCTTTTGTTCGGTTCTTTTTATTGTTCTGATGAACATTGATTAGTGTAATACTCATCTCCCCTTAATAGAATTTTTTTCCTCTTTGTTATTGTTGTTTTATTTTATCATCTATTGCTATTGTAGCTTAAATCCATGGCTTTGAACGCTTACTCATTGCTAGAATCCCTCTCTATTCTAATGGGTAGAGAGTAGTTTTTATCTAGGGCAATGGGATGAATCCCATTAGATTGAGGTCATGGTTTGAACCAAATAATTGATTTAGTTACTGGGCTAGTTTAGATTAGGGATACATTGGGATGATTATTATCGCCGTAGAATCGACCCCCTCCCTTCTGGGCGATCGGGTTGACCGCCGATCAAAAGTCGGGACTGATCCGAGGATCCGATACCTACGACGATCCATACTATCGGTGTGACTGAACGCTAACGGGCACCGATTAGAGCTCTCTCAATGTATGTCTAATCCCCAAACACCACTGTGGGCAGGAGGAAGATTGTGGATATTCGTCGAGTGTAATGTGCCCAACGTACACCGATGCATCGGAGACCCCCGACATCGGTGTAGGTTGGGTTGGCATATCATTGCATTGCAACAGCGGGGGGTAGGACATGACGTAAGGGAATAACCTATCATGCATCACGATAGTGGGGGATAGGCGAATGCCCTTAGGTCACACGACCTCTCCAGAGTCCCAATGAACCTAACAACTCGTTAATTATTGGTTCGACCTTAACCCTAGTCAAATGGCAGAGATTCCTCACGCCCTAGAGCTTTTACCCCTTGTTCACACTTTTCTACTATTCACCGACCATTCACTGTGACTATCACGTAGCTCTCATCCGAAGACCTATAAAAACCGCTACTCATTGACCGCCTCCTCGTGTTCAACCCGTTAGCGACTACACACAACCCGTGCACTGTGATTTTTATTAGCATTGTTCGGCCCCCTCTCGGGGATCGCGATCAGTTTTTTGGCGCCATTGTTGGGGAGGCACGATTTGATATTGGTTCTTAGTCTTTGTAAAGAGACTACGCTTTTCTTTTCCTTTGTTTCATTTTGTTTATATTTTTCTCTTTCCTTGCCCCTTGGTGCTTTTGACGTTTCCTTTTTGGTGTAGACTTTTTGCATGCACATGAGATCTCAAGGCATAGAGGACTTGCGTCTACTAGACCCAGAGATTGAAGCTACCACGAGAAGGCTTAACGCCGAGAGGAGGATGAGAGAAGCTCTCGAGACAATGGATGAGATACGCAATCCCGAGAATGGTCCGTCGCCGCCACTCCCACCACAACCACCGCACGCTAGGTCGCTCCTCGATTACTGATTGCCTCACAATAGGTCAACCTCTAGCATTAAAAGGCCGGCGATGGAGCCAAATAATTTCGAACTTAAACCATCTTTGGTTGATTTCGTGCGAAGGGACCAATTCATAGGGGCCCCTATGGAGAACCCGAATGACCATCTGAACACCTACCTGGAGAAGATGGATACATTGAAGGCATCACCAATGACGCCATCAGGCTAAGACTTTTCCCTTTTTCACGTAGGGATAAAGCCAAGGATTGGCTCAGGAGTCACAATCCCAACACATTCACTGCATGGGACAACTTATCTCTTGCCTTTCTTACAAAGTACTTTCCTCCAGGTAAGACTGCCAAGCTGTGCAACAAAATCACAAACTTCAAGCAGTCGGAGCGAGAGTCCTTGTATGAAGCTTGGGAGAGGTTTGAGGACCTCCAAAGAGTTTCCCCCACCACGGCGTACCGGATTGGCTACTTATTCAGGCCTTCTACAACGGGCTAATGACACCGGTGAGGATGTCTATTAATGCCGTCGTTAATGGCGCTGTAATGAGCAAGACTCCGGCCAAAGCAAAGAGATTGCTAGAAGCAATGGCTGAGAACAACGACTCCTAGAGCAACGAGAGGAGCACCTCCACTAGGGGAGGTAAATATGACGTTGACAAGGTATCATTACTTTCCGCTAAGTTTGATGCACTAACTAAACAACTTTTTCTTATAGGACTTGGTGCTGCTAAACTGCCTACGACGGCAGTTTGTGAGGTTTGTGGTGTGCAGGAACACCAAAGCGATGAATGTTCATCACCTATGGTGGTGCTCCTGGATATGACAATCGAACAAGTGAACGCTTTATATGGGAACAATCCGAGGACACCAAGCAACCCATACTTCGGCACATACAATCAATGATGGAAAAATCACCCCAACTTCTCAAACCGAACTCCTGGATTGGAAGCTCCCCCACCATACCCTCAGCAGCCTTAGGAATTCCAAGCTCTATCTCCTCAAGTCCAATTTCAGAACTTCAATCAGATGCCTCCGGTTAACGTACCCCCATCCAAAAGTTGAGCCTGAAATTGCTAATTGAGAGTCATATCTGGACCCAAGGCCAGAGGAATGACTACTTCCAAACCTCTATCAAACAGCTAATGATGACGATGCAACAGCTTGTGTCCATCTCACAACAGCTGGCGACTGGCCAAAAGTATATGAAGACCATAATGGCACAGATGGCGCATCAACTCTCCCAGCTCTCTAAGGCACAGGGGAAGTTGCCAGGGCAAGTCGAAGAGAACCACCTAGGGCATGTGAATGCTATTACATTGAGAAGTTGGAAGATGTTTGAAGGTCCCACCCCATACCCGTGACGGAGAAGGAAGCTGAAAAGGAAGAAGAAGCTCGTGTTGAGCTCGAAGCTGGGGATGACCAAGAAGTTGTGCGTGAGGTAAAGCCTCCGTAACCTTGATCCACCAGGGATAAGCAAGTGGAGAAAGAGCTAGGGAAGCCCACCGACGAGCCTCCCAGGCCATATATGCCGTGAGTCCCATTCCTGTCGAGATTGGCGAGAGCCAAATTGGATGAATTGGATGAAAAATACGAGAAGTTCTTCGATCTTTTGAAGGAACTCAATATCTCCATCCCCTTTCTCGACGCGATCTTTGAGATCCCTACCTACGCCAAGTTCCTCAAAGAGATAATTACCAAGGGCGGTAGGAGGGAGAAGGTGGTACTCTCTGCAGAGTGTATTGCCATCATTCAGAGAAAATGGTGGAAAACTAGAGGATCCTGGGAGCTTTTTCATCCCATGCACTATTGGAGATCTGGATGTCAAGAGCGCCTTGTGCGACTTAGGGGGCTAGCGTTAGCTTAATGTCCATCGGTATTTGTTAGAAGATGAATCTCAGGGAGCTTCAACCCAGTAATATGTCACTCTAGCTAGCGGACCGCTCTGTGAAATACCCCCTTGGGATAGTAGAGAACGTGCCGGTGAAGATCAGGAAAATTTTAGTGCCATGCAACTTTGTCGTCATGGACATGCCAGAGGACGCACGTATCCTATGTAGGAATATGGTGCCCTCGAGGCCATTTATTCCTGTGTGAATAGCACAAACATCAGGGGTATCAGAAGAAAAGAACGGGAATGTCCCGGTCTAGACCCAGGTTCGAACGGCGTCCAAATCGGACTCCAAATGATCAAGTTATGCCCAAAACAGCCCAAAGGGTCAGATCAGGCCAGACCATGCAGACTAGTCTGAACCTGGTCTGACCTGCTGGCCAGACCCTGTCAAGCCGGCCTGGGCCTGGGCGCCCAGACCCGCCTGGGCCTGGGCACCCGGCCCAGGCCATGGCCCTGGGCGCCTGGGCGCAGGCCCAGGCGCTGGGCGCCTGGGCCTGGGCCCAGGCGGCCCAGGACGCCTGGGCGCTGGGCGCCCAGGCGTTCTGGGCCGGGCGCCTGGCCCGGCCCAGGCGCCCGCCTGGGCGCCTGGCGCCAGGCGCCAGGCGCCAGGCTGGCGCCTGGGCGCCCGCGCCAGGCGCCTGGCGCCTGGGCGCCCGCGCCCAGACTTGGGCGCCCGTGCCCAAGTCTGGGTTTGGGCGCCCAGTCAGATTGGTGGGTCCCGTTTGTGCAGAAAATTCTGCCCTAGGGCAGAACAGATTTGACGGCTCAGTTTTGTGAAAAACTAGCCTAGGGCTGATCTTTGGACACTCAATTGGAGGGTCAAACGACCTCCGATTGACGAACCGTTTTTTCCTATGCGTTCACCGTTGAACGCTTGTCGTATTGATAGGTTGTATCAATCCTGAAGCTCAACGGTGAGTGAGTTAAAATTCACGGAAGTTTGCACTTTGTGAAGTGCAAACTAACTTGATTTTATTAACTCTATTTTTTAGTCCCACATCGGATTTTGAGAAAAGGGGAGAGTCCGCCGCCTATATAAATAGGGGTCTCCCCCCTTTCTCAAAACTCGTCCCAAGCTCTAGATCTGAGCGGCTCTCGTAAATGTTGGAGCACGCTCGGATCTTAGCTTAAATTAAATATTTCTCTATCTCCCTAAAATTTCTGCCTTACTCCTGCGGGCTCTAGCAAAGCCTCAAAGGAGTTCGGATTCTGGATCCGAAATCTTGGCGAAGGTTTCACTCCCGTGAAACTTTCTTCGGCGGTTGGTTGGCTCGGCGGCACGTGGATTGATCGCCTCGGGATGCGGAGCGGTTCGAGGAGCGGTTCGGGGAGCGGTTCAAGGAGCGGCTCGGCGTGGGACGGGAGCAGCTCGGAAGACGGCGCGGAACATCTCGCCTGCTCCAGGGCTGAGATTCCGGGTATGTGGTTAAAGTATTTTATTAGCATTAGTTTAGTTTAATCGCAGTAGGCTAGATCCTTCTTGGGATGGTCAGACCCAAGTCGGCATAGATCTTGGCATAGGGTCTTGGACCTTAGGGCCAAGTTAAAAATGTTTTAACTTGCATGTTAATTAAGATTAACTGTTTTTCTTCCGCTGCTTTTGATTTTCCTGTCTATGTTCCGTCCGACTTAGGACGGGACTAGAGTTCTTGTGCCCTAAGGGAACGCCCAATCCCCTACAGTGGTATCAGAGCTTGTTGAGCTTGAGTACGGGTTCTCGGGTTATGAACTGACCCGAAGTAATCGCTCTTACCGTACCAAGTCCCGATAAGATGGGGATCTTATAATGGGTTGGGCATTGTCGAGAGGCATGCCGTAAAACAAGTTTCTGAGGTATCTTGTGACGGGTCTAGGGTGCCATGGATGATGGGCCTTAACAGTGTCGCAATGATATCAGAGTGATACCCTACAGTGGTATCAGAGCCTAGGTTTGCGTAGCGATCTAGGTACTGCGATTTTATTAAACGTGTTTAATGCTTTTAAATACTTTTTTAATTTAAAATGTTTTTAAATTATGAGATAAATTTTAAAAATGTTTTAGATGTTCTAAAATTTTCCTTTGAAATTTTTGAACATGGAAATTTTTAAAATGACGTTTTAAAATTTATGTGATGACTTTTAAAAAGTTTAAAATTTATTTTGGATGCCTAAAAATTTTTATATGATAAATTTTAAGCATGGAAATTTTAAAATGATGATTTTAAGTTTATGTAAAATTGATTTGAAGCCTTTAAATGTTTATGCGATAAATTTTTAAACGTAGCATGCAAATTAGTGATTTTAAAATTAAGTTTTTTTATGAGATAAAAATAAAATAATTTCAAAATCATATTTTAAATTTAATTGTTAAATTTATGTTTGCATGCAGAAATAGTTTATGCGATAAACTTAGTATATTTAAATGTTAAATAGTTGTGCACTATCTTTATGCGATAAATTAGTGTAGCTTTATTGTTTATGGCTTGTTAATCTTGTCCCTTATTTGATAACACAAGACAACCTCTTAGGTTAGCCATTAAAAATGATTAAAATTTATTACTTGAATTTTAATGACATGCTATGCTTTTAATAAATCATTAACAACAATATTAAGACCTAATTCCTGATTAGGGTAGTCCTTTAAATGATTTTTAAATTCTAATTGTTATAATTAATTTTCATTAAAGGACTTCGCTTCTAGCGTTGTTAATAAAATTTATTAAAATCCTAATAACGATTAGGGTAGCACGTGAACCTTATAGTTGATAAGGACCTTAATAAAAGTTATTAAACAAATCCTAAAATTTTGAATTTAAGGATTCAACTAGTTGATAGGATTAATTAGTTGTTAATAAAAGCTGTTTAGTCTATGGCATACATACAAAAATGACAAGCTTCATTCAATGGACCATGATCCAGTCAATGTGCTTGGCTAAGAGTTCTGGGTCAACCCTTGCTAGTCCAAGGGGTAGTGATCCTGGCTTAGTCAATTCCCTGGCTGAGTTCCGCTGGACCGCAATGTCGCAAATCATGATTGTATGACACCCTGGACTATATCTAAGTCAAATACGTTAATGGTCTTTTTCAAGATTAGCCGTAGCCCTCCTTGTTTTAGGGGTTAGCAACTATAGGGCCCGTGTTATAGTTGTTGAGATACACTCAAGCTGTGACATGGCACCCTGTAGAAACCAACTCCTTAAATACATAAGATGAAATCTTGACTAACCCTAACCGTCGTCTCGTACCCCGAGCGCCGGCGTAAGTTAAGTCAAAGATGTAGTCTAAGACCTGACAAAAACCGACGTGTCGTGCATACACCGAGCTGAGGGGCAAGTCAGGCTAGACACGAAAACAAGGGTCCGACTAGACTAGACATGGTGATTTGGATGAGCACACTCATGATCACGAATGGCTAGGGGCAAAAACCGATTAAGAGAGTCATATCCGATATGATCGATGAAGAGTCATCTTCCGATCGCAGAGTCAATCAACTTGTTGAGCTACACTCAAGGTTGTTTAGACTCAAGGTGATTGGAACTCTTACCCATTAATTTTAATTCGATTAAATCGTTCGTTATTAAGTTTTAAAACGTTCGTAAAAATAGTGGGAGGATATAGATAGATAAAAGCCAATCTACCTATATTTAATATTGAACATATGCTAAAACTAGGGCAAGACTATGTTTACCGTAGGAATTAAAATATAATATTTTAATAAGTTAATTGGTCAACAGGTTGATAAATTGAATATCAAAGTTAAATTCTAGTTGATAGAATTAAACTATATTCTCGTTGACAAATTAAATGACCTTCTAAAAGAACAGACTTAAGAAATATGATTTCATTAAGTTCTGTGTCCAACAAATAAATTAACGCTACATGTCACTCGTCTCTATATGAGGCAGCTTGAACATATAGGACATTCAAAGTATGTTTCTCCCTACAACTTGTCGAGCTACCCTCAAGGTTGTATGGACAAACAATTTTGATCCGTAAAGTCCGAAAATTCGATCAAACCGTTTGACTCGAATACGAGTGCATGAGCGGTGCAAGACTATGTATCCCAACCGGATCTTGAGACAAGCAACTTCTTGAGCTACACTCAAGATTGCAAAGCTCAAGCGTTTGGATACATAAGTTGCTTGCATAGCTATTTATTTATGTTGATATCTAAATATGATTTAGAAAAGGAAGAAGGCACTTCGGAAAGTCAATTGAGAAAGTTAGTTTAATTTATCATTAGTACAGGCATAAGTAAGAGGAAATGAAAATGTGACATATTTTGATGTCACGATTTCAGAATGAATTGTTATACAAAAGACGTTTAACACATTTTGACGAATGTCGTCACATTGCTTCTGAAGTAATATTTTGCGTTAAGTAATTTGTAAATAACTAAATATATATTAAATGTTAATATATAAATACACAAGATAGTAGCAAACTTATATGGTAAAATTAGACTAGGCCGTATCTAGAGATTAAGCTTCACAAGTCACATAAAGAGGGGTCTGACCTCTCGTATTATGAAGTCTACGGACACTTGTGAGTCTTATCCTCTTAGATACAATGGCCGAAACCCATCTGTGAGACAGTGGGAGAATGAGTTGTCGAACTCAGTCTCGTACATACTGATGTACCCGAGTCTACTTTTAACAAAATAAGTTATTCGTATATTTTATTAAGACACGTGTTCTTGATAAAACACAAGTCTGATAAAATAAAGAACGAAATGCCTAAAGTATTTAAACTGATTCGATTAGATCGAATGGTCAAATACTTAGCCAAATAAAATCTTGTGTAATTAAAAGAAAATGTGATTTTCTCTCAGATCAAGTCTGTTAACACATCGGTGTGTTAAAAGGTATGAATCACACTTAATTAGATTTAATGTGATCCATTGTAAGTGACTCTGAGTTAAGTCCTCCCTCTGGGTTAAGTCCCAGATAAGAATGCCTAGGTTTTGATAAAGTTCTATGAGAACATTATCAATAATATATTCAATAAATCAATAGTAAGGAAGTCGCATATTTACTCGAATTTCGTGAGACGAAAAGTCGAGTTAAGACATCATAACCGATGATGACTTAGTCAACTTCTAGGATGAAATCCGGAGTAGTAACTCCGATTTAAAACTTGATGAAGGTCCGTGTTCGTAAATAAATTTGAGAATTTAGTTTACGTGCCCAAGGAAAATGTTTCCTCACTTTCTGCAAGTAAATCTTTAAAAGATTGGTGCAGAAAGAAAATAGTGAAGTACAATCTTGTTGGTCGAGAACGGTTTTCATCCTAATTTCTTTAACACGGATTATGATGAAACCGGTTTCGCCAACAGATGTGTACAGATCTACTCGGACCAAACTCGATGTAAACGCTTAGGTTGACCATGAAAATTTGCGCATTCACTTATAAGTTCGTTTTTCTAAATATGATTTAGACGAACCAACTTATATGAATTAGCCAGATAGTTTTCAAGGTCAGTGGGAGCGTATAAATTACATGCGAATCATCAAAGGGATGGAACATACATTTTGACAAAGTAATCAAAAGGTTTGATACTTTATCAAGAATAGATATGAGCCATTTAAAATGACCAGTAACTAATTTAAAATTATTATCGTAAGGAACGATAAACTGGATAAGATCCAGGGAAATAAAGTAAAATATTATGGATTCCGACAGACCAAATGAATTATTTGAATGAGATTCAAATGGATGGTCTGACATGAACATAGAAACCTCTTAAGTCTATAGAGTAGACGGTTTTAGCAGATCCACTCACGAAGGCTCTATCACATGAAGTCGGGAAAACTTATGTGTAAAAACGATATAAGATACCGAGATAAATGGGCCTGAGTGCAAGTGGGAGATGTAGGAATATGGTGCCCTCGAGGCCATTTATTCCTGTGTGAATAGCACAAACATCTTGTTCGAAATAACAGTAAGCTGTTTGGTAATAATTTATCTAAGCTATATTGTAATGTAGTCTACATTAGATATAAACTTAGGTAAAGTCCTGAGACTTTATGCAAGGTCAAACGGGTATCGAGATGAGTATCTCGATCATGGAGAAACGTTTGACCGTCTGTAGCATAAGTCTAAAATGGTTCGTGGTCGTAGATGTTCCGAGACAAGGATATCGAAACATCGGATAGACCATTGTGTCTTAGTCTTCACCGTTTAGCGGTGGCGATGATCTCATGATCACTTGACTTGGCGAAGTCGAAGACGAGACACAGGTGCTCATTAGAATGAGTTCACTGAACGATCCACTAGAGTTATCACATGGTTATATTGACCAATCTGTCAGTGATAACTCTGAGTGATGATAGGATAGTTGGTCTTTTGACTTGAGGTCATTTTGACGGACCTGTGCGTGAACGGTGCCACTTAGATCAATTGACCTAGCTTCGAGGCAAGGCCTGTCGAAAGGTCTTTTGATTGGGTGTCACTTGAAACGTACGAGGCGAGTAATGACCAAGAGAGGATTCGTCTCTCCCGGTCAATGGGAGTTAGTGTCGTAGAGTTAGTTCGGTCTTTAGTAAAAACTCTGCGCAGAGTATGTTGGAAGAAGTCCAACATTAGTTGACTAAAGATTGATCGAAACTAACCGGAGTCAAGTTATTGGGGTTGACAGTTTGACCGTACCCCAGACTTGATCTACACGACACAGTTTAGACGAAAAGACTATAACTACGGAATTCATCACGGAAACAGTCAGGTGGTCCCGACAATACTCATGTCAATGAGTCAACCACATAATGATGATTCCTGAAGCAGGGACGGCAACCACTGCTCGTGGTCACTGCCGTATAGGGCTTCGAGCCCAACCTGTTGTAAGGGTCAGGCTGTAGGGTCTCACACAGAGTGCAACGCTTCGTCTAGTAATAGGTAGAAAATAGTTAGGGAGAATATTTTGCATTTTGATGCAAGGGATGAAATAATTGCATTTAGTGCAATATGGTAATTTAAGCTTAGATAGGGACTATTTTGCATTTGATGCAAAAGTGATTAAATATATATTAAATTGTTTAATACAATATTTAATAAAATAAATGCAAGGAAAAGTTCACGGGTAAGACGGGAATGTCCCGGTCTAGACCCAGGTTCGAACGGCGTCCAAATCGGACTCCAAATGATCAAGTTATGCCCAAAACAGCCCAAAGGGTCAGATCAGGCCAGACCATGCAGACTAGTCTGAACCTGGTCTGACCTGCTGGCCAGACCCTGTCAAGCCGGCCTGGGCCTGGGCGCCCAGACCCGCCTGGGCCTGGGCACCCGGCCCAGGCCATGGCCCTGGGCGCCTGGGCGCAGGCCCAGGCGCTGGGCGCCTGGGCCTGGGCCCAGGCGGCCCAGGACGCCTGGGCGCTGGGCGCCCAGGCGTTCTGGGCCGGGCGCCTGGCCCGGCCCAGGCGCCCGCCTGGGCGCCTGGCGCCAGGCGCCTGGCGCCAGGCTGGCGCCTGGGCGCCCGCGCCCAGACTTGGGCGCCCGTGCCCAAGTCTGGGTTTGGGCGCCCAGTCAGATTGGTGGGTCCCGTTTGTGCAGAAAATTCTGCCCTAGGGCAGAACAGATTTGACGGCTCAGTTTTGTGAAAAACTAGCCTAGGGCTGATCTTTGGACACTCAATTGGAGGGTCAAACGACCTCCGATTGACGAACCGTTTTTTCCTATGCGTTCACCGTTGAACGCTTGTCGTATTGATAGGTTGTATCAATCCTGAAGCTCAACGGTGAGTGAGTTAAAATTCACGGAAGTTTGCACTTTGTGAAGTGCAAACTAACTTGATTTTATTAACTCTATTTTTTAGTCCCACATCGGATTTTGAGAAAAGGGGAGAGTCCGCCGCCTATATAAATAGGGGTCTCCCCCCTTTCTCAAAACTCGTCCCAAGCTCTAGATCTGAGCGGCTCTCGTAAATGTTGGAGCACGCTCGGATCTTAGCTTAAATTAAATATTTCTCTATCTCCCTAAAATTTCTGCCTTACTCCTGCGGGCTCTAGCAAAGCCTCAAAGGAGTTCGGATTCTGGATCCGAAATCTTGGCGAAGGTTTCACTCGCGTGAAACTTTCTTCGGCGGTTGGTTGGCTCGGCGGCACGGGGATTGATCGCCTCGGGATGCGGAGCGGTTCGAGGAGCGGTTCGGGGAGCGGTTCAAGGAGCGGCTCGGCGTGGGACGGGAGCAGCTCGGAAGACGGCGCGGAACATCTCGCCTGCTCCAGGGCTGAGATTCTGGGTATGTGGTTAAAGTATTTTATTAGCATTAGTTTAGTTTAATCGCAGTAGGCTAGATCCTTCTTGGGATGGTCAGACCCAAGTCGGCATAGATCTTGGCATAGGGTCTTGGACCTTAGGGCCAAGTTAAAAATGTTTTAACTTGCATGTTAATTAAGATTAACTGTTTTTCTTCCGCTGCTTTTGATTTTCTTGTCTATGTTCCGTCCGACTTAGGACGGGACTAGAGTTCTTGTGCCCTAAGGGAACGCCCAATCCCCTACATCCTAATCATCCTAGGTAGGCCCTTCCTAGCTACAACGGGGGTCCTCTTTGATGTAAAGGGAGGGAGACTCCCCCTCAACGTTGGAAAGGAGAAGGTCGAATTCGACCTCAAGAAGTCAATGAAAAATTTCACAGAAGTTGGCCGTCGGGGCCAAGTAGATCTCCTCGAAGAAGCAATCGAGGAGACAAGTTTGGAGGAGCTGTTTTTGGGTGACAACAATGAACCCCCCATTGGGCGAGAAGCCAAGCTTAAGGAGCTAGCGATGAAGGAGGATCGCAAGGAACCCTCCGAGAGAAATCTGAAGGAAAATCCACCTCGATCATATCCACTAAACCCCGGAGACAAGAAGAGGCATGAGGATGGCCACAATGAGCTAAGCAACAAGGCGGATCATGGAGATGGCCACTTTTGGGATCTCTCCCCCTAAAACCGCCATGATGACATCAAAATAAGGAGTCGAGCTCACGACTTAAAACGAGCGCTTATTGGGAGGCAACCCACGTGTTTTCAATTTAGATTTTCCATTTTTATTTTCATCTTTAATTTAGACTAGGTTAATTTAGATTTTTGCTCTTTAATAAATCCCCCAAACCCAAAGAAATTAACTAAGTGTTTGATCGCAGGAAGAAGAAGAAGAAGAAAATGGAGGAAAGGACCTCACGCAACCATGTCATCTTGACTTACGCGGCTGCGTGGATGACAAAAGGTGAGGCAATTGATGCATCCGCATCGTACACACCCAAACAGGCCGCGAATGTTACTAAAATTTGGGCCAAAACCAAATTCTCAGAGCATTTTCGCGATCACGTCAATTTAGTTGACGCAGCCGCATCGATTTTGCTTTTTAGACGAAACGATGCGGCCGTGTTAATCTAAATAACGTAGGCCGCGAATCTCCCTGAATTTTCACCCCCAAATTTTTTCAAAACAACCAGAGCATATGCGGCTACATCATTCAATCGACGCGACTGCGTCAACCCTTACCTTTTCACGATATTTTATGCAACCATTTTAACTTATTATGCGGCCTACGTAAAATGTCTATTTAAGCCCTAAACCCCCTAAACGGCCCGTTCACTCTCATTTCTCTCGAAACGATCCGACTTTCCTTTCTCCCAAGCGACGCAATCTCCTCCAAAAATCCCTCAGATCAACTCCAAAGCTCTACCAAAAAATCCGAAACCCTCACTCCCCTTCATCCACCCTCTCTTTCACCCTCTCCAGCTCGCATCAGTTTCAAGAAACCCTAGGGCACACAAATTTTTAGGGTTTTTGACAACCCAATCGACGCGGTGGCGATCACTTGTGTTCTTGGCTTGGGATATCTTGGGGGGACTGATCCACGAGCATTGGGAGCATCTACTTCAGTGAGGAGCATCGTCTTGGGTAACTTCACTCATCATCTCTTTAAATTTAGAATTTTAATCCCTTAAATCCGTCGTTTTTGGCGTGAGTTTGCACACGCACATATCACACTCCCATTGCATCACTCACGCCTTCACACGATGCCTCCTCGCGAGCATAGAAAGAAGGCCACAGTCACTGGTCCCTCCTAGGGCAAGAAAAAGCGTCAAAAGACGACGGCTCTTGAAGCCGACATTGCCCGGGCATGTGTTATTAGAGAGAGGGGGGTAAACCACTCTCTGCCCCCTCAATTAGACACAATAGGCATAAACTTCCTAAGTGAGGACGAATGCAAGAAGTTTATTTCGATGAACTCTCGTGCGATCATCCCCACCAAATTCCCTGTGTCCACACTCTGTCGACCCTAGGCCTCTTAGGTATCATCAACACCCTCCTCCGAAATCTCGGATGGGAGGAATTTTTACAATATGAGGCTAGGACCTATAGGAGGCTCACTCTAGAGTTCCTCTCCACCTTTAGAGTTTACCCCCACAGGTTTCTCATTTAGGATTATGAACAAGGAGTTTGGTCTTTCCAAAGACTCCTTGAACCTGCTCTTTAGGTGGACTAGAGCACTTGAGCCCATAACCATCCACAACAATCACCCTACCCCCGAGAGGTTGATGCGAACCATTTTTGGTTCCAGATCGCCAGGCTTGATGTCTTCCCGAAGACTCGAGTGAAGGCATCTAGCATCATACATCCTGGCCTCCGTATCGTGCATCGCATTATCGTGAATACACTTTTCTGCCGATACGAGACGGGCCAGGTCTCTCAGGATGAGCTTTTCTTCTTGTGGTGTGCTACGCAGGGCCGTGTCCTTTGCGAGGGTAATGTCTCAGTCCCCCACTATATCATGCACGCTGTGTCTTGGCTCATGGAAAGATTTCTCCACATTATAGCCAACCCCAGATCACCTATCTGATGCGGGGACTCATCACCATCATAGCCACCCTCACTCCTGTTTCTCTTAGGATCCCTGATTCCATGACTCTTATCCCTGGTCCCACCTCCCTAAACCTCTCGGTGCTCACGAACATGCGTATGATCCGAGGGCTTGACCGAGAGCATTATTTCTAGCTTTATGGCCCCGCGTCCACTCCACACACACTAGGCTACCCAACCCTGGATTGTTTGGACCTGGCACCACTTTGAGGTGGTTCTTCTCACCCGACACTGATCTAGCTTCAGGTGTCCAGGCCCCAGTCTAGCTGACTGGCCCTCGCCAGCCCCAGCCCCCGGACCATGCTGACACTCCGGGTGCCTCCTCATCCATTCATGACCCCGTTGTCATCCCAGCCCTACGACAGTATAAGGGATCTCAACCCCACGTCGAGGGTTCTAGTAACGCTCCTCCTCCCCCACCACAACCCCATTTCAAGCAGCTCGCTCACTTGGAGGAGGACTTTCGATCTTTTAGAGACTCCACTACAAGCACCCTGACTGAGGTCAGAGATACCCTCTCTGACTTCCAGACTTCTTTTGATGGCCTGGATCTTGCTGTGGTGACACTCAAGTCCCAGTTCAACCATGTCTATCAGTATCATTACAGTCAGAGTCACTACCCAGCTACTGCACCACACCTCCTTCCAGTCCGCATCCCACCCCACCCATCTCACCCCTCCCAGACTGATCAGATACCAACATCCACTTCCAATCCTATAGATATTCCCTCCACATCACTGCACGTATCCATCCCATCCCTCCCACCCCTGGTGACCGAGGACCCATACAACATCACACCATGTCTCACCACACCACCACCCTCTCCACAGCCTGACCATGAGCTTGAGCACATTCCCACCCCTACCATCACCTCACCCCGACCCCGTGATTTCACACACCTCCCATACACCCATCACAAGTCCGTTCATATTCCATCCCTTACACATCATGTCACGCCCCGCTTCCCAAAACTACAGAGGCGAAGCGTGACTAAGGCCCGCTTGGGCTGGAGCTATGAAGCTCAGACCCAATGAGTGTCTGTATGGGTACCATCTTAAAATTTTCATGTTCTTGAATTAATAAGATTCGGGACAATAGAAAGTACAGAAATAAATTGGCATTCATTAATATAGAGAGATGATATCCAGCGAGTACATAAGTCTAAAAAGAGAAGCCTAAGCATGGCAACAACTACCAAAAGAGAGCAAACTAAAAGTAGTAACATCTGAAAGGCAGCGACGGAAAAGATCCCAAGGTCTGGTCCTTGTCAGGCACGTACTCTGGGTCGACGTCCTCGGGCTCCACGAACTCCGGTAAGTCTGCCTCGTCCACGAAGTCTGACTCGACACCTTACGTACAGCACCCAAAAGAAAGGAACTGTACGTCGGGTAAAGTCTACAAAAAGGGTTAGACTCTACTGCAAGTGTACTAAACTATTAAACATCGTTTTACTGGTTGATTAGCATGCTGGGGTTATAACAGAGTAGCAAAAGAAGTAACGTAGCAGGAAAGTAAAGCGATGCACACAGTAGTCGTAGCATGTGCTACCGACTACGGGACTATCCTAAAGGTGACAGGACAATAAGGAACAAGACAAGACAAGACGGACAAGACACGTGAGACACGAAGGGTTCACACCTTACGGTTCGAGGGGGATCAGACCCTCTCCCCGTGCACACGCTCAACCCTACCTCAAACCAAGGAACTCAGGACAAGAAGTACAGAGATCACTCCCGCTAGGGAAAGCATCTGAAACGCCCGCAGGCTTTTTGTATCACGGAGATCACTTCCGCTAGGGAAGCATCTGAAACGCCCGCAGGCTTTTTGCATCACAGAGATCACTCCCGCAAGGAGAGCATCTGAAATGCCCGAAGGCTTTTTGTATCACAGAGATCACTCCCGCAAAGAGAGCATCTGAAACGCCCGAAGGCTTTTTGTATCACGGAGATCACTTCCGCTAGGGAAGCATCTGAAACGCCCGTAGGCTTTTTGTATCACGGAGATCACTTCCGCTAGGGAAGCATCTGAAACGCCCGTAGGCTTTTTGTATCACAGAGATCACATCCACTAGGGAAGCATCTGAAACGCCCGTAGGCTTTTTGAGTAACAGGGACATGACACGACAAGTGTAAGGAAAAGTTATTCTAGGGTGTCCACACGCACGCACACACAAGATAATCCTACGGTGTCAAAAGTTGTTGTTTGTCAAGATTAGACTTCATCGTCAAGTCTAAGTCGTCAGGGCGACCCGGACGCTATCATTTCACGTTCGGTTCTATACACTCACAGTCTAACAGTTCTAACAATTTAAGACCAAGACGCGGTCAAAAATGCAAGTGGGTACACTTGCCTGCGGTGGCAAGTGTGTCGTCCGTCCGGAGCGTCCCGTCGGTCCAGAGTGTCCTGTCCAAGCGTCTCGTCTGTGGTGGTCCGCCCGTCGGAAGCGTCTCGTCGTAGTCCGAGTGTCAGGGAGGGTTCGCTGGAAAGAATTAATGGGACGGCATCAGGTCACGTTTTAGCAATCCTATTAGGTGCATCTCTACGTTAAACGTGACTATCCTATCAATTCCAAGATGCGGTGTTTAATTGTCATTCTACTCTACAGTTCTCTAAGTCGACATCTATCCTATGTGCACAGTCAAAAGTCTGGTCGACGACCTAGATTAGCACAACATTTTAAAGGAGCACAAAAGTAAATTTAGTGATATTAAGTTGCTGATTTTTAGTTAGGATTCAGTTGACGTATAATTGGGTTGCTACGAGTATAGGTCACCAACCTGATTCGACGGTCACGTGTAAGTTTTGACGTTGTATCAGAAATAACGGATCGCGTCGCCCTGACTCTGGTTTATTGACTGCGAGTAGTGCAACCAAGAGGGCATCGCCGGGGCCCAGACAGTAACAAGGAGGTGTACTTAATTATATGCGTCATTAAGCTAAACATTATTAATAAAATAATATTAAATTACTAATATAACACACTGTAACTTGTACAGTTAAATATCTAAGTTACTTACTATTTACATATATGGGTTTACATATAACCTATTATAAAAACCGTACACTATATATATGTACCTACATACATAGCTACCTGTAGCATGAGATATTATAATAAATAACACAAGGCGTTGGTTTAGATATATAGCTACTGTTCTTTACTATAATAATATATTATAATGTATTGTCACTATAACTTGCATGCGGTTTCGTTGTTTCTTCGTCACCGTTGATTACAGGTGGGTGATGGCGCGAGCGATAGGGCGGATGTGCGAGCTCCGATGGCTCGATGGCTGCGGTGACGGGGCTGGAGGAAGCTGCGGCACTACTACAAAAAAACGCTTGCATAGCGCTTTTTTTTACACTTGGATAGCGCTTTTAAGCGCTATCCAAGCTACCGCTATGGTAGCTTGGATAGCGCTTTTAAGCGCTATCCAAGCTACCGCTATGGTAGCTTGGATAGCGCTTTTATAAGCGCTATCGTAGTGGTTTACTAAGATAGCGCTTATAAAAGCGCTATTCAAGCTACCGCTATGATAGCTTGGATAGCGCTTTTTAAGCGCTATCTAAGTGTTTTATTATTTTCTGATTTTCTGTTTTTTTTTAAAAAAAATTTACACATTAGCCACGGCCAGTCCGTGGCTAATATGTATTAGCCACGGACTGGCCGTGGCTAATACACATTAGCCACGGATACGCCGTGGCTAATGTTTAGTTTTTTTTTAAAAAAAAAATAGAAATCAAACAAATCCCCTGCTGGCCAACTCTGGAGTTCATAATATTGTGTGAGCATGCGTCGATTTCATCATTATATTTTAGGTATCTCACAACTGGCCAATCACAACCATAGCAGATTATCATATAGCAATAACACCAAGGAACCAAAACATGATCTTCAAAATTTCCAGCTATTCCCCATGGTAATCAGCAGAAAACATGTAAATCAGCTGCTTAAAATTTTCCTTCCCTTGGTTTCACATTATCTAATAACATTAAGGCGAAAAGACACATTTTGGTACAAACATGATCAAGCAGAACTCTCATTCTCCGAGGTACTTCGCTTCTTGGCGGTGTTCACGAAATTGCTTAGCTCCCATTCGCTCTGGCTGTTGCTTTGATCCACCGTCCCTAGCTCAATCTGATGAAAACATACATCGAACCATGAATCTAATCTCAGATTAGGGTGCAAAGGGGCAATATATAACTCGCGGCGAGGCTCACCTTGTAAAGTTTCAAATCGAAGCTAGGGCCAATCTCTTTTAGTTCAACAGACTTCGGCCCACCATGTTTCTCATTTACATGGTGCCTGCATGGAAGAGCAAGGTAGACGGTCAAGCGGTTGAATATCAAGTGGTTCCCATTAACTAAGGTCGTCATACTGTTACGGATTCTCAATTTGACATAATGTTGCACTATAAACATATACAAACGTATGCAAAACAAAAATGGATACAAGAACACCGGGAAAACATGTGTAATACTTGATGCCTGCTGGTATTGGATAAAAGGAACCGAAAAAGGTGCAATATGAAACATCTACATGAATGAATATGATGATGCCAACTGAAACTGAGGACCTGATCAGACATAATGTCAGGCAGATTCATAAAATTTCAGAAGTTCATGTCAAATTGATTGCTTCTCAGAATTCGACAGAAAGAGAACACAATGTTGCTGGAATGCTACTACGAATATGAAAGCATCGGTTGCTGGTATTTCGAGGAATTCAAGTCAAATTAGGTTATTCCATGTTTTGCAGAAAAATGCTGAGTTTCAGTTTGTTCACTAATGCAGATGAAGCTTAACATCATGCTAAATGACGCAGAAAACTTCCAAGTATCTGTTTTTGTTCACTGGTACAGACACTGCTTATCCTATGATTTTTTGTTCTCTTCAAGTATTTTGGGCAAACAGCAGGGAAGTTTTTGCATTCATGCTATAAATGGGGTTACGTGATAAACTACAGCAGAAAGGGAAGAGGGGGCATACTAAATTAGAAACATTTGGCTCTAAGTTAGAAGCATTTGGGTAATTAGATGCATGTCCACCACAATTCTGGGCATGCCTCTGATCAGCATGTCTTAATTTATTCGAATTTACCATCGCAAGTTCAATTCCATAACTGCTCTCCAGGACCTGGGGTATAATAGTGATTATACTTGAACCTGGCTCTGCTGACCCAAGTGACATGGCACACTCAAATTCAGGGAAAACATGGACTAGTTATGGAGTTTTTTTCCCCCCATTTGGTTATCTTGTTATCGACCAATCAGATCTCGGGATCTGTTGACAACCCATTTCTTTCCATAAAAGCTTTGAAACCAATCTTTACAAGTTTACAACTTAACGTTCAAAATGTCTGTAAAGGCTTCTGCCAAGGAATGTTTTGCCTTTGTTGGGGTTCTCGGGCCAATTCAGTCTTCATCAAAGAGATTTTTGGATTCGATTTTCTTGATTACATGTTTTAAGTCACAAAAACCCTAGGTCAGTTGGTGTATACCAGCGCGGGCGCTTTACCAGCTTTCCAATGAACCTAAAAAAAGGGTTCCTCATCACTCAGCAGGGCACTGAGGTTTATGCTATGGTCTTCTATATAAGGTATCATAGGACTAGAATAGCAGATGAGCTTCCTAAGAGGGGGACTCGGATAATAAAGAAACATGTTATAGTGCAGGTGTATTTTGAGTACTTAATAAGGGTATGTACTTCCAGTGCAAGTGCATGTTTTCCAGTGCAAGTGAATCTAATGGTACAGCTCAAATAAGTTCAAGAAAACAAGAAATGGCAGTGAAACGACAGAGTTAATTAACATGAAAGGAGGAAGATTAGAACCGCTCATTTGCAGACTTCTCCATTTCGTCATAAATCCAGAGAGAAAGCCCTTGCAACATGATCATGTGCTCCATCAACTTTATAGAAGATGCACTGCAAGTTGATTGTATGAAATACTAAGGAAATCATCTAACGAATATAAAACAAACTAGATATTCTATATTGATGTCTTACCCAGAATGCAATGATCAGGTTACATAGTCCCACCCTTCGCTTTTCCTTTTATTTGGTCTCGAGAAAAAACAATTTTGACACCAAGTCTTCTTGCTCTTTTCCGAAGGAGACTTTAACATCCCTATTTGCAACAAGATCAGCCATGTACTGTACAACAGCCTGGAAGCAACCAAATTGATTAGCATCTACAAATAATTACCCCAAAAACGGCAAAATTACATAAACGAAGATTACCTGCGCTCCCATTTCAGCAACATGCCTTGGTGGTACTTCTAAAGGGTTCTCTTCAGCATGAACTTGATCAAATACTGAACCACCAGAGTCCTGCCCTTATTGCTAAATTCTTGGAATTTTGCGGATATCGAATAGTGCTTGGCATCTGGATATGTCTGGATACCTGAGATAATACCAACATATCGATCAGAAGGTCCACTCTATTCAACTGCTAGCAGCCTGGATACTCTAAGTAGGGTATGTACCTTTATCATCAGGATCCCCTGAATATCTTCCAGCTGTGCTTAAATGTTCTGGCTTTGTCTTCGGTCTTTTTCCAGTCGGATTTAACCCACCAGCTCTCCCAACCATCTATTTTTTCATACACAAAAATGGAAAAAAAATGTTTTTTGTTTAGCATTCATCTTGCTATTTATTAAAGAGAAATCACCCTTCAGCTTGCCCTTCAATTCATGGTGGCCGTCGGCCCGGCCCGGCCCGGCCCGGCCCGAAGCCCGCCGGGCCTGGCCGGGCCACGGGCCGGCCCGGCCCGGCTTGATTTACAAGCCGGGCCGGGCCGGCCCGGCCCGGGGGGGTGAAAACCCCCCCAAGCCCGGCCCGCAGCCCGCGGCCCGGCGGGCCGCGGGCCAAGCGGGCCGGGCCCGGGCCGGCCCGGTTTTATTTGTTTTTTTTTACACTTAAAAAAAATTTTTGAAATTTTTTTAAAAATTTGTAAAAACAGTATTAAATCATTATAAATTATTTTAACATTTGTAAAATATTTTACATGTCATATATATTTTTTAAAATTTTAAAATACTTGTTAGCTAATTTAGAAATTTAAAAATTGTTCTTATTTAGAACAATTTTTTATTAATTATAACTTGTTCTAAAGAAGTAAAAATAAGTTTAGAATGATATTAAATTTTTAAAAAATTTATAAGACCTATATAAAATATTTTACAAAGTTTAAAAAAATTTAAAATTACTTATATTATTTATAAACCTAAGTTAGATAATTTAGCCCGAAATTCACGAAGGTCCCGGGTTGAACCTTTAAATTTCATTAATTAAAATTTTTTTGAGGGGGGGACTTACATTGGCCAGCCTTACCCCTCATACAATGGCCAACACATAGGACTTCTACAAGCTAATACAAGATAGAAAATAACAATACATGGAAAAAAAGAAAATCATTCAGCGTCAGTCCCTTCCTCCTCAGAATCTTCTGAAAGGTCCTGTTTGTCTTGCGAGCGGTCTTCAGCATGAAACCAGTCCTTTGCACATACCGCAGCTTCAACTACATCTTCTTTAAGCCTTGATCTCCTGTCACTCAGAACCCTGCCACTTGCACTAAAAGCAGACTCGGACGCAATAGTAGAAATAGGGATTGATAACAGATCACGAGCCATAATGGTAAGAATTGGAAACCTAGGTTCATACATTTTCCACCATCCCAAAATGTCAAAATTTGGATCATCCAATTCTTCCTCAGTGAAAGGATAAGAAATTTCTAAATATTTGGACAACTCATTTGACGAACTTTCTGAAGCTACGGTTTTTTGTTTTTTCTTCCCCAAAATCTGCCTCAGTTTGCATGTAATATTAGAACTAGCAGGAATAGAAGAAGTGTTTGATGAAGTTCCATATCTAGCTTCATACGTTGCAAACAGAGCTCTTAAGCTAGTTTTAAAATGCATTATATGATCTTCAACTTCAAATTGCATGTTTTCATAAAACGTTTCTAATAATCCAGCTACTCCATCCTCTTTATATCGTGGATCAACAACCTTAGCTAATGAATAAAGCAAAGGAATAGGATTCCAATATTTTGCTAGTTTAGTACCCATTTCTTCGATCATAGGTTGAAGAATGAGGGTAGTGTCTGTAGTGTCTCTATACCTAGCTAAAGTGTCAGAAATTATAACTAATTGACCAAGCCCTAAAAAGGATGTTGAGTAATACATACCCGAAAATTTGTTTGTAGCATAATAAAAACCCTCAAAAAAATCGCATAGCTGCTCAATTGTTTTCCACTCTAATTCAGTAAGGTTGAAATCCGTCTCATACGGAATGTGGGTGCTAGCAAAATAAGTCAGTTGCATCTTGTTTTTAAGCAAGCAACGCATCATAAGATACGTTGAGTTCCACCTATGTGGAACACTTAATGTAAACTTCCGGTAAGGAAGTTGGCAATTTCTACATACATCTTTATATAAAGCTCTCTTATTGCTAGAAGATTGTATGTATAACATAAGGTTTCTACCCTTTTCTACCCAATCAGCAGCATATTTAAGCCCATCCTGAACTATCAAGTTTAAGATGTGACAAGCACATCGCTGATGAAATAAAAGACCATCCAGATCAGGGTTCAGATGTGTTTTCAAAAATGATATTGCAGTTGTATTATTAGAGGCATTATGAAGTGTAAAAGAAATGATTTTATCAGAAATGCCATAATCACGAA
Organism: Scilla litardierei; assembly: GCA_030789695.1. Lineage (NCBI taxonomy): Eukaryota > Viridiplantae > Streptophyta > Magnoliopsida > Asparagales > Asparagaceae > Scilla > Scilla litardierei. Next base: position 626,621,541 of record CM061142.1, read on the forward strand.
TAACAGGCATAAGCGCATTAGCAATAACAACACCAGTATGACCAAAGGGTAACAATTTAAATCCAATAATCATCTTATGAATAATATAGTCGTTGTCTACATAATGGGCCGTAACACAAATGTAGGATAAACCCCATTTTGTTGTCCATATGTCGGACGTTAAAGCTATCCTAGATTTTAAGGCCGCAAAAGTTTGAATCAATTTGGCTTTGCCAGCTTCAAAAACTGCCATAACATCTCTTCTAAGTGTGGTTCTAGGCACCTTTTTAAATGCAGGGTTCAGGGCTACTTGGTTAAAACGTTCTACTAAGGAACTTTCCCCATAACTTAAAGGTAATTCTTGGCAAAGAACTAGTCTAGCCATCTCCTTTCGCATTGTTTCAGCAGAATACGAAAAAGCAGACAGAGAGCTAGAATTAGCTGTTAAGTTTAACGTTGTCTGTCTAGCCTCTCTTTTTTTATGTGCTTCTGTGTGTCTTTTTAGATGTGTTGTGCCATCTTTGGCTGCGCAATTGAAATCTGATCTACAGATTTTGCAAAAAGCCCTAAGTCCTTTTCCAGGCACTGTTTCTAGTGAATAGTTATCCCAAACAGCAGATTTCTGTTTTCTGCCTTGGGTTGCTTGTGAAGCAGTGGGGACAGCAGTAGTAGAGGGGGTTGAATTGTGTGCAGAACCAGAAAATCCCTGTGTACCCACAATGGGGCTATTACTATCGTGCCAGTCATGTTGTTCAGTTGGAGTCATTTCCGGAAAGTCCGGTGTTTCAAGAGGGTTGTTCAGCAAATTTTGAAAAAAACCATATTCTTCAGTGTTAAAATTAGCGGTAACCGATCTACGTGGGTTGTTTGATCCGGCCATTATGCTAATTTACTAATAATAGGAAGTAGGAACCTGATTGCAGATAGAGCCGCAGTGAGGTAGCAGTCTAGCAGCTGATCGGATCCCTGAGTCGGAGCTTGAATTTGAGATGCCGAAGTGTAGAGGTAGCAGCCGTATCTTGAGAGCGCCGAGAGATGAGAGCAATAACCTGAGATTAGAGTAAAATTTGAGAGTAGAGAATTTTAGAGTTGTGAAGAAATTGGTATGAATGTGTGCGGTATTTATAGGATTTTTTAAGACCCAAAAGACCAAAATAACCCTCCAATATGACCGTTTTATGGCTGTTGGGACGGTTTTTTGGTCATTTTGGCAGAAATTGACCAAACTACCCCCCCAATATAGCTGTTTATGGCTGTTGGGGGGGTATTTTGGTCAAAAAGCCCAAAAATCCCCCCCCAACAGCCATATAATGGCTGTTGGGAGGCGGGCGGGCCGGGCGGGCCGGCCCGGCCCGCGGTCCGCCGGGCCACGGGCCAGCCCGGCCCGGCGGCCGGGCCGGGTCGGCCCGGCCCGGCGGGCCGCGGGGGGGGCAAATGCCCGGCCCGGCTGCCGGGCCGGGCTTGGTCAACGGCCCGGCCCGGGTTGACCGGGCCGGGCCGGGCCGGCCCGAAAACCGGGCCGGCGGGCCATTTGGCCACCTTGACCTTCAATGCATCGAGTAATGAAACTGATAGCTCAACAAGTCAAGCACTACCATAGATTATACCATGACGACTGTAGATTTTGTTCGTCTCCTGATCTTCCCATGACGACTGCAAGGCAACAAAAATAAATTGATCGCACGATTCTATATTTTCAAACATTCTTTTAATTTCATGTGTTCACCACACAAAAATAAAGTTGCCACTGCAAACATTCTATAATTTCATCTGTCCAAACATTCTATATTTTCAAAAATAAAGTTAAACCAATAGGAATTATCCCCACACAAAAAAAACTTACGCATCATGTGTTCACCTGAGATTTTCAACTCTGATCCACTCCGAGCTCAAACCCAAATCAACTACACCTCAGTAAGTTGCCACTGCAAAAACCATATCGATTTGCATTAAATTCATGTTTGGAACCAAGAAAAAGTTATCAAAATGTAGGTTGCTAAGCTATACCCAAGCTCTGTGCTTAACGTAATATTCTATTAATTTAAGTTAAAAATAACAAGGACTTTTGCTACAGAATCAGTGCAAGCTTACAGATGTGAAGAATAGAAGACATAGAAGATTGCATGTGTAAACAAGGATCCACATTAGATTTACTGATGTGTCACAACATGAGAATTTGGGTTCATGAAGACTGCAATGTTGTGACAGGCAAGGATTTTTCTTTACAAAGTTGAATTAGCAAAAACTAAAACTTCTGTGCATTAGAAAAGGGCAAATTGAATGACATGTATATGACTAACAACCATCAATTTATGAAACTAGCATTGAGACACACTGAGTTGAATTATAGGATAAAACTAGCACATTAGATGTTAACTCAAAGGGGTTTAGTGCTATTTTCATGCATTTGGGGGCTATTTTCAAAGGGTCTGTTGGCCAGAGCCTCGGACTAGTTGGAGATCAATCCATCCCTGCGACCAGTCGGAACACTCCAATATGGACCTCCCTATAAATTTTAACAACATATCAAACTGGTCATCAAAAAATCTAGGAATTTAGAATATTGTAACCCCTTACTGTCACTACTACAGAGTCTCTGGCAACAAGGGCAAGTGTGTCTGCACATGAAACCACACCAGGGCATTCTTTTTCGAGCAGACCCTTGACGACGTCGACGAATCAATGGATTGAAGCGTTTTTGCTCTATTAATGGGATGCATGTGTTTCATGTTGCGTACATATATTAGTTACCAGTAGTAAATGCATGAAAGGATCATATCCGCGCATAGCTTGTTAATACTTAATACTAAATAGTAGTAGATGGCTATGTAGTATGTGCAGCGTATCACAATTTGAACTGTCCTTTGCTTCTCCTGTAACATGTAAATACGGTTAGTAAAAATAGTAGTCATATTTCATATTTTTTCTCCCTTACTCTTGGAAGCGCAACCGGATCTCTGTAAATTAAAAAGGATATTTTGACGTAATGTTTCTTCTCATGAATATTACCGGCTATCGATTGCTCATGATTTTATTGAAGGGGACAATTTTGGTTTTGGCTCCCCCCATGGACTCCCCAAGCAGAAACCACTTCCTCCTCCTGCTCTCTTTCCTTTGTGTGCAAAAAGTTAACCCAACAATTAAATCACAAAAATACAAAAAATAAAAGATGCCTAATTAATGATATGTCACTAACCACACATATTTTTAAAATGTTGTGAGCAGTCATTGACAACATCATCAAAGTTCTGGATGTAGCCCTGCAACCCAGATGATTTTCCATGGCCCTCATAATCCATCACATGCACCTCGTATCCAGCCTCTGCCAGCTTAATCCCAGTTCCTAAACAAATTTATGATAAGTTAGTGATTAACTATTTCCTATCTTACAATAACTCATATAGTTATTCACCTTTCAGTGAGATGCTACACTCCATGGCATAACCTATACAATCACAAAAATTTAAATATAAGTAAAAAGATGAAGGTGAAGAAAAATCAAGGATATGCAATGAACAATACCATGGCAAAGAAAGATCAAAGCTTTCGGGTCGTGGCTCGCCGGAACCCATCGGCATGTAAAGAGCTTCAATCCTCTAGGATTTAGTATAAATTCCTGGAACCCAGAAACAAAATGTAATTATCAAGTTAGTTTTAGCTCATAATCAATCATATGTCAAAACAAAGTTTTAAATAAAAAATGCTTACCTCTTCATATTCGATGCTCTCATTGCATTGGGCCTGAAACAAAGACACCATGAAAGAAAGAAAACTTAAAACCCAATTCAAGAAATTACAATAAAAATCAAATTTTTATAGGATTTTTTTTTGCATGGGTATTGATCTGTGAGGAACCTACCATTTAGTACAACAGATGAAGCTAGGGTTTTGTTGGGTTTCAGGATACAAATTAGGTTTTGGTTTGCGACAGAAATTGAGGAGGGGGAGGATTTTGTGACGAAAAGACTTCAATCCAATGATCTCTTTATATAAGGGCAAGAGAGAAGGTTTATACCGGTGTCGATCCTGGCTCGATCGTCGCTCGTCCAACTCGCGGAGACTCGGCGAGCCGTCAGTCGAAGCTCGTCGGGACCGTTCCTGTCTCGGTCGTCGCTCCTCCCGCTTCGACCTGGTGCCCCTCCGACTGAAAGTGGGGTGCCCAGCTGCGTTCTACGATGGATCGAGCTCCTCCCGCTTCGATCGACCTATGACCCTCGGTGCTCCATCAGCATCCGCTCAACTCGGCAATGCCATCAAGATGGCCCTCGAGGTTCGATCGATGACCAACACCAGAGTCTCGATCGACAGCCTCACCAAGAAGGAGCGGCAAAAGGAGTATTCTCCAAGCTCGAGCAGCAACGAAAATGCCCGATCAAAGCCCCCGTGAGTCGTACGAACCTCGGCGTGCCTCCCCAAAATCGAGCGACGAAAGGAGCTTCCTCCCAGCTCAGGCGGCGATCGCAAATGAACGGCAATCTGCAGACCGCATGCTCAAAGGGGATGTCTCGCAGAACGGGCAGATGAGATGGGAAGCAGACGAGATGAGGAAAGAAACGAGATGGATGAGGGCGCCGCAGGTTGGGAAAGTTAGGGCAGGGGGAATTTAGGGGTATTTTTTTAAAGCGCTATCCAGGAGATTAGATATATGTATATTTTTTAATAGAAGCGCTTACGTAACGATTAGTACCATAGCGCTAACAAAAAGCGCTATGTAAGGTATTACTTGGATAGCGTTTTAACAGAAAGCGTTATCTAAGTGTTTTTTATCTTAATTTTGATTTATTTTTATTTTCTAGTGTAGAAGCGCTATACAAGAGCCCACTTAGATAGCGCTTTTTAAAAGCGCTATCTAAGTGGCGTTACCCAAGCCCAAATCTGTAGTAGTGCGGACTCGACGGCTGTCGGAGGTCGGAGAGAGCAGGGGGTCGGGTTCAAGGCGAGGAGGCTGAGGGCGTGGTTGTCGGTGTTGGGCTGAGGGTAGAGGATAGGCGAGAGGGGTTTGTTTGGCAGTGGATGGTTGCGGGAGAAGCGGCACGGTTGGGGGTGGAGCGATCTGGAAAGGCGACTGCGAGACGGCTCCGGGCGGCGATCTGAGGTCGGCGTGGTGATCTGCAAGCGAGGCGGCGGTCAGGGTGGAAGACGGCAGCAGGTCGGAGCGTCACAGCTGCCGTGAGGCAGGGGAGGGTGGCTCGGCCTCGGCATTGTGTTCGCATGAAAACAGAGGAGAGGCGCTTCGTTTGGGGGAGCCACCGGAGGAGGGGGGAGCTCGACGAGGGGGCTCGGCATCGGGCTGCAGTCGGAGGGGAGAGGAAGATGGCGGAGGGCGATGATGATGGTCGGTGCGGTCGTCGGAACTAAGGTAAGAGGAGGAGGGCTGGGTTTCGATGGGGAGGCGGCGATGGGATGTGGGATGAGGGCACAGCGAGCTGTGGCGAGGCGGTGAGGGGGATGAAGGTTGACGCTGGGGAGACGGCGGGGTTGTTGAGTAACCGCATGGGTTAGTAGAGGGGGAGAATGGCTGGGTAGAGGCGGTCGGTGTTTTGTTGAAGAGGTAAGCCTCAGGCTCTTGGGGTTACAGCCTGGGTTTCAGTTTTGAAAGAGAAAAGCCTAGGGCTAGGCTAGGTTTTGCATGAAAAGAGCCAAGAGTACAGTTGTGCTCTGTGAGGCTATAAAAAGAAAGTCACCTACCCTAGCTTTTAGATTGATATCATATAAGATGGGGGAAGGAGCAGTACGTGTAAGGAGATAAGTGGGAAGAGGAAGTGGGTGACGTGTGAGAGTGGTGGTTGAGATTTATAGGGTTCAGTTAGGATGGGAAAATAATATGTTAGGATTTCATTTTCAAAAAAAAAATAAGTTATGAAGCAGAAAGTTTCCAAATTTGAATCATAACCTAACGAATTGTATAATAATACATAATATGGGTTAGAGACTTAAGGTCTCAAAAAGGTTAATAAACATATATAACTCGTTTAGGAACTAAATACAGAGCCCACTATTCAAATATATACAAAAAAACAAGGTTTCATTAATAAAATAAACTGTATAATTGCATTTATGTCCATCGGCGTCCTAAAATTACAAAGAAAGTACCGGGGGAATCGCGCCTCCGAGCGGGTCAAGAATAAGGGGTTCGGTCGCGCGTCTGAACTACGGACAATGGTAATAAAAATCAAATACACAAAATGCACACCGAACACAGCTACACGCTAAAATACGTACTGTCGGGAAGTGGCCGTTACATTCTACCCACCTTAGAAATGATTCCGCCCTCGGAATCACTTATACTAATAATAATTATAAAATCTATAAATACTTAAGCCTATTTCTCCCATATCCACACATAAAGATCGCTAGTCCTATAACTTAAAACAACGTTCCTCAAATAATCCATCATAACCCGTCTCTCCAGTGGCTAATGCTACAACTAGAATCACACCCAAAAACTTAACTATAAATCCACATTAATGTCTACAATTCAACAATCATCACGTCCCCAATATATTCTCCATCATATTAACTCCATAAATTCATTCTCCATAATCTATGAACCATCAAGCCACATCTATCATTACCCCCATCATCTAATCTCTTAATCATACCAAATCCGTCTACCTAACCATTTATTCGTATCAACACATCGTGTTACTTCCAACGTCTTCTCACGCCAACCTAACATTCAGGTCTTGATGCTTTAAATGTTCTACTCATTCTCATGATCACTCTCAATCATACTATACCTCCATCGCTACTCCTATCTATCACTCGTCCAAGTTTCGGGTCGATAAGTTCTCATCCCTTTGTATATAATTTCGTCCAACCAGAATTCTCCATCGAGTCCGTCACACATCGGTATTATAAATAAGTCTTGGACACCTCATTCTTTTCATCCAAAGAAATCTAATCTAATATCCTTGTGTTCCAAAGTCAATTAATCATCACTACGACATATCTCACCTCACTCTAAGCCTACCCGCAACCATAATCCTATAACAAAATAGCTAGTACTAACAATAGCATAACAATAAAAAATATTTTAACACTCCGAAGAGAGAAAGAGAAGAAAAGAAAGTTTTAAGCCCCAAGTCATAATTTTAAAAACATGTGGAAAAAGAATGGGTAGGGTTGTGGTATTGGTCGATGGAGGATAAGGGGTTGTGATCTCGTGTGGCTAGTTTCAAAACTTTAAGGATTTGATTTAAAAAGAAGACAAAAGTTTGATACAGTCACATGCAACCAAAGATAAGCTATACAATAGTACGAAAAGATTAAGTCTAAGGAATTGCCTGCCATGACGCTATTCACACCCATATGAATACAATCATTCAGACAACTTCTTACATGTATTACGAACCACACTGATTATACACACATGACACGAGAGACGATCATTAAAGTCCTAAGGGTAGCACACTCATACAGGTCCACACACTCTACCTATATACATGCATCACGACGACGTCACAAACCAAAGGGCCCACTACTAACTAGAGATGACATAGGCAACTGATGTCTACACAAAAGAAACCGAAACTAAATCGGAAAGAACGAGTTTGGATAAGGCGAGGATAAGGAGATAACTGATTGGATGGGACTAAGATATTGCCCAAAATAATTAAGTAGATGGAAGAAGGATTACGTGTAAAATATGGTGTCATATACTTTATACTTATAAAAAGTAGAAATAGCGAGCAGATGGTAGAAAATATTGCAACTCGGAAAAAGAGTTAGACGAAGGAAAAAGAGGAGGGTGAGATAGTGATTGTTTTGCAATGAAAATTTAGTTTATACAAAAATTATTTTGAAGTATGAGCACGATGAACGACTGATATATATATATATATATATATATATATATATATATATATATATATATATATATATATATATATATATATATATATATATATTGGAGAATTAGCGTTGTTTATTAATAACTGCACACAGAATACACCATAGTTTCATATAGGCTTGGTTTCAGTAGAGGGAGGAGAGGGCACAGGCGCCGTCACTCCCCACTAATGATCCCCCAGTCTACATGTACTATGAAATATACATAAATAACACAAAAATTTGGAATACATATAACATATGGAATACAGATAACAGATAACTGATATATATATATATATATATATATATATATATATATATATATATATATATATATATATATATATAAAAATTAAAGTTCTCTTTAGTTTAGAAAATATTCTAAAAGTACGTACGGTAAGGAGTTAAAAATAATTTCGTAGTTTAGAAAAAATGATATATTGAATTTCCAAAATGGTAACAAAGTTTTAAAACTAAAATACGATGGATACCGATTCGAAAATAAGTACGAGACCGTAACTTAAAATTTTACGACCAAGAAGGTTTCAAAATTTGCGAAAGAATTTTAACTTAACCGAAAGTAAGAAATTTTAAATATTTAATAAGAGTTTTCAAAGAAGTTAAACTGAGCGAAGAATTTAATAATGAATTTCGAAAATACTTTTAAAGGAAGCAGGATTTGCAATGGGAAAGATTCGAAGGATCAACGATAATCGTCAGGAAGCGATCACGTGAATCGGGGGAAAGGAAAATGATCACATGATAACTACGCCTAGGAGATGGTTCATGAAAGCTACGATGGAACTCTACGGTCGATAACACAAAAGTGTAATGATCAGGAAGATGCTAGAAATCCGAGATTCCTAATTATCGGGCCGTCTAAAGATCAGGGGAAACTCAACACTAAGACTTCCAAATGAACTAGACTGTAATAGAGAGATCTCAGTGAAGGGCCCTAAGAGAATCAAGATTATGTTCCGCTGGGCCCGAAGTCGATGGACCCGAGCAAACGAGTAAAAGAAGGCCCTAGAAATCTAACACGGCCAGAGTCAAGTGAGAGCTACTAAGGTATCCTAAGACGAGGATGACTAAATCTTAACCATGGCGCCTGACTATCAAACCTGGACGTCTACCTAAGTCTTCCTACCATCTAAGACAAGGAAACCTAACTTAGACTTGTACATGGATATTAAATGAATGCGGTACTGTTATTGTTCCGAACTTTTGCATGACCTGCATGGGCCACCACTAAAACCTGTCACGTCCCGCTTCCCAAAACTACAGAGGCGAAGCGTGACTAAGGCCCGCTTGGGCCGGAGCTATGAAGCTCGGACCCAATGAGCGTCTGTATGGGTACCATCTTAAAATTTTCAGGTTCTTGCATTAATAAGATTCGGGACAATAGAAAGTACAGAAAGAAATTGGCATTCATTAATATAGAGAGATAATATCCAGCGAGTACAAAAGTCTAAAAAGAGAAGCCTAAGCATGGCAACAACTACCAAAAGAGAGCAAACTAAAAGTAGTAACCTCTGAAAGGCAGCGACGGAAAAGACCCCAAGGTCTGGTCCTCGTCAGGCACGTACTCTGGGTCGACGTCCTCGGGCTCCATGTACTCCGGTAAGTCTGCCTCGTCCACGAACTCTGGCTCAACACCTGACGTACAGCACCCAAAAGAAAGGAACTGTACGTCAGGTAAAGTCTACAAAAAGGGTTAGACTCTACTGTAAGTGTACTAAACTATTAAACATCATTTTACTGGTTGATTAGCATGCTGGGGTTATAACAGAGTAGCAAAAGAAGTAACGTAGCAGGAAAGTAAAGCGCTGCACACAGTAGTCGTAGCGTGTGCTACGACTACGGGACTATCCTAAAGGTGATAGGACAAGACGGAACTAGACAAGACAAGACAGACAAGACATGTGAGACACGAAGGGTTCACGCCTTACGGTTCGAGGGGGATCAGACCCTCTTCCCGTGCGCACGCTCAACCCTACCCCAAACCCAGGAACTTAGGACAAGAAGTACAGAGATCACTTCGCTAGGGAAAGCATCTGAAACACCCGCAGGCTTTTTGTATCACGGAGATCACTTCCGCTAGGGAAGCATCTGAAACGCCCACAGGCTTTTTGCATCACGGAGATCACTCCTGCAAGGAGAGCATCCGAAACGCCCGAAGGCTTTTTGTATCACGGAGATCACTCCCGCAAGGAGAGCATCTGAAACGCCCGAAGGCTTTTTGTATCACGGAGATCACTTCCACTAGGGAAGCATCTGAAACACCCGTAGGCTTTTTGTATCATGGAGATCACTTCCGCTAGGGAAGCATCTGAAACGCCCGTAGGCTTTTTGAGTAACAGGGACATGACACGACAAGTGTAAGGAAAAGTTATTCTAGGGTGTCCACACGCACGCACACACAAGATAATCCTACGGTGTCAAAAGTTGTTGTTTGTCGAGCTTAGACTTCATCGTCAAGTCTAAGTCGTCAGGGCGACCCAGACGCTATCATTTCACGTCCGGTTCTATACACTCACAGTCTAACAGTTCTAACAATTTAAGACCAAGACGCGGTCAAAAATGCAAGTTGGTACACTTGCCTGCGGTGGCGAGTGTGTCGTCTGTCCGGAGCGTCCCGTCCAAGCGTCTCGTCTGTGGTGGTCCGCCCGTCGGAAGAGTCTCATCGTAGTCCGAGTGTCGGGTAGGGTTCGCTGGAAAGAATTAATGGGACGGCATCAGGTCACGTTTTAGCAATCCTATTAGGTGCATCTCTAGGTTAAACGTGACTATCCTATCAATTCCAAGATGCGGTGTTTAATTGTCATTCTACTCTACAGTTCTCTAAGTCGACATCTATCCTATGTGCACAGTCAAAAGTCCGGTCGACGACCTAGATTAGAACAACATTTTAAAGCAGCACAAAAGTAAATTTAGTGATATTAAGTTGCTGATTTTTAGTTAGGGTTCAGTTGACGTATAATTGGGTTGCTACGAGTATAGGTCACCATCCTGATTCGACGGTCACGTGTAAGTTTTGACGTTGTATCTGAAATAACGGATCACGTCGCCCTGACTCTGGTTCCTTGACTGCGAGTAGCACAACCAAGAGGGGATCATCGAGGCCCAAACAGTAACAAGGAGGCGTACTTAATTATCTGCGTCTTTAAGCTAAACATTATTAATAAAATAATATTAAATTACTAATATAACACACTGTAACTTGTACCGTTAAATATCTAAGTTACTTACTATTTACATATATGGGTTTACATATAACCTACATACATAGCTACCTGTAGCATGAGATATTATAATAAATAACACAACGCGTTGGTTTAGATATATAGCTACTATTCTTTACTATAATAATATATTATAATGTATTGTCACTATAACTTACATGCGGTTTCGTTGTTTCTTCGTCACCGTTGATTACAGGTGGATGACGGCGCGAGCAATAGGGCGGATGTGCGAGCTCCGATGGCTCGGCGGCTGTGGTGACGGGGCTGGATGAAGCTGCGGGCTCGACGGCTGTCGGAGGTCGGAGAGAGCAGGGGGTCGGGTTCAAGGCGAGGAGGCTGAGGGCGTGGTTGTCGGTGTTGGGCTGAGGGTAGAGGAGAGGCGAGAGGGGTTTGTTTGGCAGTGGATGGTTGCGGGAGAAGCATCACGGTTGGGGGTGGAGCGATCTGGAAGGAGACTGCGAGACGGCTCCGGGCGGCGATCTGAGGTCGGCGTGGTGATCTGTAAGCGAGGCGGCGGTCAGGGTGGAAGACGGCAGCAGGTCGGAGCGTCACAGCTGCCGTGAGGCAGGGGAGGGTGGCTCGGCCTCGGCATTGTGTTCGCATGAAAACAGAGGAGAGGCGCTTCGTTTGGGGGAGCCACCGGAGGAGGGGGGAGCTCGACGAGGGGGTTCGGCGTCGGGCTGCAGTCGGAGGGGAGAGGAAGATGGCGGAGGGCGATGATGATGGTCGGTGCGGTCGTCGGAACTAAGGTAAGAGGAGGAGGGCCTGGGTTTCGATGGGGAGGCGGCGATGGGATGTGGGATGAGGGCGCAGCGAGCTGTGGCGAGGCGGTGAGGGGGATGAAGGTTGATGCTGGGGAGACGGCGGGGTTGTTGAGTAACTGCATGGGTTAGTAGAGGGGTGAATGGCTGGGTAAGAGGCGGTCGGTGTTTTGTTGAAGAGGTAAGGCTCGGGCTCTTGGGGTTACAGCCTGGGTTTCAGTTTTGAAAGAGAAAAGCCTAGGGCTAGGCTAGGTTTTGCATGAAAAGAGCCAAGAGTACAGTTGTGCTCTGTGAGGCTATAAAAAGAAAGTCACTTACCCTAGCTTTTAGATTGATATCATATAAGATGGGCGAAGGAGCAGTATGTGTAAGGAGATAAGTGGGGAGAGGAAGTAGGTGACGTTTGAGAGTGGGGGTTGAGATTTATAGGGTTCACTTAGGATGGGAAAATAATATGTTAGGATTTCATTTTCAAAAAAAAATAAGTTATGAAGCAGAAAGTTTCCAAATTTGAATCATAACCTAACGAATTGTATAATAATACATAATATGGGTTAGAGACTTAAGGTCTCAAAAAAGTTTAAAAACATAAATAACTCGTTTATGAACTAAATACAGAGCCCACTATTCAAATATATACAAAAAAACAAAGTTTCATTTATAAAATAAACGATATAATTGCATATAGGTACATCGGCGTCCTAAAATTACAAAGAAAGTACCGGGGGAATCGCACCTCCGAGGGGGTCAAGAATAAGGGGTTCGGTCGCGCGTCTGAACTACGGACAATGGTAATAAAAATCAAATACACAAAACACACACCGAACACAGCTACACGCTAAAATACGTACTATCGGGAAGTGGCCGTTACACATCCCCCTTACCTCATTCCACTTCCCCACCACATGAAGGCACCGTCATCCTCCTCTCGTGAACCTCCGACGATGATTGGACCACCCCATCTCCACCTCTACCCCCACCCATCAAATCTGAGCTTATCCATACCACTCCATCCCCACACATGCTGACATGGCAGCTGAGCACTCAGCTAATTACGTCATCCCTTCCACTCCACCAACCACACCCACCCAGCCACCACCTGACGATGGCTCAACCTGATTTGAGCACCGCACATTTTTGGCTCCCCCCAATCATTTTGCCCATGCATCGCACACTTGCACCATTTTCGGGCACGGTTTTACATATCTTGTGGAATGCTCCTGGGTCTCCTTTCCCACATCTTATTTGTCCTCACGATTGTTTTCTGTGTTTTATTCGCGTTGAGGACAACGCTTGGTTTAGCTTGGGGGAGGAGCTCTTTCACACTTATTTTCTTTTATTTCCCTCTTATTTCCCCATTTTTATCATTATTTTCATTTTATTTTCACTTTTCTTTCTTATTGTCCATCTTTCCTTCTTTTTCATATGCACCATGTTTAAATTCAATATATGCATCCAAAAAGACAAAAAAATAAAGAAAAACAAATCAAAAACTCCAAAATTATCTGCATTCGCATCATGCACCTTGCACCCTCATGCATGCATTTATATACTTGCATTTGCCTCAAGAATTTTTCGAAAACGAGTTTCTATATGCGCTGAATCTTGATTTGAAATTCGTTTTCCTAATTTTAATGCTCGATTTCCATGATATCGATTTGAATATATGAATAGTTCGTAGCCTAAACTCAAATCCCTTGTAATACCCTAGCTTTGGCCGTCTTCGCAACCCCTAAGATAGGAGTACTTGAAACCGACCTAGATTGACACCTAGGAACTTATTCTATGCATGGACCCTAGAGCCGATAGTTGTGTATAATGATTTATAGTCTCTCGAGACTTGGATAACCACACTTCACCTAGTACTGAGGATTGAATCTGCCTAGTTCATCCCATGATTTCCAAAAGAAAAAACCCAAAAAGAAAAAAATGGTGAATAGAAAAAATAATACGCATCGTTCCCCCAGTGAAGCTGAGTAATCGGATCCACATGATAGTAACCATCCGAGCCATACGTAAAAAGGCCTTGCTTTGGGTAGTGCGTATGAATAAGGATTTCATTTGGGTTGAGTTAGTAGGTCCGAGGGGTTCTTCTTGGCCCGGTGCCCTAAGGTCGTCTGATCTGGGAGTCACTGACCAAACGCTCCTTACACGACCCAATTGCAAATCCAAAAAAAGGCAAAAACGAGTATATATTTGTGTATAGAATTCCTTCTTGTATATACGTTGTATATATGAAATCATGGATAAACTTGGTAATTTCTTGAATCAAGGAACCGTAGCGTGTCGTGAGCGCCACTTCCTCGATCGACCGATATCCCATTATGCCATACGAATCCCATCTTCGACCATTGTATAGCTTAAGTTCCTACACGCTCAATCTAAGGTCATGTTAGAGGAAATGTCTTAGAATACGAGTATGGCCGTCGCCTAGTGTATTGCTTGGCAATTTAAGTAGGAATGACGTCCTAGGAACATATTCTCATCGACGGAAAGATTTTCGAGCATTTTGGTTTCTCGAATTCAAATTTTCATTTCACTCACGTATATATCCTCGGTTTTTGAAAATTCTCGAAGCTCCATCGCATCATTTGCATGTTTGATTGCATTCCTCCGATCTACGCTCTCTCTTGTCTTCCTTGAGGACAAGAAAGAGTTTAGCCCAGGGGATTTTGACGAGTGTTTATTGTATCTAGTTTTCCACTCTTTTTCATGCACGTTTTACACCGTTTCATTCTCTATCCCTCCCCGTTTTCCCCGTTTTTGTCTCTTCTTTTGCTTTTGTGGTCCCTCACATGTTTTGTAAGAGATATATGCCAATTTGGGATCATACAGCAAGATCTTAGCGCAATGAGGCGAAAGGAGCAAAGCTGGGGGTTAATTGCGCATGGGGGAAGGGTTTTGTGAAGCATAGAGCTCCACGCGGCCGCGAAATTATATCCATGCGACCGCATCAATCCGATAAAGAAGCATCAATGACGCGGCCACGTCAATTTCACCAAACAGCTGCGTCAGAAGATTTTTGGAGTGAAGTGAAGAATGAAGATCAGAGATTTCGCGGCTCGCGTGAGCTAGGACAAAGCGGCTGCGAGATTACCACATCTAGAGAAAAACGATGCGGCTGCGTCAACAGGCCACGCAGCTGCATGACCATCTTCAATGCGACCGTGTCTCCAGTGATGTGACTGCGTGGCCAAGCCCCCAATCCCCTATTCATTTAGGGAATGACGTGGCCACGTCATTTCTTGATGTGGTCGCATCAAACCCCTTCCCTACGACTCTAGGGCGGATCTGGGGGTATTTTTGTTTTTTGGGTGCGCGTATATAAGCGCCCCTTCATCCTCCTGCAAAAGGAGGATCTTTTCAGCAGTTTTTTCTATATTTTCTAGGGTTCTGGGTCGTTTTGTAAGAATTCTAACTCTTTTATTTAGTTGTTTTTATTGTTCTAAACATTGATTAGTATAATACTCCATCTCTCCTTAATAGAATTTTTCCCTCTTTGTTATTGTTGTTTTATTTTATCATCTATTGCTATTTTAGCTTGAATCCATGGCTTTGAGCACTTACCCATTGCTAGAATCCCTCTCTATTCTAATGGGTAGTGAGTAGTTTTTATCTAGGGCAATGGGATGAATCCCATTAGATTGGGACCATGGGTAGAACCAAATAATTGATTTAATTGCTAGGCTAGTTAAGATTAAGGATACATTGGGATAATTATTATCGTCGTAGATTCGACCCCCTTCCTTTCGGGGTGATTGAGTCGGTTGCCGATCAAAAGTCGGGACCGATCCGGGGATCCGATACCTACAACGATCTATACTATCGGTGTGACTGAACGCCAACATGCACTGATTAGAGCTCTCCCAATGTAGGTCTAATCCCCGAACGCCACTGTGGGCAGGAGGAAGATTGAGGATATTCATCGGGCGTAATGTGCCCAACGTACACCGATGCATCGAAGACCCCCAACATCGGTGTAGGTTGGGTTGGCCTATCATTGTATCACGACAGTAGGGGTAGGACATGACGTAAGGGAATAACCTATTATGCATTACGAGACCGTGGATAGGCGAATGCCCTTAGGTCACATGACCTCTCCTGAGTCCCAATGAACCTGGCAACTCGTTAACTATTGGTTCGACATTAACCCTTGTCAAATGGCGGAGATTCCCGACGCCCTAGAGCTTTTACCCCTTGTTCACACTTTTCTACCATTCACCGACCATTCACCGTGACTATCGCGTTGCTCTCATCCGAAGACCTATAAAAATCGATACTCATTGACCGCCTCCTCTTGCAATTTCAATATGCAATGCTGAATATTCTTGTCTCCACATAAGATTTGATGCTATATAATTAATGATTGTTTTAAGACTCTATTAACTACATGATTCCATGATTCAAAGGGAGCTAATCTAAATATTCACACTTGAATGGTGAATATTATTGAGACCTTGTAAGACAAGCCTATATGAATAGATAGATGACAACACTTTCTTTCAATATTGATCATGTTGTTGTTGTTGTTGTTGTTGCCTCCTCCCCACTCCTTTTTTGGATTATGACAAAGGGGGAGAGAAAAGGCATAACCATATGGATATACTGGATATGGGGAGAGAAAGGAGATGAAAATTAATATTTATATGTTGAGTGCATATATTCATTTACCAAACTCCATGAATCCCATTGTTGATATGGTTATATGATTCAGGGCGGTTATTCTTAAAGTGAGTATCAACTAAAATTGATTGACTTGATCTCATGTCTAATGCTTCAATTTACTCTTCATGTGTATCATTATATTTATATGTTTTGACAAATTCAATTCAAATGATACTCATATCAATTGGTTGCATTAATGTTTCATTATTTATATTTTTGGACTAAAATGTTTGGCATCAATACAGGGGGAGTAAGAAAGTTAATATTTTAAGCACTATTATTGATTATGGTTATGCTTGTTTATCATCATCAAAAAGAGGGAGAATGTTGAATATTGGATCCCCAATGTGATTTTGATGACAAACAAACATAACCAATTATGAACTAATCCATATGTTTTGTAGTAAAAGAAGAGCATCATCACTATGGACAAAGTCACATCAGGTGAAGATGATGACTCAAAGCATTGATACTTGGACATCAATAAATGAAGCATGAGAATCAAGAGATGATCAAAGGAAATCAAAGCGTTGAACTCAACAAGCTCAATAGCTATCAAGGAGTGATATCAAGGAAGTCAAAGCAATTGGACTTCACAAGCTTAATGGAAGTCTCAAGGCATTCAATAGGAAGTGAAGGGAATTAATGGGTAAATCTTTCTTACTTTACTTCTTAGTTGAATTAGCTTGTTAATCTTTGAATAGACTTATTAGAATATCACTCACAACACTCATGAATCACTTTAGATCATATATCATTGAGTGCCATAGGGTTAGAACTTGCATAAACTCAATGAAGAGTTTTTCAGCCTTCAACAGGCACCGGGTGCTTGGTCTCCAGAAACCAGGTGATCATATGCATATAGTTCACCAATACCCTACTTGGAACAGACACCTGAAGTCCTAATTTCAGACGGCTAAACAATTCGTCAGATGCCTGGATGGTGAACATCAGACGTCTGTTTAATTCTAGCCGTAGAAACAGTAACTCTGCCATTTACGACTGGCAGAAAACAGACGTTTGGATGATATACATCAGATATCTGGGAACTTCATTCACAAATTTCCAATAGCTCATTTTCTGTGGACAGTCAGTTCTAGGCGTTTGAAGTTGTATTACCTGACGTCTAAACAGTTAACCAGACGTCTGGATGATGAACATCAGATGCCTAGTTAATTGGACCATGTATAGTCCAGTAACGATCTTCCTCACTGTCTGTATGTGTATGATCAGATGTCTGATGCCTGTGAGCCAAACGACTAAACAGTGGACCAGACATATGGGAAGTCTTCTTTAGACGACTGGTATATGTCCGGTAGACTGCATTTAAAGTGCTTTCAGAACATTACTTCAGCCGACTGCTCGTCCTTTATCAGGCGACTGGTGACTTGGATTTCTGCCTGTTTATAGCCGTTTAAAGCATTAAATGCTTGGGCTCTTTAGCTGATTTTGAGCAGATTTGCAAAACTTATACATATGGCTTTAATGGCTTGACTTGAGAAGTAAGCTAAGCATCTAAGACTTCATTCATCACACTCTCAAGTGATCAAAAGTCTTAACTTCTCATCTAGAGCATTCAAGAGCATTCAAAGCAAATCAAGCTCAAGCTCTAAAGTTCAACTTGTCTCCAGAGCTTTCAAGATTAGCTTCAAGCATTCTTTTCTACACATCTTGAGACAAGTTAGTAAGTGCTCTCACTCTCATCATTTAGAGCACATATCACACACCTTTATTGCCTCATTCTTAAGGGTATTAGTCAAGGCATATGTTGCGAAGTTGTTTCATATTTCGTTTCATTTCTCTTTTGTAAATATCGTTTATAGATTAGGGCCATGTAACCAACAAGACGAGATGCCATTATAAATATCGTTTATAGATTGGGGCCATGTAACCAAGTTCCTACAAAGAGGACCGCCGTGAAGCTACCCTCGTCATCAGGGATCTTCTGACTCTAGCCCAAGAGGTCAGGTTGACCTGGCCTCCATACAGCACTACAGGGACAGCCCCTATAGGTCATCTTTCCCAGCACTCCAAGGACGACCTCGCTTTCCGATTTCGGCCCTTCCAGCAGCTCTCCTCTACAAGACGACCTCCATAAAGTCTGCTCCTAGTCAGAGGCCCCTACACAGAGACGACCTTACTATCCGAGGTTGGCCTCTCAACCCAAGCAACCATAGTGGTGCCATTTCAGGTGGACAGACTGTATCCTCTCCATGTCATTATCAACAGATTCGTCCAAAATGTACGTAATGGTCAGCTTTATCAGGTGAAGCACGTGGCATGTCTCATCAGACGGTGCATGGTCAACCTTATCAGAAGCAATGCATAGCCACTTTGTAAGGTAGTGCGCAGCCAGCTTTGTCAGGGGAGTGGTTACGCTAGGTACTCCACGTCCCGACGAATACTCTGACGAGTTTATTACAAAGGGACGTGAAGGGTCTGCTGACGTGGCAAAGCTATCCCCTGCCTTATAAATAGGGCAGAAATGCCCTCTATCGTGTATGCAAAAATTAACTTTAGCATTTCTATATCTACTTCACATATCAAAATCCTAGCGGCGGCTACCTCTAGCCGACGCTCCATCCTTCCTCTGCTTGACACTACCTTAAGTATCTGAAGCAAATCAGAAGGCCATAACCCTCCGGTTTCTCTGACGCGTTTTCTATCTATTTCAGGCGATGTCGAAGGACCGTTTCTCTTAACTCGACGAAACCAAGTTGTTCGGGCTCACCTATTGCGTGATTACTCATCCATGTGGCCTGATCTGGGCCCAACGAGATTCAAGTCATCAACACTCACAAAGAAAGAAATTATGTGGTGAATGATGAAGGGAGTGAGTTAAATGAGTGGTGGGGACATGGTCCTCTTGAAAAAAAATTAAATCTTTTCCATTTTTAAGTATTATACAAAGATCATAAAAATAAAATAAAATCTTTATATGGTTAATTGTTACAAATTATTCGTAAAACATGGGAGATTTTGAATGGTTTTGCTGTAGAAAGACGATTAAGATTCGACCTTAAAAAAATTTAAGGGATGTGATTGAAAGTTCTTAAAATTTGTAATGGAAAAACTATGCGGTTTTGGGGTGGAAAGTATAAAGAGTGTATAACGAGGAAGGATGGTGAGACATATGAGGGAGATAGAGAGTGTATATGTGTGCACAGGTGTTTGGGTGAATTTTTAACATGTAGGAAAAAAATAATATATGCATAGGATTTTATGAATTTACGATAAAGGTAAATTCATGTTTGTTTTTGGGCATGTTTGCATGTGGGTAAAACGGTGTATAAGAAGGATATGTAAATATGGATGAGAATGGGCCGGGTCGGCCCAAATAGATGTCTAATGCAAATGTGCAGACTTTCGGGCCGGCATAAAGCCCGGATGTGCCTTTTTAAGAATGCCCAAATGGGTTTAAAGAGGGCTTTGGTCCCAAATGGGTTTAAAGAGGGCTTTGGTCCTGCCCATCGGGCCTCTTAATAAAATTACAATGAAAACAGTAAAAATATAATTACAAACATGTCACATTCAAATTAATACTAGACTTAAGACTAAAATGAAAAAAATTAATACAAATATACTTTATTTCACTAACTCATCATAATAACGTCAAGCATAATAATTCACCAGTTAATCCCATCACTCCTCAAAGCATTCTTAAATATAGAAAAAAAAAGGAATTGCGCTTGAGAGGAGCATTTGCCTCGAGGTAAGACAGTACAGGGCACTCAACATGACTAGCCCTCATAAATAACATCAAGACAGATGCTATTAGATCAGGTGTCATCCCGTCCTTCCTTAGTTTTTCGTGTCTAGCATTTGCAGTCAGGGTCTATTCTTTTGGGTTTATGTCGGGGTTAAAGTGGGCTGATTCCACTGTTCAGCCCACTATTCACTCGTTTCACCCCTCATTTTCACTCCGTGTGTTCTTTTCGCTCTGCTTCTCACTCTGCGAATGCCGTCACCGTGGCAACGAGAATCTCGATCTCACATTCTCCGGGTTTTTCGGTGATTTTCGCTATGATTCTCGCATGTGTGGGTCCCACGAGCTCGGATCACCTCTCTCTCCCCGCTGCTGCTGCCTCAGATCACCCCTCTCCCCCAACGGCTCCTTCAACAGTGTGATTTTATGAGTTCTTGCAACCCTAGACGGCGAAAAAACTAGGGTTTTTTGGTGTTCTTGCAACCCTAGAAGGCGGCGCTCTAGATTTGCAACTAGGGTTGGTTATTTGGGCTCGTCGGTGCTCTTGATCTGCAACTAGGGTTTTTGAGTTGGGATTATTTGGTGCAGCCAATGTTGGGGCTGTGCGAGGGGTTGATCTGGTGCTGGATCTGAGGTATATTTGGGTCTTTGCTTCCTCTTTGCTAGGTTGTTGGATTTGTGACCTGAGGTATAATTTCTCTTTTAATTTCAGCATTATGTGATATTTGATGGTCATAGAGATGCGATTTCTGAACATGTTCATGCTTGGATTTCGATACTATGTGGGTATATTCTGAATGACGAAGGGTTCTTGCAACCTATGGGTGGGAGAAATTTTTCTCAGCATCCCATACGAGAAGGCATGAATAAAAAATGTGGGCTTGATCAAATGAAATTCATATGGGAAGGCATGAAAAAAAACCAATTTCAGCGACAGCAAAGAACCCAAAGGATATAAAACCCCATAAATCAATAGGGGGTGATAGATACAGCATGCCAAGACCCAAAACAAAATGAAACTCAAAAAAATTGCATTGCCATGCAGTCTGCCGGTTGCCACATTCCAAAAAAATTGCATTGACATTCAGTCTGTAGTTTGCCATATTCCAACCCAACTTCCACATGCCATATAACATGCGTACGTCAAATGAAATTCATTGCGACAGTTGAATACAACTCACTAATCAATTACAAGCTCATGAATCTGTAAATATTTCGGGTCCATTACTATTAATGCCCCATGATGATACACCCAACTTGATGCTGATGTGTTGGATTTTATAAAATGCATTTTTATATTTTGGACTTCGGAGGGCTTGTGTGTAAGGAGTCATGAAATGTGTGAAATTTGTAAGGATGAGGAGGATAAATTATATGCTTCACTTTATGTTGGGTGACTTTTCATAAAGTCGCATCAGGATTACGATGTCCTAAAGTTATGACCCATTGACAAGTACAGTGAATATAGAGTGTGCTTGTTTTGGATTGATGATGCAACGTTGGTACATTGCTAGGGTATGCTTGAAGTATGTCAAGAAACCAGCAATGATAATTAAATGATTAATAATCTGAGGGCAATTCTATATGGATTCATGATAGGCTTGGACATGATTGGTGGGTTGATGTTTCATGTGGTATGCAATGAAATTTATTGGCTTGAAATAGAGGATTTTAAAAAGGATTGTATATGTTTAAATGTAATATAAATGTTGTGATTTCCCAGAATTTTGTGTGTGTTGATGTTGCTGAATATTGTTAGGATTGTATATGTTTCATGTGGGTTGATGTTTCTGAATTTTGTGATGCCTTATCACTTGGCAAGTTTTTATGTTTATATGTAAATTGCACGATTTTATGATAAAAGTAAATGTCTTGTACCTCGTATGATTGAATATATGTTTGATGCAAATAAGGGTTAGATGGATGAAAGTGGAGAAAGTTCGGGTTGTTCAACGTGTACTTCGACCGCGACGGCTATCATTTTTACCATCATATTCATGGAGTTATACGATGACAATAGTGCTCCCCCTCTACCTAGGGAGCCGTCAGCAATGCATGATATTGATAGAAAATCACACATGCGTCGAATTCTATTTGGTTCTGATAGTAGTTGTTTACACTACTTAAGAATGCGGAGACATGCTTTCCTGAATCTTTCTACATTAATGCGAGAAAGCGGTAGTCTCAAAGACAGTAAGCATGTGTCAATCGAGGAACAGTTGGCAATGTTTCTTCACATCGTAGGGCACAAGTCAAAGAACAGAGTGATGCAAGTTGATTTTATAAGGACCGGGCGACGGTTTACAATTACTTTAACAAAGTTATGTTTGCAGTATGTAGCCTTCGTGATAGGTTCACGAAGCAAGCCCCAAATGAGACACCACCAGAGACAATCAATAATCCTAATTGGTTCCCATATTTCAAGGTCAGTGTAGTTATGAATATCTGGCATTAGCGTTAAATGATTTATGGTGATATCAACGTGACCTTTACATGATATCAATAATCCTAATTAGTTATTGATTCCGTTGTAGGATTGCATTGGTCTTATTGATGGGACACACATCGATGCCATGTTGCCTGCCAAATAGCAGATCCGCATGATCCTCAGTTACTTGAGGATGGGGCTGTGATTGATGAGCTGGATGACTCGATTATGGATCTTTCCCAACAATTGCCGATACGTGAACAGACTTCACAAATGGATCAGTGGAAAAGTCACAGGGATCAGTTAGCGTGGGAAATGTGGGTGGACAATTGTAACATACATAACCATGGAAACACCAATGAACATAGGCTATGAGGGAAGAGTTTAATGAATAATGTTATGGTATTCTGTTAAGTTGAATGAATTGTATAACAATGGGATCTAAATGTTGAATTTGCTAGGTGATGCATGAGATGTGGTGACAATATAATGCATTTATCTGTTTACTTTATTTCTATTGAGTTGGAGTCTGATGATTTGGGTGGTAGTCAATATTACGTTAATTGATTTTTATTTCATTAACTATACGTGGGTATATGTCATTGTGGCAAATATTGCTTTATTATGGAAATAATGCTTTTGTAGGCATGGACGGGTCATCTCATCAAGGGTAAGGGAGTGATTCTATGCCTCCATACTATGACCTGGCATATTGTACACAGTTGGTAGAAGAATCAAGACGAAATGATCCATTGCTAGGTAGGCCAATGCCTTGTAGGACGAGTGATTATCAATATCCTACGCCTAGCTACCAAGTAGGTGGATCATCCATGCCGTTTCAACAATACTCTTCATACAACATGCCAATGACCATGCACATGCCGCATCCACTGGGCTTCATGCAAATTCTACAAGGTGGTGGGGCTATACCACCCTTTGGTAGCCAAGCATCACAAAGTGCTTTTTCCATGCTCACCACAAAGCGGGCATGGCACAACAGGTGGCAGTGACTCGTCCAGGAAGTCTGGATGTTGGGATGATGACAAGGATGTATCCGTGTCTAGTCCCAGGAAAAAAGCAAGAACCCAACCAAGAAGGGGCCGACGAATAAAGTTTGGCTTCTAGAGCATGACATTACATTAATTCCATTCCTTGCGTCCCAAGCTCGTCAAGGCCTTAGAGCTGACAATACGTTCAAGAATACGGTCTTCACCGCTGCTGCTATCCATATAAACAACAATTTTGGCACAGAATACAGCTGGTTGAATGTGAAGAATCATATGAAAGGTCTTCATCGGTGGCTTACAAATGTTAATAAGTGCTTGAAAATTAGTGGGGCTGGATGGTCAGAGGAGCTACAGATGATAGTACTTGACGATGATACCTATGCCACATGGGCCGCGGTATTTACTTCTCTATTAACCAAATATGAAAATAAATTTGGATTACGTAATTTTATTATTCATAATGGGTTGTTCATTATAGATGCAGGCAAACTTTAGATTGAAAGAGTATGTCAATCACCTCATACCGTGGCTTGACGATCTTAAGCTTGTTATAGGAGACGACGCCGTAAAAGGTGATTATTGCAAGACCGTGTTTAACAAATTTGGGGGCTCATATAATGAGGGTGACGACGATCATGCAAGTCCGTCAACCTTCTCGCAAGCATCAACCGACTTTGATGCTTATGCCGACATCCCCATTCCTACGTTGACGGTGCCATCTCCGGCGGGGACAAGCCATGCAAGCCCACCCGTCGTGGGTAAAAAGAAAATGCGTCGCCGGGCTTTGTTGAGGGATGAGCCCGACCTCAAGAAGGAAATGGCGGCCAATGTTAGAGAGGTCGCCTTAGCTATACAGGGAGCCCACCCCAACACTCTTGTACTTCTTTCTCAACATTTGTATGCAATGACCAAGTATCCCCCACATATGTTGGATAAGTTGTATATGCAACTTAGTAATAATGAGAAAAACGGGCGGAGATTTGTCAATTTGCCTGAAGCGGCTAGGAAGCGCTTCGTAGCAAAGAAGGTTGCTGCGATGGAGAGGGCTAGGGCTGAGGCCGCAGGAGATGGGGACAAGGATGACGAAGAATGGAATATGTAAACTATTTGTTGGGGTGACAAAGGTTTGCCTATGTAGTGAATGGAAAATATGTGGATGGGGGTAGTCAAATAGCATGTTTTGGGTTTTTTCGTGCTATGGTAAGATTAACCTTGTGTAATACTATATGTAACAGACTGGTGATGTTGAAAGGGTGGTTAGATTAAGACTATGGTCTAGTTGATGTATGATGTGTGGTAGCTTATGTCATATCAGTGTAATGTTGTATCTTAGTTTATTTATGGTGTAGTGCTTGTTTAGGTATATGCTTCATCCATGACTATGTAGTTGAATTCTGTATAATGTTGTATCTTAGTTTTTTCCTTCTAAACATGCTATGTTTTCTTAGCTATCTATGCCTTGGGCATTTGGAGTCGGAGTGGAAGGTGGGTTGGATCATGGTATATGTTTGATAATCCGAGTGCTTAAGTTTGATAATCTGAGTTCAGACTGAATGGCAAAGCAATTTTTTTTGGAATGTGGCAAACTGCAGGCTGCATGGCAATGCAATTTTTTAGTTTCATTTTATTTTAGGTCTTGGCCTGCTGTATATGTCACCCTATGCAGACTGATTGCCATTGCAAACCATTTTTTCTTGTTTCATTTTGGCAGGTGGCAAACTGCAGACTGAATGGCAATGCAATTTTTTGGAAATGTGGCAAACTGCAGACTGAATGATCATCAATTTTTTTCGTTTAATTTTGTTTTTGGTCCTGGCATGCTGTATCTGTCACCCCTATGCAGATTGATTGCCATTGCAAACCATTTTTTTCATGTTTCATTTTGGCATGTGGCAAACTGCAGACTGAAAGGCAATGCAATTTTTTCTGGTATATGGCAAACTGCTGACTGAATGATCATCAATTTTTTTGAGTTTAATTTTGTTTTGGGTCCTGGCATGCTGTATCTGTCACCCCTATACAGATTGATTGCCATTGCAAACCATTTTTTCTTGTTTCATTTTGGAATGTGGCAAACTGCAAACTGAATGACAATGCAATTTTTTGGGAATGTGGCAAACTGCAGACTGAATGATCATCAATTGTTTTTGAGTTTAATTTTGTTTTGGGTCCTGGCATGCTGTATCTGTCACCCCTATGCAGATTGATTGCCATTGCAAACCATTTTTTTCTTGTTTCATTTTGGCATGTGGCAAACTGCAAACTTAATGGCAATGCAATTTTTTTGGAATGTGGCAAACTGCAGACTGCATGGCAATGCAATTTTTTTAGTTTCATTTTGTTTTGTGTCATGACATGTTGTATCTGTCACCCCTATGCAGATAGATTGCCATTGCAAACCATTTTTTCTTGTTTCATTTTGGCATGTGGCAAACTGCAGACTGAATGGCAATGCAATTTTTTTGTTTGGAATGTGGCAAACTGCAGACTGCATGGCAATGCAATTTTTTAGTTTCATTTTGTTTTGGGTCTTGGCCTGCTGTATCTGTCACCCCTAATGATATGAATGGTGGATATCACATTTTTTGTGAAATTATATCAAATAGCCCTATGATGATAATGTGGCTTATTGAAAATACCTCATGCTGGAAGGCTGGCACTCAGGATCTTTCATTCCCCAAGTTGGTTCATATTCTGTATGCAATGGCTTTTATGAGTTGGTTGGTTGGCAATGAAATGGTTTGATATGGATATTTAAAGGAATTTGGCATGGGAATGTGTGGGGATATAATGAAGGAGCCATGCCAAGCAACCAGATGGGGAAATGGAAAAAATATATCTGAAGGCTTATGTTTGATAATCTATATGAAGTGGGTGTGGAAGTTGGCTAGGAATGTGGCAAACTGCAGACTGATAGCCATTGCTGTCTTTTTTTCTTGTTTCATTTTGTTTTGTGTCATGACATACTGTATCTGTCACCCCTATACCATTTATTCTTGTTTCATTTTGGAATGTGGCAAACTGCAGACTGCATGGCAATGCAATTTTTTTGAGTTTCATTTTGTTTTGGGTCCTCACATGCTGTATTTGTCACCCCTATACCATTTATTCTTGTTTCATTTTGGCATGTGGCAAACTGCAGACTGCATGGCAATGCAATTTTTTTGGAATGTGTCAAACTGCAGACTGCTTGGCAATGCAATTTTTTAGTTTCATTTTGTTTTGGGTCCTGGCATGCTGTATATGTCACACATATACCATTTATTCTTGTTTCATTTTGGTATGTGGCAAACTGCAGACTGAATAGCAATGCAAATTTTTTGAGTTTCATTTTGTCTTGGGTCCTGTCATGCTGTATCTGTCACCTATATACCATTTATTCTTGTTTCATTTTGGAATGTGGCAAACTGCAGACTGTATAACAATGCAATTTTTTAGTTTCATTTTGTTTTGGGTCCTGGCATGCTGTATATGTCACCCATATACCATTTATTCTTGTTTCAGTTTGGCATGTGACAAACTGCAGACTGCATGGCAATGCAATTTTTTTGAGTTTCATTTTTTTTGGGTCCTGGCATGTTGTATATGTCACCCCTATGCAGACTGATTGCCATTGCAAACCATTTTTTTCTTGTTTCATTTTGGTATGTGGCAAACTGCAGACTGAATGGCAATGCAATTTTTTTGGAATGTGGTAAACTGCAGACTGCATGGCAATGCAATTTTTTTAGTTTCATTTTGTTTTGGGTCCTGGCATGATGTATCTGTCACCCATATACCATTTATTCTTGTTTCATTTTTGCATGTGGCAAACTGTAGACTGAATGGCAATGCAAATTTTTTTGAGTTTCATTTTGTTTTGGGTTATGTCATGATGTATCTGTCACCCATATACCATTTATTCTTGTTTCATTTTGGAATGTGGCAAACTGCAGACTGCATGGCAATGCAATTTTTTTAGTTTCATTTTGTTTTGGGTCCTGGCATGCTGTATCTGTCACCCCTATACCATTTATTCTTGTTTCAGTTTGGCATGTGGCAAACTGCAGACTGCATGGCAATGCAATTTTTTTAGTTTCATTTTGTTTTGGGTCATGGCATGCTGTATCTGTCACCCCTATGCAGACTGATTGCCATTGCAAACCATTTTTTCTTGTTTCATTTTGGCATGTGGTAAATTGCAGACTGAATGGTAATGCAATTTTTTTTGGAATGTGGCAAACTGCAGACTGTATGGCAATGCATTTTTTTTAGTTTCATTTTGTTTTGGGTACTGCCATGCTGTATCTATCACCCCAAATGATATGAATGGTGGATATCACATTTTTTGTGAAATTATATCAAAAATCCCTATGATGATAATGGGGCTTACTGGATATACCTCATGATGGAAGGCTGGCACTCAGGATCCTTCATTCCCCAATTTGGTTCATATTCTATATGAATGGCTTTTATTAGTTGGTTGGTTGGCAATGAAATGGTTTGATTTGGATATTTAAAGGAATTTGGCATGGAAATGTGTGGGGAGATAATGAAGGAGCTGTTGCCAAGCAACCAGATGGGGAAATGGAAAAAAAATATCTGAGGGTTTATGTTTGATAATCTATATGAAGTGGGTGTGGAAGTTGGCTAGGAATGTGGCAAACTACAGACTGAGTGCCATTGTTGTCTTTTTTTTCTTGTTTCATTCTGATTTGTGTCATGACATGATGTATCTGTCACCCCTATGCCTATGGATTTCTGGGTACTTTGTAGTCTCTGCAATGTGATTTGTATATTGGCATGATGTATCTGTCACCCTAAAATCTTTCCTTTTCATAGGTACGCTTTTAACCCTAAAATCTCCTCACATTATCACTCTTTTATTTGATCGATGTTATATGTTAATTGTATTTTATTTTTAACTTTGCTAGGTACAAATGAGTCAACAGTCGAGCTCTACTTGTCGATCTCAACATAGAGATGAGAGCAGTGGCGACTTTGATGCCGATTTCGATGACTACAAGATATGTAATTGTGGGATTCGGGTAGGGGTGAGCACGGTTTGCTCAAACTGCCCGAATCGAACCGGACCGAACCAGACCGAGCCAAAAACCGAACCGAACCGCTCTCCATCGGTCTGGTTTGGTCTCAATCGTTGGAAACCGCCACTTATATGGTCTGGTTTGGTTTCACCCTGTTGAAACCTCTTAAACCGAACCGAACCGACTCCTAACATATATTATATATTGTGCTGGAAATCTGTTGGGATTTTAACCCTAAGTCCCTAGGAATCCTAGCCTAAGGCCTTTAGACTGAGCGACGTCGTGCCAGCCCTATTTGGCTATCTGCCTTCTTCAATCTCCAGTCTTCACTCTTCAGAGTTCAGACTGCATTCGTTTTTTTCCTGTGGTCCATGCACTTAACGCATCATATAGCCTTCTTTAACCTGGAGAAGAAAATGGGATGTGCTTAGTTGACAATGAGATAGTATGGGACGTTCCTATCTGTAGAAACATCAGTGAATTAACACGATCAACGCAATTCAGCATCAAATACCATTTTGATACAACTTCTAGCGATGAATACACCCTAACTGCTATAGAAAAATGAAAATACATAGAACAATAATAATTGCACCTGTCGCAGTCACAGTTAGAACTCCTGCAAGCGATGCAGTGCCTAATTTTCCCGGGTTTGAGAAGGAGCACAGAAATGAAGTCATGTCATGAAATTATTTTAATGACAAAGTCTATTGTTAGCAAAATTGGGTATACGAGGGGATCTTCCGTCATCATATGTCTGAACCGCGGTTCCAAACCGAACCAAACCGCTCCAAGCGGTTTTCGTCGGCTCGGAAACCGCCGGTCTGGCGGTCTGGTTTGGTCTGGCCTGTGAGAAACCGCTACTTATACGGTCTGGTTCGATTTGGGTCCCAAACCGCCGATTTGAGACCGTGCTCTCCCCTAGATTCGGGTGCCGAGGAGGATGTCATAGACAAGAGCAAACTCAGGCCGTAGTTTTTGGAATTGTACAGCTCGAGAGCATAGATGCACATTCTTCGAATGGAAGGATCCCCTACACACTAATTTGTCCAGAATGGTGATCCTGCATTTCATCGATGAGAGTGAAAGAAGGCCCACTAATGTAAGTTCGACGACGCCTTTGACCGAGAGTAGGATGTTAGAGATGGAGGGACGAATGGATATGGTTGTAGGTCTACTTGAGAGGACCTTTGTGCAATTGTATAGCCTCGTATCCGATTATCGTTCCCGATATGCATGTATTTTACACATTTATTTTCATACATTCATATCATGTTTCACCCTCCAAATCCCAATTTTATACGCTTTTCGATGAATATTTGGAACTATTTCACTTTCGGAGCGTTTATGTTGATTTCAGGGAATTTGGAGCGAATTGAAGCAATACGGTGCAATCTAGATGAAGTCATGATTGATGATGCAAGAGCAGCAATAATACCTTTGGATATGAGTTCGGAGCACCAAAAGATCTATGACAGTCGGAGCAAAGAAGAAGAAGAAACAAAGCTAGAACGCATGAAATGTCAAAGATTTTTGCACTCCCTCCATCTTGTTTTGATTTCTGATATCAGTCTAGAGGCCATCTCAACCTGGAGATATTTTTTAGTCATAGTAGACTTCATCATGGTTCCAACGCCACCAAGAACACGCCAAACGGAGGTCGGATGAATTTTCTAGAATTTCTGCAAGTTTGGGTAGCAGTGCTGGAATTTGCGTATCAGTGTCACTCGACCGAGTGAGATCCCACTCGACCGAGTGACATTTTCACTCGGCCGAGTGCGCTGGTGGCCAAAAATCTGAAAATCTGTTACAACTAGGGTTTTGGGTATTTTGGTCCGCATTTTCTTAGGGATTTTGGGGCACATATAAATGCAACTTTGTAGTTGTCATTGAGGGGGGAGTTCCTATTATTTTCTTGGAGATTTTTAAGAGGTTAGGACATGCCATAGGTCCCATCTTGGATCTAAAAGCTTGTATTTGGATTGGAATTCTTCATGAAAGCTAAGTATATTTGTTATTGTTATTTGAATCTTTGATTTGATATATTTTTACATGCAAGCAATGTCTTTTATTGATTTCTATATCATTATTGCTATGTTTGGTTGATCTTTGTTCTAGGGAAAGAGATGAACCTTATGGATCTAATGTTTGACGTGTGAGATCTATGAATTGCTATGATATTAGGCTTGTTAGAAAGGTTAGATCTTGATTTTTTACTACGGATAGATAGTGATTTCTCTTGGATCTTGAGAGCTCGACAGAGGATCATGATCTAAGGAAAGCCCTAGATATTCGATTTAGGTTTACAATCGAAATTCCCTAGATTTGGTGCATGACAGTGACCAAAGCTAGCATTTTTATTGTTCTTCTATACTCATATTTGTTGCATGATGGTGAACGAGTACGAACTATCACGATCTAGATCTAAAATCAAGTTACGCGACAGCGAGCTTGAGTTGGGATTGGACATAATTGTCGATCTTAATGCTAGTGCTCTGGGTTAAGCTTGCACGACAGTGAGGCTCTAATTTAGCTTGCTATAGACATACAAAAGCGCGACAGCATGCATCGGTTCTCCATAGAGTTACGGCAAGTTCACCTTAAAATCAAGTTTAATTGCATGGTAATTCATAACTCACATTGATTACTTAAAAATCCATAGTGGGGATTCCTGAGCCCTAGACATTTTTATTTGATTGAATACACAACCGACTTATTTATCATCGACACCGACATCCATCACCATTTCCATTACATCATACTATAACCATCTCCACCAATAAACCTTAGTAGTCGAGCCAACCTAAGATAGGTTGGAACCAACACCACCTCTTTGTGGATACGATACCCGCTCGCCACTAGACCGTGCGCTTGCGGTAAAACTACATTATTTTGGGAGTACATCCCGACGCAATCAAGTTTTTGGCGCCGTTGCCGGGGAGGTATTTCCCGTTGGGTGCCAATAATCGGCCCGGAATTAACTCCAAAACGATGTCGTTTACCGCAAGCGCACGGTATAGTGGCAAGCGGGTATCGAACACGGAGAAGCGGTGATATACTACCTATCTACTCCTAGGTTAAGTTAGAATTGCGGATTTATTGGTGGATGTGGAGTATGGAGGGTCGTAATGGTGATGGATGCGAAGGTTGTGTCACTCAACGTCGCAAATAGGGGATTCCACATAAAGAAAGAAATAAATAAAATATAAAAGATTAGGGCTTTAGGGCTCGTCGCTAAGACCTTCGGACGTCGACGTTTGAATAGAATCCTTACGTTGCATTAGGGTTAGGGGATTAATCTCCCAATTCGTACCACTCTCATGGGCTAGAATTGCGGGTATTTCGGTGGCTCTCGTTGATGCAATAGCGTGAGCCGTCAACGTAGCGATATAGTTCATCGGGGATCCCCTCAAGGCACGAGCCAGGCATGGTCACGAGCCTTGGTTGGATCCACCGATTTCCCTATTCGAATCCTAAGGATACCCCTTAAGCACATCAATTCTACAGACCGTGGGCATGATCTCAGTACGGGTTATCCTAGGGATTCGGTAGGATCGACCGAAATACTCCCCTAAATCCCTAATTCAACATAGGGATCCAGATCTACGTCTTCCCCCTAGGATCTTAGGGCTAACCCATCAACCCTAGAAAGGACTACTCACTCATAGCAATATTAACGAATAAAAACACAATTTTTAGAGGTGAAAACATCATAACAAATTGACAAATGAAGATTGAGAACTTACATCGGGAGATAAAGAAAAATAGCGATTAATAGATCCAAAGAAAAACCGAGATTCCAAAAGCGCGAGAAGAACGAATATTTCCAATCGATTTCGATCCAATAATATTCAAGAGTTTTTAATCTAGATCTAACAAAAATTATTCTCCTAATCTTCACTCCAAAAAAACTCAAAAAACTGGGAAAATGAATTCGCTCCCAAACGCCGTCGCAGCTCCCAGGCCTTACTCCCCAAAATCTCGCAATAGCCGCTCCTAAAAATCCTTCCAAAAATGGTCTTCGGCATCATCGACTGAGTGGGTGACTCGGTCGAGCAGTTTGTTGCTCGGTCGTCCACTCGGTCCGAGAAGATGTACTGCTCGACCGAGCTTGACAGGGAATCGAAATTCTCTAAAATCTTCACTCTGCCTGCACGGTCCGAGTACGTAGCTGCTCGGTCGAGTATGCAACTGCTCAGTCGAATATGCAGCTGCTCAGTTGAGCAGTCAACTGCTCGATCGAGTAGTGGTCGAACAACATCATTTGACAGATATTTGACAGATTTCAGCACTCTGCTCGGTTGAGCAGTCAACTGCTCGGTCGAGTAGTGGTCGAACAGCAACATTTGACATATTTTAGCAGAATTTTCATCCTACTCGGTCGAGTAGAGTCCTCTGCTCGGTCGAGTAGGTGTCAAACAGATTTCAGCAGAATTTCAGCACTGCAGCATCAGCTTGCAGAAATTCCCCAGGGCTCATCCGACCTCCGATTGGCGCGTTCTTGGTGTGTTGGAACCGTCTTGAAGTCTACTATCGGGAAGAAATATCAAAAAAATACTGAAAAATCTCTGGTGATAGAAAATTTTAAAAGAATGCACGGCTATCCTGTTTCCAGCACTTCAGGTCGCTCGATTCCTTCGTCGCATCATAGTTTGATCGAGCGACCTGAAATCCATAAGTCATGGTATCATAGAACCATGCTTTCTTCATTCTCCTCTTCTTCACTCCTTCTCTCTTGCCCCTTCCTTGCTCCCTGGAAGCTTTAAGTCACCAAACGCGGCGCCTCAGGAGCTCCGATGTCGAATCACGCACTCTCTCCTCCAATATACTCCAAATCGCTCGGTATTCCCTGAAATGCAACCAAACGCTCTTAAAGTATGATAGTTCCAATTATGAGCGTAAAAGCGTATGAAATGTGTAATTGAGCAAATATTTTGACGTGTAATCATATATATATATATAATGTGGAATATAAGGACACATCAAAATCCTGCAAGCTTACCTCTTACTCGTACTCGAGGAAGACTAGTAAGAAGCTGACACGGGAGAGGGATACAATGGAGATGCGAGGCGGTGGCGTGTAATGGAGACAATGGGTTCAATCTTTAAATTCAGAAAATACAAGAACCCAAGATATGCAAGATCTCGTTAACACACGTTAACATGAAATTAGAACACTCCCCCTTATACACAAGAAATATTTTAGTCTCGCTCAAATTAAAATAACGTGGATTTCAATAAATAAAATGAACTTGATAAGCAATAAAAAGAGATTAGAGTTATATCATATCATAGTTTATCATGCAATATACTAAGTTCACAGAAATGAAGCCAATGTTCACAACTCTTTCTCTAAGCAGTATAATATGTCATGATCAAACGTTTTCAAGCATGCGTGGTATTTTGTTATACTTCATGGAATGAATTTAGCAAATCCAATTAAGGTAAGGCATCACCACACTACGACCATTTCAAGACTCCTAGAACTCATCAACTTTGCCATGTCTTAGTTCTACATAGAAATGGAGATAAGGATATGGGATTTTTGTAGTTTTATATTGTTTTTGGCTATATGAATATTTCATATGCATTTTTTTCTTTATATACACGAGATAACTCAATATATACAAAAAGCAGCCTATGCATCCCAGACCAGACGGTCTTAGGGCATTGGGTTACGAAGAACCCCTAGGGCCTTTTATTCAGGATATTTGTTTGATTTTTGCATTTTGGGATTTTTGCAAACTCACGTAAATGCGATGGAATGCAAAACATGATCAAAGATCATTTATTGGCTATACAAAAGAAAAAGAAAAGGTATAGAACCTAGACATGGCTCGGTTTCAGGAATCCTAATTATCACTACTTTGGTTGTCGTGGGGTTATCCTATCTCTTTTGAATTACTAAACATCCATGAAGCTATAAAATTATCAATCAAATCATGCAGGAGTAAAATAATTTTCAGATTTGATTCATTCATTTTTAGCTTAACTGTTTCGAGAATATGGTTGTGAAACTATGGATTCTACTATGAAAAAGCATATTAAAAAAGATACACTAATCAAGGAATCGAACTCCAATCTAACAAATATCAGAGTTCATAAATAAAAAAAATAAATCCACGATATTTCATAGAAAATGAAGCATATGAGACATAAATATAGAAGTGAACATGGTTCATATGGAAATTTCGAAGTGTCTTTCATGATGAAGCAAAGTGCGAGCACTATGCACTCCCCCAAGCTTAAACATCACATTGTCCTCAATGTGTGTATGATATAAATAGAGGACAACGACAAGATAGGGTGGCCACTTAACAAAATAGTTTCTCTCCCCCAAGCTTAAACATCACAAAAAAATTGGGGAGAGATGCCAAATAAGCGCCATATACAAGGGTGGGCATGAATGATAAATAGTGGGTTGGGTGCAAAATATAATTGAGCCATCATATGGGGTGAATTTATTAAGGTAAAAAACATATAAAATCATATACGGTCCTCTTGCTGCCGAGAGGATTCGTGATTATTTAAAGCATAAGATACTACAGTACTAGATTGGTACCACATGTAGCAAAAGGCGGGTCCAATATCTTTGCCGGTGCAGGCAGCTATTCTATCTGCACTTTCCGTGACTCCGTCGGGTGCGTATCTCCATGGGCTCCATCAGATTCCAGCAATACGGCTCTCAGCATCTCTCTAAGGACTCCACTTGTACCTTGCAAGAGACAAGCCGCAACAATCTGATGTGGAATATCTTTCCCCAAAATAAAAATTTTCCAAAGAAGATCGTCAAAAGAAATATGTAAAGTAAAAATAGGTAGACGATTCTTCCCTGAAAATACATCTCCGATCTCATGTACCGCAACAGGCAGTTCCTTGTCATTCGTCTCAGGCTTTTCAGGCAGCTCTGGCATATGATTATGGGTCTCATCAGGCGAATCCTTTTCGTTGTAGATGGAAAGATGAGGTGGCGGTGGAGGCTCAACTGAAGGTGAGCAGCACTCGGGATCCTTATGAATATCTGTGTCCTCATCTGTCACACCCCGCTTCCCATTGTACTTGGGAGCGAGAACGCGACGAAGGTCCGCATGTGCTTAAAACAAGAAGGAGATATATTTTTTTCCTTCCTCCTTGGTTTAAGCACATTACGCGTCTGTGATAACACTTGCAGGTTCTTGCATGCGACTCAAACAACACAGATAATATTTTATTACAATCTCAATCTCAAAAATGAATACAACAATGTAGGAAATAAAAGAGAGGGTCAACGCCCATACAAATTTTGAAAGAGACAACAATGTACAAAGATGATGTGATGGCACATCGCATCCTCAGTGAAGGAACTTAGCGGCCAGACACTCCCTGATCAACCTGCTCAGTCTCTAAGCATACTCCTCTGCAAACATGTCTAATACCTGACGTATATTTCACAAGACAAGGAAATATACGTCAGCGAGGGTCGCTCGGCAAGATTTAAAAAGGTTAAGATAATTGACCATCGGCAAGGTTTTCGAAATCATTAACAAAGCAAGGTAAGTGGCAAGATGTGATTTCAATAGTTAAAACATGGCAGCATAAGGAAAATATAAGCAAGTCAAACATAGTGTACAAGTATCAGCATGACAAGTGTATGGTCCATAGCAATAACGTGGAAAGTGTAGTGTGTACATCAAATAACGTGGCAAGTGTAGTGTGCACAGCGATAAACATAGCATGCGTAGTATGAACAGCAGATAACATGGCAAGTGTAGTGTGTACAGCAAATAAGTGGGACAAGTGTGGTGTGCACGGCAAGTGTAGTGTATACAGCAATAAACATGATATTAGTACACGAATAAGGCAGGAGTAACTAACAGAGCACGCAATCCTCAATAGTAACAACGGAGTAAAAGAACGCGACAATCATTCAAGCGTGCCTAGTGAAAAAAGCCCAATGTCTGAGGGGGAAAAGTGACCAGCATCACACCCAAGCCAACGGGAGCTACCCGTGGCTCTCTACTCACCGACCCGGCCAGGTGTCGGTCAAGTTCACCACGAGAATGCAATCCAGCATTCCAGCCTCTACTAC
This sequence comes from Scilla litardierei, assembly GCA_030789695.1. NCBI lineage: Eukaryota > Viridiplantae > Streptophyta > Magnoliopsida > Asparagales > Asparagaceae > Scilla > Scilla litardierei. Next base: position 626,658,254 of record CM061142.1, read on the forward strand.
ATTGAACTACCCCACCCAAGTGTACTGTTGGAACACGAGCCAGCCTAATTCATATTACAAGCACGAGCTTGTCAACTCACATGACATCACGATTTCACGATTTCGCCTCTTGGGCGCACGAATCCATAAGTTCACGATTTCAGGTATTTCCATCAATCCGTCAATATGATCCATCAACTTCCATTCAATTATGTGTGTACGAGCATATTAAATTTTCAGCATGCATTATAGTAGGACCCAAAAATCAAATAACGTAACAATACTTTAAAACAGGTAGAAAAGAATGCACACTTGCATATCAGAATATTTTGGGTCAAGCAATTAAAAACAAGACAAGTAAAAAGTCCACTTGCCTGATTTGACGATTTCGGGTGTCCGGGTGTTCGCGGTGAGAGACGTGATTTATCTGTGACATTAGATTCGCGATATCAAGCTATCAGCGAACAATAAATTACTAAAAGAATGATACTATATCTAATTTACGGCTCCTTAATGCCTAATGTAACTTATAATTAATGCTGCATTAAATAAATATACTAACTAAATAGTTATAAACCACTAACGTTACATTTATAAGGAGTGCACTTACTGATATATGCAATAAACCACTCATATAAGAACTACTATAAAATATTAACCTGGATGTACTGGTAAATTACAGATTTCAAGACAACCTATCAAATAGGGTGCAAATCACTTTCTAGCACATCGTTTCCAATTAATAGAGGGGGGTATCTGATGCTTATAATAATAACTAATATAAAACTTAATTGATTAAAATTCAAAGCTCCCCTACTGTCAAATTCCTTTTCCCAGATCTTTCTCATCTTCCTCCTTTCGCAGAGCAGGGAATCAAGGCGACCACGGATCCGGCGACAGAGGGCAGATCGACGGCGATGCGGGGCTGGGTCACGGCGATCTGGCGAATTCTGATCGGGGTTGAGTTGAGAGGGGCAAGCGGCGGGTTGCAGCGAGTTTTGGGGAGGAGGCCGCCTCGAGTTCGTGGGGGCCGGAGGGGAAATCAGAGGAACGGTAGCGAAGGGGACGCGCTCGGCGGATATCAGAGTTAGGGCGGGGCGCTGGGCTTCAGAGAGCTGAGGTGGAAGGGGCTTGCGGCTGAGTGGCGGTCGAGGCTGGGGGGCGAGGGCGATCTGCAGCGTCGGCGGGTCTCCGGGTGGATTCGGCTGAAGGTCGGAGGTGGCTTGCGGGCTCGAGGGCGGTGGGTGACTCCGAGTGAGGGGATGGCGGCGTCACCTATGGGAGGGTGCGAAAGCGGGGAAAGAGATGCGGTGGGTGGCGTTGATTGAGGCGACGTGGCGGCTGTGGAGTCCTCTGTTCCGAACAGAGTAAGTAAGACGAAACAGGGGAGATGGGGTCGGGCTGTCGAGGGCGGGGCGCCTGAGCTGGGGTCGGATCGGATGGCGATCGGAGTTTGGTCGAAGGTGTTTTGGTTTGCGGCGTGGTGGAGAGGGACGGCTACATTGGGTTGCGAGGTCGTCGGGGCACCGGTCGTGGGCGGAGGGGGTGGTAGGTGGTGACGCCTGGAGCGGGGTGTTAGCGGGGAGATGCGCTGTCGGGATGTTGATCGGGGGGAAGGAGGAGGAAGGGTCGGCGTTGGGGGTGTTTGCTGACGGGTGAGAGGTCGGGGCAACTCGAGGTTGCGGCTTGGGAGCTCGTCGAGTCGAGGTCCGAGGCCTCGTTGGGTTTCAAACGAAGGAGAAGTATAAGAAGGAGAGAAGAGCGGTCGTGGTGGACGATGTGAATGTGGGGGAGGTTCGGATCCCACGCATGAGTTAGTTGAGAGCATCTCGCAGGCACGAGATCGTGGGGGAGATGGAGTTAGCGTGTGTACAGGAGAGAGGTTGAGGGTGGTTCAGTTACGAAAGACATGGAAAGAATGAGGTATAGTTGAGATCCTCTGCCATGCAACGTGGAGGAAAAATTAGTTAATATACAGGATTAAATGAGATTTTGGTGAGATATAATTTGTTAGGATATTAGACATACATTTATCATTAAGGGGTGATTTGTCACAACTTGGTTACGAAAGGTATGTTGAGTTAAGATAAGTTTTGAATAATTCTTTTATGGTTATGATAATAGATTTGGTTACGATATTGGTTAGGTAAAAGATCAGTTTAGATTAGAATATCCCGATATGATTTTGAATTAATCCCTTTAATAAAGATATTCTTGATAAGATTAGATTTAGGGAAACAATCGGGATATTTGATATCTTCGTTATGGTTTGGGTGATTCCTCAATATATTGGATTAGGAAAAACTAAGTCGATCACCCTGATAAAGATTGGATTGGGAGAGATCGATTTGATTAGGACATAGGATTCATTACGATCAGATCTAATTTAGAAAATTGGTGTAGTTAAAATTTGCTATGACTGGGATGATCTTACAAGATGTTTAGATCGGGATCAGATTGGATAATCGATTCGGTCAATGTATTCTTGATTCATAAGATCGGTTTGGTCTAGATGTGATTCGATTAATACGATTTCGACCCCTGCATCCAACATCCACAATAACACGATCGTTAAATCGCGTGCTCGAGCTATAGATAACAACAACAACAACAATAATAAGATCATAAATTACTCTAATAAATCACTTTACTAATTAAATACATATGAAATACGTATGTACAGAAACAGGCCGTTACATCATCCCAATGCACGACCTCCTTGGTAATAGGCTCTGGCTCCATGGGTATGGAAGTGAATGTGTCGCCCTTGGATGCATCGTGTATGTCAGCCGCTATCTCCTCAGATGTGGAAGTATCAATGTCCTTAGCCTCTCCCTCAAGCTCATAATATGAAAGGCACTTATTGATTTCGGACATATCTTTCTGCCAACGATCATGCGACTCATTCAGCATAGCCCTGATAGCCGTGCTCTCCTCTACCGATGCCATGAATGCATTGAGTGTCAAATTGAGAGGATGGTCAGGACTCAAGAGACAGACACAGCTTTCGTAGGGAGTGTGTCCCTTCATGCCACAAGATTCGCAGTAAGCATAGAACTCTGGGTAGTGGTCATATCCTTCCATCCGATAGTACGGGTCCTGTGGATGATATTCGTATTCTTCCATAGGAATCTCATACTGCTCTGAAAACCCATTACCTGAATAATCCCAAGATTGCTACATTGTACCTGAATAGTCAAAAACAACAACCTGGAAAAGACATCAGTGGTTCAAGAAAAAGAGATAATAATAAAGCAGGGGCAGGGAAAATATATCTCTCTCCTTTTTTTGTTTTTTGTATATTTTTGTTTTTTACGCAATCTAATCAACCTAATCGTGGTAAATAGATAATATGGCATAACGCCTCCCTGGCAACGGCACCATAAACTTGATCGGCCTGGAATTAACTCCAAAACGATGTCGTTTACCACAAGCACACGGTATAGTGGCAAGCGGGTATCGAATACGGGAAAGCGGTGCTATACTATCTATCTACTCCTAGGTTGAGTTAGAATTGCGGGTTTATTGGTGGATGTGGAGTATGGAGGGTCGTAATGGTGATGGATGAGAAGGTTGTGTCACTCAACGTCGCATATAGGGGATTCCACACAAGAAATAAATAAAATATAAAAGATTAGGGCTTTAGGGCTCGTCGCTAGGACCTTCGGACATCGATGTTTGAATAGAATCCTTACGTTGCATTAGGGTTAGGGGATTAATCTCCCAATTCGTACCACTCTCGTGGGCTAGAATTACAAGGTATTTCGGTGGCTCTCGTTGACGCAATAGTGGTAGACGTCAACGTAGCGATATAGTTCGTCGGGGATCCTCTCAAGGCACGAGCCGGGCATGGTCACGAGCCTTGGTTGGATCCACCGATTTCCCTATTTGAATCCTAAGGATACCCCTTAAACACATCAATTCCACAGACCGTGGGCATGATCTCAGTACGGGTTATCCTAGGGATTTGGTAGGATCGATCGAAATACTCCTCTAAATCCCTAATTCAACATAGGAATCCAGATCTATGTCTTCTCCCTAGGATCGTAGGGCTAACCCATCAACCCTAGAAAGGACTACTCACTCATAGCAATATTAACGAATAAAAACACAATTTTTAGAGGTGAAAACATCATAACAAATTGACAAATGAAGATTGAGAACTTACAGCAGGAGATAAAGAAAAATAGAAATTAATAGATCCAAAGAAAAACCGAGATTCCAAGAGCGCGAGAAGAACGAATAAGTTTCCAATCGATTTCGATCCAACAATATTCAAAAGTTTTTAATCTAGATCTAACAAAAATTATTCTCCTAATCTTAGCTCCAAAAAACTCAAAAAACTAGGAAAATGAATTCGCTCCCAAATGCCATCGTAGCTCCCAACCTTACTCCCCAAAATCTCGCAACAGCCGCTCCTAAAAATCCTTCCAAAAATGGCCTTCAGCATTATCGACCGAGTGGATGACTCGGTCGAGCAGTTTGTTGCTCGGTCGTCCACTCGGTCCGAGCAGATGTACTGCTCGACCGAGCTTGACAGGGAATTGAAATTCTCTAAAATCTTCACTCTGCCTGCACAGGCCGAGAACGTAGCTGCTCGGTCGAGTATGCAGCTGCTTGGTCGAGCAGTCAATTGCTCGGTCGAGTAGTGGTCGAACAGCGGCATTTGACAGATATTTGACAGATTTCAGCACTCTACTCAGTCGAGCAGTCAACTGCTCGGTCGAGTAGTGGTCGAACAGCAACATTTGACATATTTCAGCAGAATTTTCACCCTACTCGGTCGAGTAGAGTCCTCTGCTCGGTCGAGTAGGTGTCAAACAGATTTCAGCAGAATTTCTGCACTGCAGCATCAGCTTGCAGAAATTTCCCAAGGATCATCCGACCTCCGATTGGCGCATTCTTGGTGGTGTTGGAACCGTCTTGAAGTCTACTATCTGGGAAAAATATCAGAAAAATACTGAAAAATCTCAGATGATATCAGATTTTAAAAGAGTGCACGATGTCCTGTTTCCAGCACTTCGGGTCGCTCGATTCCTTCGCCGCATCATAGTTCGATCGAGCGACCTGAAATCCATGAGTCATAGTATCATAGAACCATGCTTTCTTCATTCTCCTCTTCTTCACTCCTTCTCTGTTGCCCCTTACTTGCTCCCTGGCAGCTTTAAGTCACCGAACGCGGTGCCTCAGGAGCTCCAGTGTCGAATCATGCACTCTCTCCTCCAATATACTCCAAATCGCTCGGTATTCCCTGAAATGCAACCAAACGCTCTTAAAGTACAATAGTTCCAATTATGAGCATAAAAGCGTATGAAATGTGTAATTGAGCAATCATTTTGACGTGTAATCATATATATATAATGTGGAATATAAGGACACATCAGCCAATTTGTCACAATTAGGTTGATTAGACTACAAAATAAAAAAATAAAATTAACCAAATTAAATTTTCATCTCCACCACCATTATTATCATTTATATATTCTTTTGTGCCACTGATATTTTTCTCCATGTATTTATCTTTGTTGATCAGGTGTTATGGGTTATACAATGTGGACCACAGATTTTTATACATTCCTAGACGGGATTCTTGCACGACAGGTTGTGGACGAAGAGGCAGTAGAGGAAGCAAAAATTGAGTCATATGCACTGCCAGAGGAGGAGCACCTAGAGCACCCTGTCGAGCCAGAGCACATTGATGATGATGCCTCACATGTGGAGCCAGAGCCTACCATTGAGAGGGCAGCACTTTGGGACGAGGATATCTTCATTCAGATAGATCCAAAGTCTTGCCCACCTGCAGTTGAGCTTCTGCAGCCACTTCTACCTTCCACTGAGGCTGAGCATCCAGCTGAGAAGCATTCACCAGAGCTTACTGCTCCTACTCAGGTAGATATTTTTACCCATTCCATTTTTGAATCATGTATTCCATTTTGTATTTATTTTTATTAAGATGTTTTTGACACGTCGTACCTTTTGCAGCACACGTACGATTTTGGACCAAATGTATGCTTGGACATGTCATATCTAAACGAACATATCGAGGAGGTCCACACCTATGATCCAGAGTTACCTGAGCAGCTGAGAGAGGACACCACAGAGATAGCTATCATAGAAAAAGAGGATATTGAATTATTTCCAGGGAAATATCATCCACCACTATTTATTTCATATATTTCTATGGACAATCCTCTTTGGAATACTTTTATTATGAGGGTAAAATTTTTACAGCGAACTGATGCATCCTATTTTCTGCACGGTACAGGTGGAGTCATTGTAGGAATATTGGAGGATGCATTGCTGGAGTTCGTTGGTGTTTGTGGAGGTAAGCATCTGGCGGAGCCATGAAAAGTGCAGTTGGAACAGTTATCTGTACAGCTGAAGATTCTAAATTCACAGTTTGAATCAGGTGATACCAATTTAGTAGTGTAGAGATATTGTAAAATTTTATGCTCTCAATAATCTTGAATTCTCTCGACAGCGAGAGGTATAGGTTTAATGTTTCCTTAGTTAGTTAGAATAACTTCACCACAATGTCGGCAATAATAATCTTCGACACCCAAACCCATTATATGCTATTGATTGCCATCTTCTTCACATTATATTGATGTCTCACCCTTTTGCTCACCACCCATCGAGCACTTCTTTCATGATAAACTTACTTTCTTATTCATTTGACTTGATCACGCTTTGCAAAGTCGTGATTTTATTGATCGAGTCAATGAACAGGATTGTTTGGCTTAGCTTGGGGGAAGGCGCTCTCATGCATCATTGCATGTACATGTATTTGCATTAGGATTTCAAGTCATTTATGTCATCATATTCCATTCACCCCCCTCATATTTATTGTTGTTTCTCACAATTATCTTTTATGATCACATTGAGGACAATGTGTAGTTTAAGCTTGGGGGAGTGCATTTCCATGCCATGTAGTTACTTTAGTTTCATTTTTACTTTATTTTTAGGATTTTTCAAATTTTTTGCATCATATTTATCAATTTTTCATCTTATTTTCCTTTTGTGTGCGTGTTCATGCATCATAGTGTGTGCCTGTTTTTCATTTCTCTTTTTAGACTAGAAATGATTTTCACGTGATTGCACTTTGTAGCTATGCACACTCTGCTGAGATTTTCTTTACACACTCACGTAGCATTTTCTTGAGTCTTATATGCTTCAATTTTATATTTATATGATGGATTTTATCTTGAAATCTTAGTTGATTGATATAGAGTTATTTTCTGGAGTAGATTACCTTTTCAATATGCTTTTCCGTAATTGAGTTCATTCTTCCACAATATATATTCTCAAAACAGTCAAAAAGATTGCATGAGTTAATTATGAAAATGAATGAATTATTTGCATGATTTGTATGATAACTAAGTATGTTTCATGAATGAGTGTGATTCAAGAGAAATAGGATAACCCATGAAACTTTAGTATTGATGAGTAGAAACTCTGATGCCGAGCCCATGTCTAGATTCTATGCTTTTTCCTTTTCTTTTATATATAGCCAAATAAATGGTCAAAGACCATCTTTGCATTCCATCGCGTTTACGTGAGTTTGCAAAAATCCCAAAAAAATATAGAAATCAAACAAAATTCGTAAATAAAAGGTCCTTGGGGTTCCTTGTAATCTGATGCCCTAAGATCGCCTGATCTGGGATGCATAGACCGCTCCTTGCACTCCATCGTGTTTACGCAAGTTTGCAAGACAGAAAGCCAAAAAATAGCTAAAAGTATAAAAACAAAAAATTTCTATATCCTTATCTCCATTTCTATTTAGAATAAAGACATGGGCAGAGTTGAAGGTTTTCTAGGATTCGTGAAAAAGTCTAGTGTGGTGATCTCCTAACTTCAATCGAATTCATTATCTCATTTCATGAACAACAAATTTATATCTTGCATGCTTGGTATTTGATCATGATACATTTACGCTGGATAGAGAATCTGTTGTGGAGTTTGAATTTAAATTCTATGGATTGAGTATATTGTATGGTAGGCTATGATATGATTTCGTCTCCAATTTCTTGTTGATGTTGAGTTCTCTATACTTTATTGAAAATCCATGATATATGCATGATGCTAGACTAGAATGCTATGTGTGGATGTGTATCCTTATTTATTGCTCAGTTGATGTTGTGTGTGCTACATGAGATGAGAGAAATGATCTTGTTAATTCTCTTCTTTGGTTTATTTTATTTTATTATTTTTGTCTCCCGGTGAACTTTTTATTTGTCTTCCTCGAGGACAAGTAAGAGGTAAACTTGGGGGATTTTGATATGCATGTATTTTACACATTTATTTTCATACATTCATATCATGTTTCACCCTCCAAATCCCAATTTTATACGCTTTGCGATAAATATTTGGAACTATTTCACTTTCGGAGCGTTTATGTTGATTTTGGGTAATTTGGAGCGAATTGAAGCAATACGCTGCAATCTAGAGATGAAGTCATGATTGATGATGCAAGAATAGCAAGAATACCTTTGAATATGCGTTCGAAGCACCAAAAGACAAGGAAGAAAGATCTATGAAAGTTGGAGCAAAGAAGAACAAGAAGAAACAAAGCTAGAACGCATGAAATGTCAAAGATTTACGCACTATCTCCACCTTATTTTGATTTTTGCTATCATTCCAGAGGCCATCTCAACCTGGAGATATTTTTTAGTCATAGTATACTTCATCAAAGTTCCAATGCCGCCAAGAACGTGCCAAATGGAGGTTGAATGAATTTTCTAGAATTTCTGCAAGATTGGGTAGTAGTGCTGGAATTTACGTATCAGTGTCACTCGACCGAGTTAGATCCCACTCGGTCGAGTAAGATCCCACTCGGCCGAGTGACCAGAAAAAACAGAATGCTGATTTTTGCAGTTTCTGCAGTAGATCCCACTCGACCGAGTGACATTTTCACTCGGCCGAGTGCGCTGGCGGCCAGCAATCTGAAAATCTGTTACAACTAGGGTTTTTGGTATTTTTGGTCCGCTTTTTCTTAGGGATTTGGGGCAAATATAAATACAACTTAGTCACCGTCATTGAGGGGGGAGTTCCTATTATTTTTTTGGAGATTTTTTAAGAGTTTAGGCCATGCCCTAGGCCCCTTCTTGGATCTAAAAGCTTGTATTTGGATTGGAATTCTTCACGAAAGCTAAGTATCTTTGTTATTGTTATTTGAATCTTTGATTTGATATATTTTTACATGCAAGCAATGTCTTTTATTGATTTCTATATCATTATTGATATGCTTGGTTGATCTTTGTTCTAGGGAAAGGGATAAACCCTATGGATCTAATGTTTGACTTGTGAGATCTATGAATTACTATGACATTAGGCTTGTTAGAAAGGTTAGATCTTGATTGTTTTACTACGGGTAGATAGGGATTTATCTTGGATCTTGAGAGCTCGACGGAGGATCTTGATCTAATGAAAGCCCTAGATATTCGATTTAGGTTTACAATCGACATTCTCTAGAATTGGTGCGCGATAGTGACCAAAGCTAGCATTTTTATTGTTCTCATATACGCATATTCGTTGCACGATAGCAAACGAGTACGAACTATCACAATCTAGATCTGAACTCAAGTTGTGTGACAGCGAGCTTGAGTTGGGATTGGACATAATTGTCGATTTTAATGCTAGTGGTCTAGGTTAGGCTTGCGTGACAGCGAGACTCTAATTTAGATTGCTATAGACATACAAAAGCACGACAGCGTGCGTCGGTTCTCCATAGAGTTGCGACAAGTTGACGTACGTTTATATTTCATATATTCACGCACGTCTTTTTCATGATTTTCCGTTGTTTTCCGGTGTTTCGTATCTATTCTTTTGTGATTTTTAGTATCTTTTCACTTTATTTGTATTTTTGTGTCGTTGCAGGAGATTGCCAGCGCTGGAGACATATAAAACAGATATCATGAGTCCCCGGAGCAACGGGAGGTGCCATGCGCGATCCTAAGGGCCAAACGTCGAAGAATATCATATTTTCAGCCCTCAACCGATTAGGTGGACAGACCCACCCGATCGGTTCGTGCACGCGTATCTGACCCAGACAGAAGCAGCATTGAAGAAGAGCCCACCCGATCGGTTCATCGATCGGGTGGTGGCGACAGTGCTCTCTGTCTTTTGGAGCTAAATTCCAACCGATCGGGTGAAAACTCACCCGATCGGTTCATCTTGTCACGCCCCGCTTCCCAAAAGTACCGAGGCGAAGCGTGACTAAGGCCAGCTTAGGCCGGGGCTGAGATCCCAGACCCAATAAGCGTCTGTGGTATTCCAAAACGAAGGAACAGGTCCCTGCATGTTAGTACGGAACAACAAAAGTACTGAAAAGAGATATCATTTCATTTTATTCCAAATATAACATCCAAAGTACGGAAAGTCTAAAACGCCCGAAGGGCTACAACAGCAGAAAAGGAACCTACCGGTGCAAGCACCCAACCTAGTCAAGGAAACAAAAGGTGCTACACACCCAAACTAAACTGGGAAAGAAACTCTGGATCAGTAACGAGAGGCCTCTAACTCTGGTCCTCCTCTGGGTCATACTCCGGATCAACGTCCTCCGGCTCTCCGTCTGCTGGCAAGTCTGCCTCGTCGACGTACTCCGGCTCAACACCTGACGTACAGCACCAAGGAAGGAAACTGTACGTCAGGTAAAGTCTACAAAAAGTGGTCAGACTCTACTGCAAGTGTATCAACTTTTAGACAATGATTTACTGGTTGATTAGCATGCTGGGGTTATAACTGAGTAACAAAAAGAAGTAACGCAGCATGAAAATAAAGCGTAGCAAGTAGTAGTCGTAGCGTGTGCTACCAACTACGGGGCTAACCTACAGGTGTCAAGACAAGTCGGGAAATGACGGGACAAGACACGACAAGACAAGTGAGACACGAAAGGGTTCACGCCTTACGGTTCGAGGGGGATCAGACCCTTTTACCATGCGCACGCTCAACCCAACCCCAAACCCCAAGGATGACAACACAAGACAATCACGACAAGGGATCACTCGCTCTAGCTTGGCGAGTGCCCTATTGCCCTCTGGGCTGTGTATCACGACAAGGGATCACCCACTCTAGCTTGGTGAGTGTCCTATTAGGGCTGTTGACGAACAGAACGTTCGACGAACTACTCGTGAACAAGCTCGGTACATGTTCGTTTACGTTTGTTTAGGAAGCTTAATGAACAAGCTTGAACAGATTTTTAGAGCTCGGTTAGTAAACGAACAGAGCTTGAACATAACTGTGTTCGTTCATTTATGTTCATGAACAAGCTCGTTAAGTGTTCGTGAACAAGCTCGTTAAGTGATGTTCATGAACAAGCTCGTTAAGTGATGTTCATGAACAAGCTCGTTAAGTGTGAATGAACATGTACCAAAAATAGTAAATTTAGACATACTATATTTTTTAATATGCTTGGAAAAGATGCTTGTAATGGGATCTATGGAGCTATTATGTTGGATTTATTTGTTTTTGGCCTGCAAATATTTAATTCTTTTAGTTAATTGATTTAGTCATTGGCAATTATGTTTAAATATTATTATTCCTAATAAAAAAATTGACGTTCGTTTGTTTGATTGAAAATCTGTTCATAACAAAATTGATTGTGTGTTCACGAACATGTTCCTGAACATGTTCACGAACAAGCTCGATAAGTCTTGTTAACGAACAGAACGTTCGATTAACTATTCGTAAACAAGCTCGGTAAATGTTCGTTTACGTTCGTTTACATTCGTTCGGTAAGCTTAATGAACAAGCTTGAACATGTTTTAAGAGCTCGGTTAGTAAACGAACAGAGCTTGAACATGGATTTTGTTCATGAACAAAACCAAGCTCACTGTTCAAGCTCGTTCAAGCTCGTTCGTCAACAGCCCTATGTCCTATTGCCCTCTGGGCTGTGTATCATGACAAGGGATCACCCACTCTAGCTTGGTGAATGCCTTATTACCCTTTGGGCTGTGTATCAGTACAAGGGATCACTCTCTCTAGCTTGGAGAGTGCCCTATTGCCCGCAGGCTGTGCAAGACGGGACGGGACGTGACAAGACGGGAAGGGTTATTCTAGGGTGTCAACACACACGAACACACATGATAGCCATATGATGTCAAAAGTTGTTGTTGTCAGGCTCAGACTTCGTCGTCAAGTCTGAGTCGTCAGGGGTCGTCCCGGACGCTATCATTTCACGTCCGGTTCTATTTGTTCACAGTTATCAGTTCTAACCAACTAAGGCCTAAGCACGGCCAAAAGTGCAAGTGGGATACACTTGCCTGCGATGGCGAGTGTGTCGTCCTCTCGAAGCGTCTCGTCCAAGCGTCTCGTCCGCGGAAGTCCGTCTGAAATAGCGCCACGGTGACGGTGTCAGGTCTCATTTCATCAAATCCTATTAGGGTTCGTTTCTAGGTTATCGGGGCTATCATATTCGTCAAAAGGCACATTTTGATATTTCAGCCTAATCGACGATCTAATCCTATGTGCACAGTCAACAAAGTCCGTTCGTCGATTCTAGATTTGTACAACGTTTTACTGGTGCTGGAAAGAAATTTTAGTTCAAATTGTCGATTTTTAGTTTAGGGTTCAATCAGCTATTGTGGGGGTTTCTACGAGTTCGGGAGGACCAACCTTTACCGGAGTTCGTCGTAGGATGGAAGTCGTGTCTGAACGAAGAACTCCTCAGCGTCAAATCTGGTCCACGCACGAATCCCCAAAAGCTGAAACTTGCGACGAAGGCCTACGACATGTCGTAACGTCGTAGACGGCAAATCCACGAAGTAGAACACCCAAGTGGGGCCCACAGCAGTGCTAGGGGTCAATGGGGGACCCACAACACTTCTAGAGAACTTGGGGGACCCACAACAGGAGTTGGTGCGGGAGAAACGACGTTGCGACGAATGGCCGTCGGTCGGACACTAGCCGCTGCGGGGGTTTGGCTCGGTCAAACACTGCGGGTGGCCTGTGCAGCACAGCGGGGTGCGATGCGGGGTCTGCAGCATCGGTCGCAGCGGTCGGATGCGGGGGATCTCGTCGGTCGGGCGCTTGGGCGAGGCTTGCAACGGAGCAGAGTGCGGAGCGCTTGCGAGTTCAGAGCGAGGCGTCGGTCAAACCGGGCGATGCTCTCGGTCAGATGCGAAGCAGGGCGAGTTGCAACGTTGCAACTTGCAACGGAGCGGAGCGGGCGCGGGTGCGGGCGTCGGTCGTGCACGGAAAATGCGGGGGCGGCTGTCGGTCGTGCACGGGGCGACTGCGGGGCTTGCAGTGGATGCGCTACAAGCGGGGCGATGCGGGAGCGGGCTCTGGTCAGACCGAGGAAAATCAAAGGATTTCCTCGGTCAGACACTGGCGGCGGCTGAACGGAGTTGCGACAAACGTCGCAAGCGAGGATTTAGGATTTTGTGACGGCTAGGGTTTGTGTGGCTGCGAAAATGACTTAGCCTAGGGTTTATTTAAATAGAGTAGAGGCTGGGGCTAGGTCTAGGGTTTTAGAAATAATTTAAAATATTTAAAATAATAAAAATAGCTAAAACAACTCTCCCTCACCCTCTCTCATGCATGGGGTGCGGCCAAAAAATGTGAGACTTGGTCAAAAAATTATTTAGAGCATTATTATAATCTAGGAATTTTATTATAATTAAAATACTTATAAAAGTATGTTTTAAAACTATTTAAAACTTAGCCAAAATGGAAAATAGGTCAAATTAAGTCTAAAAATTGTAAAATAAATATAGGGGTGATCAGGGCGACGAAAGAAAGAATACGAAGAAGACGGATCTAAATTTCGACGTCGAGAGACGAAAATAAAAATAGAAACGTCCCACGTCAAAACAGAAAATCGTGACGTCCCATCAAATAAGATAGAATCGTGGAAGAACGACTCGAGAAATGTCGTTCTAAAATAGTTCCACAATCTAATACCCTAAGAGACGATCACAACGACATATCACACAATAATGTTCAAAATCAAATAGAGTCTAAAATAAACACGTGCACTATCAAGAGCACGTGCACAAAGAAAGTACGATCGGAAACCAACCGTTACACATCTGTAGCCAAAGTTTCCCAGCTCATGCCCCGATGACTCACCTGATCGGTTCAGCGATTGGGTGAAGTATCTGAAGAACCGATGGCCAAGTCAACCGTCGACTCACCCGATCGGTTGATGCTTCAACCGATCGGGTGGTCGTGTATTCTATATATAGACCTAGGTTTTTTCCCAGAACGGGATCCCCTTTTCTAAACCTGTCTTTTTGGAATTTTTGGCGGCTGCGAATTTATTTTGTTTTGTAAGTTCTCTGATTGTCTTGATACTTTTATATTGCGTTCTTAATACTATTTGCTTCATATTTCTATTGCTCGATCTTGATTTCAATGGTTAAAATTTGTTGTGTTGCTCTTTTTGCAATGAATCGTGAGTAGTTTCATAATCTAGGACATTGGCGGAAGCCCCTTCGTGGGTTCTCCCTAGAACGACCATAGGATTAGGGTTTCGATAGGATATAAGAATTTAGAAGTTACGCGTGGCATTTCATTGTCATTGGCGGGAGAAAGACCGCCTCTGACCATCAGGCCAAGGGAAAATAAAACTGACGTTTGATCCCCTAGCCACAGCTCACACCCCTAGTGTAGACATTGAATCCTAGCGAGTGGAAACGGCAGGATGAAATATCGGGAGCAATCGTTGCGAGCTTAGTGCTCCCAGATCCGGTCGGTGTTAATGGTCATGGGAATGCCCACCGTCCGAACCTAGGTAGACCTAACATATCATCCTGGGCATCGACCGGAATATCGGGCCCATGGTACGCTAGGTATCACTTTTAAAGGCAACGGCTAACGTCTAAACCCTAGAATCCGATCGAATTCCTATCCGTCGGTCGTAATAGAGAGGACACATGATAGGGTGGAAACCAAGGTCCTAGGTTCCTCTTTTATATCTTACATCTTATTAGCATCATTTCGTGACACCACACCTAGCGATAGGGCTAGCTTATCCACCGGGTGATCCGGATCCTGTCTGATAACAAGTACACCACACGCCTCCCTGTGTTCGACCCCCAAGCCACACTACAACACAGTGTGCTTGCGGTTACAAATATTTAAATCTGGTATCCCCGTTCCGACTACATATTGCTAAATCTAGGGGACGTCAAGCTTTATGGCGCCGTTGTCGGGGAGGCAACGTGCTTGTTTCTTTTAGGACCATGTGAACCCCCGAGAGTAGTTCACATCCTTGCCACGCGATAATTTTCGTATTCTTTTTTTTATTTTAGTTTTACTATTTGTTTTTATCTTGCTTTATACCATATGTGCTTCAAGGGTGTTTCTTGATTTTTCTTGCACAGGAACTCAAGAAGTCTTGACGACTTAGTTCCTCTAGATCCAGAGATAAACGCCACCGTGAGGCGTTTGAATGCCAAGAGAAGAAGAAGGGAAGAGATTACCGCCAACATGGGAGAAAATACCCCTCCCCAGAAGTCTTTGCTTGAGTACTCGATGTCGTCCATCGGGTCCACATCCAGCATCCAGCCTCAGGCCACTACGACCGGAAATTTCGAGCTGAAGCCGTCGTTGGTGACTTGGATCCAATAGGACCAGTTTTCAGGAGCTCCTATGGAGAGCCCAATCGAGCACATGGACTCATTTCTGGAGAAGTGCGACACTTTCAGGATCAATGGCGTGTCAACTGAAGCCATCCGGATGAGATTGTTCCCCTTCTCTCTGTGGGACAAAGCAAAACAGTAGCTGAGGGGGAAGGACTCCAATACTTTTACAACTTGGGAGAAGCTATCTAATGCGTTCCTGAACAAGTTCTTTCCCCCGGGGAAGACAATGAAGTTGAGGAGCGAGATCTCCTCCTTCTCCCAAGCCAGCCACGAACCCTTGCATGAGGCATGGATGAGGTATAAAGATATGCAAAGGAAAAACCCTCACCATGAGCTCCCCAAATGGCAAATCATCAACTTATTCTACAATGGGCTGAGGGACGACCTAAAGTCCTCGATGGATGCCGCGGCAGTAGGGTCCTTCATGGCAAGGAATGAAGTAGATGCTGGAAACATTCTGGAGAATATGACATCAAACAATGAAAGGTGGAGCGATGAACGTGCCACGTCAAGATCTGGAGGAATGCACCGAGTATAGGAGGTTGACAAACTGTCTAGCAAATTTGATTTGCTATCTACCCAGATCTCGGCATTCATGGTGGGGCCGGTGGTGCCAACACTCAGCAAGTGGCAGCAGTAGAAGCTGAAGTCTTGGGAGACTTTGACGGTGGAGATATCTCGGCACCGGTGGATCAAGCGAGTGCTCTTTTCTTTAACACCACGGGTAATGCACCTTGTCCGCCGAGGACAAGCTCGAATCCGACGTATTTTCCTAACAACCGGAACCACCCGAACCTCAGCTACAGGGCACCATACCAGCAGCCCCAACAACTTCAGTAGCAGTTGTATCAGCCCCCTCGGCAGCACAACAGTTATACCAGCATCAACAACAACCTCAGTAGCAGATGTATCAGCAGTACCCCCCAGAAATCAGTAGCCCCTGCCACAACAACAACAATATAACCAACAACGGGTAGTCTCTCCGGTCGAGAATCTCTTGACCCAATATATATCAAACCAGGAGAAGATTAACCTACAACTGTAGATTTGGCAGAAGACTTTGGCCAATCAAGTGACCCAACTGGGATTGCAAGTGGCCAACCTTCAGAAGACACAAGGGCAATTGCCGGGGCAGCTAGAAGTGAACCCCAGGGGGCCCAATCAAACATTAGCCTTGGCGCATGATCAAGCAAATGTGTCTGCGATAGTTTTGATGAGTGGTACGCAGATTCCGGTGCAAGAGGCCATGAAAAAACCCGAAGCACCATTGGTCGATGAGGGACCAATTCTGAAGGCAAATAACGACGGAGCTTCGGTGTCGAACCCCATAACTCCGGAGGGAGTTTCTGAAGAGAAGAAGAGAAACGAGGAGAACAACTCGATGGTCTTCAAGCCTGCTGTGCCATTCCCACAAAGGCTTGCCAAGGCAAGAATCGATGAGAAATACAGCAAGTTCTTCGACATGGAAAGATTTGAGTCTTCAAATCCCAATTTTGGAGGCCATAGAGACAATCCCCTCGTATGCCAAGTTTCTGAAGGACTTAATTACAAAGGGGTCGAGAAAGGAGAAAGTTGTCCTCACGGCGGAGTGCAGTGCCCTTATCCAATGGGCAAATCCCCCAAAACTGAAGGACCCCTGGAGTTTTTCTATCCCACGATCAATTGGGAAGGTGTCGATCAACCGAGCACTCGTCGACTTGGGTGCGAGCGTGAGTCTGATGCCTTTGTCATTATACAAGAGGATAAATATGGGCGACCTTGAACCCACCGGAATGACTCTGCAACTGGCAGACAGATCGATGAAGTACCCGGTGGGAGTGGTTGATGACTTGCCCGTCAACGTCAGCGATGTGCATGTGCCGGTCGATTTCGTAGTTATGGAAATGCCTGAGGACAACCACACCCCGATTATCCTCGGGAGGCCCTTCATGGCAACATCAGGCGTACTCATTGACATGAACAAGGGGAAGCTGTCCCTAAATGTCGGGGACCAGAAAGTAGAGTTTGATTTGGGACTGTCAATGAAGCATCCATCGGAGGAAAAAAGATGCAATCTACTGGAGGTAGAGGAAGAAAGAATCGTTAAGGCTAGATCTCGGGAAGTTCTTTCAAGGAACCCCCGATAGCTTGGAGGGCCTTGGGGATCACATTGGATTGGGAGAAGTAGAAGTAGCTGGAGAAAAATGTGTCTCCCAGACGACTCCCCCCGGATTTGGGAAAGTTGCTCGGGCAAAGAACAAGGGAAAAGAGCCTCTGGAGCTCACAGCTGATGAAGTCCGGATCCTTAGAAGAGTGGCTTTTGATGCCAATATGAGGGAAAATCCCCAGACATCATCAGCGGGAGAATCGTTGAGACAATTCACCTTTCACCTCTGTCAACACCAAGGGCCACTGCTCCAAAAGTTGAAAGAATGCCGATCATTAGGCATCACCCGCACCAACCCCCCTGAAGATCATATACCGGGAGTCGAGCAAACGACTTTAAACAACAGCGCTTCATGGGAGGCAACCCATGTTCTGAACTTTTGTCGTTATTTATAGGAATAGTTTGCTAGTTCTAGTGAATAAATTCTGCTATGGGGATTTTCGTTGGGAGACTTAGATGATTTTTGTATTTATGCAGGAAATTACCCCCACCCGATCGATTCATGCACCAACCGATCCGGTGGCCAGTATCAGAAGATGGCCAATATCAGAACATAAGTCAACCGATCGGGTGGCACATGCGGATGATCGGGTGGAAGATCGGGCGATGACAATATAGCTCTCGGGAATTTTGGGGTAAAACCAACTGATCGGTTGAGTTGAAGCTGTGATCGGGTGGCAGACCGGGTGGAGAGTACAGAGCTCTCGGGAAATTTGTGAAGCGGTCAACCGATCGGGTGAAAACTCACCCGATCGGTTCACCTGTAGCTGCTGTCCAACAGGAAATTTTCGAAATCAACTAACTCGATCGGGTGAAATCTCACCCGATCGGTTCGCCTAACCCTATAAATACCCCCCCTTCACCCGATTTCATTTCGCCCGATCTCTCTTTCTACTCCGAGCGGTTCATCTTCCCCCTCTCTCAAACGATCTCCTCTCTCGCTTCCACCACTCCTAAATTCACTCCCACATTTCCTCCATTTCTCTCCCACTATCAATCCCCTCCCATCTACCACACTTCTGCCCAAACCCTAACACTAGCCCCGTGATTTTCGAAAATTCTCCTCTTGTTGGATTGAAGTGCGGCAGCTTCACATACTCCTCCATTGCACGGCGTAGGACCTTTTGTGAGCAAGGAATCACATCGATACTGGGTATACTCGCTCCTGAGCTTTATTTTTACTTCGCCCAAGTTTTAGCATTTTGCTCCATTGTCGTTGAATGTGTGCATTCATATAATCTTGCATTCACATTGCATCACCACACAATCATGGCTAAAGACAAAGACAATGGTAAGAGCATCATGCAGGAAGAGGAGCCTTCTTGCAAGAGACACAAATCCACACGTTCACCGCATGCACGTGCTCCTCCTACCCGACCACCGTCACAACCCATCATTCCTGTGGCGGACCCACTGATGGGACCGCAGGGAATCCGTTTCATGAGTCTAGAACATAAAGATTTTTATACTCGACTCGACCAACGATCCCACTTAGCTACTAAGTTTGCCCATAGTCAAACCCTTATCGTTCTCCGGGGTCGAGTCCTTATTTGCAAACTTAGGGTGGCTAGGTTTCTTAAGCTCCCATGCACCATCGTATCCCGCCCTCACACTCAAATTCCTCTCGACTCTCAAAACTGAGGCGGGGTCGATAATTGATTTCCGCCTTCAAAACCGAAGCTTCCGCACCCACGTGAACACCATAAACAACATTTTCGGTTTCCCTATTCTCGAGGACCCTATCCCCCCATGAAATGCATCGCGACTTCGATGTCGATCTTTTTTGGAGACTTCTCACTCTTCACGACTAATATCCTCGAGGCAAGGCCAAGGCCTCTTCCATCATCCACCCTGTATTCCGTCTCGCCTATTGCATCATATTAGCCATCCCTGATTTATTCATTTTGTGGGCGATGACCTTCCCATTTATTCTCGGTGTTGACGGGAGCAATTTCGAGGCCCCGCGCGTTCACATTAACGCCGGTGCGTGGCTTATCCAAAAACTCATTGATATCAGCCGCGCAAGCAAGGGTAAGTATTGCTGCGGCGGCCTCATTACCCTCATTGCCTTACACCCCCCGTTCAACATCGTTATCCCCCGTGAATTGTCGCGTGCCCCAGGATCTACATGTCTAGATCTTGATGTCCTGAGGCACGCCCACATGATCCGATCGCGAGGTGACGGTCGATGTGCTTTTTACTATGGCCACCCCCTTCTCCATATACCACTTTGCCTAATCCTGGCCGCATGGCTATTCATCTTGAGGCAGACTGGTCGTTTCCTCATGATCCAGAGTTTGTAGGGAGGTTACATCTTCAGTTTCCATTCCCTGACGCACCTCGACCACCGTCTCCTACTGCCTACTTAGGCGAGCAGGATATCCCTGCATTCAGAGGAGACCCCGGGGCTGGACCTAGTGTCACGACCCCGGCTTCTGCCGCTGTTTCTTCTGAGGCACTCACTACGACCCTCTTAGGCCTTGCCTCCGGTGCCGACACGACCACTTCCGCCGGCACCACTTCTGTTGTTCGACATGTCACCTCCGCTCGCCTCGCTCTTAAGGCTGAGCTGGTAGCTCTGCGCGCTGGCGCATCCTCTTCTACCTCCTCGGACCCATCCACTTCTTTCTTGTCACATCCACGTTCCCTCGCACTCGATCGAAACGTGGCCACCATTCTCCGCATTCTTACACACATTCACGGTCCTCCTCCACCTACTCCACCCCCATCACCCCCTCCATTCCCCTAGGCGATCATCCCCTCCTCCTTCCGCTTCTTCTCTACCCACGACCAATACCGTCGATCCTACACCCCCACCACCTCTCACATCTATCACCACCGCATACTCGCACCACAAGAAATTAGTTGTGCACTCGAAATCATTACCCACCCCCACCTCATCGATCGTCGCTTCTTTACCATCCCCTGTCACCACCGACACAACACCCATCATTCACACCACCACATCTCCCATCCATCCTCCATCTCCTCCTCATTTCCCACTTCTCTGCACACCTGTCACCTCTCCCGTCCACACCCCTTAGGTCTCTTCCGAGGTGATCCGGATCCTGTCTGATAACAAGTACACCACACGCCTCCCCGTGTTTGACCCCCAAGCCACACTACAACACCTTGCGTTTGCGGTTACAAATATTTAAATCTGGTATCCCCGGACGTCACAAGTTCACCTTAAAACCAAGTTTAATTACATGGTAATTCATAACTCACATTGATTACTTGAAAATCTATAGTGGGGATTCCTGAGCCCTAGACATTTTTATTTGATTGAATACACAACCGGCTTCTTTATCATCGACACTGACATCCATCACCGTTTCCATTACATCATACCATAACTATCTCCATCAATAAACCTTAGTAGTCGAGCCAACCTAAGATAGATTGGAGTCAACACCACCTCCTTGTGGATACGATACCCGCTCGCCACTAGATCGTGCGCTTGCGGTAAAACTACATTGTTTTGGGAGTACATCCCGACGCGATCAGTTCAATTAAGGTCGGACTGATATCTCTATTTAGTTGGATTTGGTTTTTATGTAATGTTGATGTATAATAATGTTAGTTGATGTTTAACACTGTTAGTGGATATTTGTTGTATCTGCAGGTGGATGGTGGGATTTTTAGTTCTATGTGTTTAAAGTTGGGTTGTGTTATTTGATGGCATTGAGTTAGAGTATGGCATTCTGAGGCTTGCATTTTGTTGTATCTTACAATGGTGTATTTACCATTATTGTATCATATTCTGTAGCATCAGTGGTCAATTGTGATTGTTTAGTTGCTTTTTTAAAATTGGAAAATGTATTTTTGATGGAATTGAGTTGGATTTGGTAACTCCGATGCTTGCATTGTCTTTAGCGTGACTTGGGATTTTTTCCAGTAGTGTTTCATGTGGGTTGATGTTTCTGTATTTTCCTGTATGGTATCATTTTTTGTATCATCAGTGGGAATTTGGGTTTTTTTGTTGTTGTTTTGAATGTTGGATTAATTTTTTAGGGAATTGAGTTGGAGTTGGGCAATCGGATGCTTGCATAGTTTGTATCTTGCCTTGGGTTTTATTCACGTATGGTTTCATATTCTGGATCAGCCTTGGGAGTTTGAGATTTTTGGTTTTTATAGCATTTACACAAGAAATTCAAGGGGGGTCATTGTTGAGTCATTGGGTCGGCACTCAAGGATACTCGCTCGATGAATGGCCAAGGCCCATCAGGCCCACCAGAGAGGTCTGATATCAACCTAGTCAAAGTCCATATGGCCAGCTGACCGTTTGGTCCATCTCGTGCGAACGTGGGATTAAGGACGGGCTCGGAAATCTCGGGGACGTGGGTACATTACTCCCATTCATGGTGGAAGATCGCGGCCCAATTATATGGGGCTGTTATCTCCTCAACGTCTCTAAGAGGGCCCCGAACCTCTATAAATAGGGGTCGGTGCTCCATCTTCAAGATATGAGATATGATACATAGAACTCTATCTTCTTGCTTTTACCCTTCCTATACTCGAGCTTGCGTCGTTAGCCTAGAGACGAACCTCCGTGGGTCGATCTCAGCTACACCGAGCTCCCTCCTTAAGTTTCCTACTAACTTAAGCATCGGAGGGGATGTGGGTCGAGACCCAGATCCGACCCCCCTAACGACTCCATGTGGTGCAGACTGACGATCGCGGTTCAACATCAAAGGTCGAAGCTTGGTCCTTCAATCTCGAACAATCGACGCAACGGTCGCTCGTGGGTCGATCGAAGGTCGTGTCACCTTCAACTACAATCATCCGACCATGTTTCTTCCAACAAAGGGTACCACCTCGACCGCTGACAAGGCTCTAGCTCGGTGCATTGAGTCTTTGTCAGCATGACAACTGTACCTTTTAGTGCACGGATACGAACCCGATTTGGGTATCTACAAACTCGACCTGTTTATCACTCGCGACCCATTACCCCCACACTCTACGCGGGCTACGACTGAGTCAGGCGAACGGATCAGACGACAGTTGGCCTGGTGCCGACATTCAAGGAGGAGTTAATGGTACCAAGCAAATGGGAAGCTGTTAGCTTGAATCCTGGAGAAGATCGTGCCCTAATCAATGAGGGGCGGTTACGCCTCATCAAGGAAGAGCCGCCTATAAATAGGTCGACGGACAAAGGTAAGGGGGTTCCATCTTCAAGGTACGAGGGCTAATACATAGAACTCTATCTTCTTGCTTTTACCTTTCCTATACTCGAGCTTGCGTCGTTAGTCTGGAGACGAACCTCTGTGGGTCGATCTCAGCTACACCAAGCTCCCTCACTTCCTTAAGTTCTCTACTAACTTAAGTATCGGAGGGGATTTGGGTCGGAACCGAGATCCGACACCCCTAACAACTCCTTGTGGTGCAGATTGACGATCGCCATCCAGTATCGAAGGCCTGCGCTTGACTCTCCAACCTTGAACGATCGACGCAGTGGTCGCTCGTGGGTTGATTGAAGGTTGTACCACCCTCAACTACAATCATCCGACCCTGGTTCTTCCAACCAAGGGTCCCACCTCAACCGCTGACTAGGCTCCCACTCAGTGCTCTGAGTCTCCGTCAGCTTGACAACTTTACTGGTCAATTTTGGCTTTAGCAGTTTGGCACCGTCTATGGGAAACCACGAGTCGACATCCCCTCGACGAACCACTCGAGTATGCCGACTCACCCAACCACACCATCCAAGGTTGCTGCAGGATCCCCGAGTGTCGGGATCACCAACATGATGACGGGAGATCCCCCGCACCCGGAGCTATCAACCTCTCTCTAAAGTTCCTACTCTGGGAGATTGATGACAGTTTGCGTGGGGCAAAAGCGCCCCAGATACTCAACACCTCCTGTCTCCTTCTCGGACGAAGATCTGGAAGGGGTGGAGCTACCGCACGATGATGCCGTGGTTATCACGGCCACGATCAGAGAGATAGCCATGAAAAAGTCACTCGTTGACACCAAAGTTTGTGCGACATACTCTTCTTCACTACGCTGGAGAGGATGAAAATATCGTCCAAAGAGTTGACGCATTGCACGGGACCCTTGGTGGGGTTCACCGGGCATTCTGCCCCGATAGCAGGCATCACACCTTACCGGTGATGCTCGGTATGTATCCTCAACAAATCACTCGCCTAACCAACTTTATGGTGGTAAAGATCAACTCGGCGTACAACGGGATCATCAGAAGACCGTTGCTGAACGCCATAGAAGCGGTGGTCTCGACCTTCCACCAGATGATCAAATTCCAGACCCCCGAGTGGGTCGGAAGGGCAAGAGGGAATTAGGAACGTGCACGATTGTAACGGTCTGTTTTCGTTGTACTTTGTTCGTGCACGTGCTTTTGGCCGTGCACGTGTTTATTTTAGACTTTGTTTATTTGTGAACACTTTGTTGTGATATGCCGTTGTGAACGTCTTTGAGAGTAGTAAATTGTGGCACTAATTTGGAACGACATTTCTTGGGTCGTTTTCCCACGATTTGATCTTATTCGAAGAGACGTTGCGATTCTCACTTTTGACGGGAGACATTTCTATTTTTAATTTCGTCGTCCGACGTCGAAATTGAGATCTGTCTTCTTGGTTAGCTTTCTTTCATCGTCACGATCACCCCGATATTTATTTTATAATTTTTGGAGCTCATTTGACCACTTTTACATTTTAGAAAGGTTTAAAATATTTTTAATAGCTACGTTTTAAATTATTTTCGGCCCAACAAAATTTTATTACGTTTTAAATACTTCAAAATATTTTTGAGCCAAATCCCAGCTTATTTGGGCCGCACCCAAGCCTTGTGCGAGTTGGAGAGGGTGAGATTCGAATTTTAAATTATTTTAAACTCCTAATCCCATTAGGATTAGCCCTAGACCAAGTCAACCCCTCTACACTATATAAACAACCCCTAGGAAGACTCATTTTCGCAAGAAATTAACCCTAGCCTCTTCCAAAACCCAAATTCACGCTTGCGACGATTCGTCGCAACTCCGTTCAGCCGTCACCCGCACCGACCGAGCCAAACACCCCAAAATCCCCGCACCGACCGACAGCCGCCCCCGCTCACGCCCGCTCCGCACCCCGCTGCAATCGCCCGCCCCGTTCTCCCGCTCCGACCGAGAGAATCTCTCGGTCTGACCGAGAGATTTCCCCGCTCACGCCCGCATCCCCGCACCGCACCAAGCCCCACTCCAAGCTCCCGCTCCGCCCCATGTCTGACCGAGGCACCCGCCCGCACCGACCAAAGCCCGCTTCATTGCAACGTTGCAGCGCCCTGCTGCAGCGCCCGACCCCGTATTTCCCCCGCACCGATCGAGGCTTTGCCCCGCACCCGCCGAGAGCCCGCACCTCGCAGCTGTGCAGCGCCGTTCCCCCGTGTCTGACCGAGCCTGACCCCCGCATCTGGCTGTGTCCGACCAAGAGCCATTCGTCGCAACCCCACACCCGTCGCACCGCTTGCCACCGTGGGCCCCCAAGTGCTCCAGAGGTATTGTGTGTCCTCTATTGGTCCCTAGGACTACTGTGTGCCCCACCTAGGTGCTTTCTCTTCGACGATTTGCCGCGTACGACGTTGCGATACGTCGTAGCCCGTCGTTGCACGTGCTAGCTTTGGAATCTAGATTCGTTGCTCCAGTTGCTGCTCTGAACTTTCCAGCGAGGAATTTATATTGGAATCAGGACTTGGAGCGCATTCTTTTATTCCAACCCCTGGCGTCGCTACCCGACGCCAGTGTAGCTTTCACGTCGTGTTGAGGTAACGCTTTGCACCCCTAGGACCCCCAACCCATTGCATGTTAATCAAGACTAAAATCAATGTTTTTTAAGCATTTTAAATGTTTTAGAATTCACTAATCAAGATTAATAAAACGGATGTAGGCCGGTGGACTTGTGCACGTAGGATAATTGTGACTTTGGACTCGTTGGATGGTGTTTCTCTGACGTGATACTTGCAGGCAAGTGAAACTTGCCAACTATTGTGAAGGGCCATGTTTTTAGGCCACTTCCTTGTTTTTAGCGTAAAAGAGACTGGTCAGTGAAATGATAACTGGCTAGACGCCTTCTTGATCTAGTTTAACAACGAAACTAGATCCGTCACCCCAATTGATCTAGCTTGACAACGAACTAGATCCAACTCTTTAACTTGTTGATCATGCATACTAAACTGTCATGTTTACTTTCCTTACATGTACGCTATACTACTTGCCATGTCATATCACCCATGCATTGAATGTTGCATTCGTAGCACACGCTACATACTTGTACTTGTACTTCCTTGTCCGGCTAGGTGCACCCCTACGCCATCGTAATAAAACACTTCCTGGCTCATGATCCAGAAGATGGGCACCAGTCCATATACACGTGGAGGGGTAGGGATAAGCGATCACTTGAGCTTAGGAGTTGGCCCGTGCAGCCACTCTAGCCAAAAGGCGTAATCTCTGTGCACGACGTGCTTACTTTACTTGTCTTGTACTAGTGAGTGTTTCTTGTAAAACTTGACATCCATGCCATGCTCATACTTTACTTTACTTTACTTTACTTTATTTGTTGCACTCATACTTTAACTGCCATGTCATTGCATTCATGCTAGAACTGCTAGGTTGCTTTACTTTTACCTACTTTCAGTTTCCTTACAAAAGTCTCTTGTAGACTTGCTGACATGTGCCCCTTGCTCTTTTGGGTGTCACATGTTAGACCCTGAGCCAGAGACCTAGCTGAGGACGTGGTGTTTACTGACGCTGAGCCAGAGTCTACTTTTGACGAGGAGTTGGTGGACACCGGAGACCAGTCTTAGAGACTGTTGAGTTGCTTTTGCTTAGGTTGCTGTTAGTTATCGGTGCTTAGCACCATTACCTTGCTTTTGTACTTTGTACTTTTGTTGGCCATGCTGGGGCCTCTTTTAGACTCTTTTATTTTAGCCTGGTGGCTTTTCTGCGATGTTGAAATTTATTATTATGGATATTCTGAGATATCTCTTTTGTCTCTTTTCCTTATTATTATTTTTGTTTCGTTTCGCGTTGCAAGGACCTGCAGTTTAAAGTTGATTGACGCTTATCGGACTTGCAGCTTTGCAGCTTCAAGTCTGAGCGGACCTTCTCACGCTTCGCCTCCACGTTTTTGGGAAGCGGGGCGTGACAACGATCGTGCTACACCTATCCGCCACCCTGATGAGGATCGAGCAAACTGACCCAGTCGACCCATGAGTCGAGGATCGACGACCTGCTGTGGTCGAAGAAACGGAGAATATCAAGATCTCCGACGAGGAAGGAAAAACCGTCTTAGTCGGGTCACTGCTCCATCACGACCTAAAGGAGCGGTTAATTGCCATCTTGAGAGAGCATGCTGACATCTTCGCCTGGACCCTGAAGGACATGCCCGGCATCGACCCAGAGGTAGCGTCCCACAAATTGGGGGTCGACCCGACATCTAAGCCCATGAAGCAAAAGAAGAGAAACATGGGAGGCAAAAAGATGAAAGCTGCTAACGAAGAGGTAGAATGACTCCTGGAGGCCCACTTCATTCGAAAAGTCGAATACCCAGAATGGCTCTCGAATGTCGTAATGGTCAGGAAGGCAAACATCAAGTGGCGAATGTGCGTCGACTTCACCGACCTTAACAAGGCGTGCCCTAAAGATAGTACCCCCTACCACGAATCGACCATCTGGTCGACAGTGCCTCGGGCTACGAACTTCTCAGCTTTATGGACGCCTTCTCCGGGTATAACCAGATTCAAATGGCACCAGAAGATGAGGAGAAAACTTCCTTCATCACTGATCGATGTATATTCTGTTACACCAAAATGCCATTCGGTATGAAAAATGCAGTGGCCACGTACCAATACATGATGAACGACGGCTTTGAGGCTCAAATAGGGTGAAACCTAGAAGTCTACGTCGACGACATGTTAGTCAAGTCGAAGAAGCCCACGGATCACCTCATAGACCTCAGGGAGATATTTGCACAGATCTAGTGATACAACATTCGACTAAACCCCTCTAAGTGTACATTTGGGGTTCGTTTGAGGAAGATCCTCGATTTCATGCTGACGAGCCGAGGGATCGAGGCCAACCCCGACAAGATTGCTGTCGTCATCACAATGAAAGAGCCCTCAACTCTTAGAGAGCTCCAGAGGCTAAATGGAAGGATGGCGGCTTTATGACGGTTTCTATCCAAATCGGCCGAGAGGTCATTGCCTTTCTTCAGGGTACTGAGAAAGGCGATAGCTTCTGCCACGAGCAGCAAGAGAATTTTCGAATGGGATGCGGACTGCAAAAAATCCTTCTCGGAGTTGAAGGAGTACCTTCGCACCCCACCGCTCCTAACCAAGCCAGACAAGGACGACCAGCTCATCCTCTACCTGGCCGTCACCGAAGAGGCCGTGAGTTCGACACTCATTAAAGAAGACGCTGGGATACAACGGTACATCTACTACGTCAGTCAGGTCCTCCAAGGCGCGGAGGTCAACTACTCGAGGATCGAAAAGATGGCTTTCACGTTGGTCCAATCCGCCAGGAGATTACGACCGTATTTCCAAGCCCACACCATCTTGGTCCTCACTGGTACTCCCTTAGAGCAGACCCTGAAGAGGCTCGATCGATCAGGAAGAATGACAAAATGAGGTGTCGAACTAAGCGAGTTTGACATCCAGTACAAATCGAGGACTGCCATCAAAGGGCAGGCCCTGGCCGACTTTATTGTCGAACTCACCTACGACGATTGCCCCCAGGAAGAGATATGTGCAACTACCACAATGCCTGAGGCTATCCCCTCGCTCTCAACTAGTAGGGCAAAGGACGCAATCGAGGACGAGGGAACCTGGATCGTACAAGTTGACGGTTCATCCACCCCAGTCGGGAGCGGGGCCGGAATAATCGTCCAAACTTTCGGGGGCAACATATTTGAATACGCCCTCTGCTTCGATTTTCAAACCACCAACAATGGTGCGGAATATGAGGCGACCATCAACGAACTCCGACTGTCTCGAGCCCTGGGGGTAAGAGTAGTCCAACTGTTCAGCGACTCCAGCCTCGTCGTCCATCAACTGAATGGGACCTTCGAGGCCCGCGACGCCTCAATGCAGAGTTACATGCAAGTCGCTAAAGCTGAGCTCGCCACCTTCACATGCGTAGAAATTCATCACGTGCCAAGGTCGAAGATCATCGAGCTGATGCCTTGTCAAAACTTGCATCGTCCTCCCCAACGGGGCTCGGTCGAACCGTGTACGTGCAACGTCAACTCCATCCTATCGGGCTACCACAAGAGCTTCTAAGCCTCGATTAGGGGGCCACATGGACGGACCTGATAATTGGCTACTTAAGCACGGGGGAGAAACCGACCGACCCAGTGGAGGCACGAAAACTTGAGCGGAAGGCCTATCATTTGGTCCTGTTGGATGGTTCGTTGTACAAAAGACGATGGACCAGGTATGACATCTTCCCCTATCTTAAATGCTTAGCTCCACAGGAAGCACACTACGTGATCCAAGAGATCCACGAGGGAGACTGTGGGAACCATTGCGGGGAAATATCCATAGCCTTGAAGGCTGTGAGACAAAGGTACTTTTGGCCAACAATGTTCAAAGATACCGTCGAGTATGTCCGTCGATGCTCGATCTGCCAAAAGTTCTCAAAAATCAGCTCGGCACCACCGACTGATCTGATCCCCATCGTCAGCCCAGTTCCCTTCGCCAAATGGGGGCTGGACCTCCTTGGACCATTCAAACCAGGAGTGGGCAACAGAGATATCTGATAGTGGCGATCGACTATTCACCAAGTGGATCGAAGCAGAGCCTTTATCCCGAATCACCTAGAAGGAGGCTCGAAGCTTCGTCTGGAAGTGTGTCGTCTGTTGTTTCGACATCCCACAATCCATAGTAACGGAAATGGGACACAATTCGACATCGCTGGCTTCAGAGACTTCTGCGCAGAGCTGAAGATCAAGCTACACTTCGCCTCCGTCGCTCATCCCCAGTCAAACGGCTTGGCAGAATCAGCGAACAAGAGCATCCTTGGGCCCCTATGGAAGAGAATCGTCGGGCTCGAGGGAACTTGGCCGGATGAGATTCCTGGCATATTATGGTCATATAGAACGACCCACAAAACCTCGACAAGGGAAATGCCCTTCATGCTGGCCTACGGATGTGAGGCCGTCGTCCCCGTCGAGGTCAATGAGCGACCACTTCGTCTCCAATACTACACCGAAGAAAGAAACTCAGAGGGCCTCAAGCTCAACCTATAATTAGTGGACAAAGTCTGTGAACGGGTGCTGGTGACCCTCATCAAGCAGATGGGGCGCATGGCCCGCTACTTCAATTCAAAAGTCCGCGAGCGCAGCTTCCGTGTGGGAGACTTGGTGCTGCGCAAGGCTGCCTTCACTCCCGAGATCCTCAAGCAGGGAAAGCTTGCTGCGAAGTGGGAGGGGCCCTACACAGTGATTGATGTACTCGGTCCTGCCACCTAATGATAGGGAACTCCCTCATCCTTAGAACGCAGAACATCTACGAAAGTATTATCAATGATTGTACTAAAGGGGTAAATCGACCGTTCATTTCCCGTCATATACATGTCTATGATAAATACAAAGTAGATCATTCTTCGGCATTAGTCGCAACACTCTCGTCAGTCGTAAGATGAAGGGCATCGTCCCTCGCCACCGAACGACTTACGATCGTCAGCAATAAGCCGAGGGGTCTCCCTTGCCACTGAACGATGCCCGATCGTCGTCGGTCGTAAGTCAAAGGGACCGGGTCCCTTGTCACCGAACGACCTTTGACCCCCGATCGTCGTCGACCGTAAGTCGAAGGGACCACATCCCTCACAACCGATCGACCTTCGACCCTCGATCGTCGTCGACCGTAGGTCGAAGGGACCACGTCCCTCGCAACCGATCGAATTTTGACCATCGATCGTCAACCGTAAGCCACGGGGTCACCCTTGCCACTGAACAACTCTCGATCGTCGTTGGTCGTAAGTCGAAGGGACCACGTCCCTCGCAACCGATCGACCTTCGACCCTCGATTGTCAGCCGTAAGCCAAGGGATCACCCTTGCCACTGAACGACTCTCGATCGTCGTCGGCCGTAAGTCAAAGGGACCGAGTCCCTTGCCACCGAACAACCATGTCGAGCAAATTCCTGTCAGATAGTGTCATGAAACTCCAACGACCCAAGTCAGCTAAACTTATGTCGTTGGGGGGGCTACATACATGCGCACATATCTAAACACTGACGAGGATTTCAAAAAAGAGAGAACATTTCAGAAAGAACAAACGCTAAATATTCTTTTCCTATTGCAAAAATTCTTTTTAATTATATATGACTCGCTCGAAAGCGGTCTTACAAAAGTGGTGATTCGCAGAAAATTAGGAAGACGAGGCATCGTCGGGTGTAAAAATGTCATTTATCGCTCTCACCACCCAATCCATCTTGGACGTGGTTCGAGCCTTGTAAGCATCGACCTCTTTCCCCTTCTCGAAAAGCTTGACCTGAAGGTCAGCAACCTCCTTCATCGATGCCTCGACCTCAGCACGAAGTTGAGATCGTTCTCTCCCCCACTGCGCGTCTGCCTACTTCCTGGTGATTGACACGGAGGCGTAGCTGGATTTTTCCTCCGCGGCCACCCAATCCAACGTGGCCTTGGCAGACATGGTCGTCCCTAAGTCATCCTCCAGCTTCCTCACCTGAGCTCGGAGCTCAGAAGCCTGGTGCTCGGCAGTCGCCAGCCGGTGCTGTCCATCGATTAGGTCGAGGGCCCTGCGGCGCAGGCATGCACCGAAAATGGTCACCTGCAGAGAACGACAATCAGCGAAAACAGAAAGGAAGCAAAGAAGGAAAGCCCAATGGCAACAAACCGGAAGGCCACTACGAACAAAGCAGTTGGACATCGTCTCATGGTCGACCCCCTGCAGGAAGTCAAAGTCCCTCAGTAGAGTGATGTTCTCCGCTAGATGAGCCCCGTCTCGATGTCCAGGAGGGCCGACTCGTCCCTCCCCAAGATGACCAGGAGCCGATAGGGCTCCCCATGGGTCTCCATAAGGTGGCCGGCCGAAATGCGGTTCGACAGCAGAAGATGGTCGAACTCTGGGGAGATGGGGCCGAGGAGAGAGACCGGATGGATAATGTCCTCGTATGGCCACCTATTGAGAGGCAGGATGGCAGAAGGTTTAGCCCCGCCTCGAGGATCAGAAGGAGCCGCCTTCAGAGCCCCAGCAGCCTGGCTTGAGGAGCCTCCAGCCTCCACCAGGTACGGAAGGGAGTGATCCGCTTCTGCCTCTTCTGCATCAACCCTTTTCCTTTTCCGATCTTCCTCGTAAGCCCACTCCAGCTCTGAGGTCAGGTTTCTGTATGCTCCGCCTACCATCTCTGATTGCCGGAAGCAAGTGGAAGAAAATGATTTTCTCTAGTTTCCAAGGGACAGGAGCGCAAAAGCCCCTGGCTTCACAACTCCAGTTTCTTATACACGAAGGGACTCTGCCGGCTCAGTACCCAATGACCGATATGCGTCGGATAATTGTCAAAAGCAACGGTTGAGATCATTTGAAGACGAGAAGTTTTGACGGTACAAATCAAATCATCCGCTCCGAATGTTGTGCCCCATTTAATGAAAGTACTCATAATTCGGCCTCGATCAGCACTATCTCTCGAGAATGAATGATGGGGGTCATTGTTAGTGCATGGATACGAACCCGATTTGGGTATCCATAAACCCGACCCGTTTATCATCTGCAACCCGTTACCCCCACACCCTACACGGGCTATGACTCAGTCGGGCGAACGGATGAGATGACCGTTGGAGTGGCTTCGACATTCAAGGAGGAGTTAATGGGGCCGAGTAAATGGGCAGCCGTTAGCTCGAATCCAAGAGAAGATCGTGCCCTAATCAATAAGGGACGGTTACGCCTCATCAAGGAAGAGCCGCCTATAAATAAGTCGACGGACAAAGGTAAGGAGGTTCCATCTTCAAGGTACGAGGGCTAATACATAGAACTCTATCTTCTTGCATTTACCTTTCCTATACTCGAGCTTGTGTCGTTAGTCTGGAGACGAACCTCCGTGGGTCGATCTCAGCTACACCAAGCTCCCTCACTTCCTTAAGTACCCTACTAGAGGGGATTTGGATCGAAACCCAGATCCAACACCCCTAACGACTCACTGTGGTGCAGATTGACGATCGCCATCTAGTATGGAAGGCCGGTGCTTGACTCTCCAACCTTGAACGATCGACACATCAGTCACTCGTGGGTCAATCGAAGGTCGTATCACCCTTAACTACAATCATCCGACCCTGGTTCTTCCAACCAAGGGTCCCACCTCAACCGCTGACTAGGCTCTCGCTCAGTGCTCCGAGTTTCCGTCAGCTTGACAACTGTACCGGTCAATTTTGGCCTTAACAGTTTGGCATAGTCTGTGGAAAATAGTTAACCAGCTTGGCATCACAAAGCTATTCATAAGCTATGGTAGCTGGACCCAGTAACACCGGACCGGTCGAAGGTCCGAAGGAGACGCCCAGGGAAAACAGTGTTTTGTTAGAGGACGCCACGGACCCCACAATGCCCCCACCTCGACCAACGGAGGAGGCAAACGAGCCTGGGGTAACACGAAGAGAGTTCAACCAATTCACTGTGCAGGTTGATAGGAGCTTAGGCGTGTTGGTGGCTTTGGTACGCCAGAACACGGGAAGCCCCTCCCTCGCAAAGGAGCCATCATCGCCTCTGAATCCGTACCTGATACCAACAAGGGGCTCAGCATACATCCAGGGTTTTGGGGACCCAAGGGCAAAGATTAACCTCGACGGCTTGACCCCCCCGACTCACCCATACAATGGAGCGAGGGTCGAAGATCAAGCTTTCGTACTCCAAACAGGAGCCCACCCACTCCAATTACCGGGCGGTGGCCCGCAACATCTTGGATCAGTTAATATACGGAGCTCCCCTTGTTTATAACCCATTAAACCTTGCAGGTGGACTCGGAAGAGGGGAGGAGATCCCGAATCGATCCCCCGGAGCCAACTTTTTGCATACCGGAGTAGGAGGATCCGTGCTGGTCCAATCCGCCATACAGAAAACTCCCCTGAAGGAGAATATCCTCTCTGCTCCTTTTCTCCCCTAATTCAAGCTCTAAGTCCTACCAACGTATGATGGCAGAGGCGATCCATGGTCACACATTCAAAAATATTTGAATGTCATGCTACTCCACGGGGCCGATGAGCCATACCTTTACAGAGCTTTCAACGCCACCCTGGCCAAGAGGGCAGAAAGCTGGTACGAAGGGCTGTCCCGTTGCTGCATCAGCTCATTGGATGAGCTAGCTGACATATCCTACAAGCAATTCGTCGCCGGACGACGACCCAAGAAGAGGTCGTCCCACCTCTTCTCGCTCAAACAGAACGAGAACGAGTCAATCCGAGATTTCGTCTCTAGTTTCAACGCCGAAAGGCTCGATGTAGAAGAGACGCCAGATGTGACCATCATAGCGGCACTCACCCAGGCGGTCAGGAACAAGCACTTGAGGAGGGCACTACACTAGTTTCCACCTAATACCGTCGCAGAGATGCTCAACATCACTGATCGGTTCACTTCCTCCGAGGAAGCAGAGGAGCTGGCCAGGGCCAATGCAAAGAACACCCTCTCCTGCCGTAAAGACACGAGGCGAGAGAAATCTAGCTTGGGAACCTCCCACCGGGAATCCCAGGACAAAAGGCCTAGGGAGAGGAGCCCTCGAAGCAAGCAGTATTTTACCTACGCTAAGCCCGTCGTCCCTAAGACAGAAGTCCTCGCCTACACCCCACGAGAAGAGCTGATACAAGAGGCTGCAAAGAAGCACAAATACGAGAAACGGGACGACCTCAAATTCTGTAAATATCACAATGACTATGGGCACGACACCGACTGTTGGACCCTCAAGAAGGAGATCGACGTCCTAGTCAAATGAGGACACCGCAAAGGCTCAGCCAGTGATCCATCCAGCAAGGAAGGATCCTCAAAGTAGAAGGGTAAGATAACGGGATCACCCGCACTAAGGTGGTTGATTGAAGAACCATCTGACAACCCCTGACGAATAACACGGCGATGAATGGCGACAGCTTCGACATCGATCGAAAAACACCTGTATGCCTTTTCCGTTTTTCTTATTTTTCTCTAATAAAGCATGTTTCCTTTACCAAACAAAGCTTTGCATCTTTAAGTCCTCATAAAGTTTGTAGAGATTACCCAACTAAAATAACTTCTCTCGAAAAAGGACCCGATCCTCAAGAGGGGTTGTGGAAACCGAAATTACGGTAACTCGAACGAGTGTCAGACATAAGTCGAAGGGGACCATCCCTTCACCACTGAACGCCTCTCCTAAAGCGGTCATCAGCCGTAAGTCGAAGGGGCACCCATTCGCCATTGAACGACTCTCCTAAAACGAGCGTTAGCCGTAAGTCGAAGGGGCCACCCATTCGCCATTGAACGACTCTCTTAAAGCGGTCACCAACCGTAAGTCATAGGGGCCACCCCTTCGCCACTGAACGACTCTCCTAAAGCAGTCGTCAGCCGTAAGTTATAGTGGCCACCCCTCCGTCACTGAACGACTCTCCTAAAATGAGTGTTAGCCGTAAGTCGAAGGGGCCACCCCTTCGCCACTGAACGACTCTCCTAAAGCGGTCATCAGTCGTAAGTCGAAGGTGCCACCCCTTCGCCACTGAACGACTCTCCTAAAGCGGTCGTCAGCCGTAAGTCGAAGGGGCCTCCCCTGTGCCACTGAACTGTTGAGTATTGATTCCCTGGATTTGGTTTTGATGATGAACAAACATAAATATCGTGAACTAACTCTTTGTGAGCGCAGTTATGGAGATCGTCGCCAAAATTCTACGTATATCAAAAGCGACGTCTCAAGACTTCTCAAAGCGCGTGATCGTGTGCCTGAAGCTTCGTTGAAGCTCTAGGAGCATTATTGAAGTCAAGAGATTCGGATTGAAGCTTTGAAGACGGTCGTCTAGTTTATTTTATAGTCTTCTAGCTTCTTTTCGTAGAATGTTAAGCTTTGAGTAGGTCTTACATTATAATCTTCATAACGCTCATATCTTAGAGCTAGGATTATCGTAGAAGCCCATAGAAACTTTCCTGAAGCTTCTCGCTTCATTTTGCGGCTTCTAGTACATCTTAGTTGGTTCAAGAAGAAGGACCAACCGACTAGATTGTCATCTAGTCGGTTAAGAATCCTTCTTGAACCGACTAGATCTCCTTGCTCAATTCAGCCTAGGCACTGTTGACCAATTAGTCGGTCCAAGAAGGTTCACCGACCGACTAGTTGTCAAACTAGTCGGTTTGGAATCCTTCTTAGACCGACTAGTTATACTTTCATTTTCACAGCCTAGCTACTGTTGACTAGTTAGTCGGTCCAAGAACAACCATCGACCGACTAGTTGTGAAACTAGTCGGTTGGAATTTGTTCTTAGACCGACTAGTTCTCCTTTGATCAGCCTATTGATTTCAACTGCTTAGTCGGTCAAAGAATACTCACCGACCGACTAGTTGTCAAACTAGTCTGTTGGCAAGTCTTCTTAGACCGACTAGTTCTATATCTCCTGAACTATCTTTCTTGGTTGTCAATCTCTTAGTCGGTCCAAGAAGAATCACCGACCGACTAGTTGCAAAACTAATCGGTCAGTGATCCTTCTTAGACCGATTAAACTGCTTCAAAATAGAGCCGTTGGGGCATTTAATGCCACGAATTTTGTGACCGTTTTCTCTCTTCTCTATTTAAGCTTGAGTGCTTCTAACCAGGGATTCAAGGCTGATATTATTGAGCTTTGAGAATCAAAGAGAGAGCATTTAATTCCTATTTCCAAGCTCCCTCTCTTCACAAGAATCTCTCCCTCACTCTTATTCCTCAAGCTCTGTTCTAAAAATCGGCCTGGGCGGCCGCCTAGGCGGCGCCTAGGCGCTAGGCGGCCAGTAAACGCTCCGAGTATGGCCTGGGCGGTCAATCTGGGCGGTTTTGGGATTAATCGGCCGCCTAAGCGTTCTGGGCGGTGTCTGGGCGCTCTGGGCGGTTCCTGGGCGGTTCCTAGGCGGTTCCTAGGCGGTTCCTGGGCGTTTTTGGTAAATGGCTTAATTGCACAAGAGTATCTTTTAAATTTTATTTTGTTGCACACAAATACTCTAAAGTAGGTAAACTGGATTTGATTTAGTATGTATTAAATATTTGATGTATTTTACACTATATATATATAAACATAAATATATTATATAAAAATAAATAAAATAATTAAAAAAATACAAATCCGCCTAGGCCGATTAATCCCCGATTAATCCCCGATTAATGCTCTGTGCGCTAGGCGCTAGCAATCCGAACGCCTAGCGCCTAGCGTTTTTTACAACCTTGTCCTCAAGAGAGATTCTCATTGATTGTGAGCTACTCAAGCTAGGAGCTTGAATCCAAGTCACCAACTTCTCCCTAGCCACCTATTGCTGGTCATCTTGGTGGAGCTAGGGTTTGGTGTCATCTTCTTCCTCAAAATCCTCCTTGCCCTAAAATCAGTAAGTTTTACTCAAGGCATATGTTTTTGTGGTAAGTGTTTATTGTTTCATTTACTTTGATATTTCAAGTTTATCTCTCGGTTTGTGAGAGAAGTTTGTGATCCCGGTTTGTGGGAGTAACATTTTCATTTGTGTATGATTTGATCTTGTAGAGGTTTTCTACAAGAATTTCATAGTGCAAATTTGAGTTAGAGATTTCTAGCTCAAGTAGCCGGAGGGGATCCGGGTGTTTGGGACGTAGGATCACCGGGAACAAGTCGGGGAGACTTGGGTGGATCCGAACCCGTTATATCGTTTGTTTGCATTGCTTTATTCTTGTTGTTTGTAGTTATTCCGTATTGTTGTTTGTGTTTGCACAATAATTAGGAATTATACTCTTGATTATTTTAAAGTACTATTCATCCCCACTCTAGTACTTGTGCAGTAGCTATCAGTGCATTACATTTGGTATCAGAGCCAAGTTCATAGCTATGTCTACCAACGACAACAAGACCGTTCGTCCACCTTCAGACTATGGCACCTTCAGGAACCGTGAAGGAGCTTCTTCGGTGATGGAAGGACACTCATCAACTAGGCCTCCTTTCTTCAACGGTGCCAATTATGGGTACTGGAAATGCCGGATGGAAACGTTCCTCCGGAGCACTTCACTATGGAGAGCTACGTTGACGGAGTATGTCGAGCCCGCCGAACAAGACTTCGCCAAGTGGACTACCGCGGAGGTCGCCACGGAGGTAAACAATGCCAAGGCAATGAATAACTTGCAATATGCGTTGGAGCCCGAAGACTTCAACAAGATATGCACATGTAAGAGTGCATATCAAATCTGGAACTCACTTCTCATCTTGCATGAAGGAACGAGTAGGGTAAGAGACTCCAAACTCACTGTTGTAAATAAAGAATATGAATTATTTCACATGCAACAGGGTGAGAAGATAAAGGAGTACTATGATCGCTTTGTTGACATTACCAATGAGTTGGAGGCTCTTGACTTACACCCAAAAGGAGAAAGTCTCAAAGATCATTGACGGACTTCCTTCTTGTTGGGAAAAGCGTACCTTCGCCATCGAGGAAGGTAACGATATGAATAAGTATACTGTCGTACAACTAATGGGTACCTTTATGTCCTATGAGGTACGCAAGGACAGTAAACTAAAGAGCAGGACAAGATGAAGTCGTACTTGAAGCAAGACGAGCCAAAGAAAAAGGCGATTGCGTTCAAGGCCGCTCCATCTACATCTACCGACGATGAAGAATCGGAAGACGAGTTGGACATAGAATCTTTGGCCGATTTGGCAAAGAAGTTCAACCGATTCTTCCGAAAAGGTAAGTTCAAGAACAAATCTAAATTTAGTTCTACTAATGCATCTACTCCTTTGTGTTATAAATGCAATAAGCCAGGACACATCAAGGCGGATTGTCCTCTCAACAAACACAAAGAGAAGTGGAAGGCACCCAAGTTCGACAAGTCACGAAAGTACAAGAAAGGGTACAAGAAAGGGCTTGTCGGCTCATTTACCGACTCCGAAGAGGACTCCTCAAGTGGAGAGTCGGATGATGAACAAGTGGAGAAAGCACACATGTGCTTCATGGCAAGAGAGGAACATGATCAAGAGACCTCTTCCGATGAAAGCGAGGATGAAGGCGATGAGGTAACGATGGATGATCTTAGATTAGCTAACGAGCAAATTTGGTCTAAATATTTTAAACTAGTAAATAGATATACTAAGACTAAAGATGAGCTAACTAGTCTCCAAACCTCACCTAAGCCTATCACCATCAACAACGACACCGTTGTTGAAGGCTTGAGAAATGAGATTGAAAATCTCAAATCTCAACTTGAGCATGTTCGCATTGAGAAATCGGATGAACACGAGATAGCGGATTTGACTTCTCAAAACTCAACTTTGAGTATTGAGAATGAGAATCTCAAATCTCGTGTTTATGTACTCACATCGCAAGTGTCCACCTTGGATGCTTCTATGCATTCTCTCACCGAGAAGTATGAGTGCACATTAGGCCGAATTAATAAATTCAATAAAGGTAAGGACCATTTGGATAATATCCTAAATGACTTACTTCCGGCCAATCATCGCATTGGCTTGGGGTATAAGATGGGAAATTCATCCAAATCTTCCACCACCTTTGTAAGGCCAACTTCCGATGCCTCATCTAGTGGGAGTAAACACCCCATGGGTAGTTCATCTACAAATGGTGCTTCCACTAGGTACACACCCCCGTTTGGAAAGAAACCCATTTTGGGTGGACCTCCAAAGAAGGGTCATGCTTTTATGTACACCAATACTATGCCACGTAGGAACACACCTCCTACTCCACATGTTCACACATATGATGATTTTTATTCTCCACGTCCACGAGCACGTGCACACCAAGTGAGACACACTCACGCACGTGTTCCTCCACATGCATATGTTCATCCACATTACTATCATATGAACAATTACCATCATACACCATTTCATCATGTGCCATATGCCTATCCACGACATGCATCACGTAGAAATCAACCACATGCGCATGCTCCCAATAGGAATAGGGCTCCCAAGAAATTCACTATTTGGGGCCCGAAGGACACAAGCATGCATGAAAAACAAGCATATATTCATTCTTATTTCATGAATGTTGTGCACAATGATGATTATGTTGGGAAGTCTAAGTCCAATTGAACTTGGCTTCCAAAGGTCTAATCTTTTAGGACACAATGACCTTGGGTACCATGGAATGATATTCTTATCTTCAGGTACTCAAGAATAAGAGAAGGAGCAACAAATCAAAATTTAGCTCCAAGAATAATTGGTATGCATGCATGCGATGATCATGGCATTCCATGCTTTGTATTGACTCATTTAGTGAGTATCTCTTCTGGAATGCATGCTAGTACTATGGTTCTTTTGAACATTGTTTCAATTAGTACCCTAATGTGCTAGAATTGTGTATGCCATAAGTTTTATGAAGTTACTATCTATTTTTTGGCATAACACTTTTGCATGATATTGATAGTTGATATTCATATTGTTTTAATCACCTTGTCATCTCACATCGGACACTTCACTTAGATTTGGTATGCTTACCCTTTGTGATCCTTTTCAATCGATTGTGTGACATTTGGTGTTGTATGATGTGTACATCTTGTTGCCATTCGTTTCTTGTGCACATTGTATTTATGTCTCTGATATTGACTTCGTCGCTCGACGATTATATTGTTTAAATAGAATTGTTTGTATGAAAACATAGAATTGTTTTCCATGCACTAAATTCACCAAGAATGTTGATATTGGAGAGTATGTTCCATAACTCAATACGTGAAATTGATTTGAGTTTTGATGATTTCATTTTTCAATTTTCGACTATGATCTCGTTGGCACGCTTTGATTTTCTTCATATTTTACGTTGGTGTCATTTGGACCGTGGTCGTATTCTTCGACTCCCGTGCTTTTATTTTAGCCATTGTTGTTGTCGTTGATCTCCTCCCGCTCTTTTTGCTAATGTCAAAGGGGGAGAGAATTAATAATGACGATGTGCTAAATGATAATTTAAGCAATTTACCGTGAATCTAATTTGATATGTTAGATTCAGGGGGAGTGAAGATATAAAAATGGATTTAGATTCTAAATTTCAATAATTGGGTTCATATTTTATACTTTCCTCGTCTGGTTGATGCGTATGATTATTATTTAATATGGAATTAACGTGTCATCAATGCAGGGGGAGTAAGTAAATTTCATTTAACTCATTGTTATTGATTATTATTTATGTTGGTTTGTCATCACCAAAAAAGGGGAGAATGTTGAGTATTGATTCCCCGGATTTGGTTTTGATGATGAACAAACATAAATATCGTGAACTAACTCTTTGAGATCGCAGTTATGGAGATCGTCGCCAAAATTCTACGTATATCAAAAGCGACGTCTCAAGACTTCTCAAAGCGCGTGATCGTGTGCCTACAGCTTCGTTGAAGCTCTAGGAGCATTATTGAAGTCAAGAGATTAGGATTGAAGCTTTGAAGACGGTTCGTCTAGTTTATTTTATAGTCTTCTAGCTTCTTTTCGTAGAATGTTAAGCCTTGAGTAGGTCTTACATTATAATCTTCATAACGCTCATATCTTAGAGCTAGGATTATCGTAGAAACCCATAGAAACTTTCCCGAAGCTTC
The DNA here is from genome assembly GCA_030789695.1 of Scilla litardierei. Lineage (NCBI taxonomy): Eukaryota > Viridiplantae > Streptophyta > Magnoliopsida > Asparagales > Asparagaceae > Scilla > Scilla litardierei. Next base: position 626,699,653 of record CM061142.1, read on the forward strand.
TCGCTTCATTTCGCAGCTTCTAGTGCATCTTAGTTGGTTCAAGAAGAAGGACCAACCGACTAGATTGTCATCTAGTCGGTTAAGAATCCTTCTTGAACCGACTAGATCTCCTTACTCAATTCAGCCTAGGCACTATTGACCAATTAGTCGGTCCAAGAAGGTTCACCGACCGACTAGTTGTCAAACTAGTCGGTTTGGAATCCTTCTTAGACCGACTAGTTATACTTTCATTTTCACAGCCTAGCTACTGTTGACTAGTTAGTCGGTCCAAGAACAACCATCGACCGACTAGTTGTGAAACTAGTCGGTTGGAATTTGTTCTTAGACCGACTAGTTCTCCTTTGATCAGCCTATTGATTTTAGCTGCTTAGTCGGTCAAAGAATACTCACCGACCGACTAGTTGTCAAACTAGTCGGTTGGCAAGTCTTCTTAGACCGACTAGTTCTATATCTCCTGAACTATCTTTCTTGGCTGTCAACCTCTTAGTCGGTCCAAGAAGAATCACCGGCCGACTAGTTGCAAAACTAATCGGTCAGTGATCCTTCTTAGACCGATTAAACTGCTTCAGAATAGAGCCGTTGGGGCATTTAATGCCACGAATTTTGTGACCGTTTTCTCTATTCTCTATTTAAGCTTGAGTGCTTCTAACCAGGGATTCAAGGCTGATATTATTGAGACTTTGAGAATCAAAGAGAGAGCATTTAATTCCTATTTTCAAGCTCCCTCTCTTCACAAGAATCTCTCCCTCACTCTTATTCCTCAAGAGAGATTCTCATTGATTGTGAGCTACTCAAGCTAGGAGCTTGAATCCAAGTCACCAACTTCTCCCTAGCCACCTATTGCTGGTCATCTTGGTAGAGCTAGGGTTTGGTGTCATCTTCTTCCTCAAAATCCTCCTTGCCCTAAAATCAGTAAGTTTTACTCAAGGCATAGGTTTTTGTGGTAAGTGTTTATTGTTTCATTTACTTTGATATTTCAAGTTTATCTCTCGGTTTGTGAGAGAAGTTTGTGATCCCGGTTTGTGGGAGTCACATTTTCATTTGTGTATGATTTGATCTTGTAGAGGTTTTCTACAAGAATTTCATAGTGCAAATTTGAGTTAGAGGTTTCTAACTCAAGTAGCCGGAGGGGATCCGGGTGTTTGGGACGTAGGATCACCGGGAACAAGTCGGGGAGACTTGGGTGGATCCGAACCCGTTATATCGTTTGTTTGCGTTGCTTTATTCTTGTTGTTTGTAGTTATTCCGCATTATTGTTTGTGTTTGCACAATAATTAGGAATTATAATCTTGATTATTTTAAAGTACTATTTACCCCCTAGTACTTGTGCAGTAGCTATCAGGGCATTACATGAACGACTCTCCTAAAGAGGTTGTAAGTCTTAAGTCGAAGGGGCCAACCCTCCGCCACTGAACGACTCTCCTAAAGCGGTCGTCAGCCGTAAGTCAAAGGAGCCACTTCTTCATCACTGAACGACTCTCGAACGGTCATCAGCCGTAAGTCGAAGGGACCACCCCTTTACTACTGAACGACTCTCGAACGAGCGTCAGCCATAAGTCGAAGGGTCCATCCTTTCGCCACTGAACGAATCTCTTAAAACGAGCGTGAGCTGTAAGTCGAAGGGGTAGCCCCTTCGCCACTGAACGACTCTCCTAAAGCGGTCGTCAGCCATAAGTCGAAGGGCCACCCCTTCGCCACTGAACAACTCTTCTAAAGCGATCGTCAGCCATTAGTCGAAGGGGCCACCCCTTCGCCACTAAACGACTCTCGAACGGTCGTCAGCCGTAAGTCGAATCGACCACCACTCCGCTACTGAACGACTCTCAAACGGTCGTCAGCCATAAGTCGAAGGAACCCCCCTCTGCTACTGAACGACTCTCGAACGAGCGCCAGCCATAAGTCAAAGGGGCCATCCTTTTCGCCACTGAACGACGCTCCTAAAACGAGCGTTAGTCGTAAGTCGCAGGGGCCACCCCTTCGCCACTGAATAATTCTCCTAAACGGTCGTCAGACAATGGATAAGGTGGGACGTGGTGGTCAAATTCTGAATGTGATTCGATGATCTACCCTCGAGGCAGTGCCTAACCCATCGAAAGGGGCCATCAGGCATTAAGACCACCACGGCACGTGGGCGATAACAAACAAGGAGAGGCAACAACATACGAGAATACACCAGTCAATTCTATTGTCACTCTTCATTATAGAAAGTTGTTACCATTTACGTCACCCCCTATACATTCAAAAAATTTCAGACGAGCCAGATCTTACAACGGCCGCTCAGGCCCCTAGTTTCCCTCCAACACGGTCATGAGCTCCAGCTCCCCCGTAGAAACTACTCCAACTCCGTCGCCGGTCGTGGTGGTGGCCTCGTCCACGGGAGCTGCCTCATCCATGTCTCGGCTTGACTCATCTCGCCAGGGCTCAACTCATCCTCGCCATGGTCTGAAAAAATCACCGGGATCTTGTCGATCTCCGAGGAGAGGTCGGGGAATCAGTTTTTCATCTCCAACCGACATCGCTCGTAGCCTCGCTCGTAGCCCCACTTATACAGCACGTCAAAGTCGGGAAACGTGTCCGTAAAATCCCAGATCGCCTTCTCCGAAATGATGTCAGCCTCGACCCTCTCCTCTAGCAGAGCATTCTCCGCTCGCTCCCTTAGGGCGATCTGTTTCGCCTCCCTCTTACGAGACTCACTGAGCTCCCGCTCTAGCTTCTCGACGATCAATGACCTCGACTCGAAAAGGCGGTAAACTTTTTCCAGCTCAGCCTGGGACTTCTCCACCCTTGACTTAACGGCCTCCAAAGTGACACTGTAATTAGCCACCTCCGAAGCTCGATGGTGCAATACCACGGTCACCACCAAAGCCTGCGTACAACGATCAATGATCAACTTGAACATGGATGATAACTTCGATGGAGGACCAAATGATCATTTACCTTGACATTGGTGTGGACGGCTATTGACGCAAGCCGCTCGTAGTCGACCCTTTCCACGACCACCATATCCCGCGGAAGGGTCGCATTCTGAGCAATGCGGGAAGCAGCCCCACAATCGAGGAGGGCGGACTCCCCAAGACTCAATGGGAATCTTGCCCTGACAAGCTCCTCCTCGACACATTCGAAAGGGGCCTGAGAAGATCGACCCTCCAATAGCATCGGTCGGTACTCCCTGTGGATGTCTTCGGGCAACCCCACTCCACGAGACAGACCCCCCAAGGCCAGGAGTCCTCGTGCACACGGAGATCTGGTGGAACCTGAGTCTCTGTCGAACCTTCCTCGCGGAGTTCATCACCCCCAGGTCGAGACGCCTGCTCCGCGGTTGCATTAGACCCAGACGGCTCCGAGTTACTGAGGAGAAGAACCCTCCGCCTTTTTTGGCCTCCCTCCCGTGCAACCATCTCAAACTCTGAGGAGGATTCTTTCTTTTTCCTCTGCTGAGGGCGAGCCTTTGGGGCAATCCCCTCTTCGATCATGGGCCGGGCTCTGAGCGGCTGAGTCGAAGACCTCGATACGACCAGGGCCCGGGGCGACAACATGCTCGCATCTGCCTCTCGGATGGAAGATTCGACCGAAACCTTCAGTGCAGGATCTGCCTGGTAATCTGCACTGATCATCCCTATTAGAGCAACAAACGAGTTAGCCCGAGCGACGAAGGTCGAACAATTGGCGAGCATGGACGAACCAACCTTTCGTCTGAAGGGTTTTGGCGGATCCTCAGGGCTAAAATCCATGCTCGTTCTAAGTCGGACGAAACACGGAAGCAAAAATATACAGCGGAAGAATAAACAAGTTAATTTAATTAACATGCAGTTAAACATTTTAACTTAGCCCTAAGGTACAAGACCCTTAGCCAAGATCTTTGCCGACTCGGGATGGATCTGACCATCCCAAGAAGGATCTAACCTATTGCAATTAAATTAAACTAATACTTATAAAACACATATCCGGAACCTTGCCCTGGGGCAGGCAAGGTGTACCGCACCGTCTTCCGAGCCGCTCCCCATCCCACGTCGAGTCGCTCCTCGAATCGTGCCTCGAACCGCTCCGCATCCCGAGGCGAGCAATCGTCGTGTCGCCGAGCCAACCACACGCCGAAGAAAGTTTCACGCGAGTGAAAGCCTTCGCAAGATTTCGGATCTGAATCTGAACTCCTTCGTGGCTTTGCTAGAGCCCTTCAGGAGTAAGGTAGAAATATAGGGAGAGAAGAAATATTAATTTAAGCCTAGATCCGAGCATGCTCCAACATTTACGGGAGCCGCTCAGATCTGGAGCTTGGGACAAATTTTGAGGAGGAGAGCAGACCCCCATTTATATAGGCGGCTGACTCATCCCCTTTACTCAAAATCCGATGTGGGACTAAAGTTTGGAGTTAGTAAATTCAATTTAGTTTGCCTTTCACAAATGCCAAACTTCCGTGAATTTTAACTCCCTCACCGTTGAGCTTCATGATTGATACAACCTATCAAATCGAAGGGTGTTCAAAGGTGAACGCGTAGGAAAAACGGCGAGTCAATCGGAGTCCGTTTGACCCTCCAATTGATCATCCAAAGATCAGCCCAAGGCTTGATTTTCGTCCAAAATCAGCCGTAACAAAAAACTGCTCAGCCCCTAAGGTTCTGCACCCAAACAGTGGGGCCCACAACGCCAGCTGGGAGAGCCCAGACCAGGCCGGATGCCTGGTCTGGGTGCACCCAGCCTGGCGCACAGGCGCCTGGGCACCCAGGCGCCCAAGGCGCCTAGGCCTGGGCGCCGGGCCCAGGCCCAGAGAGCCTGGCACCCAGGGCCCCTGGCCCTGGCTGGCCAGGCGCCCAGGACAGATCCAGTCTGGCCTGGGTCAACCTGGTCTGACCCATGTCCAGTTTGGGCATGGGTCAGACCCCTTTGAGCTGTTTTGGGCGTAACTTGAGCATCTGGTGTCCGATTTGGATGCCGTTCAAACCTGTGTTTAGAGCGGGACATTCCCGTCTTACAGGTAACCTTTTTCATGCATTTATTATATTGAATATGGTCTTAGACAATTTAACACACATTTAACCCCTTTTGCATCATATGCAAATTAGTCCCTATCTAGGCTTAAAATTATCATTTGCATCAAATGCAATTTCCTGTCCCTTGCATCAAACACAAATTATTCTCCATAATGTTTCTACCTATTACTAGACAAAGGTCGCACTCTGTGTGAGACCCTACAGCCTGACCCTTACTATAGGTTGGGCTCAAAGCCCTATACGGCAGTGACCACGAGCAGTGTCTGCCGTCCCTGTTTCAAAATTATAATTATGTGGTTAGCTCATCAACATGAGAATTGTCGGGACCACCCTGACTGTGTTTGTGATGAGTTCCGCAGTTATAGTCTCTTCATCTAAACTATGTCGTGTAGATCAAATCTAGAGTACGGTCAAACTGTCACCCCCAATAACTTGAATCCGGTTAGTTTCTTTCGATCTTTAGTCAACTAATGTTGGACTACTTCCAACATACTCTGATCAGAGATTTTACTAAAGACCGAACTAACCCTACGACACTAACTCCCATTGACTGGGAGAGACGAATCCTCTCTTGGTCATTACTCTCCTCGTACGCTTCAAGTGACACCCAATCAAAAACCTTTCGATAGGCCTAGCCTCGAAGCTAGGTCAGTGATCATGCACAGGTTTGTAAAATGACCTCAAGTCAAAAGACCAACTTGCCTATCATCACTAAGAGTTACCATTGACAGATTGATCAATATAACCATATGATAACTCTTATGGGTCGTTCAATAAACTCATTCTCTAATGAGCACCTGTGTCCTGTCTTCGACTTCGCCAAGTTAAACGATCATGAGATCATTGCCACCGCTAAACGGTGAAGACTAAGACACAATGGTCTATCCGACGTTTCGATATCCTTGTCTTGAAACATCTACGACCACGAACCCTTTTAGACTTATGCTACAGACGGTCAAGCATTTCTCCATGATCGAGATACTCATCTCAATGCATGTTTGACCTTGCATAAAGTCTCAGGAATTTACCTAAGTTAATATCTAATGTTTACTACATTATTGATTAACTTAGATAAAACTATACCAAACAGCTTACTGTTATTTCGAACAAGATGTTTGTGCTATTCATACAGAGATAAATTGCCTCGAGGGCATACATCTCTCTACATTCACACGGTTCGATGCAACACTTTGTCCGACCATAGCCACTCAACCGACCTCATCCCCTCTGATAGACCCTTCAGAGTGTCGGTGGCTTTCTTCTCCTCAACAGTCAACGGCTTATCCTTGGTAGGCCCCAAATCAGGGGCGCCCCAACCGGTGCAGAAGCTCGCCTCCCTCGGGAAAACCACAAATACAAACTCGTCCTTCCACTTGGGGTTGGAGGAGGGGAGATCTTCCAGCAACTTCCTCCATCGACGAGCCATTATTGTATACCACCCTGGGGCCTTGAGGGGAGGGATTTAGAAGAAGTGGTTGAATAGGCGCAGGGATGGCTCAATTCCTTTCGTCACGCACAGAGCTATGAAGGCCATCAGCATCCCCACACCATTTGGCATCAGCTGGCAGAGGGACAATGTACACAGGAAGTACAGTAGGAAAGGGTGCATGAAAACCTAACGCCCCGTTCGAAAGTTTTGACATAGACCCCCCCACTTCCCGGTTGCCAGGACGATGAGCCCTCTTGTCTCTCACAGGCATCCCGATTTGATAGTCGAGGCGAACATACTTTCTCTGAAGTGTGTCGATTTGGCCTGCCTTAACCTTGGTCCTCAAATTCGCCAGCAAGCCCGGCTTTATGACCCCTTCCTGGTCCTTCTGGATGGCGGTGACTACATTCTTTCCGGAGGCAGATGAGGAAGCCATTGATTTCGAGTGAAAGAGAATCCAAATCGAGAGAACGAAGAAGGTATCCCCGCAATCCTCCACTGGAACCATCATATATGGACGAAGCGGCGACCACATGATGGAACACGCGTCGAAGATCTAAGGATCGGGGCGTCTTGGATTTCGAATCGACAAACCATCCGAATCGACGAGGCGGGTGCTTTGGCGCCCAGAACTCGAGTGCGATTTTCTCGATTGCCGCATACCATAACGTCGCTTGACCTCAGTAGATGGATCCTTCAAGGTCGTGCGACGGGGGCCCTTGTTGAGTCATTGGGCCGGCACTCGAGGATACTCGCTCGACGAATGGCCAAGGCCCATCAGGCCCACCTGAGAGGTCCGACCTTGACCGCTGATAGGTCTCCAGCTCAGCGCATCGAGTCTTTGTCAGCTTGACAACTGTACCTGTCAATTTTGGCCTTAACAGTCATTGTTCTCCTATTCTCACCACATCAAACTCACCACTTTCACCCTCCAACTCTCACAATAACATTCACAACCAAAAAACAAAATAAAGTTGAATGTGACTCACAAAAAATTCTCATCACCACATTCCAATCTCACTTTCACTCAAAAAACACAATACTCTACTTTCATCAACACTATTCACAACTTTCACAAACATCCACATAAACCCAAAAGAACACGCCCTCATGAATCAAAGCGTGTCACAATATTGTAGTCATCAACGTGATTGTAAGTTGAAATTTTCACCTCTTTTATTTCGTATTTGCAATATTTGCATTCTATGTTGCAACGGTAATGTTAGTTCTTGTCCGTGTTATGCCCCAATTTTTGGGCAGGACAGAACAACCATATTTAAGGGGGCGAACAGAGATGAATTTTTTTTCATATTAAAAAAAGTATCATGTAACTTTATTATCAGCCAACTTTGAAGTCGATGGCATTTCTTTCTTTGAAGTAATCCCATAATAATTATTTAAAATCGATCCTCGGATTTTCTTTGAATTGATCCCCTAATTATTATTTAAAGTCGATGCTCGGGTTGGGGCCCTTACGCCTGTGCACGCCCATCTCTCACACCCGACGAAATCCCCAATGGGCCCCCAGACGCAGAAGTCGAGTGCCCGAATGCGCCCGTTGCCACGTCAGACGGGCCTACGCCGGGCCCGCCATTAAACCCCCCACCCGTGTGCGGCGGCTCGAGACGCTCGCCGTGGGCCGTGTGCATGGTCGGTATCATGCGAAAAAAATATTGGCACCAAAATTTGACCACCAATTGCGACCCCACATCCTGTAATGTCTTCTTCTGGTCGAGGAAAGGAAGAAGATATTTGTTGAAAGGATGAGCAGTAGAGAAGCAAGAATAGCATAGTGCTGTCCAGAACAAGCCATCCAAATTTGCACTGAAAGCCTTTTCTAGAGTTCAAACAAAGGGAAGGCAAATACAAGGCAAAAAAGCAGACATCATCCTCTTTTGAGCACAAACAGAAATAGAATTGTATGCTTCTTCTAACCAGAATGCTGCTAACAGCTCACCCTCGGAAGCTATCATCACACCTCAACTGAGTAGTGCGGACCCGGATATGCCTATACTGGAACGACGCAACACGTGATTGCTAGACTTAGGTAAAAATTTTAAAAATATATTAAATGCAGAAACATTCAATACATATATTTGATATGACGCGGTTTGATGAATAAAAAAAAGAACTGCTACATGGGTGCGGTGTATGTACTGATTTTTGTCAAAAATGACAAATCAGTCATATCAGAGAAGATGTGATCTTTGATATGACTGATTCGCCATTTTTAAGCGTATATAACAAGTCTCGTGAAATATGATCACTGGCCTTTCAATCTCCGATGCTCATGTAGCTACACAACCAAAAATTAATAAATAAAAAAATAAAACATAAAATAAAATTTAGATTTGTAAAAAAGAAAGAAAGAAAAGAAAAACCACACACAGTGAGCCAACGGTTAGCTCCTGCTGTGGCGACCCGACCAACATATGGAAAATGGTCCAATTGAAACGCGCACCTCATAAGAAAACCCAAGTGGGTCCCACATTTTACCGGTGGGTGGGGTAAATCAGGGTGCACGTTTCAGAATCTAATTGAAAAAGGTCCCATTTTCCGCGGTCGTAATAATAATAATAAACTTCTTCTTTTCTCAGATAAATTAACATGAATAAAAAAAACATAGATCAATAATAATAATGATACTAAATAAGTCGCTCCCAGTTTGCAAGAGCACAGCTGGAGCCTGGACTACAAAAAGCCATCACCGCCCACCCCCCGCCACATCTCCGGTTCTTTCTCTCATCACACGGAGCTCTGAAGCTCGACACAAGAGTTTAAAACCTCGAATCTCTCAAATCTATCTCTTCCATCGAGATTTCTGAGCTGAGTTCTCTGTGTTGATCACAATGTGGGCGGTGAGATTTTGCTGGAAAGCTTCCAGCTTTCTTGCTGCATTCTTGGTGGTGTTGCTGAGCCGCAACTGCGGTCTGGTCACCGCCCAGACCTCCCCCAAGTCCCCTTGGCTCACTCTTAGTGGTAATTTTTTTTTACTTTCCAAATTTTGTTTTTGATCCCAGTTTTGTGATCACTTGGGTTGGTTTTGAAGTGGGTCTGGGTCTAATTTTGGTCAGCTCAGTATTATATCTAACTTTCGATATTAAAGAATACAATATTTAAGTGGGTATTTGATATTTGTAACTTCTGTTTGTGTTGTCTTTAATATGTGCTTTATATGCGTTTGTTCTACTGTGAGTCAATTTTATGTATGTGTTTGGGGTTGAAGAAAGAAAGAAAGAAATGTTATATAACTATCACAGTGCAAAGTATAACTTTTAAGGTAGTTTTATAGAAAAATATGTATATGGTCCGTGCTTGATTTTATCAATTATTTTTTCCTCTTGCTAATTTAATCGTGTGGTTATAAGCGCTGGTTCTGCTGCAAGGAAATATTTTATGAAACCATAAAACTGTGATGAATTTGAGTAAAAATTGTTGAATGTACCATCAATAGATTTTAAATTTAAGGTATGCATCCAGATGTTTTTGTTCTTTGGTTATTTGAATTGGTTGCCGGAGTATTTATGCTGGAATGTTCCTGATGATGGATATATAATAACATCTATTGTGTTAATTTTGAGTCCTAATTGAGTTCGGTTTCCTTTTTTATATTTTCTTTTTGTGTAAGTTCTTAATAATCTATAATTCTAATTTAGACTATAACTATAGATAGTAGTTAAATTTAGTTTAGAAGTTTATAAATTAGTATAAAAAAGTGATCTTGGATCCAATTGTTTTAATGAGTTTTTAATATATGTAAAGTCTATTGTAGGGTTTATGAGAGTTTTTTGTGAAATTTTGAGAGTTTTTATGGAGATTTGGTTTGTTTAGGGGTGGAATAAAAATAAAAATGTCCTTTAATTTTTCATTTTAGTCATAACAAATTGGTATTAGAGCTAAGGGTCGTAGTTTAATCAACTAACAAAATGACTACACCGATTAAATTTGAGGTGAAAAAATTTGATGAAAGAAACAATTTTGGTTTATGACTAGTAAAATTCGTACTTTTCTCACCCAATAAGATTTGGACAAAGCGTTGAATGAAAAATTGGTGAAAAGCTACATCAATGATAGAAGAGGATTGGATAAAATTTGATTTGAAGACCTTAAGCACAATTCAGTTGTGCTTAGCTGCTGAGGTCTTGTACAATGTTGTGAAGTGTGATTGAATAACAAAATTATGAAAGAGACTCGAAACCCTTCATATGCAAAATACACGGACAAATAGATTGTTCCTCAAGCATCAGTTATATAAATTATTGATGAAGAAAGACATATCAATTTATATGCACCTCAATTTGTTGAATGGGGTAATTCATTAATTGCTTAGTATTGATATTAAAATTGAAGAAGATGATAAAAGTTTGTTGGCCGCACCAAGTATTTGGTAAGACAGTGCCGTAGTGCCGTATCAGAAAATCTCTATATATATAAATGAAATTGGGTATGTGTTGTTACCGCATGAAAATTTCTACGCTAACAGCACAAAAAACACATCTTATTAAAGTTTTTAAATTTTTTTCTAAGTTGTACACAATCTAAAACTTCAAAACCCTAAACATAGGTGAAATCTAAGGGGATTTGACCCTCGATCGACTGGTTATAAAAGTTTTTATGGTGGAGCGTTGTATTCACTTGATACTTGATTTTTGGTATGCTGATCACATAAAATTTCCCAGCTGACATCACATTCAAATCATTCTTACACACACAATAACAAGCAATCGAAGTCTATTTTCTCTGGTTGCATTTACTTACCTTGAAGAGTTCAGTGCTGCAACATAGATTATATTTTATTAACTGTATTTTTATATAAAAAACTTCCACTTCCAACCATTATTAATTCTTATTTTCTTGCTGGTTGATGATTTATCGTCCAACAATGTAGGTGATGCACCTGTCATTGTGGCAAAGGGAGGATTTTCAGGGTTATTTCCTGACTCCAGTGCAGGTGCTTATTATATTGCATACCAAACTACTTCACCTGATGTGATTTCTTGGTGTGACGTGCAATTGACAAAAAATGGCGTGGGTATCTGTCTACCCACCATGTTATTAGATAATTGTACAAATTTTCCACTATTTTATCCCAATAAATCAAAGACTTACCCTGTTTATGGCGTGCCTACATCTGGTTTCTTCTCTGTGGACGTTGACTTCGACAGCTTATCACAAGTTTCTGGTAAGCTGTAATTCCCATTAAGTAATGCTATTACTTATATCCTGCAATTCCTGTTAAGTGGTGCTATTACAAGTTTTGGTTGTTTAACATAGTCAATTTCGATTGTTTCAGGCGATGACGAGTTAACCAATTCTATGACAGTTCTGAAATGTTGATTTTGTTGATTGTATTGCGTCGAAATATTTGAATATTCATGTAGAAGTATACATTTGTTAGTTCACATCAAGCATAATGGATTTCCGAATTGGGCTGCCATGGTTTAAATTTGGGATGATAGGATTCACGTCTTAGATCCTATCTATAATATCCTAATCACCCCCACCCCACCCCCCTCATGTATCTCTCTCTGTGATTAATGTTGTGAAAGGAATATAAAAGGCCGCATGATTAATGTGTTCCTTAGATAATTGGGTGCGAAACTAGCATCAACCGATGAGATACAGAGAGAAGAACATGCTAGCGTAGGATGGCCAAGGATTACGAACCTCTAGATGATCTATCAAAGCATGTCAGTACTCATTATTGGAGATGGTCTTCACTGAAGAACGTGTCAATGAATGTGACTCCTCTATGTATTACTTTATATCATGTTGGAGTAAAGAGATTTCTCTTGGGCTATTATTTCAGAATTACATGGATGGGTCTATGCCCTCTTATATTACATGGTTTAGGGAAACTCTCTCAACCCCATGGACGAATAACACTACAGAACTCTTTAAGGTTCAATGTATGTTCTATTAACAATTAGATATTGGGTTTATGGCTTACAATTCAAACCAATTTAAATCTCACAAACCAATTAGAGGTTTCTGTGTCCAACGCGTGCCTGCCACATGGATCTGGCACTTCATGGAAACGACACGAGCTAAAACTTTGATTTTTCGGGTTATTGACATGGGACAAATATTGTTTCTCTAATTGGTTTGTGAGATTTAATTTGGTTTGAATTGTAAGCCATAAACCCAATATCTAATTGTTAAAAGAACACACATGGAATGCCATGCCTTATCATTGCCCCTTTACCTTCGAACTGATTTGTTCTGTTTCGAAGTGTTTCATGTACAATGATGTTTCTCATAAGTTGTTCACTTAATTCTATTCGAGTCTAATTTTGTCATATATCTCTTGTTTTCTGCATGTTGTACATATTGATGCATGACATATTGATGCATGACGTGGTGGGATCTAGGGATTTGGTGGAGAGTTTTAGAGGGTTCTGTGGATGATTTGGGGAAGAGGGGATAACTTAGGGTTCTTAGCTTCGCACCAAGGATTTCAATGCTTCACACCAAGGAAGAGAGGACCTTTCACAGGTGGAGAAACCTTTCATATGTTTTGGAAAAATTTCTCATTTTCATTCGTTCGTTCCAAAGATACAACTCTTGAGCTTTTATATAGGCTTCCAACCCAACACTTCTCCTAACCCATCCGATGTGGGGACTAAATTCACCTAAAAGACTTAGACTCATAAAAGACTCAAAATGAACTAAAGACCAAAATACAAATTCAATCCTGATCGTATCCATATTATTCTCCATTGGTGAGAACTTCACCTCCTAGTGAATGTAGGTAGAAATAGCACAGCTGGTCTGAAATCAGTAGTTCTCTGCAGTTGGGAAAGACATGTCCACGAATTCTGAAGTATAGCAATCTACAAACTTGCCAATGGACATCGTCTAAAAATTTCTCGTAACTCACGAAAGATAGAAAAATATTCAGCACATATCTGTTGGTTAGTAGAGGAGAATTTGGGATCACGAACTCAATATATGCTCAATTGGATCCAATGGTGCTTCTAAAAGCAGTTCTGACGCACGCTCCACAGATGGCTCTAGATGAGGTTCTGGCTCTGGTTGCAGGAATAGCTTAAGTTCTGCCTCTGGCTCAGAATGCATTGGATTAAATTCTAGTTCAGGATCAGACCGTAGCACTGGATCACTCTCTGGTTCAGGCTCTGACTCTGGTTCTGGTTCAGACTCTTGCGGGGACTCCAATATTGCATTCGGCTCCAAGTCAGGCTCAGGCTCTAACTGTGTCTCACTCTTTGGGTCGGGACTAGGCTTCAGCTCTTATTCAAGCTCACACTTTGCCTCAGGATTTGGATCAACATCTACCATGAGCTTTGGCTCACATTATGCTTGAAGAAGAATGATGCATATATCACGTATCAGTTCTATAGGATCCTCTTTTACTTTCAGGCCTGAGGATTGCTGGGTGCCTGGGGAATGCATAGATGCTTGGAAGAATATCGACATCGAAGAGCAGATCTGAATGTTGACCATCGATGATAAGGAACTCGAAGATGCAAGCACCAAGATATCGCTTCTACCTAGCTTTAGCCGTACATACTTATACTTTACTGCATTAGACAAATTAAAACGGGAGAAGAACTTTTCAAGATAGTACTTCTAATCATCATATCCGAATTTATCGTTGAAGCTATAAAAGATTGGTAAATGTCTCCACTTCTCAAGCTCAAAAATTATTCGGAGAGTATAGTCATTGTAATAATCATCATAATAATCACTGTTGTATCCCATAATTTATAAAATATTTGCTTGTACGGAGTGTACCTATTTATAGTCGGTTGAGTCAGCTATCAACTAGCGCGAACCGTTCTGAATTTGAGCTTCAAACAGAACCAGAATCCTCAAAACTATGAAGCTGCACAGAAAAATACCCAAAAATCCACTAAAAATAGGCTATAAAATCAAACGGCTCACTGTTGAGCTGTTGACCAGGTCAAAGCTTAAGCAAGCGGTTGACCAGGTCAACCGGCTTGGCTTGAGCCAGCTTGTGGGTTGGCTCGTCGGCTCAATTGGTTTGAGCCGGCTTCCGGTCGGCTCGAGGTCAGTTCGACCGAGCCGATGAATAGTGTCGGCTCGACACATGATCATGGTCGGCTCGACCGAGCCGACACTGTAGTGACGGCGGTTTTGTTGGTACCGACGCCGTTTTTCGACAGTTCCGACGGTCGTTTACTGAGCCGCTTGTTCATGTAGCTTCGTTGTGACCCGTGGGTTCCTGTGGTGGGGTCGGTGGCCAGATACGCGCCGGTGGTGCTGCCGTCGACTCTTCGAAAGTTGGACGGCGGCGATTCCGGTGGTTCCGACGGTGTTTCGCTAAGGGATTTGCTGCAACAGTGTTGCACGAAGATTGCGCATCTGATGGTGGGTCGGTGACCCCCATTGACGCTGAAAGTGACGCCGACGTGAGGTGGAAAGCTGATGACGATAGTTTTCGGTGCTCGTACTCAACGACGGTGAGGTCATTGGACACTGGCGGGGCCGACGATGTTGTAGGGAGGTCGTGGCGACAGAGACGTGGTTTGGAGAAGCCGTCGGAGGTGACATCGTGTGTTGGTAGCGGATCTGGGGCGTGGAGATAACGTTTTACCGCGGTTGGTGGATGCTGGCGACTGAGATCTATGGTTAGGTTTGATGATTTTTTGTGGTTTTTCTTGGAATGGGGTAGCGGCTGGATCTGAGAATTAGGGTTAGTGGTAGTGTTATGGAATTTTTTTTGGGAAAAGAGGGAAAAATAAAATTGGAAAAACGAATTTTTAAGAAATTTGAAAGTGAAATTTGAAGAGAAGAAAAGAATCGTTCGGCTTTGATACTATGGTGATGCAGAACGTGGTGGAATTTAGGGATTTGGTTGAGAATTTTAAGGGTTTCAGTGGATGATTTGGGAAAGAGGTGATAATTTAGGGTTCTTGGCTTCGTACCAAGAATTCCAAGGCTTCGCACCAAGGAAGGTGTGACCTTTCACAGGCGGAGAAATCTTTGACAGGTTTTGGATAAATTTATAGGCTTACAACCCAACACTTTTTTAACCCATCCGATGTGGGACTAAACTCACCCAAAAAAATTAGACTCTTAAAAGACTCAAAATGAACTAAAGACTAAAATACAAATATATAGTATCCCTATCACATATGCCTCCATTTAATCTTATATGCTTTAGTACTTGCTTTGATTAGGTATGAATAGGATCATGGATATGTTTTACAAGGACTATGAAATTTGAACCAAAGCTAAGATAATTACTTCTTTGATTCCGATACGGCGATACTTGATCTCTTTTAAGATGTACTGATGCTCTCTTATGATTTGCACAGTGATCCGATCAACCTTTTCTCGAAGTGATAAATTTGATGATTCGTTTCAAATCACAAGCGTTGAAGAATTGAAAACAAAAATTAAGCCATCTCCTCTCTGGTTGAATTTACAGGTATGCCAGTGAGAATATTGGTTCCTTGTATATAATGATCCATTTTTAAATGTAAAAAGTGCCAATTGGCTAGTTCCCAACTGATATTTATTATTACTTTACCATGCAGCATGATGCATTCTACATTCAGCATAATTTGAGCCTGAGAAGCTATCTGCTTTCTGTGTCAAAACAAGTCATTGTGGACTATGTATCATCATCAGAAGTTGCTTTTCTGAGAAGTATAGTGGCACGATTCAAAGGAAGCAAGACAAAACTCGTGTTTCTCTTTCTTCATGAAGACACTGCTGAGCCTTCTACTAATCAAACATATGGTTCTCTGTTGAAAAATCTGACCTTTATTAAGACATTTGCCTCGGGAATTCTCATTCCCAAGCATTACATATGGCCAGTAACAGCTGATCTTTATCTGCAACCACACACCTCGGTTGTCTTGGATGCCCATAAGGAGGGATTGGAAGTTTTTGCCTCTGACTTTGCAAATGATGCATATATTAGCTACAATTACAGCTACGATCCGGTAGCTGAGTATCTCAATTTTGTTGACAATGGGATCTTTTCTGTTGATGGTGTGCTGACAGATTTCCCCATAACTGCATCAGAGGCCATAGGTGATTATTTATTTGCTTTGCATGATAAAATAGATTTGCAACAAGTTAAATCTTCTAGCTTCCTGTAATATCCCTATATAAAAACCCCACTGGTGCAAGAAAATTAGCCACTTCCACTTTCATGGTGGCTATTATAAGAGGTTGATGAAAGAGCTGAGAAGAAGAGCTGAGAAAGATTCTTGCTCTTCCCCAAAATCGGCAGCATGCAAACGCCTCTTGCTCTCCCTCAAAAACAATTTCTTGGTCTCCTCCCCAGGTCACGCAAAGAGCTTGCATCAAGTCACAATGAAATGGGACCCACAAATCAAAAGGCTGAGTTAATATATGAGGGGCTGTTTTCCAAGCAAAGTTATCTCCAAAATATAAACCCTTCATCTCAAAGCTTCATCTAAGCCGTTCATTCCCCAAGATTTAATTTTGGCCCTCTTTCTATCAACCCTTTTATCCTAGTCCGCTTGTCCTAGTCAGCAAAGCAATTCAAAAAAGTCCTCAAATGTATAATAGATTTAGTCCCATCTGTATACAAAGTGATTATATTTTATTAGAGTTTTGATAGTTTATTATTAAATGCAAGTTCAGTACTTGCATTTAGTTAATAGCATGTCCATACGATCAGAAACAAGTGTTCTTGTCTTATGATGCATATACCTCTCTAGATATACATATCTAGTACATATGTACTCGTTGTGTGTGTGGGTGTGTCATGCACATTGTTTTTTGTATTGATAAGTTAACATAGCATATAGGCACGATGTGACTTGATTAGTGATCTATATTTTTATCTAATGATATCATAATACAGATAGTGCTTTCAGAGGTAGCTGTTAATGATAGTATTCTCACTGTTGTTGCAGGTTGCTTCTCTCATATAAAGAAGAACAATTCTGACCATGGTCAGTCACCATTGCTTCTCTTTTTAATAGCCGTAGCTTTAATTAACTATATGCAAATGTTGTTAAAACTTAAAAGAGCTTGGTGTGTGGTTTTCACTTTATTTTTCAGGAAAGCCTATTGTAATCACACACAATGGAGCTAGTGGAATGTATCCGGATTGTACTGATTTGGCTTATGAGCAGGCTGTTCAAGATGGTGCAGATTTTATTGATTGTCCTGTTCAAGTGACACAAGATGGCACTGCTCTGTGCATGAGCTCTATTAATCTTATGGATGATACTACAGTTACAGCATCACCCTTGCGTACTCGTACTACCGTTGTCCCAGAACTCCAGGGCACCCCAGGAATTTTCACCTTCAATTTGACTTGGGATGAAATTCAGAAGAACCTTAAACGTAAGTTGGCTTCCCTATTGTCCTTCTATATGTCTGTTTATGCTTTAAATCCGGAGTATTGAATCCCTGACCCAAAAAAGAATAAGAAGAGGAGATTACTTATATGATGATTCTTTTTTTCTGACATAATTTTCTTGCGTGTACAATTTTGATATGCTTATTATCTGCTTTTTTTCTTTTTCCTTTTTTATAACATATTATCTATATTGTTTTCTTTCCTTATCTATGCTATACAAACTGATAATCTAAGGTGCATCTATTGGTTATTTTTTCCCACATTTGTCTTATTTTTAACCGTCCTCTTTATATGTCTTCTCTTATATGAGCGGTCAACGCAGACGAAGGTGTGTAGCATCCTAGTGAATATCATCAGTCCTGGAAACTGATACCCTGACCATTACTTTCTGGATTTATAAGCATGATACACATTTCTTATGGGAATTCTACCGTCTAGATTTGTGATCATAATGCAAGTTTCTAATGGGAATTCAGCTGTATGTGAACATGTATGGGACACTTAAAGTTTCAGTCATAATATTGATATGATTGAGGAAGAAATTAGGACAAAAGACAAGATTTTTATTGAATTTCGTGGAACTATAAGATTCGGCCTTCAATTCGAGAGCAAGGCCAACTCTCCCAATAACTTAGGGCTAACTACTCTAAATAATAGCAATATTCTCTCACAATTTTTCACATAAAAAACCACATGATATCTCCCCTCTTATTTATAATAAAATCCTTCCTAACGAGCCATCATCCAAAAATTACGAAATTGCCGCTCTTAATAACCGGCCTAACATTACTCCCCTCCCGACATTACATCTTGTCCTCAAAGTAGAATTTGGAAAACTGATGTTGAATACGCGGATTGGCACCCACGTCACAGCCTACTACTCCAAATGAGGGTGTTCACCCTCTTCTACTTCTTCCTCTTCAATTGTTATGCTCTCATCCTCGTCATCACTAACCGTTAAAACCCGTAGGGCACGATCTCGGCATCAATATCCTGGACTGAACTTCCCGTCACAACAAAAACATAATATCTTTGTGAGCTTACTCTGTATCTTTCTCTCCGTGAGATGCTTAAACTTGCTTTCGGGTCGTGTCTTGTTGCTTTTGTCCTGGGTTGTCTAAACCCATAATGGTCTGTCTTCTGTATCTCCATTGTAGCATTGGTGCGAAAAGTGAACCGCTCGATACTCCATTGACACATCTCTCTGCAATGTTTCTGTCCTTGACCATCTGAGTCATTTCCATTGTTTCACCATCCTCTCAGCCTTAGAAGATGTAGCTCGGCTTGAATGTCAGCCCTAAGCCTATTCATGAAGTTTCCCTTCAACACTTTCGATATACCTCGCACTCGACCTGAGAGGAACTCAAACTTTTTCCGGTACTCCTTGATTGTCCCATCTTGCTTGAGTGCAAAGAGCTGTTCGTGCAAATCTCCACCTTGTGTATTGCGAAAGCGGTTCAACATGCAATCTTTAAACTCCTCGAGCGCATAGGCTGCGTGTGCTCTCTGTCGGTGTCATGCCAACGTATTTTCGTCCAAACATAGAGCCCCCGCCATCAGCTTCTCTTCCTCTGTAAGTCGATTCATTGCGAAGCACCTCTCGACGCGTTACACCCATCCATAAGTTCCCTCTCCATCAAAGATCATCATTTTCAGCTTTCGAATTCGCAAGTCGGCTCCGAATTGCTCATGTCCGGTTCTGAATCGGGACTGTCAATAATGAAATTACTATTATACGTTCACATTTAGATCTGTGGGATCCCCGAAATCCCCTATTGAAAATCTCCCCGACACGTCACTGTTTGGCCTGCCTTCATTGAAACAGCACCGCCCCTACGGCCTTACTGAAATGGTCTCCTCCGTCGTTGAAACGGTACCACCTCCCGCCATCATCGAAACCCTTCGGGTCTCCCCCGCCATTGTCGAAACCGTGCCACCCCCTCCTACAGCCTCGTCGAAACCACTTGGGCCCCCCTTCGAAGCTATGTCGGCCTCTCCAGCCCCCGGTCTTGTCGCCCCCCCATATGGCACCCCGTCCTCGCCCAAGCTATGGCGGCCTCTCCAAGGCTCCCAGCCTTGCCGTCGCCTTTATAGGGTAGTGATATGTGTTTATTATATATATATATATTTCATATAGTTTATCCATGCATCCATTCCATATAATCATGCATTTCATATCGTTTCTTCCACTTTTTGGTTTCTTTTTACTCTTGGTTTCTATTGGTATATTTCAGGTGAAAATGAGGAGATTTGGGACTCAAAAGCGATGATGGAAGCTTGGAAAGAGATCGAGTGAGCAAAGGAGTTAAAATGATTAAAGGAGTGAAGATGAAGAAGATAGCATACACGGTCGTATGGCATGCCACACACGACTGTATCACTCAGACCCCAGATGAAGAGCAGAAAACGAGGATATACACGGTGTTGACACAGCTCAAGACTTCGCACTTCGCACGTACATTTTCACAGCAGTGGGAGTTGTTTTGAAGGGGAGCTACCGAGGACCCGACATGGTCGTGTCAATCCTATTCATGATCGTGTCAGGAGAAGAGACAGAAGAAGACAGAAGGCCAATTTCAAGCGTACCGTTACACGGTTGTGTAGGGTTTCTATAGGACAGTGTCGAGCCCGATTTGCTGAATGGTTTAAGCGCCGACTTTGGGTTTATTTTAGTGGGTTTGACTTGTTTTTTAGCTTAGTATAAATAGAACGTCCTTTCCAGATTTTTATCTGCGTTTTATTCATAGCTTTTGAGAGTTTTCTAGGTCTTCCTGTTGTACTGCTACTTATTTTGGTGTAAAGGTTTGATCTTTTTGGTTTGGTTTTGATTAAAGATTGTATTTCTATGCTATTCTCCTTTGTGGATTTTCTCGATAAGCATTCCTATTCCTCTCTTGTGATTTTATTGCATCCATATATGAATTCTATGATGTTTATTGCTATGGATCGTGAGTAATTTTCCTATCTATGGCAAGGGTTGAACCCTACTTGATTTAGTTATGAATTAATTTAATATTGCTTGGTTATTGAATATTGTTGCATTAGGGATTTGGCTAGGATGATTTCTGATCAATATAAATTGATCTTCTCCTGGTGGTTAATTAGATTAGTCGCTAATGATAGTTAGGGCTAATTTAGGGCTTTTCAATTCATATATTGATTTATGCTATTTATGTCACCAACGACAGTTAGGCGTGTAAATTCGAGCTCTCTAAGCAATGACCTGACTTCTATCCAAGACAATGGCATGAAGGAAGGTTGGGGAACATTGTTGAGCTGATACGATCATCACATATAGGAGGAGGCGCGCGGCGGCCAATTAGGCAATTTCGGGGGCGAATTTGTAAATTCTGAACTTTGGGGGGCCGTTAAGCAAATCTGAATTTTGGGGGGCTTTTATGCAAATCTGCATTTTATTGTTTTTATAGGCTAGGGCCTACCCTAACGAGGATTATACTTTGATTAACTTGTGAATCCCATTGGCCAAGGTGTCTACGATCACCTTTTGGAGATTTAAACTTTTGTCTCGAATTGAAAGTTAGGAGAGTGCCTCTTTTCGAATTGGTATATTTATCTTGTTATTTTCAGATCTGAAAAATATATAAAAATCTCTTTTATTTGTTCTACCACAAAAAATCCCAGCTTTTCTCCACAAAAAGCTCTATATTGTATTAAATTGGTATCAGAGCGTTCGATCCATGACGACCACAAGAGCTAAAGGATATGATCGACTCGTTGGAGGATAAGATGGAGAAGTTTGAAGGCGAGATCCAAGGTATTAAGAAAGATGTAGAAGATCAATTGGATCGGAGATTCGCGCAATTCATGGAGGCCTTAAATCGGAAATTCGATGCGATCCACAAGAAGTTGGACTCGAATCATGCTGAAATCCTAGATCTGGAGTAAAAGGCGAGATCTTTGGCGAAGGGGAATGAGAAAGTTGACCCTTTTCGTGAAGGGCTTCTCTCGGACACAGATCATGCAACAGACGACGAGGAACATGATTTCAATGAAAGCGTGGAGGCGCAACAAGGGTTCTACGACAACCGGGAAGGCGAACGAGAGGCTGGAAATTAACATCGACACATATAAGGCAATCGACAGGCCCTGGCGGCCAGCCAGGGCAGCTGCGGCCCCCTGGCGGCCCGCCAGAGCCCGCATGGGCCCCTAGCAAATCGCCAAGCTCCCATGCAGCAGCAACCAGGCCGCCAGTCACATCTTGAGCCTTCGGCGGCCCCACGAAGAGGGATGGGGGCAGCGGGAGGTTTCAGCGATGGAATTAGGGGTCTCCGGAATGAATTTGGCACTAATTTCTATGGAGGAGGGCTTCTAAGGCGTGAGGCAGAGTTTGAGGATTATGACAGATACCACGAGGATAACCGATAGGACTGTGGACGGAGGAGGGGCTGATAGGAAAGAAGCTGCTTGGAATGGAGGAGATGGATACCCAGACGGAGGTGGCTATAATCTACCTGCACCCTCACCACCACGACACCATGCCTATCAGCAAGGGAGAGATGTGTTGAGTATTGATTCCCCTGATTTGGTTTTGATGATGAAAAAACATAAATATTGTGTACTAATTCTCTTTGAGCGCAGTTATGAAGATCGTCGCCAAATTACTTTGTAGATCTCAAGTGACGTCCCAAGACTTCCTTAGAGCGCGTGATCGCTAAAGCTTCGTTGAAGCTCAAGGAGTATTAATGAAGTCGAGGGATTCAGAATCTTCATGTTGAAGCTTTGAAGACGGTTTGTCGTGTTATTTATTTGGTCTTCTAGCTTCATTTCATAGAATGTTAAGCCTTGAGTAGTACTTGCCTAGTTATCTTTATTTCTATCCTAGCTTATCTTTAGGATTGTCTTAGAAGTCATTGGAAAGTCTTTCCTTAGCTTATCGCGTCTTTTCATGACTTTCTGTGCATCTTAGTTGGTTCAAGTAGAAGGACCAACCGACTAGATGACGATCTAATCGGTTGGAAATCCTTCTTGAACCGACTAGTCATCCTTGTGCATTTTGGCATACTTACTGTTGACCAATTAGTCGGTCCAAGAAGGCTCACCGACCGACTAGTTGTCCAACTAGTCGGTTAGTGTTTCTTCTTAGACCGACTAGTTTTCCCTCCTTATTTCACTATATTCTCTGTCAACCTTCTAGTCGGTCTAAGAAGGTTCACCGACCGACTAGTTCTCAAACTAATCGGTCAGTGATTCTTCTTAGACCGATTAAGCCGCTTTAATTTTCCAGCCGTTGGAGATTTTATTTCCCCGACTTTTCTTGATCTGTTATGATTCTTTCCATATGTGTTTGATTCGTTTCAAACAAGGAAATTTGTCTAATATCAGAGGGATTTCAGATCTCGAATTAACTCATTCAATTATCATTTTTGAAAGGCTCTATCTCTCACGAAAATCTCTCTCTCCTTTGTGACCTAATTTCTTAAGGAGACTTTCGGATCTTGAGCGTTTATACTCCTGAAAGACTGAATCACGATGAAGATGTTCGACCTAGCCATCTCCAACTGCTCATCGTGTTGCTAGGGTTTTCGAGATTATTCTTTCTCACAATCTTTCCTTGCCCTAAATCCGTAAGTATTTCTCAAGGCATAGGATTTTGTGGTAAGCACTTTCTATTTCATTAAATTTATCAATTGAGTTTATCTCTCGGTTTGTGAGAGAAGTTCGTGATTCCGGTTTGTGGGAGTCACGATTCGTTTGTTGTAACGATTTGATCTTGTAGTAGTTTCTACAAGAAGTTGTTTAGTGGAACCTTGAGTTAGTGGATTCTAACTCAAGTAGCCGGAAGGGATCCGGGTGTCTGGGACGTAGGATCACCGGGAACAAGTCGAGGAGACTTGGGTGGATCCGAACCCATTACATCGTTTTGTTTGCGTTGTAATTCTTATGTTCTTATTTATTCCGCATAGTTGTTTGTGATTGCATGATAATTAGGAATTAGACTCTTGATTATTTTTAAAGTACTATTCACCCTCATCTAGTACTTGTGCAGTAGCTTTCAGGGCATTACATTTGGTATCAAAGCAGGTTCATAGCTATGACAAATAACAACAACAAGGCCGTTCGACCACCTTCCGACTATAGCACCTTCAAGAATCGTAAAGGAGCATCTTCAGTGATCGAAGGACACTCCTCAACTAGACCTCCTTATTTCAACGGTACTAACTACGTGTACTGGAAATGCCGGATGGAAACCTTCCTCCGGAGCGCATCACTTTGGAAAGCCACGTTAACGGAGTATGTTGAGCCCACTGAAGAAGACTTCACGAAGTGTACTGCCGCAAAGGTCGCCGCAGAGGTGAACAATGCCAAGGCAACGAATGCCTTACAATGTGCACTGGAGCCTGAAGATTTCAACAAGATATGCACCTGTGAGAGTTCATATCAGATTTGGAATCAACTCCTCATCCTACACGAAGGAACGAGCAGGGTAAAACATTCTAAACTCACTGTTGCTAATAAGAAATTCGAGTTATTTCACATGGAACATGGTGAAAGAATTAAGGAGTATTATGCTCGCTTCGTGGATATAACCAACGAGTTGGAAGCCCTTGGGAAGACCTATACCCATGAAGAGAAAGTCGCTAAGATCATTGACGGACTTCTTTCAAGCTGGGAAAAACGAACTTACGCTATCGAGGAAGGTAATGATATATTCAAATATACTGTTGTTCAGCTAATGGGTACCTTGATGTCTTATGAGGTACGAAAAGACAACAAGATCAAGATGCAGGACAAGCTGAAGGCGTTCTTGAAGCAAGAAGAGCCGAAGAAAAAGGGGATTGCCTTCAAGGCCGCCCCAACCACACCTACCGATAGTGAAGAATCGGAAGATGAGTTGGACATGGAATCTTTGGCCCTCATGGCAAAGAAGTTCAACCGGTTCTTCCGAAAAGGTAAGTTCAAGAACAAATCTAAAGTTAGGTCTACTAATGCCTCTGCTCCTTTGTGTTTTAAATGCAATAAGCCAGGACACATCAAGGTCGATTGTCCACTCAACAAACAAAAGGAGAAGTAGAAGGCACCCAAGTTCGACAAGTCACGAAAGTACAAGAAGGAGTACAAGAAAGGACTTGTCGGTACATTCACCGACTCGGAAGAGGACTCCTTAAGTGGAGAGTCAGATGATGAACAAGAGGAGAAAGCACACATGTGCTTCATGGCAAGAGAGCAACATGATCAAGAGACCGCTTCAGATGAAAGCGAGGATGAAGGTGAAGAGGTAACTATGGATGACCTAAGATTAGCTAATGAACAAATTTGGTCTAAGTATTCTAAATTGGTAAATAAATATACTAAGATCAAAGATGAGTTAACTAGTCTTCAAACCACACCTAAGCCTATCATCACCAACAACGACACCGTTGTTGAAGCCTTGAGAACCGAGATTGTAAATCTCAAATCTTAACTTGAACATGTTAACATTGAGGATTCGGATGAACACGAGATAGCGGATTTGATTTCTCGAAACTCAACTTTGAGCATTGAGAATGAGAATCTCAAGTCTCGTGTTTGTGAACTCACAACTCAAGTGTCCACTTTGGATACTACTATACTTTCTCTCACTGAGAAATATGAGTCCACAATAGGCCGAATTAAAAATTCAACAAAGGCAAGGACCATTTGGATAATATTCTGAATG
This sequence comes from Scilla litardierei, assembly GCA_030789695.1. Lineage (NCBI taxonomy): Eukaryota > Viridiplantae > Streptophyta > Magnoliopsida > Asparagales > Asparagaceae > Scilla > Scilla litardierei. The sequence goes on from CM061142.1 coordinate 626,725,059, forward strand.
ACTTACTTCCAGCCAATCATCGTATTAGTTTGGGGTATAAAAAGGAAAATTCATCCAAATCCTCCACCACCTTTGTAAGGCCATCCTCCGATGCCTCAACTAGTGGGAGTAAACACCCCGTGGGTAGTTCATCTACCAATGGTACTTCCACTAAGTACACACCCCATTTGGAAAGAAACCCACTTTGGGTGGACCTCCAAAGAAGGGTCATGCATTTATGTACACAAATACTATGCCACGTAGGAACACACCTCTTACTCCACAAGTTCACACTTATGATGATTTTTATGCTCCACATCCATGAGCATGTGCACACCAAGTGAGACACACATGCACGTGTTCCCCCACATGCATATGTTCACCCACATTATTATTATATGAATGATTATCATCATGCACCGTATCATATGTTACCACCACCATTTCATCATGTGCAGCATGCTTATCCACATCATGCATACACTAGGCCACTTCCTCGTAGAACACATGCACCACGTAGAAATCAACCACAAGTGCATGTTCCCAATAGGAATAGGGCTCCCAAGACTTTCACTATTTGGGGCCCGAAGGACACTAACATGCATGAGAAACAAGAGTATATTAATTCTTATTTCATGAATGTTGTGCACAATGATGTCTATGTTGGGAAGTCTTAGTCCAACTGGACTTGGCTTCCAAAGGTCTAATCTCTTAGGACCCAATGACCTTGGGTACCATGATACGATATTTTTATCTTCAGGTACTCAAGAAAAAGAAAAGGAGCAACAAATCAAAATTTGGCTCCAAGAATGGTTGGATACTTGATAGCGGGTGTCCAAAACAAATGACTGGTAAAGCTCAGTTGCTATCCGAAGTGGTACCCATTGAAAATGGAAACCGAGTGGTCTTTGGAGGTAACGAGAGTGGAACCATAATATGTGTTGGAAAAGTTGGTAACCCTTCAAAACCCCTTATAAGTGATGTTTACATTGTTAAAGGTTTAAATCACAATCTAATCTCAATAAGCCAACTTTGTGACAAGGGTTACAAAGTTAGCTTTGAGAAAGCAATGTGCCATATTTTAAGACATGGTAATAATAATGTTTTGTTCTCTGGCACATGCCATAAGGACTTATATATATTAGATATTCCAAATTCCCATGAACAATGTCTTATTGCCAACACAAGTGAGCAACACTTATGGCATCGACAATTTGGTCATGCGAATTTTGGAACACTTTTCAAACTATCCAAGCTAGATTCTATTAAAGGATTCCCTAAGCTTTCCTTCAATAAGAAAAGCTTTTGCGACTCATGTCAACGAGGCAAACTTCCAAAATCGTCATTTAACCTTAAGAAAAGCATATCCTTTAAACGGCCTCTAGAGCTTTTACATCTAGATCTTTTTGGGCCAACTAGAGTTGCTTCATTAGGAAATGCCTGATATGGACTTGTCATCGTTGATGACTTTTCCAGATTTACTTGGGTATTTACTTTAATTAATAAAAATGATGCTTTTGAAAACTTCACAGTATTTGTTAAGAAAGTACAAAATCTCATTGGAACCACCATTGTCACTATTCGTAGTGATCATGGAGGGGAATTTGAGGAATTTGAGAATGAGTCTTTCTCAAACTTCTGTGATGAGGTTGGTATTACTCACACCTTTTCTTTTCCTCGCGCACCCCCTCAAAATGGTGTTGTTGAGAGAAAGAATAGGACGCTAGTGGAATGTGCTCGCACTATGCTTGATGATAGCCACATTGGTCATCAATTTTGGGCAGAAGCGGTACATACTGCTTGCTATGTGTTTAATAGGATTCTCTTGAGGCTCGGCACTAAACAAACTTGTTATGAATTGTTGTTTGGTAGGTTGACTCAAGTTAAACATTTTAGAGTTTTTGGTGCAAAATGTTTTATCAAGAACACGTATGGTAGTTTGGACAAATTTGATCCAAGATCCGATGATGTGATATTTGTTGGATATTCCTCCCGCAGCAAAGCCTACCGGATATACAACAAAATAACCTCAACGATCGAGGAATCCCTTCATGTTTCATTTAATGAAGATTTTGTCCCTCCTAGAATTATCGATGACGATGATTCTATGGAAGCAGTTAGTGACTCTGTTGATATATCTAAGGCTATTGATTCTGTTGAAATTAACCCTACTAATGATTCTCTTGAGAATGTTCCTAGTGACCAGGGTATTCCCAGAAAGCTTCCAACAGTTCGTGACCATCCCCATGAGCAAGTTATTGGCAACATGGAAGATGGTGTCAGAACAAGATCCCAAGTCAACTTCGCTCAGTGTGCTTTTGTCTCTTCCGTGGAGCCAAAGAATATCAATGAGGCGTGCGAAGATAGTTCTTGGATCCTTGCTATGGAAGATGAGCTCATTCAGTTTGAGAGGAAAGAGGTCTAGGAGCTAGTTCCGTTACCTTCGAAGAACCACAACATTATAGGAACGAAGTGGATCTTCAAGAACAAGACAGACGAGAACCAAAATGTCATCCGGAACAAAGCTCGGTTAGTTGCTCAAGGCTACAGGCAAGAGGATTGTATTGATTTCGAGAAATCCTTTGCACCTGTAGCTAGATTAGAATCTATTAGGCTATATTGCCATTTGCATGCCATAAAGATTTCAAACTTTTTCAAATGGACGTAAAAAATGTGTTTTTAAATGGAGATGTCGTTGAGGAAGTTTATGTTTCTCAACCTCCGGGTTTTATTAATGATAAATTTCCAAAGCACGTTTTCAAACTTAATAAAGCACTTTATGGTTTGAGACAAGCTCCTAGAGCTTGGTATAACCGCCTAAAGAACTTTCTTTTGGATTTGGGTTTCAAAATGGGTGAGGTTGATTCAACGCTTTTTGTTAAGTATGTTAATCATGACATTATTTTAGTTCAAAATTACGTAGATGGCATAATTTTCGGTGCTACTAACTTCACTCTTTGCGATGAGTTTTCTAATGTCATGAAGGATCAGTTCGAGATGAGCCACATGGGTGAGCTCAAATATGTTTTAGGACTCCAAATTCGCCAAATGAACGATGGAATCTTCATCCACCAAACCAAGTACACGGTGGAGCTGCTAAAGCGATTTGGAATGGAGAATGCTTCTAGCAAGAAGACACCAATGAGCACTACTACACACCTTGATAAAGATACGGGCGGCAAAGATATAGACATTCGTCTATATCGAGGTATGATAGGTAGTTTATTACATCTTACTGCTAGTAGGCCAGATATAATGTTTGCTGTATGTGTTTGTGCTAGGTATCAATCACAACCTAAGGAATCACAGTTAATAGCAGTTAAACGTATTTTCCGTTATTTAAGTCACACACTCGACTACGGATTATTCTATCCAAAGTCAAGCACATATGAGTTAATCTCATATAGTGATGCAGATTATGCTGGATGCAAATCCGACAGGAAAAGTACTAGTGACACTTGACATTTTATAGGAAATTCTATTGTCTCTTGGTTTTCCAAGAAGCAGAATTCTGTATCACTTTCAACCACCGAGGCAGAATATATTGCCGTCGGTGCTGCATGTGCACAGGTTCTTTGGATGAGACACACACTTAAAGACTTCGGTATAAACTGTGATATTTGCCCTATCATGGTGGACAACCTAAGTGCAATATGTCTCTCTAAGAATCCGGTACACCACTCCCGTATAAAACACATAGATGTCTGTCACCATTTCCTAGATGATTTTTAGTGTACGTTGAAACCCAGAAGCAAATCGCCGACATTTTCACGAAACCACTCAAGGAAGACACCTTTGTGCGGTTACGTCGAGAATTGGGGATTATGGGTGAATCCGAGATTTAGGATTCATATTTTCTATATAATCTTGCCTGATAATGATTTTCATAAGCTCATTGGATTTGATGTGATATTCTTCATCTATGTTGGGTTTATGATTGGCTTTTCAATTTACTCGTCGTAGTCATGGTTTTCTGGCTTTATGGGGTAAATTTAGTGCGTATGATAGTATTTTGATGTTTTGTCCAAGTGTTCTTTGGAGAGTACTCAAAATTTCTAACTCTCAAATTTTTGTACTCTATTAGTCGGTCCCAGTACATCTCCTGACCGACTATTTCACTTCTAGTCGGTTAGACATTGAACTCAGACCGACTAGTTCGTGCCCTATTTTTGACCTCACTTGTTGTTTACCATTTAGTCGGTCCAAGTTCATTCACCGACAGACTAGAATGCGTTTTAGTCGGTCAACTCTTGAACTGAGACCGACTAGATGTGCGAGGGCAAATCCGGCTTTGGCCCTTCTTAAATCGACTATTCCCCCTCCGCACCGATTAGAATTCATTCTAATCGGTGCGCCCCTCTTTCCTAAAACCCTAACCCGTCGACCCGTTCAACTTCCTCCGCCGTCCATCACCTTCTCTGGTCGCATCCCGTCGTCGCCGGTCTCCCTTCTTCCTCAAGGGTCGATCTCCTCCTTCCTCGGGTATCTCCTCCTCCTTTCTCTCCGTATTTTTCGTTCGATTTCTATCGATTTCTTGCGATTTTGTGTTGTCTCGACTCGAGTTCATGGCGAGAACTCGAATCCCTATCCGTCCTTCCGGTCCCTCTCCGATGACCGTAGATCCTCCATCCAACCCTAGTCCTCCCAAACGTCGCTCCAAAACCGCTCGTCCGCAACCTTCGTCGCCTACTTCTCCATCATCTTCTTTGCCTCCTCTCAAGAAGAAGAAGGCGGCTCCCTCTAAACCTAAAACCCAATCTGCTCCCAAGCCCCGGCCCAAGCTCATACAAAAGATTTTGACTCCTGGACCCCATCGCACTGCCTCTCCTTCCTCACCACCCTCTGACTCCGACGATGACTATATCCCGGAGATTGAGGTTGCCGAGAAGGAGCCTACCCCTCCTCCTCGCACTACCTTACGTCAGTCAAAGGGGAAGGCTCACATGCCCTCTGGTGGGGGTGGATCTCTCTATGTCGCAATGACCCGTTGTGTCTAGCCGCCTACAACCGTATCGAGCATTGCCCATTGATCCTCGAGCACTATGTTCAATTCTCTGATTTTCCTAAGCTCGCCGATCTCCTATCCTATAGCGGGCTCCTTGATTATCTTCGCCACGACCCCAATGCGAATCCTCATCCTTACCATCGGCTCGTCAAACTCTTCTATGCAAATCGAGTTCGGGGTTAGTATGACGACAAGCATTGTATTGAGACCACTGTTTTGGGGACGCCCATTGTCCTCACGGCAGAGATCTTAGGACAAATACTTGGGGTCTCCTCTCTGGTTTGCTTCCTTCTGACATCTCTGTGGATAATATCCACGATCTCGATCAGTCCCTCTTAGCCGACTTGTTCCACGTTATTCCTCCCGCCATGATTGTTGTTCTTCCAAGTCTTTCAAACCAAATGCGTGGGTCCTGAATTTGATTCTGAAGTCGTGTCTTTTTCCGAAGTACGGCTCCTCCAGCTTACCTTCCCAGCCCTTCTTAAAGCTCATCTATGCCCTTTTTGATGGGAGCGAGATAAATTGGGCTCGCATCATTTTGGACAAGATAGACTCATTTGAGTGCATCAGGAAGTCGACAAAGGCCGCGTATATTCCCTATCCGTGCCTCTTAACATTGGTCTTTCGTCACTTCGGAGTTCCCCTCACTCCTGACGATCAGCGTCCCTTAGGTCATCCCCTGAACGCGACCGCCGTCAAGAAGTCTCTTGCGGCCTTGTGTCACGTTCAGCGGACCACCCCTTCAGTTCCTCCTTCGTCGTCTCGCTCTTCCTCTTCTGCTTCCACGAGCCGTCAGGAGGCTCGTCTTTTGCGATGTGAGGAGATGCTCGTGCGTATCTGTGAGCATTTGGGTGTTGATATCCCTTCGTCAGTTTCAGATGAAGAAGCCATGTATGCTGCTGAGGCTGAGGAGCGTGTTGCTGCTTCTCCGGTTTGTGCCCCAGCGGGTACTTCTGCTGCTGCTTCGTCTGTTCGTGCTCCTGAGAGCACTCCTGCTGCCATCATCCCTTCGGTGGATACCTCCGTTGCTCCCGAGATCACCACTCCATCTGCACAGCCTGCTGCTGGTGCTGATCCTGCCTATGCCTCCTGAGCTTTTCTTGGAGGACTCTCCTTTGCGCTCTTTGGATGATCCATCTCGTTGAGAGAGAGTGGGGTTAGGTTAGATGGGTGGTTGTTTTGTATGTTTTGTGATACTTTTTGATGTATGTTGGGTTGTTGTATGATGTGCACCATATACTGTTATCTGATGATGATCAATATTTTCTTGGTAGTCTGGATGTATCAATTTTGATGTTTCTATATATATATCCATCCTATTGCATTTCGTATCTGTGTGCACATTAATGTTCACTTTATCGCTCGTCGATTCTGTTGCATATATAGCTTTGTTTGAATGGAAACATGAGCTGTTTTGCATGCAATCAATTCGCTAAAAATGTTGATATTGGAGAGTATGTTCCTTTCATCAATACATTGATTTGATTTTGTTTTTGATGATTTCTCTTTTCGCTTTTCGACTATGGTCTAGTTGACACACCTTGTTTTCTTCGATATTTTCCTTGATGTCATTTGGACCGTTGTCCTAGTCTTCGTCTCTCTTGTTTATAATTTCTTTTAGCCTTGGTTGTTGCCGTTGTTTCCTCCCGCTCTTTTTGGATAATGCCAAAGGGGGAGAGAATTAATAATGACTTTGTGCTAAATGATAATTTAAACAATTACCGTGATTCTAATTTCATATGTTAGATTCAGGGGGAGTAAAGATATAAAAATGGATTCCGATCCTATATTTCAATAATTGGATCATGTCTTATACTTTTATCTTCTGCTTGATGCGTATGTTTAATATTTAATATGGAACTAACGAGTCATCAATGCAGGGGCAGTAAGTAAATTTCATTTATCTCATTATTATTGATTTATATTTAGCTGGTTTGTCATCACCAAAAAGGGGGAGAATGTTGAGTATTATTCCCCTGATTTGGTTTTGATGATGAACAAACATAAATATTGGGTACTAATTCTCTTTGAGCGCAATTATGAAGATCGTTGTCAAATTACTTTGTAGATCTCAAGCGACGTTCCAAGACTTCCTTAGAGCGCGTGATCGATGTGCCTAAAGCTTCGTTGAAGCTCAAGGAGTTTAATGAAGTCGATGGATTCAGAATCTTCATGTTGAAGCTTTGAAGACGGTTTGTCGTGTTATTTATTTGGTCTTCTAGCTTCATTTCATAGAATGTTAAGCCTTGAGCAGTACTTGCCTAGTTATCTTTATTTCTATACGAGCTTATCTCTAGGATTGTCTTAGAAGTCATTGGAAAGTCTTTCCTTAGCTTATCGCGTCTTTTCATGACTTTCTGTGCATCTTAGTTGGTTCAAGTAGAAGGACCAACCGACTAAATGACGATCTAATCGGTTGGAAATCCTTCTTGAACCGACTAGTCATCCTTGTGCATTTTGGCATACTTACTGTTGACTAATTAGTCGGTCCAAGAAGGCTCACCGACTGACTAGTTTCCAACTAGTCGGTTGGTGTTTCTTCTTAGACCGACTAGTTTTCCCTCCTTATTTCACTATATTCTCTGTCAACCTTCTAGTCGGTCCAAGAAGGTTCACCGACCGACTAGTTCTCAAACTAATCGGTCAGTGATCCTTCTTAGACCGATTAAGCTGCTTTAATTTTTCAGCCGTTGGAGATTTTATTTCCACGACTTTTCTTGATCTGTTTTGATTATTTCCATATGTGTTTGATTCGTTTCAAACAAGGAAATTTGTCTAATATCGTAGGGATTTCAGGTCTCGAATTAACTCGTTCAATTATCATTTTTGAAAGGCTCTCTCTCTCTCTCTCGAAAATCTCTCTCTCCTTTGTGACCTAATTTCTCAAGGAGACTTTCGGATCTTGAGCGTTCATTCTCCTGAAAGACTGAATCACGATCAAGATGTTGGACATAGCCATCTCCAACTGATCATCGTGTTGTTGCTAGGGTTTTCAAGATTATTCTTTCTCACAGTCTTTCCTTGCCCTAAATCCGTAAGTATTTCTCAAGGCATAGGATTTTGTGGTAAACACTTTCTATTTCATTAAATTTATCAATTGAGTTTATCTCTCGGTTTGTGAGAGAAGTTCGTAATTCCGGTTTGTGGGAGTCACGATTCGTTTGTTGTAACGATTTGATCTTGTAGTAGTTTCAACAAGAAGTTGTTTAGTGGAACCTTGAGTTAGTGGATTCTAACTCAAGTAGCCGGAAGGGATCCGGGTGTCTGGGACGTAGGATCACCGGGAACAAGTCGTGGAGACTTGGGTGGATCCGAACCCATTACATCGTTTTGTTTGCGTTGTAATTCTTCTGTTCTTATTTATTCCGCATAGTTGTTTGTGATTGCACGATAATTAGGAATTAGACTCTTGATTATTTTTAAAGTACTATTCACCCCCATCTAGTACTTGTGCAGTAGCTTTCAGGGCATTACAAGATGCACCTGGAGGAATCAAAACGAAGATCACGGTAAGGAAGATGAAGATATCTATTTTTGAGGCGGAGGACCCAGATGGATGGATATACATGGTGGAGCGATACTTTGAGGTGTCGATGGTTCAGGAGGCAGAGTGGCTGAGGGCAGTATAGGTTTGCTTGGAGGGAGAGGCGTTGTCGTGGTACCGATGGACACATCAGCAACGACCTTTCCAATCTTGGGAGGATTTCACGATATGCCGGCTGGACCGTTTCGGGGAGGTGCATGCAGGCGAAACATATGAGAAGTTGTATGCTCTGCGGCAGGAGGGCACTGTGAGGAAGTACATCAAGAAGTATGAGATGTTATCAGGCCGAGTCCACGTGGTGTCAGGAGAATATCTGGAGGGGTGTTTTGTGAAGGGGCTGAAGCCCGTCATCAGATCAGAGCTGAGGATCCAGAAGCCCAAAGACTTGCTGACAGGATGCGCTTAGCACGGATGGTGGATGACAGACTTGTAGAGGAGAGGGGAGCCCGTAGAGCTTGGGGAGCTCTTTTTAGGGGGCAGGCGCCAGTAGGTGCAGAAGGCGTCCACTGGGGGACCAGCAGCAGCTAGCAAGGAGAAGGGTGTGAGGCACGACCAGCGGGTAGGTACGACGGATGACAGAGGCGGAAATACGGGAGAAGCGGGCCAAAGGGCTATGCTTCAAGTGTGATGAAAAGTTCTCTCCAGGGCATCGATGTGGCGACCATACCATCCAGATATTAATAATGAATGATGAGGAGGGAGAGGGCGTGATAGAGCTCGAGGCTGGCGAAGAGGAGGATCAGGAGCATCTGCACTTGGACATGGCGGAGGTATCCCTCAAATCTGTGTTGGGGTTCACACCGAATCACACCATGGAATTGATGGGGCGCATGGTAGATCTGGAGGTTACGGTGTTGTTGGATAGTGATGATACCCACAATTTCATTTCCAGTAGGCTGGTGGAGAGACAGTGATTGAAGATCAATGACATGCCGTTCGGTGTGGTGCTGGGGACAGGACAGGCGGGACAGAGCAGCGGAGTATGTCGAGGCTTGCTCCTTACTATTCAAGTGATTCAGCTTAGCACTGACTTCCTTTGGAGCTGGGGAGCACAGATATCATCCTTGGTATGTAGTGGTTGCAGACCTTAGGAGATACGATGACCAACTGGAAGCTGCTCAGGCTAGAGTATTAAGAGAGATGACGAACCTAGTGTTGCAGGGGGACCCAACCAATGTCATTCCTGTTGGGACCTGAGATGGCAAAGAGATACACTAGAGAGGGGTGAATAGTGTATTGACAAATAAAACTTTACCTCTAGAAATCTCCCCATGATTAATAAAGAGTTACCTAATATTAATCCTAATCAACACAAAATATTACTTGCAATAATAATGATGCGTATCGGAAATGAAATGCAAGTAAGAGAAATAATAGAATAATTCGTAAACACAGAAATTTTATCCTGGTTCATCCCTCTAGGGCTACGTCCAGTCCCCGAACTCCCTAGGGCTTTAATCCATTATTTTCAATAAATAATACAACCCACCTCAACTCCAATAATGATTTTCCATTGCCTCACAAACTGATATCTTTTACAAACACCTTGCCTACAATAAGAGTTCACTTACCACTCAGCCTCCAACTAGAATTTACAAACCCTCACCTACAATGAGGAAATCCCTCTCACTAACACCCAAGTAAGAAATACTTGCAACCTTTTGAAGATTTATAAATACATATAGCTGTTTGATGAAGCCCTTGAGTATGTGATTGCTATATGAGTGAATTTAATCTCAAAAATGAAATTTTTTTAAGAAGCTTGGAGATCAAAAATAAACTTGGTTTAAATCTCTTTAAAGATATAGCTTTTAAAATAGAGATTAAAACAAGTATAGAGGCAAATAAAATTGCTCAAAAGATTTGAGAAAATAAGCACAAATTTGTTTGAAACAATGGTCAAAGATAGAGATCTTTTAAAAAAGAGAGCTTTTGAAATTTTGCTTTGAAAAATATAAGAAAATGATTAATAATTGATATGAAAAAGATTTGAGGTCTCTAGCATTTATAGAGCAAAAAACAATTCAAATCGTGCTAAAAATCTCATTTTAAACGGCTAGTAACGGCTAGTTAATTTAAAATAAAACTTAAAAGCTGAAAGTTTTAAAATCTGAAATCAAGTTTCCATAAAAGCCAAGAGTTTTAAAATTTGAAATCAACTTTCTATAAAAGCCTAGAGTTTTAAATTTTGAAATCAACTTTCCATAAAAGTTGAGAGTTTTAAAATTTGAAATCGGCTTTCCATAAAAGTTGAAAGTTGACCCAGATAGTCGGGTATTTTGGTGGATAATCGGTTATCCTACCCAGATAGTCGGCTATTCTCAAGAATAGCCGGCTATTATTTTGACAATAAGTTGCCATCAAAATTTGGCCGCCAGTAGTCGGCTGTCTGCCACAAATAGTCTGCTATTTCTTGATACTAGGGTTTTTATAATTAATTATATACTAATTTAAAACATTTTAAAAACATTTTTGGGATATTCTTAGTGTGTGTGGGCTTTATCATGAGCTTTTGACAATACCAAGACAAAATTCTAATTCTTCAATGTCTTGATCATTTGTCTTGGCTTTATTGAGCTTTTGTTCTCCAATGCCCTTGAAAATACTTTGCCACACTTGCTCCTAGCTTTCATCTCTTGAATCCATGCTTCATGTTTGTGTGCCTTCTTTGATTTGACTTCATATGTTTTATCACAATCGTTGTGTGATCATCCATACTTGATCACCTATATTTAAAATGCTTTTCTTAACACAAACTCAATGAAAGCATTAAAACCATAATATGTTGCTTATCATCAAAATAACCACGGGGTGGATACTCAATATCCAACAGTTCCGTGGTTTCATATATGACCATTGTTAGAGCTCTCTAGTCGACAGGATGAGGTTTTTCGGTGGAGTTCCAGGGGTTGTCAGTTGAGGAGGCAGGCGAGCGGCAGGAGCAGGAGTTAGCGCCAGAGTTAGAGCAGATGTTGAGCCAGTATGAGGTCTTCCAGACCATGCATGGTCTTCCACCGCCCCAGGACCATGAGCACGCAATTGTTTTGAGAGAGGGGTGTCTCCTATTAGCGTGCGGCCCTACAGATATCCCCAGGTGTAGAAGGATGAGATTGAGATGATGGTAGGGGAGATGTTGTAGGCGGGGTGAACCATTCGAGCGTGAGCCCTTTTTCTAGCCTGGTCTTGCTCGTGAAGAAGGATGACAACAGGCGCTTTTGTGTAGACTACCGGGCCTTGAATAAGGAGACGGTGCCTGACAAATTTCATATACCGGTGATTGATGAGCTGCTTGACGAGCTGCATGGGACGACTGTGTTTTTGAACATAGATCTGAAGTCTGGGTACCACCAGATTTAGATGAGGGCCGCAAATGTTCACAAGACGGCATTCAGGACGCATGGGGGGCACTACGAGTTTCCTATCGTACCTTTCGGGTTGACGAATGTCCCATCGACATTTCAGGCCTGGATGAACAAAGTCTTTCGCCCCTACTTGCGGAGGGTTGTGCTGGTATTTTTGATGATTACTAATCTATAGCCGCACTTTGGAGGAGCATGTAGGGCATTTGTAGGTGGTGATATAGGAGCTGCAGGAGCATCAATTGTTCGTCAACAGAAAGAAGTCTCTTTGGGAAGCCTCAGGTGGAGTATTTGGGCCATGTGGTATCAGCGGAGGGAGTGGCGGCAGATAGGTCGAAGATTGCTGCTATGTTGTACTGGCCTCGACCTACGATGTTGCGAGGCCTGCGGGGATTCTTGGGCCTGACGGGATATTATCGGAAGTTTGTCCAGGGGTACGACATGATTGCATGGCATTTAACCGAGTGGCTGAAGAAGGAGAACTTCCACTGTGGGAGGAGGCGACCAGGGCCTTTGTGGCCTTGAAGCAGGCGATGACGATGGTGCTCGTGCTAGCCTTGCCAGATTTCAGCAGGCTGTTTGTGGTGGAGACGGACGCTTCAGGTTATGATTTGGGGCGGTACTTTTGCAGGATCAGCGTCCAGTGGCCTATTTTAGTCCGTTTCTGTCAACACGTGTGCGACTGAATTCAGTTTACGAGAGGGAGCTGATGGCGATAGTGTTTTCTATACAGAAGTGTCAGCCATATTTACTTAGGATGCGGTTTATAGTGCGGATAGACTAGCGGAGTCTGAAGTACTTTTTGGAGCAGCGCATGGTCACAGAGGAGCATCAAAAGTGGCTTTCTAAGCTGGTGCACTACAGGTTTGAGATTCAGTATAGACCAGACTTAGAGAACAAGGTAGCGGATGCCTTGTCTCGTAGCGAGGAGGTGGCAGAGGTGGCAACGATTTTAGTGCCAGTCTTGCTGGACTGGGAGCCTTTGGTGAGAGAGGTAGAGGCGGATGAAGGGTTGACATTGATATGGAGGCGCTACAACAAGGATCTACAGACTACCTATGGTATACACTCAGTGAGGGTAGGCTGCTTTACCAGGGGCGGTTGGTGCTACCGCGGACTTCGACCCACATACCGACGATTTTTCAGGAGTTCCATGGCAGCTTAATGGGCGGACATTCGGGGGGCATAGTAGACGTACAGAAGGATGGCCAATGAGCTGTACTGACCAGTGATGAAGATGGACATCGCTCGGTTGGTAGCAGAGTGACGTCTGCCAGCGTCACAAATATTTAGCGATTGCTTCGGGCTACATCAGCCACTAGCTTTGTTAGAGCGAGTCTGGGAGGATATCAACATGGGCTTCATCGAGGGGCTACCACGATCAGAGGGCTTCACTATCATATTTTGTCACGGCCCGCTCCCCAGCATACCTGAGAATTTCCAAACTACCCCAGGTGAGGCGAGGGTGATAAAGAAAGAAAAGGAGAGAGACACATATATATAGAATTACACATACATAGAATTTCCACCACAGAAAGAAAAGGTGACGGAGACACATATATAGAATTACACATACATGGAGGTGTTGTTTAAGCCATCGGAAGTTAAGGGGGTTCGCCAGACCGCAACAGGGGCCCAAGAGGTGCTTATCAGATAGTGAGGATTACCAGATTATGACACTATATGGAAGTCTCATGAGGTGATTCGACGGCAATTTCTAGACTTCCACCTTGAGGACAAGGTGGCTCTTTTTGGTGGAGTAAATTTGTTAGAGACCCATCTCATACTAGGCCTCTACCATTAGCCCATTTGTTAGAGACCCATCTCATACTATGACTCTAACAATAGCCTTGCAAAGGATCCAACTCATACTAGGCTCATAACACTGGGTTCACACCCAATTGTTAAGTATTAATTAGCATCCAACCCAAAACCAATTGGTATTTAGGTGGAGAGGCCCTCTAATTCTTAAATTTTTATTTTTTATTTTTTCACTTCTGATGTGGGACTAATGGGATCCTAACATACCACCATGCTTCTGACAACCGCCATCCACGGCGAAACACTCTGGGGTGCCCACTCTAAGTGGCATACTCTGGCCTTTATCAGGTTGCCCCTCTTAGGTCGCTCCTTCGCCACGTCGCACTTCCGCAATGTGGGTCGTTGCATGGGGCTAGCTAGGATACCATTTGTTAGAAATCCATCCCATACTAGGCCTATAACACTAGCCCATTTGTTAAAGACCCATCCCATACTAGGTCTCTAACAATAGCCTTGCCAAGGACCCAGCCCATATTATGCCCATAACAATAATGATACGATCAACATATATAGGAGGAGGCGCGCGACGGCCAGTTCTGCAGTTTTGGAGGCGCAGTTTTGGAGGCGAATTTGTAAATTCTAAAATTTTGGGGGCCTTTATGCAAATCTGAAATTTGGGGGGCTTTTATGCAAATCTGCATTTTGCTGTTTTTATATGCTAGGGCCGGCCCTAATGAGGATTATGCTTTGATTAACTTGTGAATCCCATTGGCCAAGGTATCCACGATCACCTTTTGGAGATATAAACTTTCGTCTCGAATTGAAAGTTAGGAGAGTACCTCTTCTCGAATTGGGGTACTTATCTTGTTATTTTCAAATCTGAAAAATATATAAAAGTATCTCTTTTATTTGTTCTTCCACCAAAAATCCCAACTTTTCTCCAGAAAAAGCCATAGGTTGTATCATGTTCATAATGCATTATATGTTGATGACCAACGATAGTTGGCTTTGGCATAAGATAGATAGTACTATCATAGCATCACGATAGTGAGAGGTATGTGATAACATTAAGTGCAACAACTTCACCCTGGGACATATTTCAATAACTAGACAAGCTAGATCAATCCTAATTTGAATTTTAGTAGTGGATATACTTAGCTTTATAGTCTTTCTTTAATTGATAATTCTCTTAGATGTTCTCTCACCTCGAGACATTTGCGTAACTAAATAAAAACCAGAAATAAATCAGTAATCAAGGCTGCCTCCCTGTGGATCGACCCGTAAGTGCTGCAATTATGCAGTACGTTTGCGGTTATAATTAAAACTAGCACATCAAGTTTTTGGCACCGTTGCCAGGGAGGCAACATTTGATTTGATATTGATTTAGTTCTAGATTTATTTGACTACGCATTTTTTCTTTTTCTTTCTCTTTTTCTGTCTACCCTCTTTTATACTGACGGCTTCTTTCTAGTTTTGTTTGTAGTGTGACGCGTGTTCATATTTCACCTTTTGCACACGCTATTCATCGTGTTTTCATATGCATTTCATCTCATTCCATGTTGTATATATCACATTTTGGTTCATATTGACTATTGGGTGTATTGTTTGTATTTCAAGTAAATGTCGGCATTTCGGTGTCTTCTGGAGTCAACATTGCATGTCTGGACCAAAGAGCGCTTATACGGCAAAGATCCGATGGCCAAAGATGAGGATTTGAAGTGTTGGAGCTTCACCCGGTCGTGTGGATGAGCCACCCGATCGGTTCGTATCATGGCATCAGTCCTGCGCTCCACCCGGTCGACACAGTGCGCCACCTGGTCGGGTAGATGACCGGATGATGAGGAGACAGAGTGACATTCATGGGAGAGCTTCCCAACCGATCGGGTCATCTCCTCGGGTCATTTTGGGGAAGAACTCACTCGACCAATTGACACTTCAACCGATCGGGTGGCCTTTTCTTCCCCTTTCGTGCACTGCTGATGCATTCATTGAAGATCTGCTATCACAGTGGAGTTTGGGTGATCTCTTATTTTTCTAGCGTCGGCATCGTCGTTAGCTTTTCAACGATAGATCGCATGCCCAAATCCGATTTTTCTACATTTTTCTGGAATTTTCAGAGCGCAGCTGGGTGCTGAAATTCTGGGCTGTCTGGAATTTGAACTTCAACCGATCGGGTGGGCTATCCAACTGACCGGGTGAGTCCATTTTCAGCAGTTCAGTGTCTGTTTGTTTCCACCCGATCGGTTGAAAGTTCAGTGTCTGTTTGTTTCCACCCGATCGGTTGAACTTCCAACCGATCGGGTGGTCCTTTTTCAGCAGTTTTAGGGGGTATTTGTACCCGAACTGTTAGGGTTTGGTGGGGGCCTATAAATATGAGATGTTGAACGACTTGTAAAGGGTTCCCCTCTATTTTTCAGGGCTTTTCTGCCCCTTTCATGGGAGCCTTAGATTAGTTTAGATTAGGGTTTCTCTTTCAATAAATCTTGTAATGGATTGATGGATTCTAATGCAAGATAAGTATTTCTTTTCTTATTTCCATTGCTTTGTGTCATTTTCATTGTGCTTGATGGTGAATGTTTGTTTGTCTCTTTTATTGCTTGCTATCATGTTCTTCAACATTGAGTAGTGTTTAATGAACCCTAATATGGGTTAGAGTATGATTGATGATTGGGATGTTGCATTTGAGTTGTTGCATGACAAGTTTTTGATGGAATGTGTCAATGGAGATGTCTAGCAATCTGAGATCAACCAGTATGTCAACACACTAGATGGAGTTAGGGGTTGGGCTCCGGATGCTTGTCCCGTCAAGATCCGCTTTGACGTATTGCTAGAAATCACATTCGACCTATTTGGCTATTAGGGTTACGCCGGGGCGTTTCATTGTCATCGGAGGGAGAAAGACCGTCTTTGACCGTCGGGCCAAGAGAAAATAAAACAGGAGTTTGATTCTCTAGCCACAGCTCACCCCCTAGCGTTGACATTGAGTCCTTGTGCATGGGAACGGCTTGTACAAAATGTTGGGAGCTATCATTGCGAGCTTAGTGCTCTCGGTTGCGGAGGGTGTTGGACATGGGAATGTCCACCGTTCGAAACCGGGTAAACCTAGTGTATCATCATGTGCACCGACCGGAATATCGGGCCTACGGGGCACTAGGTACCACCTTTTGTGGCAATGTCTCACTCTGGGTCGAGTCGAATACCAAGTGTCATGAGTGCTCTAGCACATGTTAGCGGGGATTCATTTCTTGTCTTTTTTATTTCTTTCCTTTATTTCTACACTGCCCACTCATATCATCCGCGTAGCTCACACACAACCTAGGCGAAGCTAGTAGCCATCAAGCCATCCACCTCCATGTGTTCGATATACCTGCACCCTACGCCAACCGTGCACTTGCGGTAAAACGACACCGCGCCCTAATCATAAACGGGGCGCCGGTCAAGTTTTTGGCGCCGTTGCCGGGGAGGCGTTCGGTTTGATATTAGCTTAGCTTAGGTTCGTTAGACTACACATAAAAACATTAAAAACAAAAAAACAAATATAATAAACCAAGAAATTTTTCCCCTCCACCATATTTTGCATTATCTTTTTATTATTCTCTTGTACTATTGACGCTCCTCTCGAGTTTTCTATTTGTGTTGTGCAGATATATATTTGTTTGCAATGTGGAATTCTTGTTCCAATGCTCTAATGGGAGGAACCGGTTCATTTGAGATGGTTGTTTGTGAGGATTGTGGCATGGCGGGGCACGAAAGATTGGAGTGCATATTTACTTCCCGTACCCTCACCCCACACCCAAACTCCAACACATTCCTATACCCCTCCAACCAATTTCCTCAATACATCCCTCCACCACCCATGGAAATATCGGCCCTTGTTTCCTTTCTCGAGGAGGCCCTTGTTCCCTTTATCGAGGACATTGTTCGTCGACAAAACTCCACAATCTCCAAGCTATTACCCATCACTCTTGCAGAGATTACACATGATCAGAGCCACCACACCGAAATCCTAGAAGCCATTCCCCGAGATCCAATTCCCCAAGCACCCCGCTACATTTGCAATGCACCCTCGGCCTTTATGGGAGGAATCTTTTACCTCTGCGATGACCACACCATTGAAGATGCGGTGAAGGTTGGTGCATTGGTGAACGAAGCCATTGTCTCTTCTCGGGACGTTCTCAGAGCTTCTACCAGTGGGGCTACTTTAGAGATTCCCGAGTGCAGTGGAGGTGCACCTTCTGACTTGCCGCTACCTATCGATCACTGCTTCTGCGTCTACGAATTGGATAACGATGCATTCTTCTCGGACAGCGAGAGTGACAGTGGGGCATGTGACTGCCAAGGGGGAGAGACTTTCATTTTGGACGGGCTACCCCGCTTGGAGTCACCGGAGGATGTTCCGGAAGGCACATTCCAGTACCTCACCTGCACAGATGGACTTCACAGCTCACCTTGCAAAGATGGATGTGCACGGTACATTGGCAGCGACATCACCAAGAGTACAGAGGAGCCTGTAGAGACTACACATACTTGCGAGTGGGACATCCGGGAGTACTTCGACTTCAGGGTCATTCTTGATGATTCCACAGCTCCACCATCTCCTCAGCTACCTCTGCAGCCTCTTCTTCTGCATCCGGTGTTGGAGGACCACGATGACGTCATCTGGGATGCTGAGCACGACTCCGAGGAGTCGGTCCCCTTGGAGCTTGAGCCGCAGTGCGAGAGCGGTTGGAGGAGTCTTCCCCTCCCTTGGTGGCGTTCACAGAGCCTACCTGTCGTGCCACCTTCCACGCCGATGATGGGGACGACTTCAACAGGCTATTGAAGACTGCACATAGTGATGCCGAGAGCGATGAGCGTGCCTCTAGCACAGAGGATAGCATACCATTTCTAGGGAGTATTCGCCACATTTCATATATTTTCCCATCATATACCGACGACTATCTCTGGGATACATTTATTTTGGGAAATGATTTCTTGCCATGGACTAATGCACCTCATCCTTTGTAGGTCACAGATGGACACCTATTAAGGATACTTGGAGGTGCATTGCTTGGGTCCATTGTCACACGTGGCACATCGCTTCTGGCGGAGCCACAGCAGGAGCAGTTAGAGCAGCTACCTGTCCTACTCCAGATTCTGGATCCGCCTATGCTCAGGTGTATCCTAATCTAGTAGTGTAAATATTTACCGCTTTCTAGTTTAGATTAGAATAATCTCGTCTCCTCTCATTAGCGAGGGGAGCGTATCTAGGGTTTGCTTTTGCATCATAATAACACATCATATTGTGCCCTTCTATCATTTCACCCACATCACCCTATCCTTGTTCTTTTGGCACTTTTCTTGGCCCCGTTATCATTTTTCTCCATGAGACCCCCTACCACCTCCAAATGGTGGTGATGCTTGTTTTACCTATTGTTCACTCTCCCCTTTATCTTTTATGTCCCGTATCGGATTTTCATATCTTTAGGCATAGCTTATATTAGCTTGGGGGAGAGTATCACACATAGTCATTTTTGTTATTTTTGATGCATTTCTCTTCCCATTTTATCTTTGCCCTCTCATGAGTGATCATATTGCATTGAGGGCAATGCATGCTTTAGCTTGGGGGAGTTGCATTTCATGCATGTTTCCTTTATTTTCTTCCATTTTTTCACCTTTTTCGTGCATCAAAAAAAATTTCTTTTCATTTTTGTATCATTCCCATCATGCATTTTTCTTTCTCCATTTCATTCTTGCCTTTTTCTAGAGATGAACCCTCAATGATATTTTGCCACTCATGCTTCACTTTTCGCATTTGTGCCCCCTTTTCCATCACGCTATTTCTTTGATTATTCAATGCTCATATATGTGTTTTGCCATCTTTTGGGTTTATTTGCTATATTTCGAGATTGTTGGTTGTGATTGTGTTTAAGGCATGCTTCTAGCTATGTATCGTATTTTAATATGCTCATCTATTTGAAGTTCCTAGATTTTCATGCTTCATTTCCAAGAAACGGTTATTTTACCATCCTATCCCCGTGCTTCTAACTCTTGCATGAAATACTATATATGTACTCTTATCGCATGTGTTAGCTACCTTTCAACGAGATTAGGATAACCACACATTTGTTCCGTGCTTTAATTCATGGAGGATTTTCTTGCCATGCTTGGATTTCTCAAAAATTCTCTTTTGTTTTACTTTGTACATTCTCCCTCGTCGTGCATCGTTCTCCCATTTGGGGGAGTGCACACTTTTCATTTTCCACAAAAAATTAAAAACATTACCCAAAAACCATTAGACACCCAAGAACTACCCAAATAAACACTTTTGTACATATTTTTGTATAATGGTCCTTCGGGTTTCTTCGTAACCCGACGCCCTAAAGCCATCTGGCTTGGGATGCGTAGGCCGCTCTTGCATTCCTTTGCGATTCCGCAAGTTTGCAAGACAAAAATATTAAAATCATATCAAAAATAACAAAAACTACACAAAAACCAAAACTATGTATATATGCCACATTTTCCCCTTTTCCTTCGCTCTCCACATCTCCAATATTTGGGAGCATCAATGTATATAGGGTAAGCGCGAGTTTGTACAAAGTGATCTTTCCACATCTTCTCCATCTCCTTTTGAAAATACAAGCAAGGCAAGAAAGTGTTTCAAAATCAAAAACGACAATTGTGTGACAAGTGTGTGTGGTGATTCCTTACATCCTAGAGATTGATAATTATTCTCATGATTCATATCTATTCTTTCTTACTTATTGATGCATGTATAGGTATCTCGTATTCACCGTTTGGAAGATTTGAGATGAATTTTGAGCTTCCTCGCATTTGGGCATATTATTTACTATAACGTGCTATGATAGATATGCCTTTGTCAATGTCATGCTTCTATCTCTTTTGTGCTCCATTGACATGAACTCATGATGCTATATTATGAGATTGAATTCTTGATTAGATTGTGATATGCTTTTCCCTTGTGCTTAATTGTGTTGGTGATTACATTTGTGGTTTGGAGAGGGTGATCAAGGATTCTTCGCTTTCCTTTCTTGCTCTCGCACCCGATCTTCATTCCAACTCGTCTTCCTCGGGACGAGGAAGAGTTTAGTTTGGGGCTTGACGCGTGTTCATATTTCACCTTTTGCACACGCTCTTCATCGTGTTTTCATATGCGTTTCATCGCATTTCATGTTGTATAGATCACATTTTGGTTCATATTGACTATTGGGTGTATTGTTTGTATTTCAGGTAAATGTCGGCATTTCGGTGTCTTCTGGAGTCAACATTGCATGTCGGGACCAAAGTGCGCTTATACGGCAAAGATCCGATGGCCAAAGATGAGGATTTGAAGTGTTGGAGCTTCACCCGGTCGTGTGGATGAGCCACCCGATCGGTTCGTATCATGGTATCAGTCCTGCGCTCCACCCGGTCGACACAGTGCGCCACCCGATCGGGTGGATGACCGGATGGTGAGGAGACAGAGTGGCATTCATGGGAGAGCTTCCCAACCGATCGGGTCATCCCCTCGAGTCATTTTGGGGAAGAACTCACCCGACCGGTTGACACTTCAACTGATCTGGTGGCCTTTTCTCCCCCTTTCGTGCACTGCTGATGCATTCATTGAAGATCTGCTATCATTCCAGTAGGATTTTGAGTGATCTCTTATTTTTCTAGCGTCGGCATCGTCGTTAGCTTTCCAACGATAGGTCGCATGCCCAAATCCGATTTTTCTACATTTTTCTGGAGTTTTCTGAGCGCAGCAGGGTGCTGAAATTCTGGGCTGTCTGGAATTTGTTCAACCGATCGGGTGGGCTATCCAACTGACCGGGTGAGTCTATTTTCAACAGTTCAGTGTCTCTGTTTGTTTCCACCTGATCGATTGAACTTCCAACCGATCGAGTGGCCCTTTTCAGCAATTTTAGTGGGTATTTGTACCCGAACTGTTAGGGTTGGTGGGGGCCTATAAATATGAGATGTTGGACGACTTGTAAAGGGTTCCCCTCTATTTTTCAGGGCTTTTCTGCCCTTTCATGGGAGCCTTAGATTAGTTTAGATTAGGGTTCTCTTTCAATAAATCTTGTAATGGATTGATGGATTCTAATGCAAGATAAGTATTTCTTTTCTTATTTCCATTGCTTTGTGTCATTTTCATTGTGCTTGACGGTGAATGTTTGTTTGTCCCTTTTATTGCTTGTCATCATGTTCTTCACCATTGAGTAGTGTTTGATGAACCCTAATATGGGTTAGAGTAGGATCGATGCTTGGGATATTTCATTTGACTTGATTGCATGGCAAGTGTTTGATGGAATGTGTTAATGGAGATGTCTAGCAATCTGAGACCAACCCGTATGTCAACACACTAGATGGAGTTGGGGGTTGGGCTCCGGATGCTTGTCCCATCAAGATCCGCTTTGATGTATTGCTAGAAATCACATTCGACCTATTTGGCCATTAGGGTTACGCGTAGGCGTTTCATTGTCATCGGCGGGAGAAAGACCGTCTTGGATTGTCGGGCCAAGAGGAAATAAAACAGGAGTTTGATTCTCTAGCCACAATTCACCTCCTAGCGTTGACATTGAGCCCTTGCGCGTGGGAACGGCTTGGACAAAATGTTGGGAGCTATCATTGCGAGCTTAGTGCTCTCGGTTGCGGAGGGTGTTGGACATGGGAATGCCCGCCGTCCGAAACCGGGTAGACCTAGTGTATCATCCTGGGCACCGACCAGAATATTGGGCCTACGGGGCACTAGGTACCACCTTTTGGGGCAATGTCTCACCCTGGGTCGAGTCGAATACCAAGTGTCATGAGCGCTCTAGCCTGTGTTAGCTGGGATTCATTTCTTGGCTTTTTTATTTCTTTCCTTTATTTCTACACTACCCACTCATATCATCCGCGTAGCTCACACACAACCTAGGTAAAGCTAGTAGCCATCAAGCCATCCACCTCCCTGTGTTCGATACACCCGCACCCTACACTAACTGTGCACTTGCGGTAAAACGACATCGCGCCCTAATCATAAACGGGGCGCCGGTCATTGTGCCTGAGCAGGAGATTGCGGAGTGTTGGAGAATTGCTACCTTTGGACCCCGAGATCGAGGCTACAGCACGTAGACTCAATGCTGAAAGAAGGGAAGCACAAAGATAGATGTGAGAAGCCACCTACTAAGTCTCTCTTGGATTTTTCTGCGCCTGTCAATAGATCGACATTTATCATAGCTCGGCCACCCATCACCGCCAATAATTTCGCGCTAACGACGTTGATCATCATATTCATACAACATGATCATTTTGGGGGATCCCATATGGAGAACCTAACGATCTCTTGAATTCCTTCATGGAGAAATGTGACACGCTGAAATTAAATAGCGTCTCTGAGGATGCCATCAGGCTATTTTTTTTCTTTTATCTAAAAGATAAAGCTAAGGAGTGGTTTAAAAGCCACGACTAGAACACTTTTTCTACGTGTGACATATTGTCGAGAGCTTTTCTAACAAAATTTTTTCCTCTAGGTAAAATAGTAAAGCTGAGGAATGGGATCACATCCTCTCAGTTCAATCAAGAATCATTATATGAGGCATGAGAGAGATTCAAGAAGCTACAGAGACAATACCCACACCATGAAGTTCCTGACTGGCTTCTAATTCAAACCTTCTAAAATGGGCTAAAGAGTGGAAGATCTCAATAGACGCCGCTGCAAATGGCGCAATAATGAGTAAGACTCTCAAAGATGCAAATAAGTTGGAGGAGATGACATCCAACAGCTACCATTGGAGCAATGACCGGGCTAACTCCAAGAAGGGAGGTAAGAATGAACTCGACGATGTCACTTTATTGTCGAGTAAGTTTGATGCTTTAGCAAAGCAGATTTCTATATTGGGGATTGGTAAAGGTGCTACTAACCTACCTAATGTGGTTAGTTGTGAGGTTTGTGGTGTGCATTGACACCTATCTACCAAGTGACCATCTTGTGCATTGCTGCTACAGGTGATGACGATAGAGCAGGCCAACGCTTTGTACGGGAACAATCCAATGCCTCTAAATAATCCGTAATCTAATACGTATAATCCGGGATGGAGGAGCGATCCAAATCTTTCCGACAGGAGTATCGGTCCCCAACCTCAACCTCAATATCCTCCACAACCTCAGCAGGCCTTTGCTCAACCGCCCAACTTCCCATCAAGGCCACTGAATCAAATGCCTCGCCTCCTCCAATGGTGTTTAATCTGGAGACGCTGGTGGAGATTTTTTTGGTGATGCAAGAGTAAAAGAATGACTTTTTCCAGAGCTCCATCCAACATCTCACCGCCACCACACAGCAGCTGACTGCTATTACACAACAGTTAGTATCGAGCAACAAGGTCGTATAAACACAGCTTGCACAGCAGGTTGCTCAGCTCTCCATATTCCAAGACCAATTACCGGGACAACCTAAGTCCAATCCTTGGAGCCAAGTCAACGCTGTGACATTGAGGAGCGGAAGACAAACTGAGGGGCCAGTGAGGCCAACAACTGAAGAAGATGAAGTTCGGGTTGAGTTGACGCCCAGTGTACTTGCTGAGACTCAAGAAAAGCCTATGACAAGCACCCCATCGAAGGAGCCATCGGTAGAAAAAACAAGCTGAAAAGGAGGATAAGGGAAGCACACCCACGTCGACGAGAGTTCATATTTCGAAGGTGCCTTATCCACAGAGATTGGCCAAGGCTAGATTGGAGAAGTATGGCAAATTATTTGATATGCTTTAGCAACTCCAATGATCATTCCTTTTCTTGATGCAATTCAAAGATTCTCTCGTACGCCAAATTCCTTAAGGACCTACTTTCGAAGAGGAATAAGAGGGAGAAGGTGGGTTTCAGTAAAGTGCAGTGCCATAGTCCAGCGAAAGATGGTAGAAAAGCTTGAGAACCTCAGCAGTTTCTCAATCCCATGCTCTGTGGGAAATGTTTCAATCAAGAAGTCTTTATGCGATTTTGGGGCAAGTGTAAGCCTTATGCCATTGTCCATTTGTGAGAAGCTGTATATGGGGGAACCAAAGGCTACGAACATGTCGCTGCAGCTTGCGGATAGATCTATCAAATACCCATTGGGAATAATCGAAGATATACCAGTACAAGTGGGGAAGCTGCTAGTGCCTTGTGATTTCGTCATCATGAACATGCCCGAGAACACCCAAACACATATTATTCTAAGATGCCCATTTTTGGCTACCACATGTGTCCTAATTAATGTGAAGGGAGGCAAGTTGTCTCTTATTGTGGGAAAGGAGAAAATTGAATTTGATCTACAAAAGTCTATGAAGGCATTCCCCGACGAAGGTACTTGCCACCGCCTCGACATTCTGGAACAAGCAATCGAGGACACTACCTTGGAAGACATAAGCAAAAGTTTCTTTCGGGAGACTCAAAATATGAAGATAATGTGGAGATTGTAGCTATGGCAAGGGTGTTCAATGAAGAGCCACCAGATATCGATGATGTACCACCCCGACGACACCCTCATTAGACCCAGACAAGCTGAAAATCATGATGCTTTGCCGAGCCATGCCATTGACAATGAAGAGAGATGATGATAGGAGAGCAACCTCAGCGCTCTTCGCCTACGAATCACCTTGAAACCATCAGGAATCGAGCTCATGACTCTAATCGAGTGCTTCTTGGGAGGCAACCCAAGTTCTAAATATTTTTCTATTTCTTATTTTCTTTTTTCTAGTTAGTTATCCTAGTAAAGAGAATAAAAACCCCAAAAACCAAACTTAAACCCAGATTTTTTTCCATGTGAAAGACATTGTACACGACCGTGTGGGATATCCCACACGGCCGTGTGCGAGAGGATCCAAAAGACAGGTGAAACAGTGGATGAGTTGACTTGGTGATGAACTTACACGACCGTGTATAGCTTGGGGGAAGAAAATCAAGTTTCTGGAGTATTTTCAAGTCTGCAGTTACGCAGTCGTGTGACCACCCTCACGACCGTGTCAGCCTATCGGATATCCTAATGGCCGGAGCCAAAAAGGCCCAAGGGAATCAGTAGAGGAGTTGATCTGGAGATGAACTTACACGACCGTGTAGGCTTTATACAAGGTCGTGTATAGCTTGGGGGGGAAGAAGATCAAGTTTCTGGAGTATTTTCAAGTCTGCAGTTACACGGTCATATGGCCACCGACACGATAGTGTCAGCCTAACACTTTGAGAATGAGCTACAGAAAAATCTTGGCCTTGCAGTTTGTTAGATCTGGCCCAATAAGGGCTTATTTTGGGTGTTTTGTGTTATTTTATTAGTGTAAGTGTATTTGGTTAATTAGACGATTAGTTGGATTATTATAAAAGGGATGGAGGCCGGCCGGCCCTAGGTATGCTTGGTTTTGATTATTGAGATATTTTCGAGGGAGAATTCCTCGTTCTACGAAAGGGTGCGGATGTCCCCCTATCAATCGGTGTCTTGGGAGGGCGATTACCCTTACAATTGTAATCAATCTATCCCTTTTATTTTCAGTTTTATTAATAAAATTCCATATTTGTGTTTGGTTCTTATCAAATTGGTATCAGAGTTGTTCGATCTTGAGAGACGAGCTGGGATCCATGAAGGAGGAATTGGAGGCCATCATGCAATTAGCCCAATATGCCATATAATTGAATCAAGAGATGAAGCAACAAATTGCGGCGTGGCCAAAGGTGACGGTTGTGGAAGAGAAAGAAGACAAAAAAATAATGAAACAACTCTTTCAAGAGTTGAGGAAGCCATTGAGGAAGAAGAGGTCGAGGAAGTGGCGGAGGGGGCAAGAAAAGCTGCGGAACTATCAAATCTGAAAGAGACGGAGAAGAACGGCGTAGATCCGAAGCCCACGATGCAAAGCTGCGAACCACGAAGCCCCAAGGCATCAAAACACCGAGAGAGTTGCTTTCCGGCAGCAAAACAGAGGGGCCCGGCCCTCCAGGGCATCCCCGGGGCTGCTGCCCTTCAGCAGTGATGACAGCCCTCCAAAGCGATGGACAACAAGGTTGTCTTTTTTGGCCCAAAACATTGTGCGACGGAGCCATTCCAGCAGCGCGACGACGACGATGACCCTTCCGAGTACTTGTGGGAGCCCAACGATGCCCTTTGGGCCCTGCCTTAGTCCGACAATAATTTTCAGGATTCGTTTTGGCCTGTCGACACTCTTAAATGGCCCCAACCCATTATTTTTCAATTAGACGTCCGTCCGAGCGTCAGCATTTCAGTTTGGGTCATGGAGGACATTCAGATCTGTTGGAAGACTATCGTGGCTTTCGTCAGCACGACATTGAAGGCGGTGGAGACCCATCTCTTTTGACCCGGGAGGAGGCATGCAATCTACTTGGAATGGAAGCCCCACACACTTTATGCACCACCTTGAGGACAAGGTGGTTTTTCGGGGGCGGAGTAATGTTAGATCCGGCCCAATATGAGCGTATTTTGGGTGTTTTGTGTTTTTTTAGTTTATGGGTATTTGGGTAATTAGACGATTAGTTGGATTATTATAAAAGGGGATGGAGGCCGACCGGCCCTAAGTATGCTTGGTTTTGATTACTGAGATATTTTCGAGGGAGAATTACTCGTTCTACCGGAGGGTGCGGACGTCCCCTATCAATCAGTGTCTTGGTGGAAAATTACCACTACAATTGTAATCAATCTATCCCTTTTATTTTCAGTTTTATTAATAAAATTCCAGATTTGTCTTTGGTTCCGATTACAGTTACACCGTCGTGACTTGTCACACGACCGTTTGGATCCAAGCCCTACAAGGATCTAATTTCACCTAGGGTGACACGACCGTGTCGCCCCATTGCACATGGTCGTGTCGTGGAGCCATGTAAATACCTCAAGGCCTCACACGACTGATGAGTGGTTATTTTGTATGTTTTTATTGGGGTTTATCCATGCATTATATTACTCAAACCCCCATTTTATACACCATTTTATTATATTTTCGTTTACTTTCACTCTTTGGGTGTTCATTTGCATTTCAGGTTGAATTCCTGCTAAAACGATCTAAAAAGAGTCAAATAATCAAAAGAAATAAGCTTGGTGAAGAAGTGGAATAAGAAAAAGATGAATATGAAGGAAACAAGTTCTACCCGACCGCGTGGGATACTCCACGCGACCGCGTGGAAGGGAGCCAAGATGGCTCAAAATTTCCAGAGAGCTGGAAGCATTAGACGCGATCGCGTAAGCATGTCCCACGCGACCGCGTCGTAAGGGGCCAAGATAGAGCAAAACCAAAGTGGATCGACGCGACCGCATTAGGCAAACGATGTGGTCATTTAAGGGGGCCAACTCTCTGGAAATTTTGAGCCTATATCGACGCGACTATGTCGATCCCGACGCGACCGCGTGGAGAAGATGCCACAAGAAAATGCACAAGTCTTACAAAGACTGAAGATTTGCTCACAACTCTGTGGTTATCTTTACTCCATTTTATTTTTCCATCAAAGAGTCTCGTTACGATTCCAACGCATATTTATTTGTATTTTTCTGAGATCGGAGAGATTTTATACATTTTCTGGAAGACGAGACTGCGCTGCAGAATTATCCACGCGACCGCGTAGAATACTCCAAACAGATGCGTTGGGTCGGAGTTTTCCCGACCCGTTAGGGTTTCGAAGGGTTTATTTAAAGGTTTTGTGCGCGTTTTGAAAGGAGGCCGACCCTTGGAGGCAATTTTCTTCCTCTTTTTCGTATTTCTTCACAGTTTTACGAGTATGAGTAGGTTAGATTAGGTTTTTACTTGGTTTTCCTCCGTTGGAGCACATGTAACTTTGGATATTTTGTATTACAACGATTGAGAGCTAACTATTTCTTTTTTATTTTGTATTTTTATAATTGTTCTATATTCTCTTCTTTGAATCTTTGTTATTCTCTGTGTTTCTATTTGATTTATGAGTAGATTTTTATCTAGGGTTTGGTGGATCTCTATTTGTGGATTTGGGCAAGGATTAATGAGTTGTTTGGTTATTGGATGATTATTAGGGTTATGCTTAGGACAATGATTATCCACATAGAGTGATTTCTTAGATTGATGGCCAACGGGAGTTGTGATTACCAGGGTTTCAATATCGATGTGTGATTCATACTAATTACGCCGCCAACGGGAGTTAGGGCGTGATGAGAGCCTTCCTAGCATTGAACGAGTTTTTGTCTCCAAAATATGGCTGAATAATGGTTGGGGAAGATTGTCCGCTTAATGCATCCGTCGTATTGGCTACGCGCTACGGAAGTAGGTTTAGTCATACGAGTGATAGTCGTGGCATGGCATCACGGAAGTGCGGGGCACGAGATAGCATAAGCGAAGACCTATCATGGCATCACGGAAGTGGGGGTAGGTGATTTTCTCTAGGTCAGCCAAGCTCACCATATGATGATTCGATAGCCATGCAACGAGTTCATTCTCGTGCTCAATCCACATTAGAGTGATACCTAGCCCTAGAGCCCTTTCATTCTATTTGTTTCTCCATATTCTATACGTATTATACATATCTCTCATGTAGCTAACCACGACTTAGGGTTAACTAGTACTCAATTACCCAACCTCACTGCGGATGACCCGTTAGTGCTACGACGACAGCTATGCACTTGCGGTCATAAATATTAAAGCTCACATCAACGACCGACACTCCTCGAATTTTTTCGATCGTTTCGACTTCGCCTCTTCCAAATTCTCAATCTTCCGACCTTCTAAACCCTAAATCATCCCACAAAACCCTCCGAATTCACCTCCTCTCCCTTCATATCACCACATTCCCCTCCATCACCCACATACCCGACCTCCCAACAAACCCCTAGAAACGATCGAGTTCGGCGTTGGAAAATTTCGGATCCTGGGTGATTTGCCGCAGCAATTTCGACTTGCAACATTGAGCGAGACCTTCGGAGCACCGCATTGCAGCGAGGATTCATCACAGTTACTGGGTAATCTCGTTTCATAATCTCGAATTTCAATTGATTGCCCCAGATTCCGAAGTTTCATTGTATGATTGATAATTTGGCCGGTCGGTTGATTGGTTGTGTTCCATTTGGTTGCCTCATATCATATTGCATTTCTTTGTCACTACCCCACGCCCCCACGTCAGAAATGAAAGGCAGCCAGACCACCTCCTGCAGCCGGACTCATAGAGTTAGCGATCTATGAGTCGCCAATCATCCGAACTGAGAATTTGTGTACTGTAGAAGTCCATTAGCTTGGCATCCCCGTATCTGACTTGTGCACAGTTAGATAGACGGGATCCGATCACAAGGGAGCTAGCTCTGCCCACGATAGCTCGTCTTCACATCCCAATACTTCTTCAGCGCCTCAATCGAACCACCTTTCGCACCTCTCTCCCATGACCTATAAAGGGCCCCAATATTGAGAAGGAAAAAGAACAATCTCTCAAGAGGTTCTTCTCAAATCACTTAACAATCTTCTTCTCTCAAATTCTCTTTTCCCATCATAAAATATCTCCAAATTCCATTGGGCATTGCTACGGCTCGAGGTCCACCATCTCCGAAGTCCATGCACGAGGAGATAAAGGCAGTCGTACCTCTAGGGGGACACATGCCTTGGTTGATCACACATAGGTAGGTCGTAGTCCTTTTGGGGCAGTGCTTTGGGTATTTTTCTCTACAGGCTGGTAATATTATTTATAATTTTTTATTTTCTGAATAATTCTTGAAGATTTGGTGCTGAATTTCTAACAGAATCAGCCCTTCGGGAGTCTAATGAAGACATAACTTGGGCTATAAGCCCAATGTAACTGCACAGCTTAAGGTGATATGTACAATCACAACTTTTTATATATGGCATTCACATGCGGTTAAATTTCCAACATGGGACTACTCGAATCGCACGTCTTTTAACACACAGGCTTATTTTGTATAGCAAGTATATTCTGAGAAAAAGTGGCTACTATTGAAAGCATTAGACTATCACCCACACACAACACAAGCCGATGTCTCATGTGAGTCCATGTGGTGATCTCTAGTCCCAGTAATATTGTTAAAAATTCTTTCATGATATGATATTTTGACTTGAACAGTACTTGATTGCAACTGAAGTAATTTTCAATTTGGTATTTCCTGTTGTGGTTGTTGACTTACTGCTTGCCGAATACTTGGGGTTGTTTTGAGTACAAGTTTTTATCATTTGCCGCATTATTATCGCATCAATGAGAATGTAACTCTATTCCAATGTAATCATTATTGGCATGCAAAAACATTTGGAAAGCATTGCTCTCTAGTCCCTTTTCTAGTAACACAGAAACTGCAGTAATAATGTCTTCTGTCCCTCCTATTTCAGCTGCAATTTCAAACCCAGAATTAAATTATGGGTTGATGCGGAACCCACGATTCAAAAATGCTGGGAGCTTCATGAAACTATCTGATTTTTTGACATATGCCAGAGGAAAGCCTCTTTCTGGAATCCTGATAAGCATTGATGTAAGAAAAATAACATTTATTTCTTTTTCAATACTTTTCCCGTAAACAGAAGTCTAGAACAACATAAACATCTGTAATATTTATGTCTGATGGATTTTGTTTAATTCTTGTAACAATGCTTAGAAAAGAATATTTATTATTAATAGTTAAACGCTGGATTATAATTTACAGTGTCTGTTTAAATCTAGAAGCAAGGAGAAAAAGTGTGTGCATATTTAACAGTCCCAATTCCCAACCTGTTCTAGGTAGTTGCGTAAAACTATGACGTATTTTATGGATCAATTATTCTAAATAAATTATTTTTGAATTTTTATGATTTATTTTTAATCATAGTTAAACCTGTTATAATTAACTGTTAAAGCCAAAATTGGATCAACAGTGATTATGGGCCGACGAGGACACTTTTGTTGAATTGACCCTTTGCCGGTTGAGAAGTGGGACCCATAGAGGAATCTCCTGGTCAAAGTGAGCTAGGATTGAACTCCACGGATGGATGTTGACCTAGCTCCGCGTTATTTCCATTATCCTGCATCATAAGAAGATCGTTAGTGGGCCGAGGCTGGGACCCGATCGATTCCCCTCCGACTCTCAAGTTAGTTTCACGTGGAGAAAACATAAAGGGTGTTAGGCGTATTTTACACACCTTTTTTTCCACTTTCACCCTTTATTTTCCGCAATTTTTCTATATCATTCTCGCATTTCGTCCGTTTTTATCCATCTTTATCCATTTGATGCTTTGAAGATGTATCTTGTGTATTTCGGGGAATCCACACATAAAACGATGCGAATTAGTGATATAACAGGAGAGATGGCTGCAAAGAATAACGAACATCAGAGCCAGTGGAAAGATAAAGATGGCTAAAAATGCAGGCAACACGGCCGTGTCACTATATCAGCCCAAGGGAGAAGTGTCGGCATCAGCGACACGGCCGTACGAATACATTGCACAACCGTGTTAAATTCGACTGCAGAAGGCAGAGGCCTCTCCTTGAGCATGGACAGATGACACGGCCGTGTTACAAAGGCGGCACGGTCGTGCCGCATTTTGCACGGTCGTGTCAACCTAATGAGCAAAAAGAGGCATATGTTGGCAAAGAATAGATTTGTGCTCTGAAGCCCCTTAGGTACCTCACCCTCGGACTATTTTTAGTTTGTAGAGCGCGTTGTGACGATTCCAACGCATATTTATTTGTAATTTTATGAGTTCGGGGTGATTTATTGTAATTTGTGGAAGTCGGTGTTGTAAAGCTGGAATTTTCTGCACGGCCGTGCACCACAGATTCTAGTTTTCAGAAGCTGAATTTACAGCACGGTCGTGTCACTTCGAATTCCAGTTTTCCAGGTCCGATTCATTTAAGGGTTTGATGGGATATAGGAGGGCTTATTGGGGGCGATTGGAGGGGGTCTTTTTAGGGTTGCTTCCCCCCTTTGGGGGCTACTTCTTGAAGGGTTTGTAAGATTTTAATCCCCTTTTCTTGTAATGAATCTTCATTTCTTTGAATTGCATTGCCCTTAATTTCAGCTCTATTACTCTTGTGATGTTTTTCTCCTTGTTCTATTTGTTGTTCACCATGATGTTGATTGAGTAGATTTTTGGTGTCTAGGGCATAGCTAAACGCTGGTATAGATGATTCATGGGGGTTGATCGCCCCAAAGATCGTTCTTCTATATTATTGCTATGGTTTTGCTTGGATGTGATTTTATATCGATCCACCCCTAACGGGAGATTGACTATCTAACGCTAGGTGCCGATAAAACATCGGGCACACTCATTAGAACAACTGGTATAGGGTTTTGCGACTAACCATCGGGTGCCTTATAGAGGTCCAAGCACTACCCCTCGTTCTCTCCTCTACGGTTAGACGTAGAGCAAGAGAACGTGCTTCGAGGTTGAACCCTCGTAGACGGCTCTATCTTATTAGACTGGGAAGCTATGTTTGGGTTTCTATCGCAACAAATTTATACGCACTCTACAAATGACCACTAGGGTTCTAGCTCCTTCAGATAGATTGAAAACACGATATCTTAGGGTTAATTATCCTATCCAATTCGTTCTTTGTGTGCGACCCAATAAGCTCATATTAAATTGGCAGTGGACCTAATCTCATTAGAAGCCCACAACCACTAACAGTTAGATCATCTCGCATGTTTAATCTATGCTAGCGCAAGGCTTAGCCATCGACAACTTTCTTTATTTTAGTATTCTTAGTGTAAATACCTCACCTTCGTGACCATCCGCACAGCTAATTAAATACACAATTAACCGGTATTCATATCATCGCCTCCCTAAGTTCGACCCATGAGTTACAATTGATACCGTGCATTTGCAGTTAATTTAAAGCCTAACAAGCTTTTGGCGCCGTTGCCAGGGAGCCAATCAGCTTGATATCGATTTGATTGTGTATTTGTTGGACTACGCAAAAAAAACATAAACAAACAAATAAATAAATTCCCCCCACCATACCACTTTATGTGTTTCTTTGTTATCTTACTGACGATCTCCTTTTAGTTCTTCTATTTTCATTTAGCCAGGCATACCAGGAGCTGCGATGTGGATGCCAGACGAAACATATTCCGACAATCTTGATGTCTCGGTATAATGTGATGCTCAGATGAGAGTGTGACTATTTTTTGCAGGTTGTAGAGAGTTGCTGGGTTTGCGGTCTTTAGGGACACATCACAGATATTTGCACATTTCTTACCTAGCCCGACGGCCCAAACCCACACACCTACGACCATCACCTAGACCACTCCCATCATTATCCTCCACCAAATATGCATCCACCTTCAACAGAAAGATCATATCTTGAAACCATGGCGGAGAACCTCATGTTGGCTGACCATTTGCTGAAATTGGATGATGCAATTCAAAAGGAGCAAGACAAAATGATTTGATTGCAGAACGCAACTCCTCTCCTGAATCAGCTCCAGTGGCTCGAGAGATCTCGGGAGGTTCAGAGTCAACCTGAAAAGCCCCTACCATCATGGCGGAGGAGAATCTTAATCTGCAACGGAGGATGTTCATTGGCCTGACGCGTTGTCGGCTGCCTGCACAACGAGAGGTAATCTAATTGAGCAAAATTTGCTATTTTCTGATATAGCTGCCTCCTCTCTTGTAGGCGGCACCGTTGGCATACGCCACGACGACGACATTGTCCAGGACTACACCACAGATGATGATAAGGTAGATGATGAGGCGTTTGCTAGTCTTGGGGAACATCCGATCAGCTACTAAGATCTTTTTGATAGTTTTGTGGACCTTTTTGACGGTTTTGTGGACCAAGACGGAACCCCTGAAATAAAGGAGCCCACACCACCATCTCTTTCTGGTCAGGTCCCCCATTTTGAGCCATGCAAGAGCATCGAGAGGGCTACGACACACGTATCTACTTGCAGGGAGCACATGAACACGGGCATGGACGTGACCATTGACTTCAGCGAGCCCGAAACATGTCCACCTCCACTACCACCGCCGCAACCACTCTCCATTCCACCAGGCAGAGCATCCACCAGGGCATGACCATATTCGGGGAGATCCTCTAACCCTACATGCTCTATTTCTGAATCTCGTATTATATTCTCTAACTATTCAGATTCAGATATATCTGACATGACGTACTCCCCACAGGACACAGTTTCGCACTCCACGGAAGTACGCTGGGTCATGTCAGTACCTGGCGAGCAGATTGGAAAGAAGAACGAGGATTCGCTCGCATCTTGCTCAGAGAGTAGCACACAAATCTCAGGGAGTATCTGTCATTCAAGTTTAATTTTTTCACATCATTTTGATGACTCTCTTTGGGATACTTTTATAGCAGGAAGAAATTTTCCCATTTGGGCTGATACTCATCTCTTGCAAGACTTAGGTGGACGTCCTTGAGAGATGCTTGGAGGAGTGTTGATGGAGCCTGATGGAGTTTGTGGGAGGCAACCTGCCGAGCCACGAAAGGAGCAGATAGAGCAGCTACCTGCTCCACTTCAGATTTGTGATCCCCCTTTTGATCAGGTGCATCTTATTCCAGTAGTGTAAATATTTTTATGCTTTCTAGTTTTGTATTTTAATAATCTCGTATCCTCCAGATAGCGGAAGGAACGTATTAGGATTTACAGTTTCTTAATAAATTCCTCGCTTCTATTGCCTCACATATTATCATTTAACCTCCCCATGACCCCACTTGGATTAGATCTTTCCTTTAACCTCCCAATCACACTTGAGCCCTTATTGCACACACTATTTTGTTTTGGGCTATGCTTCATGCTAGCTTGGGGGAGGCTCTCCCATGCACTACACCATTTTCCTTATGCTTAATGCTATCACATAGCATCCCATCACCCTCCCCTACATATCTACCCCACATATTTACTATTCCTCTTGCATTGAGGATAATGCTTAGTTTTAGCTTGGGGAAGATGTTTCACTCATAGCATGGGGGATGAGCTCACCACCTACATCCTCTTCACTTTGCATCCTCGCTTTTTTGGTTATTCTTGCATCCATACTTCATGCTTGCACTTGCATTTGTATATACATCAGAAAAAAACGTTGATGAAATGATCCATCGATGAAAATGTTTCTCATATGCAATTTTATATATGCAATTTATTAGATTGACGTTCTTTATGCATGCTTTGGGTCTCTTTATGGCATGACTTCTTCGTTTTTTCTTCACGAATCCACTTTTAACCCTCTCCCGTGAACAAACACTAGTTTCTGTTTTATCTTTGATAGACAAGAATGATTATTTATTTCAACCATTGGAATGCACAGGTTAAGGTTTCCCCGATTTTGTGGAGTAGGCGTAAGCTTGATAGGAATTTTGACCGTGGACATAGTGTAGTTGCTCCTTAAACGTGTGCGGTTGGCATGCTTAAAAAATCAAAAAGAAAAAAGGAAAGAAAAAAATGATGAATACAAAAAGGGTGAACTTCGAATAAGTGCATCGTTTGTTCCGTCCTACCAAGTAATCGGGTCTCCATGCCTCAGGAAGCATTGAAAATTCGCGTCGAGAGGTGAGATTTGGGGGAGTGCACTATATAGAAATAATTAGCTTTAGATGATTTGAGAGAGTAGGCCCGAGGGTACATCTTAGCCTAATGCCCTAGATTCGTCTGAGTCGGGAGCCATTCGTTGAAATCTCATTACATGGATCGTCTAAGTCCCAAATAAAAGAAAAAAATGTGTGTTTATACTATATCGTGTATGCCTATCACCGTGTCGTAGGATGTACTTGCTTGGCATGTCCAACCCTAGAGAGTCGGGGACATACGCCATACTTCTGGGTTCTTTCCTTCGCTAATGTAAGACAATGATTGAACTTTATCAATCTTAGCATATTAGAAGAATTCTTTGCAGATCGAGTCTTTTTTCGCGGGTGTGAGTTAAACTTGAATTCGTGTTGGAGATGACCATTTTTCTTTTTGTGAGTCAGGTGCCATATTAAATTGATATTGCTATGCATGCAAGGATCGAATCTAATTTTGTCGTATTTTTGTTTCGCATGCACGATTCATTTGAGATGATGATCCTCATGTCTCCTAGCAAATTTCTCCATGTACTTCAAGTCTTGTCTTGCTCGGGACGAGCAAGACTTTAGCTTGGGTGATTTTGTTAGGCGTATTTTACACCTTTTTCTGCCACTTTCACCCTTTATTTTCCGCAATTTTTCTATATCATTCTCAAATTTCGCCCATTTTATTCATCTTTATCCATTTGATGCTTTGGAGATGTGTCTTGTGTATTTCAGGGAATCCGCACACAAAACGATGTGATTGGTGATATATGGAGCACAAGAGAGATGGCGGCAAAGAATAACGAACATCGGAGCCATGAGAAGGAGAAAGAGGGCTAAAATGCAGGCATCACGGTCGTGCTTGGATATGCACGACCGTGTCAGTATATCAGCCCAAGGGAGAAGTGCCGACAGCAGCGACACGGCCATGCGAATACATCGCACGGTCGTGTTAAATTCGACTACAGAAGGCAGATGCCTCTTCTTGAGCACGGACGAATGACACGGCCGTGTCACAAAGGCGACATGGCCTTGCCGCATTTTGCACAGCCGTGTCAACCTAAGGAGCAAAAAGATCCATAGGCTGGTAAAGAATAGATTTCTGCTCTGAACCCCTTAGATATTTCTCCCCCGAACTATTTTTGGTTTGTAGAGCACGTTTGTAACGACCCGATTTCGGGGGCCGTCACAAATTACATTTATTATGCAGATCCTACTGGTTATCTATGAAAGCAGAATATGACTAAGCAGAAAGTAATGCCGAATTTAAAGTCATACATGTTCGATTAGTCTTAGAAATCTGATGCACGATCAAAACAGTAAATTCTCCTGCTAAACCTGAGGAGAAGACAGATAACAAATTAGAAGTAGATAACATCTAAACCAATCTTAACAGTATAAATACGACGAAAACAATACAATACCTCTGTACAAGAGAAATGATCTGATAAGCTACAATTTATGAATGTCTTTAAGGTTGGTTAAAGGCAAAGTATTGTTCTAATCTGTGACTCATGTCCAAGAGAGTGAGATGCATTAACTCGTTTTGTAACCACGCTATTTGTGTGAATAGCGGACAATTGAAATTGACCCCTCATTTCAGAAGAAAGAGGAAAATTGCATTTAAACCCCTTGTCCCTTAAAAAGGAGGAAAATTGATTGTTGTAACTTGCCCCACTTCCATCAAGAGAGTGATAAACCGAATACGTTGTCTATAATCACAGTCACACTCCTTAGACAATGAGCTAGTTACATGTCTTTTTAATTGGTTGGGTTGATGTCATGAATTGTCGATATTAGGCGTTGTTCAAGTTCCCGGTCAGTACTCATGCTATAAAGATAAATATGCATAACAAATTAATCAAAACTGAAAGGAAAACCGAATCGATTATTTTTAATCATAAGCTAGAGACTTAAAAATTAAAAAGGAAAGCAATAAATAGTACAGTTATGGTTTGGATCAGATCCACATTACTCAACATGCTATTGATTTATAGTTTACCAGCCTGGGGGATAATGTTGTCATTTATCACAGAAACGGACAGCAAGCACGTGATGTACAGATCAACCAAAAGATCATTGCAAATACAACAGGGCCCGAGTTCAACTACGCATGTGAACAGAACCCAAGACTGAAAGCCCAAGATTGAATATAGTGCAGATGAAAATCAACCAGGCCGTCGAAAACATGGGCGTGGAGGAACCCCTCGCTAGCAGGCAGGGTAGGAGCCGGGGAGAGCCGGAAGCTTCAGCAATAGCATCAGTACCCACCAGAGTAGAGGCAGGTCCAGAGGTGGGAACAGCAGTTCGAGAGCCCGTAGCGTCCCTCCCATTTCAAGCCCAGTTCACGCAACAAAAACAAATTGGCCCTAGAGAGGCCTTACAGAGCGGTGAAACACGCGAAGGGAATGACGGCGGCCAACTCCGGTAACAAGGGAACCCAGAACAAACTTCCCGGCGGCCAACTCTCAATCAGAACTAAGAGACAATGTCGTGGCCGCGAGGGCCTAAATGATACTGAGAAATCTCATGGGGGAGAACCCCCTAAAATCCTTAGTGGATCATCATCTCCAGGTGAACCAAAAACCAACAACTTGGAATGAGAACCATAAATCAATTCCATCACAGACGAAATTTAGAAATTATACCGGAATAATAAACTGGAAAGCTAGGAGAAGATATAATCTACCTTAATCGAAGAAAATCCGAAGCTTGAAGGAGATCAGAAACCTCAAATCAAAAATTAGAAATTCAAAGAAGGGGAGAGGAAAAATTCATATGAAAATCTAACCCTAAAAAACCATAGAGCATAAATAGAGAAGAAATGCGTAAAATTAGCTCAAATCAAATCTAAATCCCGGATTCTTCGGAGCGAAATTGATTGGGGCGGCTAGGGTTTGACTCGGACGAGAGGAAGGCGGCGGCATGCTTCGATTCGAAAAGGAAGGGCTCGCGGGTTTCTTTGGAATGCAAGAGAGAGAGAGAGGAGGCGGCTGATCGGTTAGGGTTTTCGAACCCAAGGGAGCGTGGCAGCTTCATTTTGACGCGCGAGGGAGGAAAAAAGGGCGCAGTCCTCTCGCTTCGTCAAACTCAAGAGGAAGAGGGGCCAAATGATCCAAAGTCCCTCTTAAAAACGAAGGGGAAATGGGCTCTGTAAAAAACTTAAGGCTGATGGGGAATAGATTTGTTTTAAGCTGAAGAAGTATGGGCTTTTGGGCCCATTCGAAATAAGAAAACAATTAAAGAAATAAAAGGGAACGAATCTGGGCTTTGCTTAAACTGAATGAAGAAAGGAAGTGATAAATAAAGGAGAGAATTTAAACATTGGGCTTTAGTCTAGAGGAAAGGCAAAATGAAGGTTCAAATTGAAAACAAATTATATCAATTAATTCTACCAAAATATGGGTCATTACATCCTTCCCCCCTTAAAAATAAATTCCGTCCTCGGAATTTCCAAGTGCAAGATAATAGTAATAAATGCAAAAGTAAAGCATATCATAAGATAACTGATAACATCTTTTATGCGGAAGGAGCATCCGACTCTGTTGCTGACAAGATGTACGCTTGGCGCCTCTGAGGCTGAGATGGTGGATGTTGCTCTTGCTGAGTGGCGCCAGCAGTTGTGTTCTCCTTCTTCTTAGGACAGTCTGCAATAGAGTGTTCGGACGCGTCGCAAATCAGACACAACTTGTTGTAGTGACGACAGTCCTTTTTCACGTATCCAGGTCGTTGACAGTAGTGGCACACCACAAATTGTTGAGTATTTGTTGGAGTCCCATTCTTGAATTCAGTGGTCTGCAACACCTGTAAAGCAGGCTTCTTCTGTTCACCGGGACGAGTATTTGAGGGAGGGCATCGGCTCCTTTCTTCTCCAGCTGTTGCTGGTTCTTATTGCATCGGAGGGGCAGTCATCTGTCGTTTTAACTCTTCCTTCTGTTGCATGTATTCGTAGTCTCGAGCTGTGGAGAGTACCTCGGTGTGGGTCTTCATCTTCTGTCCCACTAGTTGCTTCTGAATCTTCATATTCAGGCCTTCTTGAAAACGTTGAGCTCTATCCCACGGGTCGGTTACCACGTTCTTCACGAATTTGCTGAGTCTGGAATATTCGGCGTTGTACTGTTCCACATTCTTGGAACCTTGCTTCAGGTTCATGAATTGGGCCTACAGTGCCCTCTTTTCCTCTGGAGAGAAAAATAAAGCATTAAGCTTATCCGTAAATGTGCTCCATGAAACCGGCTGAGTCAAGTGATCTTCCTCGGAATCCCACCACGACATGACGTCTTCAACCAACTGTAGCTTCGCCATGTCCGCCCACGAATCTACCGCGACCCGCGTTACTCGGAGCATGGCAATTATGCGACGTAGCCATTCTTCTGCTGTAAGAGGTTCCTCGCTTCCTTTGAAAATTGGTGGACGCAGTGATCTGAATTCTCGCACCCCTCCTTCGTGTCTACGCTCTGGCTCCCGCTGCAGCGCTATGATTATTTCTTGTAAGGTCTGCTCTGATATCTGGATCGTCGATGCAGGCCGCTCAGTGTTGTTGCCATCATTTCCATTGTCGACGTGGTGATTACCGACATTGACATTGTTGTCGGGACCGTTGAGGTTGTTGTTGGCATCCTCGTCGTCGACGTAATCATTATGCTGGTCATCGGCGTCGTGGTTGTCGTCGTTGTCGTTGCCGACATTCTCATGGAGATTGTTGTCGGTGTTGTCGACATTGTCGTTGACGGTGCCAGATCCACTTCTGTCGCCTGCATTCCCCGTCACGTTTTGGTTAATATCGATAGAGTTGTTCGCAGTAGGGCGTGCGCGACGGTTGTAAGCTTCGTCATTCTGTTGGATCAAAGTACCGCAATTAAGTACATGTATGTTTTACGGTATATTCTACTTGACCTATACTGTTTACAAGGTGGTCAGCGGGGACCTGCATGGGCCACCACTTGTAACGACTCGGTTTTGGGGGCCGTCACAAATTACATTTATTATGCAGATCATGCTGGTTATCTGCGTAAGCAGAATAGGACTAAGCAGAAAGTAATACCGAATTTAAAGTTATATGTTCGATTAGTCTTAGAAATCTGATGCACAATCAAAACAGTAAATTCTCTTGCTAAACCTGAGGAGAAGATATACAACAAATTAGAAATAGATAACATCTAAACCAATCTTAACAGTATAAATACGACGAAAACAATACAATACCTCTGTACAAGAGAAATGATCTGATAATGCTACAATTTATGAATGTCTTTAAGGGTTGGTTAAAGGTAAAATATTGTTCTAATTGTGACTCATGTCCAAGGGAGTGAGATGCATTAACTCGTTCTGTAACCCCGCTATTTGTGTGAATAGCGGACAATTGAAATTGAACCACT
This sequence comes from Scilla litardierei, assembly GCA_030789695.1. Taxonomy (NCBI): domain Eukaryota; kingdom Viridiplantae; phylum Streptophyta; class Magnoliopsida; order Asparagales; family Asparagaceae; genus Scilla; species Scilla litardierei. The sequence continues at coordinate 626,766,504 of CM061142.1, forward strand.
CGTTTCAGAAGAAAGAGGAAAATTGCATTAAAACCCATCGACCCTTAAAAGGGAGGAGGAAAATTGATTGTTGTAACTTGCCCCCACTTCCATTAGGAGAGTGGTAAACCGAATTCGTTGTCTATAATCACAGTCACACTCCTTGGGCAATGAGCTAGTTACATGTCTTTCTAATTGGTTGGGTTGTTGTCATGAATTGTCGATATTAGGCGTTATTCAAGTTCTCGGTCAGTACTCATGCTATAAAGATAAATATGCATAACAAATCAATCAAAACTGAAAGGAAAACCGAATCGATTATTTTTAATCATAAGCTAGAGACTTAAAAATTAAAAAGGATAACAATAAATAGTACAGTTATGGTTTGGATCAGATCCACGTTACTCAGCATGCTATTGATTTATAGTTTACCAGCCTGGGGGGAATAATATTGTCATTTATCACAGAAACGGACAGCAAGCACGTGATGTACAGATCAACCGAAAGATCATTGCAAATACAACAGGGCCCGAGTTCAACTACGCATGTGAACAGAACCGAAGACTGAAAGCCCAAGATTGAATATAGTGCAGATGAAAATCAACCAGGCCGCCGAAAACATGGGCCGAAGCCCATTTCACGCAGCAAAAACAAATTGGCCCTAGAGAGGCCTTACAGAGCGGTGAAACACGCGAAGGGAACGACGACGGCCAACTCCGGCAACAAGGGAATCCAGAACAAACTTCCCGGCTGCTAACTCTCAATCAGAACTAGGAGACAATGTCGTGGCCGCGAGGGCCTACATGATACTGAGAAATCTCATGGGGGAGAACCCCCTAAAATCCTAAGTGGATCATCATCTCCAGGTGAACCGAAAACCAACAACTTGGAATGAGAACCATAAATCAATTCCATCACAGACGAAATTTAGAAATTATATAGGAACAATAAACTGGAAAGCTAGGAGAAGATATAATCTACCTCAATCGAAGAAAATCCGAAGCTTGAAGGAGATCAGAAACCTCAAATCAAAAATTAGAAATTCAGAGAAGTTGAGAGGGGAAATTCATATGAAAATCTAACCGTAAAAACCATAGAGCATAAATAGCGAAGAAATGCGTAAAATTAGCTCAAATCAAATCTAAATCCCGGATTATTCGGAGCGAAATTGATTGGGGCGGCTAGGGTTTGACTTGGACGAGAGGAAGGGGCGGCGGCATGCTTCGATTCGAAAAGGATGGGCTCACGGGTTTCTTTGGAACGAAAGAGAGAGAGAGAGAGATAGAGGAGGCGGCTGATCGGTTAGGGTTTTCGAACCTAAGGGAGCGTGGCGGCTTCATTTTGACGCGCGAGGGAGGAAAAAAGGGCGCAGTCCTCTCGCTTCGTCGAACTCAAGAGGAAGAGCGGCCGAATGATCCAAAGGCCCTCTTAAAAACGAAGGGGACATGGGCTCTGTAAAAAACTTAAGGCTGATGGGGGAATAGATTTGTTTTAAGCTAAAGAAATGTGGACTTTTGGGCCCATTCGAAATAAGAGGGACCGAATCTGGGCTTTGCTTAAACTGAATGAAGAAAGGAAGTGATAAATAAAGGAGAGTATTGAAACATTGGGCTTTGGTCTAGAGGAAAGGCAAAATGAAGGTTCAAATTGAAAAAAAATTATATCAATTAATTCTACAAAAATATGGATCATTACAGCGTTGTAACGATTCCAATGCATATTTATTTGTAATTTTCTGAGTTCGGGGTGATTTAATGTAATTTCTGAAAGTCGGGACTGTAAAGCTGGAATTTTCTGCTTGGCCGTGCACCACAGATTCCAGTTCTCAGAAACTGAATTTGCAGCACGGTCGTGTCGTTTTCATGCACGGCGTCGGTTGTGCCGCTTCGAATTCCAGTTTTTCGGGCCTGATTCGCTTCGCTGAAGGGTTTGAGGGGATATATGAGGGCTTATTGGGGGTGATTGGATGTGGTTCTTTTTAGGTTTTCTTCCCCCTATGGGGCTACTTTTTGAAGGTTTTGTAAGACTTTAATCCCATTTTCTTATCATGAATCTTCAATTCTTTGAATTGCATTGCACTTAATTTCATCTCTATTGCTCTTGTGCTGTTTTTCTCCTTGTTCTATGTGTTGTTCACCATGATGTTGATTGAGTATATTTTTGGTGTCTAGGGCATAGCTACACCCTAGTGTAGATGATTCATGGGGTTAATCGCCCCAAAGATCGTTCTTCTAGATTATTGCTAGGGTTTTGCTTGGATGTGGTTTTATATCAATCCACCCCTAACTGGAGATTGACTATCTAATACTAGGCACCGACGAACCATCGGACACACTCATTAGAACAACTAGTAAAGGGATTTCCGACTAACCATCGGGTGCCTGATAGAGGTCCAAGCACTATCCCTCGTTATCTCCTCTACGGTTAGACGTAGAGCAAGAGAACGTGCATCGAGGTTGAACCCTCGTAGACGGCTCTATTCTATTAGAACGGAAAGCTAGATTACCCCGCATGTTTAATCTATGCTAACGGCAAGGCTTAGCTCTCGGCAACTTTCTTTATTTTAGTATTCTTAGTGTAAATACCTCACCTTCATGACCATCCGCATAGCTAATTAAATACACAATTAACCGGTATTCATACCATCGCATCAGTGTGTTCGACCTGTGAGCTACAATTAACACCGTGCGCTTGCGGTTAATTTAAAGCCTAACAAAGGGGAAAAGTGAAAGAGGAAGATATAGAAGTCTATAGTGTAGTATAATACTTTGCCTCTGTTTTAGATCTGGCCTCCCCTTTTTGCTCTGTGCTACTGGTTATTTATCTCCTCCCCTTTTTGCCTTGTCCTTCCCCACTAATCACAGTGGTGTTAATGGAGATAACGGCCACCATAACTTTAGGCTATTAATGCGGATTCATGGGATTAACTACCCCATGAATGTAGCCCTTAATTCCCTCATTAGTGGCCAACTAAGTGAGGCATAATGATGGGATTGACTCATTCATACCAAGATTAATGGGTCATGTAACAAATGAGTTGGCGGAGTGACTCGGTAAAGATTTACCTTCCTTGGCGGGCCTCGGGGCTATTGGGCCGAGGCATACCATTTTTAGTGGGCCTTGCTCTTCGGGTAGAATTCATCTACTTGATTAATGGGTTAGACCCATGTATTAATAATGGCCTACATCACCCGAGCTCAACCGCTTACAAAGGTTGAGGTCGGGTGATGTGATAATCATAAGAAGTAAACTTGGTCGAATAGTCGGGTTGGCTTGCAAGGAAAATAGCCTTTCGACCTTCAGTTGGCAGGCAAGGGATGCAGCCCCTCGGCTTATAGTTGATGTCGAGCTACGTTAGCGGATCGGCTTGGTGAGTATGACCCATACTCGTGTAGTCGGCCCCGATCGCTTAGCCTGCTTGGCTCATGAGGAATCGGTTTTCAATCAGTCATTCGTTTTATAGCGAGTGGGTGCCCCATCGGCTTATGTCTAATGACGAGTGTCGTTCGGTTGTGAGGGGGTGACCCATTGGACTTGCGGCCGACGACAAGCACGATCGTTCGGTTGCGAGGGGGTGGCCTCTTCGACTTGCGATCGAAGACAAGCACGGTCATTTGGTTGCAAAGGGGTGGCCCCTTCGGCTTACAACTGACGACATGAATATTGTTCAGTAGCGAGGGGTTTGGCCCCTCGACTGACGAAGGCGTCGTTCTGTGGTGAGGGATTGGTCCCTCGGATTTCAACTGATAACGAAGGGTGTCATTCGGTAGCTAGAGGCGTGGCCACTTCGACTTGCGGTCGACGACGGATGTCGTTCAGTGGCGAGGGGATTGGTTGCTCGGCTTACGGCTGACGACGAAGGTCGTTCAGTTGCGAGAGGGTTGGTTTCTCGGCTTACGGCTGAAGAAGGTCGTTCAGTGACGAGGGGTGGCTGACGACGAAGGTCATTCAGTGGCGAGGGGGGTTAGCCCCTCGGCTTACAGCTGACGACGATTTGAGTAGTTCTTCCTCGACTGTAATGCTCGCTTGGCCCGCTGGGGGGTGGCATCCGGTTGTATTGCCATGTCGCCGGCGAGAGCAGTAAAAGTTATCCTCAAGTGTATGGCAAGGTCAGCCTATGAGGGATTGACCCCCTGGCCGTTTAGCCGACAGGTTCTTGAGGGATCCTGAGCTAACTTGGGGGCCTGCACACCGCAAGGAAGACAGGTGGTGAAGCCCTCGTTGAGCCGCATTTGGCCTGCCATGTGTCCTTCATGATTGCATGCGACAATCAGAGCCATCCTGGGCATGTTATCTCGCATAGATCGCCCTGGATAGGTTGTTTTTCGCAAGCTTTCATGTTTCCCTGCCTTGGAGGAGTTCTCACACTTTGGGAACATGCAGTTCTACACATTATCAATGCTTTAAAATTGACAATGAATATAATTAAATGAGGATGAGATTAGAGAAAATGAATTGGAACTTAATCACCTCGTTTTCAGAAAAAATTAATTGGAAGTCAATCACCTCGTTTTTACGGTTTGTTTCATCTTCAGAGCTTGCTCGGAGCTCGGAGCTCGGATAGGTTTCGGTCGAAGTTCAGACACCCGTACGGAGGTTGGCCCCCAGAGCTTAGAGCTCTGGTAGCTGTTCAGCATGGTGGTGCCTCACAGAGAAACCAAGCTTGCTAGCTCGTCTGGGCGCATTTTGACAAACATAAAGGATGCTTAGACAGAAGTTGGTTTCCTCAGAGCTAGGAGGTCGATGAATTTGTTCGGAGATGGGAGCTCAGATGACGTTGTGGATGACCAAGGAAGCTTTGATGAGTGGTCTTGCCATCGAGAGGCTATGGAGACTTGCGATGCTTTTGGAGGATCCTCGGTCGCCAAAGCCCCTCCTTATTTGTACTCGGTTGGAGCCCGAGGTTGGACATTGACTTGGTTTAGTAGAGCGTCTCTGAATTTGGGGACTTGTTGGGGCGACTACCTCGGATTGGTCAAGCGTCGTCGGGCAACAAAACTCCGGTTCCCTTCGAATTTCTCTTAACACCTCTGTTGATAGAATGTGCTTGAGCTGGGGACCACTCCTGAACTAGTGACCATGCCAAACTGGACAGCCCAAGCGACCGGCTCCAATCCGCGCAAAGTGTCGATTGAGGCGATATCCCCATAACTAAAGCATGTTAAACACAAATCAAGAAATTCACGCAAACCCATTTGTAAATGGTAAATAAAACTGATGCGATTTGAGGATGCCCTTGATTGCCCGCGATCGAGCTTGGTTGAGCTTTCATCGAACAATCTGATTGATGCGATCTGATTTACCATGGATAAGATGAAGACATAATGTAGGATCCGAGCAAAGATGAAGCTCGGTTAAGATGAACATTCAAATGTCCTCCAGATGAACGAGCGTCAGAGATTCAGGCATGGCTCCGATCTGATGCAACTTGATCGGATCTGGAGCTAGCTCATCGAAGCTCGAACGTCGCTGGATGCGAAAACATGCTGGGTCGATGATCTTGGCTTGGCTCAAACATCACCGGAGTAGAAGCCCTACAGAGTCGATGGGTTCCTCTGGGTCGAATTTCGCTGGGTCGATGCGCCTTGTTTTGTCACTGGATCTGGATGATCGGATCGAGCTCCGACAGAGCATCAAGCTACCGTGGAGCCCATGACCTCGATCGGGAGGAACTCGGACCATTGATCGTGAGCTCGATCGCAGGCTCAGGAGCTCGATCGAATGAAGGCACGAGCCCAGAGGTTCGATTGAGGGCGATCTGAACTCGGAATGTGGTGATCTCTATTTCCTAAGAAAGTTGAGATAAGAAAGAGACACAAGAGGGATTGAAAGAGTAAAATTCAATTCAATTCAATTTAGTACTCTCCTTTCGTTAATGAACCCCCTCAATTTGTAGACAAGCTCGGTTGGCGGGCTTCGATCGGACGAGCAAGGATGAACGGTTGATCAGCGAGCTTCGACTTGATAACCGCTCGACAGCCGAGCCCTACGAGGATGAATGCTCAATCGTTGAACTGCGATCCCATGACAGCTTGATCAGATGAGGTAGGACGAACGCTCGATCAACAAGTCCTGAGAGAATGAACGATTGATGAAATTCGACCAAATGTCCGCTTGACCGAACGAATGATGATAAACCCTCGATCGACGATCTCTGAGAATGGGAATCCTCAGTCGACGAATGAATCCTCAGTCGATGATATCTGAGAATGGGAATCCTCGACCGCATCTCAACCAGGGGAAGCCAAACCTAAGGAAAACCATCTTAAAGAGATAAATTAAATTTTGAACAATGCACAAAGCTTGGATGAAAATGCAAATAAAATTGCAAATGAAAATGTAAATGAAATTGTTGCAGGGCTTGTTCAAGCTCGCTGACGAAGATCGGTGCCTGATGGAGTGTTGTTTGCAGGCTTGTTTGTAATGGGCACTTAGGTCGCCTTCCATCGTCGGAGCTGAAGTCTTCTCCCGTCGGAGGCTAGCTCAGAGTGGATCTGATCGATTGAAGGGTCAGGGTCATCGACGAGCTCGTTTGGGCGAGATGGAAGCTTGTTGAAGCTCCGATCATCTAGGTCAGCTACGAGCCCGCTTGGAGAAGATCTGACCGCCCGAAGTGCCTATGGAAAATTCGGAGTTTCGACCGTAGGAAGCCCTCAAACTCTGATTTGAGGAGCACCAGATCGGGTCAGAGGGCCGCCCAGAGATCGGACCAGTTGAACACTCGGAGCTCCGACCGCCAGATCTGATCGGAGAAGAGTTCGTTTCGACGAAGCCTTGGCTGACTCGTGGAACACCAAATCTGCTCGCAAAGTCGCTCAGAGATCCGATCAGAGGGACTCTCGGAGCTCCGACCAGAGGGTCGATCTGAGCGATGCTCGGAGATCCGACAAGAGAGCCGCTCGGAGCTTCGTTCGCCGGATTTTATTAGAGATGCATTTGGTCAGACAAAACCCGTGCTGATTTGTGCCCTCAGTTGGAATGGTAGAGGGGGGTCGAGTGAAGTTTGATCAAAGGAGCTGTATCACTCGTGAGCCTTAGACCGTGAGGCTACAAGCAATTTCCAATGATTTTCACTCGAGTGACGATGCCACGAGGGTACGAGCAATTCCCACTGATTTTCGTTCGAGTGACGAGGCCACGAGGGTAAGACCACGTGAGACCACGTGAGCTCGGTGACGTGGGCTTGTCACCCGAGTGGAGGCAATGTGATGGCCTTGTGCGAAATTGAATAGCTTTTAACCGCTCCACGTGCCTCAAAAAATAGATCAGAGAAGTGAATCAGTTTAAACGATTGTTTGAGATTAATCAAATGAGATTCAATAGTCAGATGTTTTGAGATCAAATGAGATCAAAGCGGTTCTGTAGGTAGCGCTGATGATGACGATGTCATCGTGCGGCAGCTCTACACCCTCAATAATCATCTAAAAGAATAAAGGGGGGCGAGTCGGCATAGGCTTCTAGTTTGGCAGAGACGGAGATGCTGACTCCTTTTTCCATAGACGGCGCCAACTGTTAAATCCAAAATTGGATCAACAGTGATTATGGCCCGACAAGGACACTTTCATTGAATTGACCCCTCGCCGGTTGAAAAGTGGGACCCGCAGAGAGGAATCTCTGGGTCAAAGTGAGCTAGGATTGGGCTCAATAGATGGATGTTGACCTAGCCCCGCGTTATTTCCATTATCCTGCATCATAAGAAGATCGTTAGGGGCAGTGGCGGAACCATGCCTTTGGTTTAGTGGGTCACTATGCATATATATTTTTGATGGGGGCATAATACATATATTTACATACATACAAACATGCATAAACAAGTATACATATATACATATATACATATAACTTTTTTTAATTGTTGCACAACCTAACACTTAGGTCCGCCCCTGGTCAGGGGGTCGGGGCTGGGGCCCGTTCGATTCCCATCCGACGCTCAAGTTAGTTTCACGTGGAGAAAACATAAAGCGGAAATTTGAAAGAGGAAGATATAGAAGTCTATAGTGTAGTATAATACTTAGCCTCTGTTTTAGATCTGGCCTCCCCATATGCTCTGTGCTACTGGTTATTTATCTCCTCCCTTTTTTGTCTTGTCCTTACCCACTAATCAAAATGGTGTTAATGGAGATAACGGCCACCATAACTTTAGGCTATTAATGTGGATTCATGGGATTAACTACCCCATGAATGTAGCCTTTAATTCCTTCATTAGTGGCCAATTAAGTGAGCCATGATGATGGGTTGACTCATTCAAACCAAGAGTAATGGGTCATGTGACAAATGAGTTGGCAGATTGACTCGGTAAAGATTTACCTTGGCGGGCCTCGGGGCTAATGGGCTGAGGCGTACCATTCTTAGTGGGTCTTGTTCTTCGGGTAGAATTCATTTACCTGTTTAATGGGCCAGACCCATGTATTAACAATAACCTATTTAAGTAAATCCAAATTTAATCTTGATATTTAATTTCAAAATATGAAATTATTTTAAATTGAATTATTCAACTAAACTTGTTTTGAAATCAAATTAGAAATCCTAACTAAATACAACTTCTATTTTAATTGAAACTAATACCAAATCCGACCCGTTTACAACCCAATCTGACATGTTCCATATCATTATCACTAACTTATCTATAGCCATATATTAAAACCCTAAATCTAATTCCCTAAGCCCAAATCCTATTTTCTCGTCTCTACAATCCCTCACCCTTTATATATGGCTAAAATCCCTCACCCTTTATAAATTCTAAAATTCCTCCCCTTTAAAAAAATCTAACTTAGGGCTAAAACCCTAAAACCAGTGTTCCATACGGTCAGATAGCACTCTTTCTTTTCCTTCTCCCAAACATCTCAGTAATACTTCTAAGGAGTTTATTGATATTCAACGAGCAGTATTCAGCACTTCAGAGAGGAATCACACAAGGATATTATGAATAAATGTTGGATAGTCTCTCCCCCTCATCATAAAGAGCACATTCTGGTCCTCTGTCTCGCCTTCCTTTACAACATACTCATTCAGTAGATATCCACCCTTTAATAGAAAGCACAAACCATATATGGATTTTACCTTCAAAGGAGCTTTTGCGTGCCAAAGTGCTCTAGCATAATCCAGTTAGGGGAGAGAATGGGCACGGGCCAGCCCGTTGCCCAGACGAGCTGGCCCGAAAAGCCCGCTTGGAAAATAGTTTAATTGGGCATTGGGTCCGCCCAAACCCAAATAGTTAGCCCGTATGATTCTTCATCAGCAGCCGCATCATGAGATGGTGATGTGGGGGTTGCCTATGACGACGGCAATGCATAGGGCTCCTCCGCCTCTGCCTGCGAGAGGTGAAGCCTCGCAATCACCGCATGGAGCATGTCCTCGCTGGGCTTCGTCAGTGAGTTGATGAACTACGGCGGTTGTCGTTGTTGATTTCGGTGACGACATCAGAAGAGGATGAAGACGGAGAATAGGATGATCGTGTCAGGGATCGCCCCAGTAGATATTTTCATTAATAATCCATCTTAATTGGCTACAAAATAAATTTACACCATAATGTTGATGTGAGAGAGAAGGGGTATTGAAAGCTGAAAGAGGAGTTCAACATGTAATATTTAGATTGGTGACGAGATTGGCATGGAATGGAGACTGCCTCAATGTGTGAATTTAGCAATAAATTTGGGGGGGATAAATTAGAATGGAGCGAGATTAGTTGAAAACACGGATTTGGATCTTGTATTTAATTTTGTAAACATGTGTGGGTAAACGGTTCGGATACGATTGGATGTGTGCCTTACCACATTCGTATCAAATACAAGGATGGAGCTAATACACGGAAAGAAAATTTAACGTCTGTATCCACAAAAAACTAATACGGATTTATGTTATTAGGTACGACACATAGCAATCAATTATGTTCTTTGGTTCGAGCTACTTGATCGTCCAATATACTAATAGATTCAATTATTTGCATTTGTTGGGTCACTACAGTAGTTTACTTGCTATTATCAGATCTCAATTATGACCATGACTATTTTATAAGATTTTTTTTGAAAATTTTATAGTTTTAAGTTCTTTTCTTTGTAATGCAAATAGTGAAGGGCAGTAATTTTGTCTCAGTAGTGCAACTTGGGGATAGCAGGTAAGATATTAGCATGAAATTTAAGATTCTTGTAATTTTGAATTCTTTTGATATATGCTCATTTCTCATTGTGTAAAGTCGTTGTGTGAAACTTTTATGATGGTATGTCAATATATTTACGGTTGGTTATATTTTTATTGCAATTTTTATTGGGGATAAAATAAATTTTTTTAAAGAAGTCCCAATGGGCTGCCCAAAGCCCTCTTTAAACCCAGTTGGATATTTTTAAAGAATTCCAAATGGGCTTTGTGCCGGCACGAAAACCTGACATTTGAATTGGGCATCTATTTGGCCCGGCCCGGCCCATTCTCATCCCTAAATCCAGTCTTGGTACTCTTTCTCTGACTCCACCATTGAAGGACTTCACAGAGAATTTGAAGTTAAAAGATAAAAGAGAACGTCCATATACTGGTAAAAAAAGAAGCAGAATATATGAAGATTGACGACCTTAATTGATTGGATTAATAAAGAAAGAAAATGGACTTATAGTGATGGTGCTTTGCACCGCATTTTGATGTGCATGCAGTGTGGACTCATCAGCAATTTAGCCTCATTATTTGGCGCACTTAACACTTTACCACTTCGGATCTGCATAATTGCAATTCTAATATGTTCAAAATCTATAATAAGTCATTCCTTCTACGTTGAAAGGATAGTCCCAAATTCTCTCTCATCTTTTTGTTGGTTTGGTTTCAAGTTAAAAAGTATAGCTTGCAATTGACTTTAAACACAGAATTATTTTGGATCCTTAGGATGCAGATTTTCTGATAGGACAATTTTTGCAAATAGGCCAAATTAATAAATTAATTAGGAAAATTGACCTAATTTATTTTTAATTAGCAAAACCGACCTCTTTTGTTTTTGGGAGCCAAAAGAGGTCGGGCTGGGGCTGGGGCACGTGTGTGGCCTCGGCCGCACCTTCAGAGTGCGGCCGAGAGCCGCACCTTCAGAGTGCGGCCATGGGCCGCATCTTCAAAGTGCGGCCCTTGGCCGCACCTGACAGCTGCGGCCCATGGCCACAAGACCTCACAGCAGCCCGCGACCTTGCGGGCTGCAGCAGAAGTGGACTCCTCCAACTCGCGGCCGCTCCTTCAAAGTACGGCGATTGATTTTTTTGTGTGTGGTTATTCTATTTTGTTTCAGGTTAATTCTACTCTCTATGTTATGTTATTGAATGATTTTTGTGATTTTTGTTCAATATAGATTGAATTTTAGGGTTTTTGAGATAAATCTATATTTGGGGAAATTTTATAGGTTTTTTATAAAATGGAGGAGGCAGGACCTATTACTAATGCGGTCTTGTATGATCAAGCACGTCATCGTTCTGCTGATGTAGTGCAAGGGCAGGTAAATAGAAAGAATTAATATGCAAAGTACGTAATTATTATTGAAAGGAAAAAATTAAGCTGTGAATTATATGTTTGCAGGCATCGATAGCAATTGTCGATCATGGACAGAAACATACAAAGTGGAGATTAGATCAGCGCGCGCGACCATATATTGAAGCGTCCAGATTACACCTATGTGCGCGCTTGCGTTGGGTACGGTTAGACCACGCATTGCTGACTGCTTTGGTTGAAAGATGGAGGCCAGAGACAAATACATTTCACATGCGTCAGGGAGAGATGACAATCACGTTACAGGACGTGGCAGTCATCACAGGCCTACCGATTGATGGAGAACCAATATATCAATGTGAAATGCGAGATGGCAGCTGGGGTGCATTGATGGAGAGACTACTTGGACAGGATACCCCGCAAAGAAAAGCAGCCAAGGTAAAACTTAGTTGGTTGCGTGATACATTTTCTGATTTGCCTGAGGATGCAGATGATGAGGACATTCAGCGGTATGCACGGGCATATCTGCTTCATATGATTGGAACCTTACTGGTTCCGGATCCAAGCAAAGGATCTATAAATCTCCGCTGGTTGACAAAGTTAGATGATTTTGAGGAGTCCGGTGGATATTCATGGGGAAGTGCGGTGCTTGCGCACTTGTATGCTGAGCTCAGCAAGGTGGCATTAAAGCAGACAAAGGCTTTATATGCATGCAGATTATTATTGCAAGTATAATTTTTTCTGTTAGCTATAATAGTGATATATCTATATATATATCAATATATTTCACATTCTGAGGAAAAATTCATATTACAGGTTTGGAGCTGGGAGAGAATGTAGGAAGACCAAGGCTCCTGCAGGATGTATTTGCTGACACCGTTCCCTATGGGTTCAGGTGGAATACAGGAAAATCATTCATGGAAACTGCTCATGGAAACCTTGATACATACAGAGACCAATTTGACACATTAGAGAGTACGCAGGTGTGTATATGTAAATTTTATAACGTAGGTGATCAATTGATATATAATATAGTACACTGATATATTTGTGTACTTCATGTCTCATAGGTTACCTGGGAGCCTTATGTAGAGCGATTCGAGCAGCTGCCGGCGTTATGTCGTGAACATCCCGAGTTATGGCGAGCGAGGGTACCCATATTCTGTTGGGAAGCACGGGTTATGCATGCACCCGACCGTGTCATGCGGCAATTTGGTTTACGGCAACACATCCCATCTGCCCTCCCAGTCTTGGCGGGGAAGCCAAGACCAGCGCAGCCAGCAGACGTGACTGTAATCAGGGATCCTCTTGCACATTGGATGGGTAGAGTAGATCACATTGTGAATGAGGGGGATGTGGTATCGGTTGCTGCCTATATGGAGTGGTATTGGGGGATTACCAGGAGGTGGATTTTTCTGAGGCAGCAACCCCCGTTCGCACAAATGCCACGAGGACCCATCGAGCGCCAACATGTAAGATGTTCAAGTTTAATTTTTTATAGTATTTTTTATAACCAATATGCTTAGTACTTAATTTGTTTTACAGGTTGCCGGATATGTTTCATTGTACGATATGGCAGGGCAAGTATTGCAAACACAGGATCAGGGGTTGCTGCATACGATGAGGACCCATATCGATGATGTGCTACATCGTACACGCCATCTTCCAGAAGGTGTAGATACGAGCGAGCTGCGTCGTTTATATAGGATGGGTGAGGCCGGCACTTCTCAGCAGGAGCATACCAGAGATGATGACGCCGGCACTTCTCAGCAGGAGCATACCAGAGCAGATGACGCTGGCACCTCTCAGCAGGAGCATACAGGCGTACATGAGTCCTGCACTTGGCAGCTGGACCAGCCCATAGCTTATGACAGCACGTGTCAGCAGCCCCCTCACGGAGGTTATGACACCGACACTTGGACGCAGCATCCTCATGGAGGGTATGACCCCGGCACTTGGCAGCAGCCCCCTCCCATATCATTTGACGCCGGAGCTTGGCACCCGAGCATATGGGATGTTCCATCCGATTGGCAGCAGCAGCCTACCCAGGGTACATGGTATGACGGCAGCACTTGGCCACAGCATTTGACACAGGCAGATTGGCGGCCTACCCAGGGTGGCACGTCACAGCCGCAGCAGACAGAATGGGTTGACACATGCATTTCACAGCAGCATGTGGAAGAGGATGTTGGCCCGTCTCAGCCACCTCAGACACAAGGTGATGTTTACGGCGTGTCACAGGTTGACGTGTCACAGGCTGGAGAGGTGTCACAGGTTGGCGAGGTGGCACAGGCTGGTGAGGTGTCACAGGCTGGTGAGGTGTCACAGTCTGGCGAGGGGTCTCAGCGTGTGGCAAGTTGGCGGGATTTCCCAGTAGGCAAAAAGGGAACGTATTCGGATAGGCCCTGGTATTCTCGTGTATTTAGTCGGCGCAAAGGGAGTCGTCGATGATATGTATCTTTAAAATGTGTTATGTATATTTGCTGGATTTCAGACATTTGATATGTAGTGTTTCTCAAATGAATTTGATATGTAGTGTTTCAGACATTTGGTATGTATGAATTTGATATGTAGTGTTTTCAAACACCCTTATTTATTCAACGAATTCATTCATACACCCAATATTTATACATCACAGATACATACGAGGAAGGTTGTTTTCGGGCTTGATGGAGGTATTATGTTACTGAGTTGGGCTGCGCTCCAGAGGAGAATTTTCTCCTCCCGAACTCATCTACGCACCCTTTTGCTGCTTCGGTGGCAGTTTGAGCGGCGGGATTTCTCCACAGATTACAGGAGGAAGACAACGGCTCAAGCGGCCAACGAAGCGGCGAAAAGACCCGTAGATGAGATCATGAAGAGAAAATTCTCCACTGGAGCGGAGCCCAACCCAGTGACATAATACCTTCATCATTCCGTCAACAATCTTTCTCCATTTAGCGTGACCACATTATCCACGTCAAGCAAGCGCCATCACAGCAACAGTTGGCGGGAGTGTGATACGTATCACAGTATCAGGGCAGCCACGTTTTGAAGTTGGCAGGAGTGTGATACGTATCACAGTATCATGGCAGCCACGTTTTGAAGTTGGCGTGATACGTATCACAGTATCAGGGCAGCCACGTTTTGAAGTTGGCGTGATACGTATCACAGTATCAGGGCAGCCACGTTTTGAAGTTGGCGTGATACAATATCACGAAGATATGTCGGGAAGAATATATGTTGAATCTGGTGTGCAACTGGCCAGTAATGGGAGGAAAGACTACCGCAGTTAAAATATCAGACGACGATGATATGGAGAATCTGTTTGATTTATCGCAAGATAATCATGGAGTTGAAATATATGTGGGTCTTGATGCAATAAACACCGCCCAAGAAAATACGACAGGAGTAGGGTGTTCGCAATATCCGCAAGATGAAGCTAACATGAACACGTAAGTCTATATTTGAATCAAGTTTTGCGAATTGTAACTAAATTTTTTTGTATTCGTCGTAGCAACTAAAATTTTAAACCGTTCATATGTCTGTAACAGGTTGAATGAGGAAGCAGTGGGAATTGAACTTCAACACTCAACTTACATGGAAGGCCCTTTTGTACCGGAGTCGATGCCTGAAGATCCATACATACCTGTTGATGAAGAAATAGAAGAGAGCGATGACGAGGAGCATGTCGGGGCCGGAGAGGATAGCATGCTTTATGCGGATGATCCAAACGAAGATGATATAGCATGGATACAACAATCGGTCGCCGTTAACACAATTGTGGAAGATGAGGAGGCTTTGCCAGATGAAGTTGAAGAGAAGGAATGGCTAAATGCAACAGTTATGAGTAATACACTTGAAAGGAGAGTGGAAGCTCCTAGACCTCAAAACGATAGGGGTGTGTTCAATGTCGGCGATATTTATGATACAAAGGCCGTCTTGATTAAAGCAATAACGGAGTGGAGCATTAAGCATAATGTTTCATTTAGGCCAATCAAGACAAACAAGACAAGTTATAACGTGATATGCGCCCTAAATGCTGCGGTCAATCCTGCAACACAAGATGAGGCTAGTAGGAATTTTCCGTGGCGTATCCATGCAGCAGTGCGGAAGAGTAGCATTGGGAAGTTCAAGCTCTCAAGGGTTGTGGAGGAACATACTTGCAATAATCCAACCCTAAATACAGATCATCAAAAAGCCACAGCATCTTTCATTTGTAATATGATTATGCCAATGGTGAAGACAAAGTTAGATTTGACACCGGCAGAAATCCAAGAGGCCATAACCGCCCTGTTACGGATCCGAATTTCATATTACAAAGCATGGATGGCAAGATCGAAGGCATTAGAAAGGATTTTTGGAGATTGGGAGGAGTCATATAATCGGCTACCTCGGTATTTAGAGGCCATTTCAGAGACTAATCCAGGCACCGTATACAAGATCACTTATGACACTATAAGTGAAGGAGTAGCACAATTTTCGGGTGTCTTCTGGGCATTTGGCCCTTCAATCAAGGGTTTCAAACATTGTCGGCCGATTCTAAGTATTGATGGTACCCATTTGTATGGGAAATATGGTGGGTGTTTACTTGTGGCCACCGGTGTGGATGGTAATGGTGGGCTGTTTCCCTTGGCATTTGCGGTTGTGTCAGCGGAGAACCAAGAAAACTGGAAGTGGTTTTTCGCATGTATGTATGAATACATACCAAGTGCGCATGGACGAACGATAACCTTCATTTCAGATAGAATGAAAGGAATTCCTCGAGCACTAGAAGATGGATGGCCAGCACATTATCACCATAGGTATTGTCTGCGGCATATTATTGCAAATTACAAGGCGAAAGGATTCCGAACACGTTCCTTGGAGGGAAACTTCTGGATGGCTGGCATTGCATCAGACTTGCTGACATACAATGCCTATCGTGCCAAAATTAAAGACGAGTCCATTGAAGCAGATGCGTGGATATCTGCAGATTTACATGGAGAAGAAAGCATGTGGGCGATGCATGCCGATCGTGGGAAACGTTATTGCATCATGACAACAAATTGTTCTGAGAGCTTTAATGGGGTGCTCAAAGGTGCTAGGGCTCTACCGATACAAGCGTTGATTGCAAGAACATTTTACAGGTTAAATAGATATTTCTTCAGTCGAAGACTAAGTGGGCAAGGGTGGACGACAGATTTTGTGCCCACAACAATGGACATTATTGCGGCACGGAGGGAAGCAGCCCGAACGTTTATGCTCACAAGGTTTAGTGATTGTGAGTGGCAGGTGACTGACAATGATGGTCTCTGTTATACTGTTAAGTTGCATGACGAGAAATGCAGATGTAGTTGCAATATTCCTTTGCTTCAACACATCCCATGTGCCCATGTTATCGCCGCAACTTCCAGACAAGAATATGGTGCCAATATAGCATATATGCCATTCTGTTCGCCATGGTATAAGGTTAGCAGATATCGCCTTGCATATGAACCTTTATTTCACCCCATACCCGATGCACGGTATTGGAAGGCTTGGGATGGTCCCAAATTACTTCCACCCGACAAAAGAAGACCTCCAGGTCGGCCTACATCTACACGTATTCGGGGGGCAATGGATATTCCGCGCGAAGGAAGCCGACAGAATAGATGTGGCAATTGCCATCAACTCGGGCACTACAAATCACGTTGCCGAAATCCTCCAACACACGCGTATGTTGATTCTTCAATTCATATATTTCTTGTGTATATACATATGTTGTTCTAATTTATGCTTATCTTGTAGGTATTCATCTCAAGGCCGCGGCGCGTCTTCATCTCAAGGCCGCGGCGCGTCTTCATCACAAGGCCGCGGCGCGTCTTCATCTCAAGGCCGTGGCAGATCCCGCACATGATGTAATGATGGATGTTACTATACTGATACTGTTGTGTTAGGGCCATGATTGATGTGTTAGGGCCATGTTTTTTTGTAAGTTTATTGAATTCGACATGATATGTATTTTGAAATTTAAACTACTATGGTTGATGAATTCATTGTTGTTTGATTTATGTGTTACTTGAGCTTGAATTCTATGTGATGTGTGTTTTGATTTATATGACCGTTTGGATATCCAAGTGATGTGTTGTGATATACTATTTGTGATACGCTATGGCTTTGAGAATAATTTGGGACACGTTTTGATTTTTATATGCATATGCTGGAGTGAATTATGGTTGAATTATCGGGAGAGTATGAGAAGCAGCTGCTGAAATGGAGAAGAGTAGCAGCAGCTATTTGTATTTGCAAATATAGAGGAGCAAGCAGCAGCTGCTGGCAATTCGGCTCTGTAATTGTGTGGCCATGGGCCGCAGCTGTCAGGTGCGGCCAAGGGCCGCACTTTGAAGATGCGGCCCATGGCCGCACTCTGAAGGTGCGGCTCTCGGCCGCACTCTGAAGGTGCGGCCGAGGCCACACACGTGCCCCAGCCCCAGCCCGACCTCTTTTGGCTCCCAAAACCAAAAGAGGTCGGTTTTGCTAATTAAAAATAAATTAGGTCGATTTTCCTAATTAATTTATTAATTTGGCCTATTTGCAAAAATTGTCCTTTCTGATACTGTTTGCAGTACATTGAGCATCTGAAATAATAATGTCTTATGATCTTGATTTAGGCAATTTAGCTATGCTATATTTCCTTTTCCTAACCATTAAGGGAGCTAAATTTTTAAGAATCCTAGCAGTAGCCTCTTATTCTGTGTTTCTGAAAGTGTTGCCATCGGAATGCAATCATGAGTTCAACTACTTATGGCAAGAAGTTCTTCAGAGATAAAGCAGCTGAACAAAAGCCCCATCTCCATTCCTCCCCAGTCCAATTAATTTGAAAAAAAAACATAGTGAGATCGACCGCCAACATGAAAAACTCCAGAAAGCCATTAGCCAAAGCACCCATATCACCTAGAGGTCTACTGAGAACCTGACTTGCTTCAGCACAAACTTGGAAGGGTTTCACATACAGCAGCATTTATATCCATAAATCAAAATATGATCCACAGCCAGTCAAATCCCTTGTATACTTTCCATAGTATTCTTAATAAATTGAACCTTCTTCATTCTTATACTATTCACCTCTTAAGCCATATTCTCAACAGAGTAGCGTTAAATTCTCCCAGAGCAATAAAAATCAATCAACTTTCTTCCTTAATAAATTGAACCTTCTTCATTCTTTTACTATTCACCTCTTAAGCCATATTCTCAACAGAGTAGCGTTAAATTCTCCCATAGCAATAAAAATCAATCAACTTCTTCCCAAGGGAGACTTGAATCCATTTCACACAGTAGGTCTCCTCAGTAGCTATCAGTTCATCTCTTGGGCACCATCTTTATGGCCCTTTCCTACCCCACTGCATGGAAAAATCAAGGAATATACCGGGATCAACCCCATCATCTCCCCTCCATAGGAACACGCGATCACTCCAGACCGCCTTCGGCATCTAGGATCACTGACCAACCATAGACCATGTTCAATAGCTGTCCTGCATTCAGTAGAGTAAACAGGCTGGTACGGTGGTACAATATGCATTTGGTCTCTCATAGAATAGAAAGATTATTAAGTGGTCATGGATAGGTCCAAGACTCTGCTAGGAGTTTCCCTTTCGGGTCATATTGGTTATAAGCATGTTAGCTACTTCCATCACTTTTAATGGGATCATTATGTTAACAAAATGGCTGAGAGTTGATATAATTCATCTTTCCTGCCATTTTAATGTATCTTCAGCTGTTACTATTTCATGGAAACTGAAGTTTAGTACGCAATCCAAAATAGTAAACACATGGGAAGAATAGTAATCGACACATCATGACACATGATCATTGGTAACGCAGTTCGGTGCGCACACCTTCATCTGCGGGGCCTCGCCCAGAAATTCAAATTACTCCACTATAAAAATGATAATTACAATCACCAATACTATTTGATATTAGGGGAAAACAAACTCCCCCTCAATACAAACTGTAGGGGTTGATCTCAATCAACCCCGTGGAGTAATTTGCGCAAGTTCCCCTTGCGTGCAAGATCCCCTTGCAATACTGACCAAGATCAACTCCCTTGATCTCCTACCTCTGTAGACGTCAGCCTCCTCCCGGAGCTTCAAAAAGATCACTTTCGCAAAAGCCGATCTATCGAACAAAAAGCAATTACCGCCACCAATCCAACTTACAACTTTTACCTCGCTCAACAAAGTTGTTAAGTTGTTAGACAACAATTCTTCTGGTAAAATCACAGAGGATATACCAAACAACACATAGTGCAGCAAGGCGAGATAGATCAGTTAAGTAGAGATCGTCAGCAGACAAACAGATCTGAAAACCGAACAAAATTCTCTTACCATTCTTCAAACAGATTTAACAGAAATAACACGAAAAACCACCTGATCCGCACTGAAGGAGAAGATCTGAAACCTTTCAATAGATACGATAACTTATTATCTCCACAACCTCCAAATCTATAACAACGAGTCTTATCCTCAATCAGTCGTTAAATCAAACAGCTAGATAGACGTCCACGGTAACAGATCTCAGATGTTAGAACAGCAAGTTCAACATTTCTTATGACACAATGTTCAACATTTCATAAGAACATATTGTCTCATATTCACAAATGTTGAACAATAAGTGCAACATTTCATGTATCATATTGTTCAACAATCCATAAAAACCAGTGTGCCACAAATGACAAAAAAATAGACTTAACAATCTCCCCCTTTGGCTTTTAGTGGCACAATCAAAGCGAATAAGATCTGATAACACCATATGCATAAAACCGATAGAAGAGATGAGGTCGAGAATATAAACGTACCAGACATTAATAAGAACATCAGAGATCACAGTACTTCAGGAAGATCACACAACAAAAATTACTCCCTCCAAGATGTGCAAGAAGTTTCAGATCTTCAGAATACACCACTCACACCACAGCATATCACCAGATCAAACACCACACAACCAGTATATGCACTCAATCTCCCCCTTTGTGACACCAAAAGCCAAAGATCATACATTGTCAGGAGACACCTTAGCTTGAAGCTGAACAATCCTATCCTGGAGAAAAACCCTCTGAGCTTGAAGAAGAACTCTCTGACTTTCAAGCATATCCAGCTGATCGACAGTTTTGACCGCCCTCTGAAGCACCAATAAGTCATCCAGCAGATCTTGCACAGAAGCTTTTGATGAAGAAGTCCTTTTGCTAGCAGGTTTAGAGGCAGAGTGTGGAGAGGTAGATGAAGACGGCATAGAGGACACAGGAGAAAGGACAGATAAATCGTCAATTTTGCCGGCAACGGACTTGGTCGTGAAGCTGATCAAGTCACAAGACACGGGAAGCTCAGAAGACTCAGGAACAACTCCTTGCGAAAAAAGTATCATGGAAATGAGGGAAGCATGAGGCAGTGCAGTATTGGGTGCAGACGACTCTGATAGAGAAAGGATGGAATCAAAAATAAGTCGACCCAGATTGAAGGATTTCTTAGTCCCGGCAGCAAACAATAGTTTGCACATAGCCTTGGTGACAATTGACATGTTGGATGTTGGCAACCAACTACAGGTGGCAATGCGATATAGCAAAAAGAACTTTGCAGTCAACGCAGATGAAGGAAATGAAAACGTCTTAGGTCAACACGTATATTGTCCATCCGTGACAGTCTGGATGAATAAATCATAGTCTTCACCAACAGAAGCACCATACGAAGGGAGGTTTTGATTGCACGGCCACTTAAGAAGTTTGTTGATGATAGCAGGGGAGAACGGTATAATCTTGCCCCGAATAAACGTCCTAAAACCCCATTTGGAAGTGGAATCCGCAGAAGACTTGAAGAGGTTACAGTAGAATTCTCGAACCAGAACAGGATAAAAAGTCTTAAAGCAGCTTGCTGCATGGAGGAGATCAATGTCCTTGAGAAAGACTAAGAAATGAGTCTGTTTAAAAGAGGATACAGCAAGAGACTTTTCACCAAAAATGGATCGCACAGAGTAGGCATCCCACCGATTCTGGCAAGACTTGTCGAAAAATTGATAGGATATAGCCTTAGTTGCAGACCCAGCAGAATGGGAGAAAGAACTAGAACCACCAAATTTCTTGAGAATCTTAGAAGGGGAAATCCTGCAAGATCTGGAAGAAGCTTTGTGTTTGAGGGACCCAGATCTAGATCTGCGAGGATGAGAAACAAATGGATCCACACTGGGATCATCATTCAACTTAGAATCCTCTTCTTGAGCACAAGCAGATGTTCCGACATTAGTTCCAACATTCGGAGAAGGTTCGACATTTTCACCCAGATACGTGGTTTGCTCAGCAGGAGGAACACTCTCCTCAACCTGATCAGAGGAAAACATTACTGGAATAGTCTCATCATCAGCAATAGAGCATTTGTTTCTAATTCTGTGTCAACTCCATCCTTCTTGCCTTCAGAACTCAAATAAACAACACTCTCATCCAGAGAGTGTAAAACATTATGAGAGACATCCTGAGGATCCGATACCCCAGCATCAGCCGTATCAGAAATACTCATGTCACTATCACAATCAGCATTTAGAGCAGAATCAGGAGCAGCTTGATAAGATGATCCTTCACCAATATTCAGACCATCAGTACGTTCATTGTTGATGTCTCTACTAGGACCATCATTTCCTCCACCAATATACAGACCATCATCTCCAATCAAGGGATGCTCTGAGTCGAAATCATCCAACACTACAATCTCTGAAATTTTTACAGAGGACTCATGTGGGTTCCAATGCTTAAGCACAACCATATCATCAAAAGGAACTCTCACACTAATAAATTTTCCATCCACATCTTTAAGAGAGACAGAACCAAAACATGTTTTTGATAAATCCAACCAGGAAATATTCAATTTGCGATCCATTCGGCGAAGATACCAAAACCAATCTTCCACAGTTATCGGGTGAGGAAACGATTCGTCGTCTTCAGAGGGTGACATTTGAGACGAAATCCGAGAGGAAGAATCAAGAATAATTGGGGAAAAAGGTACCACAGCCAAATTCGAACTAGAACCAGGTTGCATGTAGACAGCCGACAATGGAGATGAGGAAGTAAATGAAATACCAGCAGATGATGCCCTAGAAGCGCGGGGAATAACTCCTTTCCGTTTGAAACGAGGGGATGAAGACGAGGTGGGAACCTGCTGAGGCGATGCAGCATGAAGGGCAGAACGATGAGGATTTGAGGATGGTCTTTCATTTTGAGCACGACCCATTTTTGCAAGAGTGGCAAGAAATCCTTTGACGAAGAAACAAGAATCAAGAACCCTAGTTTACCTCAGAACCGCCCTTTTTTCCTTGAAATGATCAAATGAGGTGATGAGCACTAAGAAAACCAAAATAGAGATATAAATGCCGAGGGAAGAGAATAGACTACCAGACAACAATTACAAAACGTACCAAGACCCATTTCAAAGTTGCAACATAATGTACAACATTGTGTCCAACATTATGTGCAACAATAAGTCCAACATTAGATACGACACAGCCCAAGAGCTTGTCGTAACTCCTCGAACCTGCTTGAATCCAAAGGTTTTGTAAAAATGTCAGCCAACTGACTGGTAGTATATATATATTCCATGACGAGAATCTTCTTTTCAACCAGCTCTCTTATGAAATGATGTCGAATGTCAATATGTTTGGTCCTTGAGTGTTAACAGGATTCTTGGAAATGTTTATAGCACTCTGGTTGTCACACAGAATGGTCAAGACATCTTGATCAACACCATGATCAGTCAGCATTTGTTTCATCCACAGGAGTTGAGTACAACAGCTACCTGCCGCAATATATTCTGCCTCAGCTGTTGACAACGAAATCGAATTCTGCTTTTTACTATACCAGGAGACTAAGTTGTTTCCGACATAAAAACACCCTCCTGTAGTACTCTTCCTATCATCAACATTACCTGCCCAATCAGCATCATTATACCCTGATAAAAGAGTGTTGGTATCTTTGGAGTACCAAATGCCATAATCAGCTGTCCCACTTATATACCTGATTATACGTTTAACAGCCATGATATGTGATTCCTTAGGACAGGCTTGATAACGTGCACACATCCCAACACTGAAACTGATGTCAGGTCTACTCGCTGTCAAATACAATAGGCTTCCTATCATGCTCCTGTACAAAGTAACATCTACTTGTTTTCCACCATCATCCTTCGAGAGCTTTTCAGTAGTACCCACAGGAGTGCGAGCTTGACGGGCTTTCTCAAGACCGAACCTTTTAACAAGATTCTTAGCATACTTACTCTGAGATATAAACAACCCATCGCTAGATTGTTTAACTTGAAGTCCAAGAAACATATGTAACTCACCGACCATACTCATTTCAAACTCTCTTTGCATAAGGTCGATAAATTCACGTACCAGTTGTGATGAAGTAGACCCAAAAACTATGTCATCAACATAGATCTGTGCAATTATGATCGTTGATCTGGTTCTCTGAACAAACAACGTCTTGTCTGCTCCCCCTCGCTCATAACCCTCTTTAAGAAGGTATATGGTCAGTCTCTCATACCAAGCTCTAGGAGCTTGCTTGAGTCCATAAAGAGCTTTCTTCAAACGATAAACATGGCTAGGCAAGAATTGGTCTTCAAATCCCTTTGGCTGTTCAACATATACCTCCTCATTTAAAATCCCATTTAGAAAGGCACTTTTCACGTCCATCTGATGAAGCTTGAAATTGAAACTACATGCCATGGCGAGAAGTAACCTAATAGATTCCAAGCGGGCCACCGGAGCAAAGGTTTCGTCAAAATCAATTCCATCGATCTGTGTGTATCCCTGAGCTACCAGTCGAGCTTTGTTACGTGTGACGTTCCCTTTTTCATCCGTTTTATTTTTGAAAATCCACTTAGTTCCAATGACATTCATCCCTTTTGGTCTCTCAACAAGACTTCAGACGTCATTACGCTGAAATTGATTCAGCTCCTCTTGCATTGCCATCACCCAGAAGTCATCGAGTAATGCTTCTTTAACATTCTTGGGTTCAATACTGGATAAAAAACAAATAAATCCAGCAAGATCACGATAATTTACCTGACTAGTGCCTCTAGTGCGAAGACCATCTTCAACATTCCCAATGACAAGTTCCGGATGATGATTTCGAATAACTTTTGTAATCCCACGCGAGGAATGAGCTTCATTTTCATCTGATTGCGATTCCCCAACAGATTCTGTTCCCTGAGAAGTACCATTCTGACCGGTACTCTCAGATGTTGAATCAAATGTTGTAACATTTTGTTCAACATTTTCATCATCTTCATTAAACTCTCCTTGAGAACCAAGCCCCTCATGAATAACGACTTCACCCTGCTCAAAATCATCAACGACAACATTGATAGACTCCATTAAAACATCCGTGCGATGGTTCAAACCCCTGAAAACACGACTCGTAATAGAATATCCGAGAAATGTCCCTTTATCACTCTTAGCATCGAACTTTCCTTTAGAAGTTCGATCCTGCAAAATGTAACATTTGCTACCAAAAACATGAAAGTAAGAGACATTGGATTTTTTACCTTTCCAGATCTCGTAGGGAGTTTTCTCTGTTCTGGGTCTCAGATACACTCTATTTATGGTGTAGCAAGTAGTGTTGATCGCCTCAGCCCACCATTTAATACTAACTTTCCTGGCGTTCAACATCACGCGAGCCATCTCCTGTAGAGCGATTCTTCCTCTCAACAATCCCATTCTGTTGAGGAGTCTTAGGCTGTCGTTTTGACGTAAAACTGATCCTCGCGACGACATGTTTTTTGACGTTACCTACGTTTTTAACCTTTTCATTTTTAGCATCAAACAACCTAAATGCATTAAATTCCTTCGAAAAAGCCCAACAGTCGACTCTCTCTGTCGTTCTCACCCCGTCTCTTCCCGTTTGAAAGCAACGGCGTCAACGCCGCTGCCCCACGCTTCCCCGCCAGCCCTCTCTCCGACGCAGCCTCCGCCGCCGCAACGACCGTGCCACCGAGAGCACAGCGCCACCGGAACCACCTCTAAAAAAATATTGAATAATTGTGTACGACCAAATCAAAGAGATCTTGAGGACTATCAATAGATCAGGACTAAATCGACGGGCTAAATTGAGATAACTTTTCAGTAAGCAATATACGGATACGGATATCCGGACACATATACGGATATTTTGTTTTCACTGGTTAACTGTAGGACCTGCGTAAATACCAAAAAGTAACGGGCCCGGGAATCGGGTCGTTACATAGGCGCAGAAAACTCATGTCGTATTCCCTCTGCCTCACAGAAATCAGCAAACAAGTGATTTTCAAATTCCTTACCATAATCATTGCGAATTCGTATAATTTTTCCAATATTAACTCCTCTCTCTGTCTGAAGGCGGGTGCAGAGCTTCTTGAAGGCATTGAAGGCATCTGACTTTTCTTTGAGAAAATCTACCCAAGTGAAGCGAGAGAAGTCATCAACACAAACAAAAATATACTTCTTACCTCTCATGCTGACTTCCGTTGTGGGTCCTATCAGATCCATGTGCAGCAGCTCCATATTCTTAGAGGTGGAGATAGTCTGAAGTTGTTTATGACTAGTTCTCTTCTGTTTTCCCAGCTGACAAAGACCGCAGACCCCTTCTATTTTCTTGGACAAAACAGGTATCCCACGAACAGCTCCGACTCTGGTAATTTCGATCAAGGTTTTGTAGTTTACGTGACCAAGTTTTTGATGCCATTGTTCGGAGACTTCAACACTGGCAGTGAGGCAACTGTTAGCTTCCTGAAGCAGATAGCAGTTGTCAGCCGATCGTTTCCCAGTAAGAATGTTAGCTCCAGCTTTATTCAGTACAACACACTCATCCTTAGTGAACTGAACAAACAACCCTTGGTCGCATAATTGACTTATACTAATCAGGTTTGCCTTTAAGTCTTGAACATGCATGACATCCTTCAGAGTAACAGATTCAGTCATCTTCAGCTCTCCCTTCCCAATGACTTTGCTTCTCTGGCCATCACCAAAAGTAACGTGTCCTTTATTGCCTGTAGTGTACTCTGAAAGAAGACCCCGATTTCCTGTCATATGTCGAGAACAGCCGCTGTCGAAATACCACGTGTTTTCCGAGAAAGCAACCATGGAAGTGTAGGCAACTAGGCTGTGAATACTTGACTTCCTAACCCATCTCTTTACCATCCTTTTCTCATGATGTCCTGTGTTTCTTCCTGCACGTTGATGTCTCATCCGTCTGAAGCACCTGTTCTCAGTGTGACCTTTGCGTTGACAGTAATTACAGACCAAGTGCCTGAGTGTAGTACTCTTCTTGTGTTCATCCTTTTGGCTCCCTTGCTTAAAGTGTCTGTTGTTGCTCTGACTCTTGACAGTTCGACCATGTACTTCCTTGGTTAACTGAAGATAGCCTCCTCTATTGAATCCTACGCCCGTACGATCTCCGGATACTTTCCCCATGCTTAGAATGTCATCAAGCTTAGTCTTACCAGAGTGCCATTTGTTAAGAACACTCTCTGCTTTCTCGGCTCTAAGCAGTGTTCTCCTGAGTTATCCCTCTAGATTTCTGAAATCTAGCTTGATCTCTCCTAGTTGAGTTATAGCCTCTTCCCTTTCACCTTTTAGTCTAGTGTTTTCTTTCTTCAAGGACTTGTTTATCTCGCAGATCTTTATCCAATTTGCAAACATGATTTGATATGCAGATCGAATATCAACTTCATCAACTTCCTCATCCTCACCCGTATCAGAAGTAGATTCAATGTCCGATGTTGCACTAAATGTTATAACATTCTTCTTGACATTCTTACTTTTATCCTCCAACATGGTGCGAATTTTACCCACACTAGGTCCAACATTGCTAGTGATGTCATCAGTACACTGATCATTCATAATGGCCATAAAAGCAACATAATTGCTGGCAATATCCTCGTCTCCAGTACATCCTTCGGACTCTTCATCACTCCATGAACTTGCCAGAGATTTTCCTTTTTGTTTCTTGATAGTGTTCGCACATTCGGCTTGTATATGTCCAAATCCTTCACACTCTCTGCACTGAATTCCCTTGCCTCTACTCTTTGATTCTTACTTCTGCATAGGACGGTTGTTACCTCTAACCGCAGGAGAGAAAGTTGGACGAGCTTCCTTGCTAACATTTCTGAAGTTCTGACATCTACTTCCTATTTTCCTCACCATTTTACGAAATTTTTTGGTTAGCAATGCTATGTCGTCTTCAAGATCAGTGTCATTCCCTTCATGCGAAACATCAGCAGCTTCCACCTTTAGAGCCACTCCTTTCTCCCTTTTATTTTGCTTCAAGTTCATCTCAAAGGTTTGAAGGGACCCCATCAATTCATCCAATCTCATATTAGATGTATTCCTAACTTCTTCAATAGCAGCAATTTTGGCTGAAAATTTTTCAGGTAGCAATCTAAGAGTTTTCTCCACTAATTTCTTTTGAGAGTACTTCTTTCCCAATTGAAAAGCCTGATTAGCTATATCACGTAGTCTTCCATTGAATTCAGCCACAGATTCATCATCGTTTATCCTAAGATTTTCAAATTGAGAAGCCAGAATTTGAAGTTTAGATGCTCTTACAGTGCGTGTCCCTTCATGTATGTTTTGGAGAATGTCACATGCTTCCTTCGCAACTTCGCAAGTAGAAATCAACTTGAACTGTTCTTCATCAACAGCAGTAAAAATTGCATTCACAGCCTTCGAATTTCCCAGTGCCACACGTTCTTCTTCGAGACTCCAGTCTTGGGCTGGCTTGAGAGATTCATTTCCCTTCTTGTCATCAACAGTGGGAGGAGTCCAGCCTTCAATAGTAGCCACCCAGGCCTTCTCATCAAGCGATTTGATGAATGCGCGCATCCGAGATTTCCAATACGTATAATTAGTACCAGTGAGCAGCGGGGGACGAGTCACAGAAGCTCCCTCCTTCGTGTTCATGGTTGACGTACTCAAACAGCAGAATCACACCCCCTTTGACAAACAAAGAATGCGGATGACCTACTCTGATACCAATTGAAGTTTAGTACGCAATCCAAAATAGTAAACACATGGGATGAATAATAATCAACACATCATGACACATGATCATTGGTAACGCAGTTCGGTGCGCATACCTACATCTGCGGGGCCCCGCCCAGAAATTCAAATTACTCCACTATAAAAATGATAATTACAATCATCAATACTATTTGATATTAGGGGAAAACAAACTCCCCCTCAATACAAACTGTAGGGGTTGATCTCAATCAACCCCGTGGAGTAATTTGCGCAAGTTCCCCTTGCGTGCAAGATCCCCTTGCAATACTGACCAAGATCAACTCCCTTGATCTCCTACCTCTGTAGACGTCAGCCTCCTTCGCAAAAGCCGATCTATCGAACAAAAAGCAATTACCGCCACCAATCCAACTTACAACTTTTACCTCGCTCAACAAAGTTGTTAAGTTGTTAGACAACAATTCTTCTGGTAAAATCACAGAGGATATACCAAACAACACATAGTGCAGCAAGGCGAGATAGATCAGTTAAGTAGAGATCTTCAGCAGACAAACAGATCTGAAAACCAAACAAAATTCTCTTACCATTCTTCAAACAGCTTTAACAGAAATAAAACGAAAACCCACCTGATCCGCACTGAAGGAGAAGATCTGAAACCGTTCAATAGATACGAAAACTTCTTATCTCCACAACCTCCAAATCTATAACAACGAGTCTTATCCTCAATCAGTCGTTAAATCAAACAGCTAGATAGACGTCCACGGTAACAGATCTCAGATGTTAAAACAGCAAGTTCAACATTTCTTATGACACAATGTTCAACATTTCATAAGAACACATTGTCTCATATTCACAAATGTTGAACAATAAGTGCAACATTTCATGTAACATATTGTTCAACAATCCATAAGAACCATTGTGCCACAAATAACAAAAAAAATAGACTAAACAGAAACAACCGATTTTCATACTGACATTTACATTATATGTTAATGTTCTAATCTAATCCAATTAAGACGATTGATTGAATCAAAGAATAAGACCTAAAGGGTTTCAGATCAATAAATAATTGATACTGTCTGGTAAGCAATCAACAAAAGTTCATTCTTAAAAAATTGTGAGAAAGTTTGTCACCATAAAGGAAATAATGCTTGCAAATATCATATGCTCTAATTATATGCCTACTTTACGAGGACTGGTTGTTATTTTCCAGTTGATTCAGCGAAACTGCTATTTTGACAGATAAAATAAGTTTTCCTATTCGGATTGTCCTGTCCTCAGCATTTAACTTTCATTTTTGGATTTCAAATCTTTTGTACAGTTAACCAATATCTGTCAACTTTTGTGTCTGCAGCATGCGGCATTTCTTGCAAAGAATTTAGGTTACAGTGTGACAGATGCTGTCATCAAAGCTTTACAAGATGCTGGTTTCGGCAATCAAACAGCTCAGGAAGTTATGATTCAGTCCACAAACAGCTCTGTCCTGAGTAAATTCAAGCAGCAAACCAATTACAAGCTTGTCTATATGGTTGATGAATCCGTAAGTAATGCTGATGCATCATCGTTAGCCGATATTAAGAAGTTTGCCAGTTATGTTGCCGTGGAGAAGCGTTCCGTACTTCCTCCAAGCCAGGCGTTCATCACGGGTCAAACCGATCTGGTTAAGAATATCCAGTCTGCTGGCCTTCCCGTGTTTGTATATGTGTTTAGAAACGAATACGAGTCTCAGCCGTGGGACTTCTTCTCAGATCCAACTGTAGAGATCAATTCTTTTGTTCAGGGGGTTGGGGTGGACGGCATCATCACTGAATTCCCAGGAACAGCCACAAACTACAGAAGTACGTATCACTTTACTATAGTTTCTCTGTTTATGCACGTACTACCAAACTATATTTTCTCCGTATTATACCATCATTTGCAATCTCATTAGGTGGATAAATAATTTTCTGTTGAGATCTTGAAACTCTAAAATTAGCATAATCGTCTATTATATGCTTCTCTTGAATAGGCTTGGTACGTTGCTTGGATAGTACGTGAGTAGAGTGTACATGATGCTAATTGTCTTGGCACTTCAACTGCTGATGACAAATGTAGGTTTCCAATAACTATCGATTTCTATTCTTTTGCGGTGCAATCATATCCTTAAAAAGAAGTTACGTGTAGGGTTGTCTAGATAACTTTGGGTGTTGGTCAATGTGCAAAACTGTGGGCAAGCTAGTAGAATCTAGTGCAGAAGATAGCTTAATTTTCTATGTTGTGCATATATTTTGTAAGAGAGCTTTCTCGATTTTAAGCTGATCCCCTAAACGTTTCTCCTATCCACATGAGCCCATGCACGCGTGCATGCACAGACATCCCCCCTCTCTCGCACAGAGAGAGATATACATACATATACATACATATAATAATGGGTATCATATGACAATGAATGCATCTCCTCATATACCAAGACACAAAAAGTGGGGTGATACAACAACTACAAGCCCATGTGGGCTTGTACCACCCCATTTTTTGTCTTGTATATGAGGAGATGGCTCACATATCATATGATACCCAGTATTCTCATATATATATATAACGATATTCTAGTGCGAAAAATTGGGTCTTTTTCGCACCATGCAAAAACTGGGGTTTTTTGCAATTTTTTTTATATTTAATCTATACAATTAAATACACCAATGAAAATAATGGGTGAACTCTATGGGGATTTGAGCACCGATCAACCCGTTACAAAATTTAACGGTTTCAAAACAATAGAACCTTTTGCAATGCCTTGATCGAAGACCAACCACATTATTTTTCAACCATTATTTTTTGAGGGGTGTATAACAACATGAAATAAAGATGAAAATTTTTTTGAAAAAAATTCAAAAAAATTAAAAAGTTTTCGCAACTCATTTGGGGAGGGGGGGAGATATATATATATATATGAGAATCATATAGATCAGGTGCAAGACACAAAAAGACGGCCCCACAGAAAGTACAAGCCCATGTGAGGCTTGTACTTTCCACTTTTTTGTCTTGTCACTTGATCTATTAGATCAGGTGCCACATTTTCTATATTATTATATATATATATATATATATGGGAAAGGGATCTAGGGTGCCTCCTTAAATGAAATCTAAGGAGGCACACCCATTTTTCCTCATATCTCACATTTTTGGAGTTTTTTTCATGGGGTTCACATCATGAATGATCAAATTATAAAAAATCAAGTGATTCCAATACTTTTAGAGACCACATCTACCCCTTGCAACTTCAACGGTCTGAAAACGTGTTGAAAACTCCATGAAGTTGCAAGGGGTTGATGGGGCTCTAAAAGTATTGGAATCACTTGATTTTTGGTATGTTGATCATCCATGATGTACACAACCCCATGAAATAAATCCCAGAAATGTGGAATGTGGAAAAATGGGGGCGCCTCAGATTTCCTCTAAGGAGGCACCCTAGCTCCCTTTTAATATATATATATGTGTATATAGATAGAGTAGTTTTCGGGTGCGAAAATTTGTGTTTTCGCACCAATTGAAAACTTTTTATTTTTTTTGAAATTTTTTTCAATTTTTCAATGTTTAATTCATACAATTATATACCCCTTGAAAAATAATAGGTGAACCATATGGGGATTTGAGCACCGAACCACCCGTTACAAATTAACAGTTTCAGAACGTGCGAATTTGTTGTAATGCCTTAATCGAAGACCAAATGACAGTATTTTTCCACCATTATTTTTTAGAAGTGTATAACAACATAAAATGAAGGTGGAAAAAAATTGGGAAAATTTTTTCAAAAAAATAAAAACATTTTCGCATCATGCGAAATGTTCTCATATGAAGATTTACATGTGTGTGTTTCAAGGTTTTAGGTATCGGCCGAACCCTAGGGTTCCGGCCGTTTCGTTTCGGTCTCGGAGGCAACCGAGACCGAAACCCCTCCTCTTTCTCGGTATCAGTCGGAACCCTTGGGTTTTGGCCAGTTTCGATCGGAATCGGTCGAAACTGGCCGAACCCCTAGGGTTTCGGCTTGAAGACAAAGAAAAATACGATCCAAAATCGAAAAATTAAAAGAAACAAGAAAAACTTATAAACGAAGAAAAATAAAAAAGGGAAGAAGAAGCGGGAACTTACCTCGCTGCCGCTCCGCCGATCCTGCTCGCTTGCTCCCTCACCCTGTAGCGCCGCCCTCGCCTCTCCCGTGAGAGAGAGAGAGAGCAGAACGTGAATAGAGTAAATGGAAATGATGAACTAGTAATTAAGTGGTATATGCGTAGGATATTTTATGGCAAACTTGTAAATAAGTGGTATGTGCGCAAAGCAAACTGGTAGTGTGCAAAGCAACTCCAACTATGTTTGGCAAACTTGCAAGTGTTATGTGTGTAAAGTAAAATGGTGGGTGCGCAATGCAAACTTCAAGCTACTTTAGTTTTTTTAGGTTTCTGATAGGTTTTTAAGTATTTAAAACTATCGATACGGACCAACCAAAAATCACGTCCGAAACCGCCGAAACGGACGATACCGATACCGAAACTTAAATTTTCGAGAGAGCGATACCGAGACCGGAACCGAGACCTCAATCCTTGGTGTGTGTGTGTCTATATATGAGTAGTATTCTGGTGTGAATTTCGCACCAAATGATGGTGCGAAAAACTTTTTATCTTTTTAAGAAAAAAATTTCCAAATTTTTTTATGTTTAATCCATACAATTATATGCCCCAGGAAAAATAATGGGTGAACTCCTGGAGGATTTGAGCACCGATCCACCCGTTACAAAATGTAACAGTTTCAGAAGAATAGAACTTTTTGTAATGCATTGATCGAAGACCAAACCATATTATTTTTCAACCATTATTTTTAGGGGTGTATAACATGAAGTGAAAGAGGAAAATTCAAAAAATAAAAATATTTTTGCATGGAAAATTTCGTGCGAAATGTTTGCATTTAAAAATTTTCATATATATATATATGAAAATGAATATGGAGGTGAGCTGACAGCGCATGAAATTTTCCTGCATTGTCAGCGATTTGGGGCCCAAAAAGTCTTTTTTTTTTTGAATTTTTGCAATGTGTTCAACTTGTTGGCTACCTCCCTACCAATTTTCAAGTCAATCCAACACCATTTGAGCCTTCATCCATGCGTTTCAAAAAGATATCTCAAAATTTGAAACTGTCAGCACAATCTTTTTGAAACACATAGATGGATACCCAAACGGTGTTGGATTGACTTGAAACTTAGTTGGGAGTAGCCATGGTTGGAAGGGAACCAACAAGTTGTTAACACATTGCAAAAAATTCAAAAAAAAAAGTCTTTTGGGCCCCAAAGTGCTTACAGCAGAGGAAAACAGATCATGTGCTGTCAGCACACCTCCATATTGCTCATATATATATAGAATAATGGGTATCATATGACAATGGAGGCATCTTCTCATATACCAAGAAACAAAAAGTGGCGTGTTACAATAAGTACATGCCTGTGTGGGCTTGTACCATCCCACTTTTTGTGTCTTGTATATGAGGAGATGTCTTCCATGTCATATGATACTCATTGTGTATATATATATATATATATATATATATATATATATATATATATATATATATATAGGGTGATCTTCGGTTGCGAAAAAAGGGGTTTTCGCACGGTGCGAAAACATTTTTTTTTTTTTTTGAAATTTTTTTTTTCAAAAATTCTTTTTTTGATGTTTAATCCATACAAATATATACCCCAGGGAAAATAATGGGTGAACCCGTTGGGCATTAGAGCACCCATCCACCCGTTACAAATTTAACGGTCTCAAAACGTGCGAATTTGATGAAATGCCTTGATCGAAGGCCAAATGACATTATTTCTCAATGATTATTTTTTGAGGGGGGTATAACAACATATAATGAGGGTGGGAAAAAGAATTTTTGAAAAAAAAAATTTCAAAAAAAAACTAAAAACATTTTCGCACGGTGCGAAATGTTCTCATTTGAAAATTTTCCTATATATATATATATATATATATATATATATATATATATGTTTACTAAGATCCATTCGGATGGATCAAACATACAGATCCATCCAAGTCAAATTTAAAATTAGACAACCTAAATAGAAAATATGTTCCGTTGGATGTGATCTAACATGTCTTAATTACCTCCAAACAAAATTCCAATTACTTTGGTCATGTTTTGCATATGCATCAAGTGGTTGCAAAATCAATATTTTAGAATAGTTATAAAATCGACTAATTTTGCAACCATTTGATGCACGGGAAAAACAAGTACAAATTAGTTGAAATTTTGTTTGGAGGTAGTTTAGACATGTTAGATCACATCTACTGGAACAGATTTTTTTATTTAGATTGTCTAATTTTAAATTTGACTTGGATGGATCCACGTGTTTGATCCATCCGAATGGATCCTAGTCAACATATATATATATAATATAAAACACAACTTTTTTGAATCCTAGGGATGGCTGGATAAGTCCAAGTCATCAACAACGATCAGAATGCATCCACATTCTTTGCATCCAAGGGTCAAGATTTAATTCTGGGGACTTGAACTTCTGTTGGGAAAATCGAGAAGTTGAAATCTTGGGGTGGGGGGAATCAAAAATGCACAGCACCCAACAAAAAACGCACAACATCCAAGGGTCAACTTTTTTTGTTTTTTCTTTGGTTTTCAAACCCCCCACACAATCACTACATTTGCAGAGAATACCACCACTTTCACTTTTTTGCTAAAAACCCTCACATTTCACTTTTTACCCCCATACCCTACCCACATACACACCCACACTTATGCACTTTCCCCCTTCATTTTCGTGCATTTCTCTTTTGTCCCAGGACCCCCACACCCTACACACCCCTCCAACACTTATGCACTTCTTCCATCATTTTCGTGCGGTTTTCTTTTGGCTCGGGTTAAATTTTTTTCCACACACCCAGCGCCGAAGCTAAAATTTTGTTTGTTTAAATTTTATATGTGGAAATAATTTTTAGGGAGAACAAAGATTTTGAGGGTATATCTTAAATGAACCGTGCCCGAGGGCACGGGTTATGACTAGTGTGTGTATATATATGAAAATTTTCAAATGCAAACATTTCGCATGGAATTTTCCGTGCGAAAATGGTTTTATTATTTTTTGAATTTTTTTAAAAAAAATTTCCTCCTTCACTTCATGTTTTTATACATCCTTAAAAAAAGTAATGGTTGAAAAATAATGTAGTTTAGCCTTCGATCAAAGCATGACAAAAAGTTCTATTGTTGTGAAACCGTTAAACTTTGTTAACGGGTGGATCGGTGCTCAAATCCCTTTAGGGTAACCCTTTAGTATATAATTGTATGGATTAAACATAAAAAATTCTTTAAAAAGATCAAAAAAATTTCGCACGGGCTTTCGCACGATGGTTTTTGCAATGTGTATACGAACCCAGAGGAGAAAAAAATACTCACACCGGTGCTATGTACATGTGCAGGAAATACTTGTCTGAAACTAGGCGACAAAATGCCAAACTATATGAAACCAGTTCGACCGGGTGATCTGCTAACTGCCATGAGTCCCTCTGTACAACCACCAGCTTTAGCTCCACTGCCCGTCCTTGATGCTGCTGATGTGGTTGAGCCACCTCTGCCGCCCGCATCGCGGAAGCCAACGAATGCGAGTCCTCCTCCGCAGCCCTCAGCAGGGCCACAACGACATACATCCGTTTCATTCTTGCTATCTTTGGCAACAGCCATGCTCCCTGTGCTTCCTCTACTTTTCTAAGAATAACCCGACACGCTACATCTTGAGATCAGGGTTCAGAAGCTAGAAATTTAGTCTTTTTTTTTGTTATCGGGTGCGATTCTTTTGCCCCCTTCAAATGTATTCTTATTTTATTTTAGGGCAACAGTTTGGTATTTAACAGTTGGTGTTATTGGATGGAAATGGTATGAGCTAATTGTGTTGTATTCATATTCCTGAAATTTTTGGACGAGTCTGTGCTCTGAAAGCTCAACTGCAATGCTCCAGGATCTCCTAAAATTTGAAGGTAATATTTCTTGCTTCCTCCTCTCTCAAAATATAAAAGCATGAGCAGGATATTAATTGGGTTGCCGATGTGCTACTAAAATTGTGCAGCTTATTATCTTTATAATATTATATTGTGTTTAAATCAAAATCTGTTGAAGTCTACAACTCCTGTATGCTTTCTCTGAATTGCATTTTCTGACGCTGAAAATCTGGTGTCTATGGTACAACTGGAAGTCATACAGAGGGATGACGAGTTACTTCTTGAAAAATGGTGACAGCAAGGCCCTCTCATGTGTAATGGATTCCAAGATCCACTGAGAATGTACCTCTCTCTCAGATTGATCAGACTCATGAGCTCTATTTGCTATGCTCCGGTACCAAGTAGACAAGTGTCCGTTAAAAAATTCAAGAATCATTGAAACAACGAAGCAAAGTTATGAAAAGTAAGTGTAAAATATAAGAAAAACAAGCATCTGGCATCAAGATCTATATTTGTTTCACACATGTCTAGGTGTATGGAGAGATCACTAATGATATAGTCTTAGATTAAAAAGTATGGTACTTGATGTAAGGGAAACACCTAAGAATTTGAGAAAGAAATGTAATCTCTCGTCTTTCAAATAACCCTCTCTTGACCCTCTCAGATTGCCCTCTGTATTTCTGCACGTAGATGTAAATTTATGTAGGAAATTCACACAAAAATTTAGGGTAAAGAAGGATTTAACCGTAAATTTACTGGTGCGATGATTAGACCATCGGAAGTTCACTAAATTAGCACATCACTGAACCGTGCTATGCATTCTGTGAGCCACCAAATAATTCAACTATTGGGCTCAAAAATCAAGTGGTTTGGTCTCTGGAAAATCTACAAAAATCTCAAAAAACTCTTAATAGATTCTAAAATAGTCTTGTGATATTTTGGATATTTTGTATCATATTTTTCAACACTCTACCTTCATACAAACACACCTCATAACCTAAGCCAAACCAAAATCCCCAAATCCTCCACCTTCAAAAATAAATTACCTAACCATAAAGGTCGGGACACTTGACTGTGTTTCGCACTAAGCATCGCCAACTATCCAAGTATCCAATGAATCCTCTTGTGAATTTGAATCTCTAATTCATGCATCTCCTGAATCCATAACCTGAAGCAAATTCCTTGTCTCTCTCCGTGCCACCTCGTGACCCTAGCATCTTTTGAAGGATAATAAACTTGAGCCCTAATCAAACTTCACCACCGATCTGTTCACCTCATAATTTCCTTGGGGTGCGCTATCTTGTCAACATCTATCCTAGCGCATCTTCACCCTGAGTTTGCATTCAAACTCCATGCGTACACTGTATTCCTATCAGCCATAGGATCTCTATGCACAAACAATACATATGCCAATTTCATGTAATCCTCGTAATGAGCTGAGATGTTTACGATGCGTTGTCCTACTCTACTATCAATCAAGTCATCCATAGTAGCTTTAGGATCTATGCCTTGAGTAGAACTCTCACTACCACCTACTGACCTACATCATCGCTGCCTGTAGTAGTAACCTAATGTGAACTCTCTCCATCAACCGCCACTCTTTTACCAACACATATGCCAAACCTACTATTTGGAATAAGCTATCTACCTTGTTTGGCACCTCTTCCCTCCATCTATTTTGGTACTTCCTAAAGCCTTTCTTTATAGTATCGCCAACTCATCAAATATCATCTGTCGACTAACCAAGACCTTCTTCATATCTAGGCTCTAAACTTTGTAACCCTTGACACCATCCATGTATTCCAATATGACGTACTTATTGAGTGCACAACGCGTCATCTTTCATATGAACAAAACCTGGATATCCAAACAACAAGTGGTATTAGAGCACAACAACCCAACCATGCATCATATGCTTTTATCAACATCCAAGTTGAACAAAAAATTTTATGTATTCCATCCAAATATATCTTACACTGAATTTACTGATCTTTTATTTGTTTAAACTTTTTAGGAAAATGTGTCTACTCATGCATGTAACTCTTCCGTATGTAATTGTATTATCGTAATGGAATACTAAAAGAATTTATTATACATTTGAGGGTTTTAATGGGATGTTTGTCCCACTAGGAAAAACCATCGTGATGGTAACCATGCATCGTATGCTTTTAGCAACATGCTAAGGCGAACAAAATTTGTATGTTTTCCATCCAAATATATCTTATAATGAATTTACTAATCTTTTATTTGTTTAGAAATTTTAGGGAAAATGTGTCTACGTATGTGTATAACTCTTACATATATAATTGTAGTATCGTGATGGTAAACTTGCAAATAATAAAAGAATATATTATACATTTGAGGGCTTTGATGGGATGTTTGTCCTAGTACAAACCATTGGCCTAAGTTGTGTCACCTAGGAATGGTGGGTCCTACTTGGGGTGGGAGGGAGATATGGCTTATTTTGGGGCGAGGTCGTGGGTATTTGGGTTAAATGCCCCCCACATTTCCGTGAATTACAACCTTGCCACTGTTATTGTTGCACTTTGCTCTCCCAAGGTTTTTTTACAATTTAGCCTTGGTTTCCCCCATTTTACCCTCCGATGATGCCTGCTGTAGGAAAAAGAAGTAGAATATTGTAGCTATATGAGGAGGAACAGAGAAATAGAGTACTTATCAGAATAATTTCAAGGCTATGTCGTGGGATAACCACTAACTTGAAAGCAACTACGGCTCGAACTCGATGGTAATCAATAGCGCCGGTTGCTCTCCAATGTTAACACAGTAGCCTCTATACACATCCACTTGCGGTTAGAAGCTTTGGAGTTTGCACGGGACAGATTTACCCAGGAGCGACAGAGAAGAAATCTGGAATGAAGAATGAAGAAGAATTCTTTCTGCGTGTGTTTTTCTTGAGGAATGAAGAAGTGATATAAACAAGCATTCAAAATAGCTGTTACAAAATTTCAAACGGCCAAATAATAATCGAGTATTAAAAGAGGCTTTTAATACTGCAAATAATAATCACGTATTAAAAAGAGGCTTTAATCTCGTATTAAGGATAGGCTTTGAATGCTGCATCAGCTGCATCAATCAACTAGCCGTTTCCAACATTTAGAATCTGTGACATCAATAGACTAAGTCCAAAAAAGGAAAGTCGCACGCACCACGCCACATATATGTACAAGGCACTGTCGACCAACAGGCAGGCGGTGGTGCGCACGCGTGGTGGACCCATGCTCATGTAAGTCCTCACCCCTTCACAAAAGAGTCGTACCTGTCACGCCCCGCTTCCCTAATATGGAAGGCGAGACGTGAGGAGGTCCGCTCAGACATGGAGCTGTGAAGCTGCAGTCTGATAAGCTTCTGTAAAAATTTCGAAAAGTGCAGGTCCTTGCATTGCGACGAAACAACAACAACAATAATAAAGCAGATAAAAAAACATCCACCAACAACATCCAACAAATATTACAACATCACAGAATAGTCACATAAGTACAAGTCTGAACAATAGGCCTAAACCATGGCCAAACAAAACAAAGAGAGATGGGTGCTAACAGCAACTAAGGAAAGGTAACAACTAAGGGGAGACTCCAAACGAGTCTAGGACTGGTCACCCGTGTCCTCGAACTCGGTCTCTGCAGGGGCCTCAAACTCAGCGTCAACGAACTGCTCGTCTTCTGCTACCTGCTCTGTCTCAAAGTCTGACATGTGACACCCAAAGAGAAAAGGGCACATGTCAGCAAAAGTCTCCCAAGGGAAGCGGAGAACTTTTGTGCAAGGATATAATAAACTGAAACAACTAACAGTTCTAATATAATGAGGTGATATGACATTTTTAGGATGCATCAATTTTAATATGACATGAAGCATGCAATGCAAGTAATAGTAACACGAAACATTATCCATTCACTTTGTGCACAGGGTTTACGCCTTTTGGCTGAAGTGGCTGTACGGGCACACTTCTACGCTCAAGTGATCGCTTAACCCTACCCCTCCACGTGTATCGAGCGTTAGTTTCCCAACAACATGGTGCTCGCTTCTGGATCACGAGCCAGGAAGTGTTTTCCAATATGGCATAGGGTTGTGCCCGCAAAAGCAGGTGCCTAGCCTCAATAGCAATAACATTTGTAGCGTGTGCTACTCAATCACGAAGAACACATGATGCATGACATGACATGAGATGAGCAGTTAAAGTGCGTACCGTTAATTGAAAATTAAACATGGCATGGCAGCATGAATGAAAGCAAATAAAGTGTCGGATCTAGTTTCGTTGTCAAACTAGATCAAAAAGGCGTCTAGGCAGCTATCATTTCACTGCTGTAACGACTGGTTTTTCATGTATGGATTTCATTATAAATATTTATATATTTGGTTGCTT
Source organism: Scilla litardierei (assembly GCA_030789695.1). Taxonomy (NCBI): domain Eukaryota; kingdom Viridiplantae; phylum Streptophyta; class Magnoliopsida; order Asparagales; family Asparagaceae; genus Scilla; species Scilla litardierei. Next base: position 626,807,265 of record CM061142.1, read on the forward strand.
TCCCTTGTTGAGATTTCCGTTTCCGTCTTCGTAGTTTCATTTTCGTTCGTTTCGTCGTGATTCTCTAGATTCTTCCGTCGGTCGACGTGTTTGAAGTAGTCATTCGTGACGGGCTTCATAACGTCGATATCTTAGAGTTAGAACGAGCCTAGGAGACTTAGAAAACCATCCCGGAGCTTCGCGCTCCATTTCGGAACTTTTGGTGCACGTTAGCCGGTATAAGAAGGGGCACCGACCGACTAGATGACGATCCAGTCGGTCGGAAAACCTTCTTGAACCGACTAGCGGGCTTGAAAAGTTATTCAGGAGTTACTGTTTGTCGTTAGTCGGTCTAAGAACGTTGGTTGACCGACTAGGTTGCAAACTAGTCGGTCAGCAATGCTTCTTTAACCGACTAACTCAATTACTAATTTTTGGTATCAGTACTGTTCATTCTTAGTCGGTCTAAGAACGTTCATCGACCGACTAGATGTCCAACTAGTCGGTCAGTAGTTGTTCTTTGACCGACTAACTCTTAGTTCAGGTTTTCGACTGGAGCTACTGTTTACACTTAGTCGGTCTGCGTTGGTCAACCGACCGACTAGTTCTCAAACTAGTCGGTCAACAGTTGTTCTTTGACCGACTAAGCAGTGCAGGAAACCCTAGTTTTGCCCTAGCCGCCACCAAACTCTATAAATACCCCTCCAAACGTTTTCTTCTCCTCCCTCACGACCTAAAACCCTAATTTCTCCCCCATTGAGCCCCCATCTTCCTCAAGCCATTGATCCTTCATCCCAAGCTCATCCTTCATCATCCAAACCCTCCCTTGTCACAACCCACCTTCCATCTTCCCCAAACCTTCATCAAACCCCCAAAATCCACATCAAACCCCATTTCTCCAGATTTCTCCCCTCATTTCCAGATCTGAGCCGGATCGTTCTTCCGTTGCCGTGGTTGCTCGGCATCGTTCCTTCGCTTCTTCACGGTAATACTCGATTCCTTTAGTTTTAGTATAACCCACATTGACATTGTGAAACCCTAATAAAATGGATTGTTAGATGATTAGGGTTCTAATAAGAAACCTATTTAGAATCATTGTGCTAATGATTGTTTTGCCATAACAGTGATCCATTTCGTAGTTAGCTTGTGTGACGATCTTCATTGCTCGTCAATCCCGGTATCAGGCAAGTGAAACTTGCATCTCTTGATTTGGGCCATGTCTTAGGCCATTTCCTTGCTTTAGCGTAAAAGAGACTAGACGGTGAAAGGATAGCCATCTAGACGCCTTTGACCTAGCTTGACAACGAAGCTTGGTCCGTCACCCTCATCATGCTTGTATGTCACGTTTACTTTCAATTAACGGTACGCGTATTAACTGTTCATGTCATCCATGCATCCTTAACTGCTATTGCATTTTAACTGTCATGTTTAATTTAAATTAACGGTACGCGAATATGTTCATGTCATTGCATTTTGCCTGTCACGTTTAAATACAATTAACGGTACGCGAATATTTGCTCATGTCATTGCATGCTTGAATACTCATCGTGATTGCGTAGCTTCGCTACATACTTGTACTATTTGTTCTGGCTAGGCACCCACCTTGCGTGGGCACAATCCTATGTCAATACACCTTCTGGCTCGTGTTCCAGAAGACGAGCTCAACACAGCCTGCGGGCAATAGGGCACTCGTTGAGTGATCCCTTGTACTTGATACTTGAACACAGCCTGCGGGCAATAGGGCACTCGTTGAGTGATCCCTTGTACTTTACTTGTTACTTGACATTACATGTCACTCCTACCACTTGATACTTGTACTTTACTTTACTTGTTACCACCTTACTTTACTTGCCATGCACCATACTTTAACTGCTAGGTTGCTAGTTTACCTTTCTTTCCGTTTCCTTGCACAAGTCTTTCGACTTGCTGACATGTGCCCCTTTTCTCTTTTGGGTGACACATGTTAGAGCCCGAGCCTGAGTTACTTGCTGAGGACGTGGTGTTCGCTGACGCTGAGTCAGAACCCGCGTTGATCGAGGACTTTGTTGACACTGGGGATCAGTCTTAGTGTCTTCGTTTAGCTTCTTTTGTTAGACTGCTTAGTTGTCGGTGCGTGGCACCTAGTTTGATACTCTGTTATGTTTGTGTTTTGTTTGGCCTTGTTCTGGGCCTTAGACTCTTTCCTGTTAGCCTGGTGGCTTTTCTGTGATGTTGAATATTTTGTGGACAAACTTTGGGATTGGTTATTTCATATCCGTCTCATTATTATTATTGTTGTTGTTCCTTTTGCGTTTACAGGGACCTGCTTATACTAAATTGACGCTTATCAGGCGCGGAGCTTCACAGCTCCACGTTTGAGCGGACCTTCTCACGTCTCGCCTCCATTTTTGGGAACAGCTCCACGTTTGAGCGGACCTTCTCACGTCTCGCCTCCATTTTTGGGAAGCGGGGCGTGACAGGTTTTAGTGGTGGCCCATGCAGGTCTCTCTGTAACTGCAATTATCAGGGATAACAATAATAATATAAGATTGTCCAACAAATAAATTCGACGTCTGAGTCATAAGCTATGAGTCTAATCTGCTTCGTTTTCTGTGTCACTAGATGGCAGGAAGGCAATTCACCCGTGGTGGAGGTAGTGGTGCGCCCCCTCATGATGAGGAGCCTGAGCGGGAACCCACCAATGGAGAGATGATGCGGATGATGATCCAGATGATGCAAGTGCAGCAGGGCGTGCTCCTGCAAGTCCAGAATGCTCCGCTTGCTCGAGCTGCCCGGGCACTTCCAGATGCCCCTCGCTCTAAGCCGGGAGCGAAGCAATTTCGGGAGCTGGGTCCCGCATATTTTGATGGGTCTGAGGGTCCTCTGGCTGCCGATGAGTGGATTCGGAATATTGAGGATAACCTGGCGATGGCGAAGATTAACCCGGCTGGATGGGTTGATTTGGCTAAGAGGCAGCTTAAGGACAATGCCAGAAACTGGTGGGATGCTGAAGAGAAGATGCTGGTGGAGCCGATAGTTTGGGCTACCTTCAAGTCCAGATTTGATGGAGAATTCTTTCCGAAGGCTGCTAGGCAAGTGATGCTGCAGCACTTCATAGATCTGAAGCAGGGGAGCTTGTCGGTGGATCAGTACCACCAAGAGTTCACGAGGCTCAGTCGGTTTGCACCTAAGATGGTGCAAGATGCCGATGAGAAAGCTCAGCGATTTCTTCAGGGACTTGCCTTGGAGCTTCAGAGCTTTGTGACCTCTTCTGACCTGGAGACATATCAGAAGGTTCTGATTGCTGCGAGGCGGCAAGAGTTGAATTTGAACCAGAGGAAGGGACATGTTTCTGGAGCTGGGAAGAGGCCTATGGAGCAGGCCAGGGCGGTGGTTAGGCCTGGTTTCAAGCCTAATCATCCGGTGCAGTTCAAGAGGCCAGGAGGGCCTATTCTGAAGACTTGCCATTTCTGCGACAAGACTGGACACCTCAGGGATCAGTGTAGGAGGTTCCTGGGACAGTGTATTGTCTGCGGAGATCCTGCCCATTCCATCAGGGAGTGTCCCAAGTCGAAGCAACCTTGGCGGGCTCCTATTGCAGCACAGCCATTGCAGCAGCGAGCTCCTGTGCCCGTTGGACGTGGAGCGCCTCTTGTTCCACAGAGACAGGCATTTCGGTAGGCTGTTCCGCCGAGAGGGCAGGCCTTTCTGATGACTGAGGAGGAGAGCATGGCCGTGGATGAGGTTATTACAGGTAACGCTCATTCTAGCTATTTTTCTTCCTTAGTTTGATTGTTGATTATGTTGGTTGCTTGCTCATGCTTGTTGCTAGAATAGGATTTGATTGTTAGACTGTTTGCTAGGTGTGGTTTTGGTTTGCACATTTCCTGCACGAGTCCTCTTTGACTCAGGTGTGTCGATGTGCATTTTGTCCCGGAGCTTCGTGGAGAAGCATTCCTTGTCGACGTCCTCTCTTCCTAAGAGTTGGAATATCGTCACAGGGAACGGTGTGGTCTCAGTGCATCGTGGGTGCAATTCTTGTCCGTTGGTGGTTTGTGGACGTGAGCTTTGTGCTGATTTCATTGTCCACGACTTCATCAACTACGATGCGGTCCTTGGGATGGATTGGCTTGCGAGCTTCTATGCTACGATTGACTGTCAGAGGAAGAAGGTGGTGTTCGAGATTCCCGGACATCCGGTATTTGAGTTCAGTCGTGGTAGCAGTTCGCTGGGTCCGGTCAGATTTCGGGCCAGACCGGTGGATGTTGTGGCTATGCAGATGGAGTTGGAGTGGCCAGCTGTGGTGCGAGATTTTGGTGACGTCTTCCCCGAGAAGATGTCTGGATTGCCGTCTGATCGAGCTTTGGAGTTTTCTATTGATCTTATCCCAGGTGCGCAGCCCATTTCGAAGGCACCATATCGTATGGCGCCAGCAGAGTTGGAGGAGTTGCGTAGGCAGTTGGATGAGCTCTTGCAGAAGGGTTACATCAACCCTAGTGTGTCTCCGTGGGGAGCACCGGTGCTGTTGGTGAAGAAGAAGGATGGTTCGCGTCGCATGTGCGTGGACTATAGGGAGCTGAATGCGGTGACTATTAAGAATAAATACCCGTTGCCTCGCATCGATGATATCTTTGATCAGCTTGGAGGATCGAGGGTGTTTTCTAAATTGGATTTGAGGAGTGGTTACCATCAGTTGAAGGTGAAGAAGGATGATGTTCCGAAGACAGCTTTCAGGACGAAGTATGGACACTATGAGTTTGTGGTTATGCCTTTCGGCGTAACTAACGCACCCGCAGTTTTCATGAATCTGATGAACCTGATTTTCTACGACTTTTTAGATAAGTTTGTCGTTATCTTTATTGACGACATTCTGATCTATTCGAAGTCGGAGGAGGAGCATGCCTCGCACTTGAGGATGGTATTGGAGATTTTGAGGAAGCATCGGTTGTATGCTAAGTTTTCAAAGTGCGAGTTCTGGCTGGATAGAGTTGCTTTTCTGGGGCATGTGGTGACTGGAGATGGTATTTCAGTGGATCCCGAGAAGATCAGGGCCATCAGAGAGTGGCCTGTTCCGTCGTCTGCGTCTGAGATCCGGAGTTTCCTTGGGCTTACTGGTTACTATCGGCGATTCATTAAGGACTTTTCCCGTATTGCCGAGCCGATGACCAGGTTGACACGGAAGGATGTTGCTTTTGTTTGGTCGGGTGATTGTGAGGATGCTTTTGGTGTTCTGAGGGAGAGGTTGACGACTGCCCCTGTTCTTGTTGTGCCTGATCGCAGCGGTGGATTTGAGATCTTTTGCGATGCTTCTGGCAAGGGTCTCGGTTGTGTGTTGCATCAGCACGGGCATGTTGTGGCTTATGCCTCTCGTCAGCTCAAGGTTCATGAGAAGAATTAACCGACGCATGATTTGGAGTTGGCTGCCGTTGTGTTTGCTCTTAAGATTTGGAGGCACTTCTTGCTGAGTGAGAAAGTGAAAATCTTCACCGATCACAAAAGCTTGAAGTATATTTTCACTCAGAAGGAGCTCAACATGCGACAGCGTCGATGGTTGGAGCTCATGGCAGATTATGAGATTGATTTGCAGTTTCACACTGGCAAGGTGAATGTGGTTCCGGATGCGCTGAGTAGGCTTCCAGCGGTGATGATTTTGACCTCGCAGTGGAGATTGCAGCAGGATTTTTGCGAGGCTGGCGTTGAGATTGTTCTTCCTGGGGAGGCCTCTTCGTTGATGTACATGCAGGTGCAGTCAACGATCGTGGATTGGATTAAGGCGAGTCAGGTCGGAGATCCGAAATTGGTAAGGATTCGAGGGCAGGTTGAAGCTGGTCTGCGGACTGACTTTTTGGTTCATGAAGATGGCTCGCTGAGGTTTGGAGCCAGGTTGTGTGTGCCAGCTGGGGATATTAGAGAGGAGTTGATGGTGGAGGCACACAGTTCGCTGTATTCTGTGCATCCTGGTGGGACCAAGATGTACAAGGATCTTCGTCTGAACTTTTGGTGGCATGGCATGAAGAGGAGTGTGGCACGGAGTGTGGCCAAGTGTTTGGTTTGCCAGCAAGTGAAGGCGGAGCATTAGCGTGTGGCAGGGTTGCTGCAACCACTTCCGATTCCGGAGTGGAAGTGGCAACACATCACTATGGATTTCGTGACTGGACTACCTCGGAGTCCGAAGCAGAATGACGCGATTTGGGTGATCGTAGATCGATTGACCAAATCCGCGCACTTTATTCCATTCCGAGTGGGACAGTCCACTGAGGCGCTAGTAAGGAGATATATGTAGGTAAATTCTTTTACTCTCCGTTTTTATTTCCTTTCCTAGTTTGGATAGTGATGTAACATGAATCGTGCAGGAGGTCGTGCGACTTCACGGAGTCCCCGTGAGCATCGTGTCAGACAGGGACACGAGGTTCACATCTCAGTTCTGGCAGAGTTTGCAGAAGAGCTTGGGTACGCGTCTGAGTTTCAGCACGGCGTACCATCCGCAGACGGATGGTCAGTCCGAGAGGACAATTCAGATTTTGGAAGACATGCTGAGAGCGTGCATGTTGGATTTCAAGGGTTCGTGGGAGGACCATCTACACTTGGTGGAGTTCTCTTACAACAACAGCTACCAGGCGTCTATTGGCATGGCGCCTTTTGAGGCATTGTATGGGAGGAAATGTCGATCGCCATTGAGTTGGGATGACGTTGGTGATAGGGAGCTATTGGGACCTAAAATGATTGTGGAGGCTGTGGAGGTTGTCAGGAATATTCGGGAGAGGTTGAGGATTGCTCAGGACCGTTTTAAGCATTGGACGGATGCTAAACGTCGTCCTTTGGAGTTTCAGCCGGGCGATCATGTGTTTCTGAGGATTTCCCCGAATCGTGGAGTGATTCGTTTTGGGAAGCGAGGGAAGTTGAGCCCGCGATACATTGGACCGTTTGACATTCTGGAGAGAGTTGGCGAGGTAGCTTATCGCTTAGCCTTGCCACCGTCTTTGGAAGGAGTTCACGATGTTTTCCATGTGTCGCAGCTTCGTCGATACATCAGCGATCCATCTCATGCTGTGGATTTCTCGGAGATCGCCGTTCGCCCAGATTTGACGTATGATCAGCATCCGGTGCAGATTCTAGACATGCTTCAGAAGTCACTTCGGAACAAGGTCGTCGATCTTGTTAGGGTGATGTGGCAGCACGGTTCGCCTGGAGAGTCTACTTGGGAGAATGAGGATGAGATGCGAGAGCGTTTCCCACTTTTGTTCCCGGACAGGTGAGTGTTGGGAATTCCGAGGACGGAATTTTCTTAAGTTGGGGAGGATGTAACGACTGGTTTTTCATGTATGGATTTCATTATAAATATTTATATATTTGGTTGCTTTCCCTTGTTGAGATTTCCGTTTCCGTCTCCGTAGTTTCATTTTCGTTCGTTTCGTCGTGATTCTCTAGATTCTTCCGTCGGTCGACGTGTTTGAAGTAGTCATTCGTGACGGGCTTCATAACGTCGATATCTTAGTGTTAGAACGAGCCTAGGAGACTCAGAAAACCATCCCGGAGCTTCGCGCTCCATTTCAGAACTTTTGGTGCACGTTAGCCGGTATAAGAAGGGGCACCGACCGACTCGATGACGATCCAGTCGGTCGGAAAACCTTCTTGAACCGACTAGCGGGCTTGAAAAGTTATTCAGGAGTTACTGTTTGTCGTTAGTCGGTCTAAGAACGTTGGTTGACCGACTAGGTTGCAAACTAGTCGGTCAGCAATGCTTCTTTAACCGACTAACTCAATTACTAATTTTTGGTATCAGTATTGTTCATTCTTAGTCGGTCTAAGAACGTTCATCGACTGACTAGATGTCCAACTAGTCGGTCAGTAGTTGTTCTTTGACCGACTAACTCTTAGTTCAGGTTTTCGACTGGAGCTACTGTTTACACTTAGTCGGTCTGCGTTAGTCAACCGACCGACTAGTTCTCAAACTAGTCGGTCAACAGTTGTTCTTTGACCGACTAAGCAGTGCAGGAAACCCTAGTTTTGCCCTAGCCGCCACCAAACTCTATAAATACCCCTCCAAACGTTTTCTTCTCCTCCCTCACGACCTAAAACCCTAATTTCTCCCCCATTGAGCCCCCATCTTCCTCAAGCCATTGATCCTTCATCCCAAGCTCATCCTTCATCATCCAAACCCTCCCTTGTCACAACCCACCTTCCATCTTCCCCAAACCTTCATCAAACCCCCAAAATCCACATCAAACCCCATTTCTCCATATTTCTCCCCTCATTTCCAGATCTGAGCCGGATCGTTCTTCCGTTGCCGTGGTTGCTCGGCATCGTTCCTTCGCTTCTTCACGGTAATACTCGATTCCTTTAGTTTTAGTATAACCCACATTGACATTGTGAAACCCTAATAAAATGGATTGTTAGATGATTAGGGTTCTAATAAGAAACCTATTTAGAATCATCGTGCTAATGATTGTTTTGCCATAACAGTGATCCATTTCGTAGTTAGCTTGTGTGACGATCTTCATTGCTCGTCAATCCCGGAATCAGGCAAGTGAAACTTGCATCTCTTGATTTGGGCCATGTCTTAGGCCATTTCCTTGCTTTAGCGTAAAAGAGACTAGACGTTGAAAGGATAGCCTTCTAGACGCCTTTGACCTAGCTTGACAACGAAGCTTGGTCCGTCACCCTCATCATGCTTGTATGTCACGTTTACTTTCAATTAACGGTACGCGTATTAACTGTTCATGTCATCCATGCATCCTTAACTGCTATTGCATTTTAACTGTCATGTTTAATTTAAATTAACGGTACGCGAATATGTTCATGTCATTGCATTTTGCCTGTCACGTTTAAATACAATTAACGGTACGCGAATATTTGCTCATGTCATTGCATGCTTGAATACTCATCGTGATTGCGTAGCTTCGCTACATACTTGTACTATTTGTTCTGGCTAGTCACCCACCTTGCGTGGCCACAATCCTATGTCAATACACCTTCTGGCTCGTGTTCCAGAAGACGAGCTCAACACAGCCTACGGGCAATAGGGCACTCGTTGAGTGATCCCTTGTACTTGATACTTGAACACAGCCTGCGGGCAATAGGGCACTCGTTGAGTGATCCCTTGTATTTGTACTTGTTACTTGACATTACATGTCACAACAACCACTTGCTACTTGTACTTACTTTTCTGGTTACCATCTTACCTTACTTGCCATGCACCATACTTTAACTGCTAGGTTGCTAGTTTACCTTTCTTTCAGTTTCCTTGCACAAGTCTTTCGACTTGCTGACATATGCTCTTTTTCTCTTTTGGGTGACACATGTTAGAGCCCGAGCCTGAGTTACTTGCTGAGGACGTGGTGTTCGCTGACGCTGAGTCAGAACCCGCGTTGATCGAGGACTTCGTTGACACTGGGGATCAGTCTTAGTGTCTTCGTTTAGCTTCTTTTGTTAGACTGCTTAGTTGTCGGTGCGTGGCACCTAGTTTGATACTCTGTTATGTTTGTGTTTTGTTTGGCCTTGTTCTGGGCCTTAGACTCTTTCCTGTTAGCCTGGTGGCTTTTCTGTGATGTTGAATATTTTGTGGACAAACTTTGGGATGGGACATTTCATATCCGTCTCATTATTATTATTGTTGTTGTTCCTTTTGCGTTTACAGGGACCTGCTTATACTAAATTGACGCTTATCAGGCGCGGAGCTTCACAGCTCCACGTTTGAGCGGACCTTCTCACGTCTCGCCTCCATTTTTGGGAAGCGGGGCGTGACAACTGCCTAGTCTCTTTTACGCAACTTTACAAATTGGCCTAAAAACGTGGCCTAAAACATTTACTGGCAAGTATCACTTGCCTGTTTTCGGTGGTAATGGTTGTCGTGGGTTTGAGCGTTGCGTTACGGTGAGTCTGGTTCACTGTTTTGGTTAAACAAATCACCGAATTAGATATTTCATAAATAAACATATTATCGAAATAATCTCTAAAATGGGTTCGTTTAATTCTATTGGGTTTACTGGATAGGGTGGCGTTTCTATAGTATTATATCTATCTTATACTAACCTGGTAAGCTTTATTTTATTCAAATTTCTAATATCACCCTAACATTATTTAACAATTTTTAACCGTTACTAACATGCTGAAATTTATACTAACAGGTTAACTTATTAACACTAACGACCTAGTAATACTCATCTTAGCTTGAACTAATGGTATGGTTAACATCCCAATTTAATATGCCTACCTACTCATACATTGTTTAATACCCAAAACTCTTTCTTTAACTAGTAACCTGCCAACTTATCAAGGCTGTCCCTTAGTTAATAACCTGCCAACATTATTCAATACTATATCTCTTTGCTCTTTTATGTACATGTTGTCTCCTTCTCAACTTTGTAATTTCATTCCCCTTCATTATTTTTAACAGGGCTGACTCACTCTTCTCCCTTTATCATATGAATACTCTCTCTCCATCTATATTCATGTAACCAGGCTGTCAACTTCTTTTACTCTTTTTTTTGCTAAGGCTGCACTTATCTTTTTATTTCATTTCTCTCAACTCTCTCTCTTACTTCACATGGGCTGTCTAACCTTTTCTATCTCTCTAACCTTCTCTCTCTCTGTTACTTCACATGGGAAAGTCGCACGCACCACGCCACATACATGTACACGGCACTGTCGACCAACAGGCAGGCGGTGGTGAGCACGCGTGGTGGACCCATGCTCATGTAAGTCCTCACCCCTTCACAAAAGAGTCGTACCCCTTGGGACACATCCCCAAGTCTTAACAAATCTCTAATATACTTCTCCAAGGAAAATTTCCCAAGCAATGTGGGACTAAATATTTAGTTGTAATAAAATAAAGGCTTTTGTGAGCCATTATTTCTAACAGTCCCCCACTAATGTCTCAGGAAAATAAATAAAGAACTCATGGGTAAAAAAAGGATAAATACTTAAGCATCAATGTCTTTCGATTGAATTAATACATAGTGAAGTGAGGCAACAACTTACTTCCTAATGAGTGAATTTCTCTTGAACTCATTAGAGTTCCACAACATATATTGTAACCATGAGTATGTGCCAACTCCGTGATACATATCAAGCGCTTTAAGGCCATGTGCACACCTCAGGTCTCATGAGTGCTCTGGAAAAACTGTCCTTGTCTTTCATAAAAGGCGGCCAAACCTTCACATCCACGTTGGTGGTCCATCAAGTGCTTCTCTATAGTATCACCAAAAACTGGTTATAGACTTATCTCAAAGTAAATCCATCAAGTGCTTCTTTATAGCACCACCAAACTTGGCTATGGATTCAAAAAATACTACCACACGTCATAAGGATTGAAATGTAGTGTATGTTAAGGATCATATAGCTTCGTTATACCACAACGAGCATCAGCCATATTACCTTAACTCATGAGCTTTAGCCACATCCCCCTCAATGAATCAAGAACCACTTTCCTTGGCAACCCCTTGGTTAATGGGTCTGCAAGGTTTCTTTTGGACCTCACATATTCTAAAGATATTACTCCATTTTTCAGGAGTTATTTAACCACACCGTGCCTAGTCTGATTGTGTCTTTTCTTCCCATTGTAGACACTATTTTTAGCAACTTCAATGGCTCCTTGAGAATCACAATGAAGGGAAACTGATGCAATTCCCCCTCCCCACAGTGGCACATCTGCTAACAACTTAACCATTCAGCTTCTTGCCCTGCCAACTCAAGAGCAATGAAATCAGATTCCATGGTGGGTCATGCTATACATGTCTGTTTTGAAGACTTCCACGATATAGCCCTCCACCGAAAGTAAAAAAAAAATAAACCACTAGTTGAACTTATTTCATCATTACCTGAAATCCAGTTTGCTCACAAAATCACTCTAAAATAGACGGAAATATGCAAAAATGCAAACACCAATCAATAGCTCCTTTCAGGTATTTTAGCAAACGATGAAGAGCATTCCAATGTTTGTTACTAGGGTTATGATTATAACGACTTAGCATACTAACCACATAGGCTATAACAGTTCGAGTACAATTCATGGGTAACATCACACTTACTATGATTTTAGCATATTCAGATTGGGAAACACTCTCGTCCAAATTCTTTTTCAAATGTATGCTAGGGTCATATGGAGTTCTAGCAGGTACAACATCAAAGAAGTTGAACTTTTTCAGCACCTTTTCCAAGTAATGAGATTGACACAAGGAGATGTCATTGGAGTTTCTAGTAACTCTAACTCCTAAAATAACATCAGCTTCTCCTATGTCTTTCATCTCAAACTGAGATGACAAGAATTTCTTAGTATCATTCACAACGTCCATATTGTTTTCAAAAATCAACATGTCATCTACATTTAGGCATATAATCACACAATCTGATCCTATTAGTTTAGAATAAACATAAGAGTCAGAGGTATTCACTATAAAGACATTCCTCACTAGACTGCTATTAAACTTCTTATACTTTTGCTTAGGTGCTTGCTTAGACCATATAGAGATTTTCTAAGCTTGCATACCTTATTCTCTTGACCAACAGACACTAATCCCTCGGGTTCATGTAGATTTCTTCCTCTAAGACACCATTTAGAAATGTTGCTTTGACATCCATTTGATGTACAACTAACTCATGAATTGCAGCTAAGGCAATTAGAGTCTTTATCGGTGCAATCTTGGTCACTGGAGAATAAGTATCAAAATAGCCTTTCTTTTGGGTAAAACCCCTAATCACAAGTCTAGCATTGAACTTTTCTATTGAACCATCAGGTCTCAACTTTTTCTTGAAGATCCATTTAATACTAATGGGTCTACTGCCTTCAGGTAACTCAGTCAATTCCCAAGTTTGGTTAGAACAATAGAATCAAGCTCGCCTTTAATAGACTCTTCCCAAAAACTAGAGTCAATGGATCTCATTATCTCATCATAAGTTTTTGGGTCTTCTTCTATCACAAGCGCATCACTGAGCAGATATATACATGCATTTTTTGATAGGAAAGCAGTAATAAAGCCATGTTCAACGATTGTTTCAGTTCTTTGCTCCTTACTCCTTCTAGGTTCATCAGTAATAATACTAGTAAAAGTAGAGCTATTTGTATGTACATCATCAGATGATGTTGAAGGAGAGGGCATTGAAACATCAATAGGCATGGGAGACATGGATTCATTTATATCGTTTTTAAAGGAAAAACATGATCAAAAAATTCTACATCTCTAGACTCAGAAATAGAGTGATCTTTTAAAGACACGAATCTATAAGCAGTACTATGATGAGCATAACTAATAAATAAAGTATCATAGCTCTTAGGTCTAATGTTAGACTTCTTAAAGTCAGGTAGACCTACCTTGGCCAAACACCCGCACACTCTAAGAAAATTTAGGTTGGGGGTATAACCTTTCCACATCTCATAAGATGTCGTGTCTAGTTTTTTATGGGGTACACGGTTAAGAACATGACAGGTTGAAAGAACAGCTCCCCCCAACATGTTAGAGACATCCCTAAACACAAAAGCATAGCATTCATCATTTCCTTCAAGCTTCTATTCTTACGTTGAGCTATACTATTTTGTTGCGGTAAGTAAGGAGCACTAAACTTGTGTATAATCCCATTCTTCTTACAATAGTCCTTTAGGGTGTTGGTACTATATTCTCCACCTCTGACAAACATAACTCTCTTGATTTTTTATCAAGTTGGTTTTCGTCTTTGGCCTTGTATTTAATAAACATCTCTTCTGCTTCACCTTTAGCTCTAAGAAGGTACACCCAAGTGAACCTAGAGTAATCATCAACAAAGGTGATATAGTAATGTTTTCCTCCTTTGCTCCTGGTATATTTGAATTCAGCTAAGTCCGAATGAATTAGTTCGAGAAAGTCTGGTTGCCTAGCAGAGACATGTTTATATGGGTTTTTGTAAACTTAGCTTTTACACAAACAGGGCATTTGGAGAACTCTATTGAGCTTACTACAAGTATTAGGGTCAAGTTCCTTTGCCGTTTAATAGATGCAATATTGACATGCCCTAGTCGGCCATGCCATAAATCTAAAGTCTCAGTAATATAAACAGAAGCATTTTTGTTCAAAATTTCAGAAGCAATATTAAGAATAAATATACACTCGCCCAGATACCCCTTCCCTACAAAGTCCCCACTACGAGTGATTACAACCTTTTCAACCTCAAAGAAAAGTTTCAGTCCAGCTTTATTCAGTTAGACACCAGACACGAGGTTGCAGCGCAGTGGGACATACATGACACTGTTGAGGGATATGGTCTTTCCTGAAGTGAGTTTCAGCAAGATTGTACCTCTAGCAGCAACTCCAGCAGCGGTTGAGTTTCCCATGAAGACGCATTCTATATCAGCAATGTCTTTGAAGTTATGAAACGGCTCCTTGTTGGCACAAAGGTGCTTTGTAGCACCAGTGTCTAGCACCCAACAATGTTGTTGGCCACCAGGTTCGCTTCAACAACTACAGCAGCAATGCCTTCATCATGTTCAGTAAGGTTAGCTTGAGCAGCAGCATTTCCACCTTGTTTTTGGAGCGTCTTCTGGGGTCCTTGGCGTTGAGTACATTGACTGGCCTTATGGCCGGGCTTTCCGCAGACATAGCACACTACGTTCGGCTTCTCGACCTTGCCTTTTGGTTTGGTGAACCGGTCTTGCTTCTTATTCTGTCCTTGGTTAAAGTTATTCTTCCCTTTGCCTTTGAACATGTTTTTGTTGAAAGGATTAGCAGATCCAACTATATTAGCCTTTATAGAATTGACAGAAAGAGAATCAGGCTTATCTTTGAGGCGATTAGCCTCTTCAGTTCTCATGTGACTGATAAGCTCCTGCAGCGACAGATCCTTCTTCTTGTGTTTATTCCATGATGGTGGAAACCTCTCCGATAACACGTTCATTTGAAAGTGTCACGCCCCGCTTCCCAAAAACATGGAGGCGAAGCGTGAGAAGGTCCGCACGGACTTGAAGCTGCAAAGCCGCAAGTCCGATAAGCGTCAATAAAACGAAGTAGCAGGTCCCTGTAATGTGACTCAGAACAACAATAACAATAATAGGAAAAAGAGAGAGACAATAATATAACATTATTCCAACTCATAGTCCAACAAAAATCCACAACCAGAAATGCCACCAGGCAACAAAAGAGCCAAAAGTACAAGGCCCAGCATGGCCAAAAGAAACTAACAAAACGGTGCTACTCACCGACAACCACAGCTAACAAAGAAAAGTACGGAAGATCTCTAAGATTGATCACCGGTATCTTCGTACTCCACGTCACCAACAGGTTCGGGCACAAACTCCACGAACTCGTCACCCTCAACTGCAATCTCTGGCTCAGCAACTAACATGCGTCACCCAAAGAGAAGGGGCACATGTCAGCAAGTCTACAAAAGACTTGTGCAAGGAAACTATAAAAGAAACAACCTAACAGTTCTAAAGTAAAGTATGACATGGTATAGCATGGCAAATAACATGGCATGGCAAGTAACATGGCATGGCAAGTAACATGGCATGGCAAGTAAACAAATAAAAGACAAGTACTGGAATTGTAATCACGTCGTGCACAGAGATTCCGCCCTTTGGCTAGAGTGGCTGTACGGGCCAACTCTTACGCTCAAGTGATCGTTTATCACTACCCCTCCACGTGTGTCGAGCCAGGGCATTACCCCCGAACACGGAATGCTCGCTTCTGGATCACGAGCCAGGAAGTGTTTTTAACACGGTTGGCGTAGGGTTATGCCCGCATAACGGGTGCCTAGCCGGTAACACGGAAACATGGATTTTGCACATGTAGTGTAGCGTGTGCTACGATGCAAGTTTAACTAGGATGACATGTATGATGCAATGCATGTCAGTTAAACAATTCAAGTGCGTACAGTTAAAGGAATTTAAACATGGCAATTATCAATGCAGGAATGATATGACAAGGTGTCGGATCTAGCTTCGTTGTCAAGCTAGATCTCAAAGTTGCGCCTAGATCGCTATCATTTCACGATCTAGTCTCTTTCACGCTAGTACAAAGAATTGGCCTAAAACATGGCCCTAAGAAATGTTGGCAAGTTTCACTTGCCTGATACCGGATTGTTGATCGACGTGAGTAACGAGAACGATGTCCTACGGTAGATGAATTCGCTGTTTATGGTAAAAATAAGGATTAGACGGAAATTCTAAATCTTTTGCATTTGAAATCCTATATCTAATAATCCATTTTTAATTAGGGTTTCTAGTTTACGGTGTGGGTTAATAGAGATTACAAGAATAAGATTACTAACCGTAGAGCAGCAGATGGAAGACACCAAAACGAATCTAGATTTGGTGACGAAGAACGATCCCGGGAAACTATGGCCGAAAACGGGATCTCGGTGACCTAGATCGGTGTCCGGCGCAAGATTCGGTGAGAAATAACCTCCGAGGGTGAAAGAAATGTTTTGGGGAAGATTAGGGATGATTTGTGAATGATCTTAGCTCAGAAGAAATGAAATGAAGAATGAAGGAACGACGGATTAAATAGAAATAAGAACGGCGGCTAAAAACAGATCTAGGGTTTCGAGGTCAACTAGTCGGTCAAAGAAGAGTGGTCGACCGACTAGTTTAAGAACTAGTCGGTCGGTCACCTAACGCAGACTGACTAAATGACAGACTGAGAATAGGGTTTGG
Organism: Scilla litardierei; assembly: GCA_030789695.1. NCBI lineage: Eukaryota > Viridiplantae > Streptophyta > Magnoliopsida > Asparagales > Asparagaceae > Scilla > Scilla litardierei. The sequence goes on from CM061142.1 coordinate 626,823,841, forward strand.
TACAGGTCGACTACTGTAGTCGGTCAGAGCTCAACTGGTGATCGACTAGTTTAAGAACTAGTCGGTCGGTCGACCAACGTTGACCGACTAGAAGGCAACCAAAAGCTAAAGATAAGAATTAGAACTAGTCGGTTGAAGAAGAACAGCTGACCGACTAGTTTGCAACCTAGTCGGTCGGAAGTTGTTCTTAGACCGACTAACGATAAACAGTAACTCTACTATTCAGTGAAACCCAGAATTAGTCGGTCTGAGTACAATGCTTGACCGACTAGTTTGAGAACTAGTCGGTCGAAGGTTGAACTTAGACCGACTAACGACAAACAGTAACTCAGCTATTTTTAATAGGTTGAACTAGTCGGTCCATGAAGGATTTCCGACCGACTAGATCTCATTCTAGTCGGTTGGTTCTCCTTCGTGAACCAACTAAGATGCACCAGAAGTGCCGAAACGAAGCGCGAAGCTTCGGGAAGGATTCTATGGCTTCTAGGATCGTCCTAACTCTAGAATTATGGTGTTATTAAGCTAAAATATGAGGATTTAATCGAGAAAACATACAAGGAGGAGAAATTCAACATTAATCAGATAAATTATATTTATTACAAACACCGGTCGTTACAGAAAGACTTTGCACATCTTCATGCCCTCATTAAGGACATCGGCACACAAGTTCTCATAGATATGAACCTGCTCCATTATAGGTTATCATCTACCATCTGGAAATTCAGCCATTCTCTAACAGCGTACTTCTTTTTCCCTGCATCATCTGTACTATATTTCTTCTCTAGGGAATCACTGATAAACTTAGAAGATTTATGAATCATAAATAAATCAAATAGAGAGTTTTTCATATGGTTAAGAAGGTGGCATCTAACCGTTTTGTTATTCTTCTCATATTTCTTAATCTCTTCTTCAGTAGACTGCTTAGCAGTAGCAACAATAGTTGTGGTAGATGTGTTTTCGACTGTAGAAGTAACAGAGGGACAATCAGTAAACAAGAAAATCGATTTCTAGTTATTCAAAGAACATAAGAAGTTTTTGAGACCATCTTTTGTAACTGTTACCATCGAGTGGTTCCAATTTGGAAAGATCAAGAATGGATGTTTGCGATGATAGCCATAGTATAATACCGGATTAATTGCTTTCAAATTGTAGGAAAAAGAAGTAGAATATTGTGGTTATACGAGGAGGAACAGAGAAATAGAGTACTTATCAGAAGAATTTCAAGGCTGTGTTGTGGGATGACCACTGAATTGAAAGAAATTACGGCTCAACCTCGGTGGCAATCGATAGCGCCGGTTGCTCTCCAAGGTTAACACAGCAGTCTGCATACGCGTCCACTCGTGATTAGAAGCTTTGGAGTTTGCACAGGACAGATTTACCCAGGAGCGAGAGAGAAGAAATCTGGAATAAAGAATGAAGAAGAATTCTTTTTGCGTGTGTTGTTCTTGAGGAATGAAGAAGGGATATAAATAAGAATTCAAAATAGTTATTACAGAATTTCAAACGGCCAAATAATAATCGATTATTAAAAGAGGCTTTGAATTCTACAAATAATAAATGTGTATTAAAGAGATGCTTTAATAACGTATTAAGGAGAGGCTTTGAATGCTGCAACAGCTGCATCAATCAACTAGCCATTGCCAATGTTTAGAATCTGAGACATCAATGGGCTAGGGACAAAAAAGGAAAGACATGGCGTCTAAAAAAGGAAAGTTGCGTGCGCGTTGACAGGTGGGCAGGCAGCAACGGCTGCGTGCGCGTGTGGTGGACCCATGCTCGTATAAGTCCTCTCTCCTTCACAAAAGAGTCGTACCCCTTGGGGCACATTCCCAATTCTCAACAAATCCCTAATATACTCCTCCAAGGCAATTTTCCCAAGCAATGTGGAACTAAAGATTTAGTGGGAATAAAATAAAGGTTTTTGAGAGCCATTATTTCCAACGCCTACTGTAACGACCCACTCCTAGGGGCATGTTACTGTTCAGTACATGCGCAAGTCCTGCTAGGCACCAATGAAGTCAATACATGCTCTGTTGCAATAATATGCCAAATACTCATACATGAAAATGAAATACAAACTTATTACAAATCAGCAGCGTACAAAATAGGAAATACAACCCGAATACAAATACACACCAAGCCACACTCTTGTAAACATAAAACAACATAACACTCTCACACTCACTCTCAGTAACCAGCGTCTTCCTGGTCAAACTCAACTGCAAGCTCAGCGTCTGCCAACATAGGTATTACCTCGTCAACCTATGATGTATTTGGCTGGTCCACCACAAAAGAAGGGTCACCAGGATCAGACGTAACTCAAAGCATCTCTAGCACGGAATTTAAAACAATATACAAACTAGCAGAGACTAAAAGAAAATGAGCATACAATAATGGTATGGAAATAGAGCAGAAACATAGCTTTTCATACTTACGACTTTCACAATTTATCAGCAATTAAATGAAACATTATTAAAGATGACAAGGTTACGAGAGTATAACTGTGCCAAAACTAGATCGTGACTTATAATGCGAAGTACAGTGAGCAACCAAGAGTCCATCTCATACCACGGGTATACGTACCCGGGTTAAACCAAAACTGTATCAAGCATGTAATACTATTCAAGAATCTGTAATCAAGTCTGTGAATTTATCACCGACGAAATTTGAAGGGGTTGCTAGAACCCGGTCGGTGACAACAAAGCCTGAACTAGTCGCTCCTGCACTCTCGCTATTATAAGTTACCCCAAAACCCAGCGTGTTTGTGATGTTCTCCTATTCGTAATTTAAGAGTCATTTTTGGATTATCACATTTCATAGTCAAATACGACATGTAGTCTGATCGAGTCTTTTACGATACTGTGCAATTTATCAAGATTATCTAACTGTTCAAATGAGACACTTTGCTAATGAAATGAAACTAGTTTAGCATGCATCTTTATAGTTTTTAAACCCCATAGGTAGGGTACAATGAGCTACCGATACACCATGTCGTGAAAAGCACGGTTCGATCCGCGGTAGCGATACCTGGTTCACATGTGTTACAAGGCAAGTTAGCTACACAAACTTAAAATAAAAACATATTGCTAACATATTATGCTGAAAATAATTTATAATAATTTTATAAAACTAATTCTTCATATAATTATACAATAATTTATAAACACTTAGAATAAAACTAATTCTGTATATATTTTTATTACTAATAACTAACATATAACTTAACTTATATAATAATTTATAATAACTTATTGTAACAGTAACTTATTTTAACACTAATAAGTTACATGTTGAACCACTTATATTTTTAGTATTATATAACAATTAGTATTATAATTTTGCATGCGCCATCTACATTTGTTATCCTTGGCTCGTTCAGGCTTATAAAATAACTTATATTGTAACATTATCACTTAAATAGATCCTTACCTTTCTCCTCTCCTCTTACGCTGCCTCTTCTTCTTCTGTTCTTTCTTTCTTTCTTTCTTTTTTTTATGCAGGGGAGAAGGGTTCAAGGGGCATGGGGTAGGCAGTAGAAGGGCAGCCAGGGCAAGCTGGCAAGGAAGAGGCGTGTACGTGCACGGGTTCTCAGGCAGCGGCGCATACAGGCAGCTGGCAGCGGCAGATCTGGCAGCACATGAGGTGGTAAGGCGACAGGGCACGGATCTGGGGGCGGAGGTAGATCTAGGTGCGGGCAGCGGGGCTAGACGCATGGCGGAGCAGCGGCACAGATTTGGTGGCACGCGCATGGTTCAGGCGGCGCGGGGCTACAGTGGCCAAGCGGAAACGCGCACGGATCTGGTCGGCAGCAGCGTGCGCACATGTTCCCAGGTAGTGGCACACGCGGGGTTGAGTGGTGGTGCAACAGCTAGGAGGAGGGGGAGGGGTACAGGAAAGAGGAGGGGGAGGATGAGCTGCTGATGTTGTTGTTGTTTGTTGTTGGAGGAAATTTGGAAGATGTGGAGGATGAATCTGTTGATGATTTCAGATCTAATTTCACTGTTTGCCACTTTCAATTTCTGATTTGCTTGTTTGAGTTTGGGTTAAGGGAGGTTGTTTGATGATGCTGGTATGGTTTGATGATTGATGAAGGGGGAGGAGGAGAGGAACGATCGTTGCCAAAGGAGGATGGCTTAGTCTGTTTGAAGGATGAAGAGGTCTCATATAAAGTATGGGAAATGTAATAAGTTTGAGATCCGAAATCTTCGGATCTCATCTGCCAAAGGGAGGCGATTAAAGAGTGTGGGGTTGGCTAATTAAGTAGGGGTCAGGGTAATTAGTTAGGGTTACTAATAATTATTTACGCTATGGTGAAAAAAAATCCAGAAATAGGGACGTGCTTGCGTCGACGTGTAGGAGAAAAGAACACTCGAACGAAGAGCACTCGGACGACTGAACTAAAAATACAGGCACGCAAGAAAATAAACATGCCTAAGATACCGGCCATTACATCCTACCGTCTTTAGAATAATTCTGTCTTCGGAATTCTCTACATGGCAGGAAAAAGGTAGGGTGTACATCCTCGTGTCTCGTCCTCTCGCTCCCAGGTTGATTCTCCTGGCGAGTCGCGACGCCACATCAGCCCGACTAGATCAATAGTCCTGTTCTTAAAGACTTTCTGTCGTCGATCTAAGATCTCCACTGGTTGCTGCTCATATGTCAAGTCCGAACGAACTGCGATCTCCGAGTAGTCCACGACATGACTAGGGTCGCTCACATAGCGACGCAACTGCGAGATGTGGAACACATTGTGCACTCCCTCTAAGGCAGGGGTAGTGCAAGCTTGTAGGACACCTCTCCTACTCTCTCAAGAATATCGAAAGGCCCAATGAATCAAGGCCTAACCTTTTCTCTCTGACCAAAACGAATCAATCCTCGGTTGGGCGAAATCTTCAGAAATACATGATCACTGGGATGAAACTCCTGGTGTCGACATTTCGCATCTGCCCAATGCTTATACTTGTCTTCGGCTAGCTACAGCTTCTCTCTGATGGTCCGAACCACATCCACAGCTTCTGTAAATAGCTCAGGACCAACCAACTCTCGATCTCTTACATCATCCCAGCTCAAAAGGGATCAGCACTTCCTCCCATACAGTACCGTAAAAGGCGCCCTGCCAATGCTAGACTGGTAGCTATTGTTGTAACGACCGGTTTTCTTCGTTACGTTACTTTCCCGTATCCGTAGTTAGGCGTATCTGTCCTCGTACTCGTACCCGTTTCCGTACCCGTATCCTTTTCTGTCCGTCACACGTATTATTATTATTATTATTCCTCCTAGTAAATTATTTTAAATGTCTCTTCTTCTAACTTGTTTTAAAATTTTGTTTCAAGATTCAAAATTCGAATTTAAACTTTTTAAACATTTGAAAAGTCTTTCCTTATTAGAGCCCATTTAAATCTATTGATTAGCTATTATTCCCTATTATAACCCATTAATACAAATCTCATTAATGATATTTCAAATTTCCCTTCCTAATTAAACTCTACCCCACGTTTTGAACCCTGTCACTAGGCCGAACCCACCCAGCCGAAATCAACACATACTAACACACACAATTGTTGCACACGCACACGGCTTTAAAAAAAGAATAATAATAAACCCTTAGAATTCTAGGCTATCACCTGCCACCGTTTGAAATTCTTATACAAATAAACCTATAAAAAAGAACCCTAGGAGTCCTTCATGTGCAGGCACTCCTCTACACTATTTCCATATTAAAAACCCTAAGGATAAAGCCATACAACAGCACTCCACTTTCTCTTATAAAAATATTAACCTAGGCTTGCTCCTACACCCTTTGATATTACAAACAAAAGCCTAAGAGACCTTAGGCAACTGAAGCTCGCCTACATGAGAAGAGGGCTATGAAACCCTTGGCTACTCACGTGCTACTCCCTATATATTTTAGACCTAGGGTATTGTTTTTCTAAACCCTATCATCCACAGCCGCCTCTTCTCTATGCTCACGGCAAACACGCAAGAACCCACCGCCGCCTCATGTCGCTTCTTCTCCACGCAGAAGCACGTCGCGGCCTCATTCCTCCATGCGACGTGATCACTCCTTATTTTACACCTTTTTTCCCGCATTTTTGCATGCCATTTAGATCGCCCAAATCATGTTTTTCACGATATATCGACGATATTGCGATGCTTTTCACGATTTGTTGTTTTTGTCGCATTTCAGGTGATTTGGCGCGATTTGGAGTGATCTCGAGATGCGCTTACTCCAGAGGGTCACCGACGACCTCCCCGAGGGGTATTTTGCTGTTGGAGAGGAGCGGAAGAAGAACGGACGTCGCAGGAGCGACGAGGAGGCCAAAATAAGCAGATTGGGCATTTTTTGTGTCTCACTCGGCCGAGTGGAGGAGCCACTCGGCCGACCAGTGAGACAACGCTCGGCCGACCAGATCAGACACGATTCCTATGTGCACTCGGCCGAGCGACGGAGACCACATCGGCCGAGTGACGACATCACGTCCGCCCGAGTGGCGCCCAGACGAAGCCCTTCAAAAATCTCCAAGTTACTGTTTTTCGGCTGCCTGAGCTTCAGAAGACCCACTCGGCCGAGTGGATAATCCCGTCCCCCCGAGTACAATGAAGCCATCGGCCGAGTGACGACAACTCACTCGACCGAGCCGCCCCCGAAGTAGAGACCCCTGAAGGCCCCGACTTATTGGAAAATTACAGGGTTTCTCACTCGGCCGAGCGACTTTTGTCACTCGGCCGAGTGCGACGCGCTGCCTGTAGCGAAAATTGCGGAAAACAGGCTACGCATGGGTATTTTGGTCACAGTTTTTGGACGATTTTGGGGGGTATTTAACCCCTGTTTTTACCCTAGTTTTAGAGAGCTTCTTCTTGGATTTTTTGCAGCTTTTTAGATCTACTTTTTAGCTTTATTTTGGAGATTGGAGAGAAGACAATTTTTGATTTTTGTTGGATTAATTGAAGAACTCCATTGGTTTGTCCATCTCTACTCTAAAAATTCTATTTTTATTGCATATCTCAATATTGTGATGAATTCTATTGCTTATTTCATTGATTATTTTTGTGATCTCGCTATGAATTGTGAGTAGTCTCCACGTCTTGGGGCGTGGGGATGAACCCTACAAGCCCAACTTCATATTTGTGATGAATTAGTAGAAATTTTGCTAGAATTGATATTTAGAGATTAGGTTGGGATCGATTTACTACGGATAGCTAGGAGTTCATATCGATTGGGATTTGCAAGAGATTGGATCCCAATTCGATAGGAAACCCTAGAAATCCGAATTGGGTTGGAATCGAATTTCCGTAGTATCGGTTTGCAAGAGATTGGACCGATACTAGGATTTCCGGTTGCAATACCGTGCCAATACCCGTTTGCAAGAGATTGGACGGGTAGGAACTATCCCAATCTAGATCGCGAGCCGAGTTTGCAAGAGATTGGGCTCGGTGCGCGATTGGACGATGATGTTGATCCTAATGCTAGCTTTCATAGGCTAGGGTTTGCAAGAGATTGGACCCAAACCTAGTATAGCTATAGACCGGCAACAACGCGAGAGCGTGAGCTTGGTTCTACATTCAGTTGCAGCTAGTTCATCCAAAATCTTAATCTAGCAATTTTGATACCGATAAACCACATTTATGAGATACGGTGAGTAGCGGGGATTCCCCATACCCTAGACGTTCTTATTTGATTTGATATTTCCACACTTTGTCTGACGATTGTGACAGGATCGCCAAAGGCAAATCTCTCCTCTTGAGTAGCCAGGTTGGTTGGAACAAGCACGGTTATTCGTCCTCCCTGTGTTCGATATCCCGCTCGCTGCTATATCGTGCGCTTGCGGTAAAACTACAACCGTCGCCTCGGGCGTGTATCCGGGGCGCGACCAAGTTTTTGGCGCCGTTGCCGGGGAAGGCATTTTGACGGTGTTCGTCATCGACCACCCGGTCTTTGCAGGAAGAATGGAGAATGCAATGTCAATAATAGAACTCAGTCAGGAAGACTATGACTCCTTCACAGACCTCCTCAAGGAGCTTGTCGATGAGGTCCACACTACCGGAGCTTTTGCTATCGACGTCAAGGACCCCGACGAACAACTGTTTGCTAGTTTCGTGATGGACCAGATCTCCCCGGAGGGGACTATCGGGGGCAATGTCAGAGTTGACGTGATCGACGACAAATTATATTTCGAAGACGGTGGAACAAGTGCCGAGGATCACTATACTTCGGAAGGATCGTCAGAGCAAACCAACGTTCAGGGAGTTACACCCCATGACACTTACTCTTGCTTCTATGAATCGTCTGATGTGTTTCTTGATTCCAGGGACGAACCGGAGCCGAGTGAAAGCTCTGACGAAGCTAGCACAGAATCGGAGAGTGCTTATTTCGATGCATCATCCTCACTAAGTAGTGAGTCTGACTCTTCACAAGAGAGCGCGACACCTGAGCACGAGCTAGACCCGGATGGCAAGGAAGGAGCGAAACTCATGCGAGCCGATGAAGTAGAAGGAGAGGCGCCTCTTCAGGTAGAACTTAAACAATTACCTCCGAATCTAAGGTACGCCTTTTTGGGTAACAAGTTAACTTTCCCGGTGATAGTAAACTCCCACCTCGCGCCAGACCAACTTGAAAAACTCCTAGACGTTCTTAGGAGCCATAAAGATGTCCTGGGATACACTATCTCCGATCTAAAAGGGATAAGCCATAGGCTTTGTACACATAGGATCCATTTGGAGGATACCGACGCCACCTCCATAGAGCCTCAAAGGCGGCTAAACCCGAACATGAAGGAGGTGGTTAAAAAGGAAATCCTAAAATTGCTAGAAGCCGGTATAATCTATCCTATCTCTGACAGTAGATGGGTTAGCCCCGTTCACGTCGTCCCAAAGAAAGGGGGGATGACTGTCATAAAAAATGAAAAAGGTGAGCCCATATCTACACGCACCGTCACCGGATGGCGAATGTGCATTGACTATAGGAAACTCAATAAAGCCACCCGAAAGGACCATTACCCATTGCCCTTCATTGATCAAATGCTTGAACGCCTTGCAAAACATAAATACTTTTGCTATCTAGATGGGTATTCGGGATTCTTCCAAATCCCTTTGCATGAAGATGACCAAGAGAAGACAACTTTCACTTGTCCCTATGGCACCTATGCCTACCGTAGGATGCCGTTTGGCCTTTGTAATGCTCCCGCCACCTTTCAGAGGTGTATGACGTCCATATTTTCCGATTACATTGAAAATATTATGGAAGTTTTTATGGATGATTTCTCAGTTTATGGAAGTGAGTTTGACTCTTGCTTGGAAAATCTCACTAAAGTCCTAAAAAGGTGCCAACAAAACAACCTCACTCTCAATTGGGAGAAGTGTCACTTCATGGTCACGGAAGGTATAGTTCTCGGACACCTTGTCTCTTCGAGAGGAATTGAGGTAGACAAAGCAAAGATTGAGGTAATCGAGAAACTCCCTCCTCCTATTAATGTCAAGGGCATTAGAGGTTTCCTTGGTCACGCGGGATTTTACCGCCGCTTCATCAAGGATTTCGCCTCGATTGCCCGACCACTTACTTCTTTGCTCGCTAAAGATATTCCTTTTATTTTTTCAGGTGAATGCATACAAGCCTTCAACGCCTTGAAGGAAGCACTAGTCTCCGCGCCCATCATACAACCACCGGATTGGAGCCTTCCTTTTGAGCTAATGTGTGATGCTAGCGACCACGCCATTGGGGCGGTATTGGGACAAAGAAAAGATAGGAAGCTTCATGCGATATACTATGCGAGCAAGACATTGGATGAAGCGCAGAAAAACTACACAACTACCGAGAAAGAGCTTCTAGCGGTCGTCTATTCCATAGAGAAGTTTCGCTCTTACCTCCTTGGTTCCAAGGTGATCGTCCACACCGACCATGCGGCATTGAAGTATCTTTTAAACAAGAAGGAGGCCAAACCTAGGTTGATTAGGTGGATACTCTTGTTGCAAGAATTCGACTTAGAGATCAGAGACAAGAAGGGTACGGACAATGTCGTGGCGGATCATTTATCTAGGCTCATTCACGACAAGGAGGATGAGAGTTTGCCTATCGACGACACATTCGTGGATGAGAGGCTATATGCCATAAGAACCGGAGAGGTCCCTTGGTACGCGGACTTCGTCAACTACTTGGCTTGTGGAATTAAACCGCATGGGATGCCCACGCATCAAAAGAGGAGGTTCCTTCATGAGGTCCGTAGCTATTTCTGGGAAGATCCATACCTCTTCAAGATATGCAAGGATAGCGTCATTCGGAGGTGTGTTTCTAAAGAGGAGGCGACATCCATCATTTTGCATTGCCACGGTCTACCATGCGGAGGACATCATGCCGCCTCTAAAACCACCGCTAAGATTTTGCAGAGCGGATTCTTCTGGCCTACAATGTTTAAAGACACCCACGACTTTGTAAAGGGGTGCGATAGATGCCAACGAACCGGAAATATCTCCAAGCGTAATGAGATGCCAATGAGGCCCATCCAAGAAATTGAGCTTTTTGATTGTTGGGGAGTAGACTTCATGGGACCGTTTCCGTCGAGCAATGGCAACAAATACATCCTATTGGCCGTCGACTATGTCTCCAAATGGGTGGAAGCAATCGCCACCCCCACTAATGATGCAAGGGTCGTCTCCAAGTTCTTCAAGCAAAATATCTTCCTGCGCTTCGGAGTGCCTCGTACCTTGATAAGCGACGGGGGAAGCCACTTCATAGAGAACAAGTTTGAAGCCATGCTAAAGAAATACGGAGTAAACCATAGAGTTGGCATGGCATATCACCCCCAGACTAGCGGCCAAGTGGAAGTCTCAAATAGAGAGATCAAGCAAATTCTCGAGAAGACCGTGGATTGATCTAGAAAGGATTGGTCAATGAAGCTAAATGATGCTCTATGGACATATCGCACGGCCTTTCGCACTCCCATCGGTACCACACCGTTCCGACTTGTTTATGGGAAGGCTTGCCACTTGCCGGTAGAATTGGAACACCGCGCTTATTGGGCCATCAAGACCTTCAACTACGACTACAAGAGTGCGGCGGTGAGGCGACTCTTGGACATCAACGAGCTTGATGAAATAAGGAGAGACGCCTACGAGAGCTCGAGAATTTACAAAGAAAGGACCAAGATTCTCCACGATGCCCGCATAACCGTCACAGACTTCAAGGTAGGATACAAGGTCTTACTCTATAATTCCTGGCTCCGACTATTTCCCGGAAAGTTGAGGTCACGTTGGTCCGGACCTTTCACCATTAAGAACATACAACCGGGAGGGGCCTTCGAGTTGGAAAGCAAAGACGGGGCCTCGTTCAAGGTAAATGGTCAGAGACTCAAGCATTACTCCGAGGGAGTCCCAACGGGAGAAATCAATAGAATATATCTACTTAAGGGATGGCCGGATGATCTTTCATACCTCCTTGATGAGGTGATAGAGGAGGCGATCCCCCACTCGATTGGCGCTCTTTTTGACGAAGATTTAGAGGAAGGCCCGGATTTCGGCCAAGATGAGAAGATAGATGATTCCCCCGACCTCTCCGCTGAAAATGATGAAGGCGACGCTGATGTCGCAAGGATTCGAGAGCTCTGCAAGCTCTCGAAATTGGAGTCTCCGAAGAAAGCTCCGCCGACACGGAAATCGGTGTCACCGGTAAAGCCGTTGACCGGAGCAAATGCTAGCTTGGGGGAGCCTCCCCCCAACACTATTCGAGACGGGAGACCACCGAGGGAGGACACGCCGCCGCCATGTCCGAATCCAAGCGTTCTCCCCGGAAAGTTTGATGGGTGCATCTCATATGCACCAAACATCCCTCATTAATTGAAAATCATAGGGGGTCGAGCTCACGACCTTAAACGAGCGCTTTTCGGGAGGCAACCCGGCGGTTTTTGCTTTATTTTCACTTTTTCTTTATTTTCGTTTTAGAAATTTTTAGTGTTTTGAGTCGTTCGCCCAAAAATTTTGTGATAACGGGTCCTATTTTTATTGACAGGAGAGGAGATAGGTAGATCCATCATAAGGAGGATGAACGAGACGACGATGAGCGCCCCAAGAAGGCGCTCGACGCTTAGGAGGAAGATGGAATCGACTGGAGGAATAAAGACGGAGTTTAGAGCCCAAACGAAGACAAACAGCAGAAGACAAGGCTCACTCGGCCGAGTATACTAGTCACTCGGCCGAGTACACAAGTTCGTCCGGCCGAGCCGCTCACGAACGAGGGAAGTCTGCTGTACCCAACTCTCTGTTTATTTTCCTGATTTCAATATAACTGCTACTCGGCCGAGTATATATTTTCACTCGGCCGAGTAAAACAGACACCCTCCTAGGGCGAGTCTTGCTGAGTAGCTTGAGTCACTCGGCCGAATGGACTTACTCCACTCGGCCGAGGCTGGCAAAGCCACTCGGCCGAAGCGTAAGCGAGGAGAAATTTTCATTGATCTCGCTCGGCCGAGTGGCCTAGTCACTCGGCCGAGTCGTAACTTTTATTATATAAGGGGCGAGGGGGGGGGGCACATTTTTCGAAACGCGAAAACCCCCAAACAGCCCGACCCTTCAGCTCCCCTCGCCCGATACCCCTCGCTCGCGCTCCCACTCACCCGACCACCGGTCGCCGCGCCGCCGCTCGGCCCGCCACCGCCGGCCGATCATCTCCGGCGCCTCGCCCGAGTCGCCACCGGCGGCCGCCGCCCCGACCACCTCCGGTATCGCCTTTATTGCCTTTTTCTCCTCTTTTTGAGTATTTTTTTGAGGATCCATGTGTTAAACGACCCCCAAACCCAAATTAATCTCTATATCTATCTATTATACCCCTAATGCCCCATACGTTTTGAATATTACCCGCTGATATCTCCATTTCATGCGCAGGTTGTTTTTGGGAGCTTAGGGGAGCCCAGGGGAGCTTCTACGTACTGATTTGGGCTTCACGGAGGCGCTGTCTTCGCACGCTTCTATTGCTTAGCACTCGCGGCATGTCGGGGGTACACTCTTTCCTTTATTTTGCACACGCCTCACTTTGCACGTTTTTCGGCGCGCGCTCGGGGCCGATATGCCGCTTCAGACACGGCCGCGGACGAGGAGACCTTCCGCCAAGCGGAAGCGGTCGGATGATGCCGGCCCCTCCCACGAGGTGGAGGGGTCTCCTCCTCCTTCCCCCACACACCCCGTCCACCCCACACAGCCTGCAGGCCCCGCACACCCCGCACAGCCTGCAGCGCCCGCACAGCCCGCACAGCCTCTCCCTGCCGCTCCACAGCCACCACCATCGGCTCCACTGGTCGGGCCGCTCGGGATTACGTTCCGAGACGACGCACACCGCGCCGTCTTCGAGCGTATCTCCCAGCGCTCGATTGTACCCTCCAGGTTTGCACACCTTGCTTACCTAGGACGCCTGAGGGTACTAGAGGGGATGCTCACGTTGTACGACAACGTGGGCTGGCGAGATTTCTTTCAGGTGTCGGCGGATACGTTTATCCGCCCGACACTTGAGGTTCTTAGTTCGATCGCCTGGACCGACGAGGGATGCTCGTTTCGGTTCATGGACCGGGAGTGCCAGGTCACTCTCGATATGATGAGAGCGTTTTTCTCGTGGCCCGCTGTCCCCGGAGCCGACCGCGGTTACGGCCCCACCCATATCCCCCCACCTTCCTTCGACGCCGGTGCCTTCTGGGCCCGGATTACGGGTCTCCACGCTGCCTTTGACCCTAGTAGGGCCAAGGCCTCGGCCATTGTCCATCCCTGCATACGTATTGCTCAGCGCCTTATGGCGACGACCTTTTTGGCCAGATATGAGCCGGGCACGATGTCTACGCCAGAGCTCTACATGCTCTACGTGATGACACGTCCCAGAGATCTATCTAGGGATGGCGATGAGCTTGTCCCCACCATCGTGATCGATATCGCGGCATGGTTTTTAGACCGCATCATTGTATCGGTGGGCGCTCGCTCACCGATATGCTGCGGCGGCCTGATCACCTTGCTTGATCTTATGACCGACGAGGACTTCCCCGATGACCTGCGACGAGCACCGGGCCCCACTTCTTTGTCGATAGATGTTATGGCCCGGATGAAGATGCTTCGTCCGCATGGTGAGCGTCACTGGGTCTGGTTGCACGGCCCTTACGGTGTCGATTACATGATTCTTCCGAGCCCAGCTCGGACTCAGATTGCACCAGCCCACGTTGACTGGCTCCCTGCGATGGATGTCCTCATCCCCGCTGCTTACGTGCTCGAGGCCGAGGAGGCCGAGCAGGCCCACGCTGCCCCTGTAGACCCTGTAGCCCCTGCCGAGCCTGCTGCCGTGCCTGTTGACCCTGTGGCCCCTCAGCCTACCCCCGATGTTTCCGCCGCTCCTGACACCGCTGTCGGTGTTGGGAGTACCTTAGCTGAGACCACCCCCACTGCTTCCGAGGCTGTCACCACCACTCCCACCGCCACCACCGGCCCTCTGTCCGTCGAGCCTCTTTGCTCTACTCTCCCCGAGCGCCCGCCGACCTTTGTTGAGAGTGGAGAGCCCTCGTTTGCCGCGGTCGTGGAGACCATGGCTAGCAAGATCTCCGTCGGGGTTGCACCTTTTGGACCACACACTTCCACCCCGGCGGTAGTCACCTCTGTTTCCACCTCTGCTGTATTTTCCGAGAGTGTCGTGGCGTCTGTCCACACTTCTGTGCCACCGACCTCTCTGGCTGCCTCGCTGCCACTTTTGCACTCTTCTTTCGCTGCTGCTGCCTCCACTTCTCACCAGTCTGTGCCCCGGCCTTGCACTGAGGCCAGGCCCACATTTGCGAGTGCAGCACCTTTCGTTCCCTTCCCCGCTGAGCCAGTCACATACGCGACCCGAGTACGCCAGCCACGCCCTGCACAGCCCCGCCCGGTGCGTCCCTCTGCACCACCTCCCCCTGACACTGTACTTCAGAGCATTCGTGCTCTAGAGGGGGCGGTGAGTGGTCTCAGAGGCGACCTTAGGACACTGTCCTCCACCGTCTCTGTGATGGCTGGTCGCTTCGAGCTGCTCCCGCAGATCCACTACTGTCTTACCCAGGTTCTGGAGCGTCTCCCACGCGTACCCCCACCCACCCAGCAGGTTCCCACCCACACTTCCACTCACACTCAGCCTGCTACCACTTCCACACCCACCCCAGCTCAGCAGCCTGTCCAGCCACCACCACGACCTCCGCCTCAGGACGGAGACGGTGCATCACCACCTTCTTAGGCACTCTTGATGCCATCGTTTATTCTTGCCGTTGTGCTGCCCGTTTCTGCTGGGTCCTGTTGCATTTTTGTCCACCCCCTCCCCTCACTTATTTTGGGATTCTCTTTTTGATCATATCTTTATATATCTTTTTTGGGAGAGAGGGAGAGTTTTCGGTGCCACATATATATCTGTATCACTCCTATCTGTGCATGCATCATGTCCGCATCATATTTTCATTTCTTTATTTTTCTTTTTATTTTCATTTTTCCACGCATGCATCCTCACTTGCCCCTCACATTTCTTGTCTCTCCGTGTGCCACACTTTGCACATTGAGGACAATGTGCCATTTAGCTTGGGGGAGTGAGTTCTCACGTTCTTTTTCGATTTGCCACCTTTATTTTTAGTTTTTCACACCATTCTTCGCTTTTGCACTTATTTTTCATCATTTTCCTTTTACTTTGCCATGCATCACGTTTTTCTTATTTTTTCTGTGTGCCGCATTATAAATAGTTCTATTTTCCCTTTATCTTTATTTCTTTTTCATCTCATGCTAGAGATGACTTTTCTATGATGATGATGACGTTGGATTTAGCTTACTCTATATGCATGCTATATTTGTCATGTCTTAGACTTTATTTCTGATATCATATGCTATGACTTGCCTTGCATCTAGAGATAGTAACCCACACTTTTGCCACATGAAAATGGATGAAATTTTATTATTAGCTGAGTCTGAATATTCATATGTATGCTATCACAGAAAACACACCAAGATTCACGCATTGAATGCTTATATCCGGAGTACTGATTTCTTTTCCTATATCACTTCTATATGCATGAATTGTACACTTCACTTCAGGATGATTGAATGATGTTAGCTATGATAAATCTGGATTAGTTAGCTTTTTTATAATCGAAACTGAGTAGATTAGATTACCTTGCTGAAGTTGTCGTGCATGTCTTATAGAGTGAACCGAGAGTTATATCTATTTCTTTCTCCACAAATCTTGAACATCATTTCTCTACTTTTAAAATCATTGGTGAATCTCCCCTTAGCGATTCTATTTTATGGCATTTCCCCCCTACTAATTCCTAGCTCCAAATCTCTTATCCTCTAAAAAAAATAAAAGAGAGAAAAACATTCCTGTATATCATTATCTCTCTTTGAGTTGGGATCGTTGTGTATATATGCTATATTGAAAAAAAAAACAACCCAAAAAAAGAGAGAGAAAAGAGGAAAAATCCTCAATAAAAGATCCCATCTCACTTTCTTTCTTTCTTCTTTCTTCTTATTACCTTTGGAGCTATATAAAAATGGGGATGTGAATATTTTTTTATGTCATCACGCTTATAGATAAGCTTGGGGGAGGGGATCCATTGATGTGTGAGAGAGTGACTACTTGACGTTGCACGACAACCTAGGCTAAGTAATATTCTATACTCGGTGAGATTATTTCTAGCTTTACGAAATCCAGAAATCTAAGCCTAGCGTTCATTTCATGAAATCCATACTTTTCTATTCTCTCTATTCTATTGTGTGATACTCCTATACTCCTGATAGAAAGCATTCATGTCACGACCCGCTTCCCTAAAATGGAGGCGAGACGTGAAAAGGTCCGCACGGGAGTGGAGCGGTGAAGCCCCAAACCCGATAAGCGTCAACTTAGTATAAGTAGGTCCCTGTAATTGCAATCGAAACAACAACAATAATAATAAGACGGATATGAAATACCAATCCTAAAGTTTGTCCACAAATTATTCAACATCACAGAAAAGCCACCAGGCTAAAAGAAAAGAGTCTAAGGGCCCAGAACAAGGCCAAACAAAAGCAACGACATAAATAAGTATAGGTGCCACGCACCGATAACAAACAACTGTCTAACAAAAATAAAACACAACGGAGACACTAGGACTGGTCCCCAGTGTCCACGTACTCCCCGTCCAACACGGGCTCAAGCTCGGCGTCCGCAAACACCTCACCCTCAGCTGGCAACTCAGGCTCAAAGTCTAACATGCGTCACCCAAAAGAGAGGGGGGCACATGTCAGCAAGTCTAAAAAGACTTGGGTAAGGAAACTGAAAGTAACTAGCAACCTAGCAGTTTAGTATGCATGACATGGCAGTTATAACATGAGTGCACAATTTAAAACATGGCAAGACAATTTGTACAAGGGAACAATTTATCGGGACAAGACAAGAGTAGCCAAGCTACTATCAATTCAATCAATTCACATTTTGTAGGTGTTTACGCCCTTCGCTGAATGGCATAGCATTTCAGACCGATCGGCACTAAACACTACCCAATACCCACACGATATGGAGCCTGGGGTCCCCGCACATTGAGCTCAGCTAGTGAGCCTGAGGTTGCCCCGCACATTGAGCTCGCATTCTTAGTTCACAATTCAATACATTTCGAGCGTTGGGGTTAGCAACTCATTATGCTCGCTTCTGGTCACGAGCCAGGAACACAAGTATGGCGTAGGGAACACCTAGCTGGAACACGCAATTCGGGCATTGGCTATCAACCAACACATGGCCCGCTTCTGGAACACGAGCCAGGAACACAACATTGTAGCGAAGCTACGCAATCACAGCAATACCTAAAGAATGCGAGGTCATGACAATTTATTTGCGTACCGTTAATTGAATTAAACGTGGCAGGTGAAATGCAATGACATGAACATATTCGCGTACCGTTAATTGAATTAAACGTGACAGGCAAACTGCAATGACATGAACATATTCGCATACCGTTAATTGAAAGTAAACATGACATGGTAATTGTGCAACATGCTAAAAGTCGGAACTAGCTTCGTTGTCAAGCTAGTTCCCCAATTTGCGCCTAGGCGAGTATCATTTCGTCGCCTAGCCTCTTTTACGCCTACAACAAGCAAATGGCCTAAAACATGGCCTAAACCCTAAGTGGCAAGTTTCACTTGCCTATCACCGGGGATGACGACCACTTTGTCACACGGATGCCAATCTACGGGGAAATCGCTGTTTTGGGGGACCAATCATCAACAACATGAAATATTATTATGGTTTTCATAAAAATATAAATAGGTTATAAAAACAACGGTAGATCGATTTCTTACCGAGAGGAGGCGGAAGAAACACTCCGGGGAACCTTAGGATCAGATCTGGAAAAGTTTGGGGAAGTTTGGAGAAATTAGGGTTTTGAGGGATTTTGGGGATTTGATGGATTTTGGTGAGATTTTGGGGATGGTGAGAGGTAGATAGGGTGAATGGATGGATTGGATGATGGATTTAGGGCTTGGAATGAAGGATTGAAGCTTGGAGGAAGATGGGGGCTTAGAGGGGAAGAAACTAGGGCTTAGGGTCGTGTTGGAGAAGATGAAAACGTTTGGGTTGGGTATTTATAGGTTGAGCTGGCGGCTGCCCAGAAATTAGGGTTTTAACACAGACTAGTCGGTCAAGGAACAACCACTGACCGACTAGTTTGACAACTAGTCGGTCGGTCGACCAACGCAGACCGACTAAGTGTAAACAATAACTCCTGAACGAAAATAGGATTTAGAGTTAGTCGGTCCATGAACAAGTACTGACCGACTAGTTTAGCAACTAGTCGGTCGATGAACGTTCTTAGACCGACTAAGAGTAAACAGTAACTCAACTAAAATTAAGATGATGTGTTAGTCGGTTCAAGAAGCATTGCCGACCGACTAGTTTGCAACCTAGTCGGTCAACAACTCTTCTTAGACCGACTAACGATAAACAGTAACTCCTGAGAAAATTTAGAAAGCTCACTAGTCGGTCCAAGAAGGATTGCCGACCGACTGGATCGTCATCTAGTCGGTCGGTGCCCCTTCTTATACCGGCTAATGAGCACCAAAAGTTCCGATACGGAGCGCGAGGCCCCGTGATCGAATCCTAAGACTCCTAGGCTTGATCTAATAGTTAGATACGACCGTTATGAAGCCCGTCACAAACGACGTACTTCGAAATCGACGATCCTAAGGAAGAAACGAGAAAATACGACGATTCGATCGAAAATGAAAGTCACGGAGACGCAAACCACACAAGAGGAGAAAATCCACCAATATATATATATATATATAATAAATTCAGATACAAGGAAACCAGTCGTTACATCCTCCCCAACTTAAGAAAAATTCCGTCCTCGGAATTCCCAAATACTCACGAGTCCGGAAACAAAAGTGGGTAGCGCTCTCGCATCTCATCTTCTCTCTCCCAAGTAGACTCTCTCGGCGAACCGTGCCGCCACATCACTCTAACAAGATCGACGACCTTGTTTCGAAGTGACTTCTGACGCCTGTCCAGAATCTGCACTGGATGCTGGTCATACGTCAAATCGGAGCGAACGGCAATCTCCGAAAAATCCACCGCATGAGACGGATCGCTAATGTATCGACGAAGCTGCGACACATGGAAAACATTGTGAACTCCTTCCAAAGATGGCGGCAAGGCCAAGCGATAAGCTACCTCGCCAACCCTCTCCAAAACATCAAATGGTCCAATGTATCGCGGGCTCAACTTCCCACGCTTCCCAAAACGAATCACACCGCGATTCGGGGAAATCTTCAAGAACACATGGTCGCCCGGCTGAAACTCCAAAGGACGACGTTTAGCATCCGCCCAATGCTTAAAACGGTCCTGAGCAATCCTCAACCTCTCCCAAATATTCCTGACAATCTCCACGGCCTCCACAATCATCTCAGGTCCCAACAACTCCCGATCTCCAACGTCATCCCAACTCAATGGCGATCGACATTTCCTCCCATAAAGAGCGGCGAAAGGCGCCAAGCCAATACTCGCCTGGAAGCTATTGTTGTAGGAAAACTCCACCAAATGCAGATGGTCCTCCCACGAACCCTTGAAATCCAACATGCACGCCCTCAGCATGTCTTCCAAAATCTGAATCGTCCTCTCGGACTGGCCATCCGTCTGCGGATGGTACGCCGTGCTGAAACTCAGACGCGTACCCAAGCTCTTCTGCAAACTCTGCCAAAGCTGAGATGTGAACCTCGTGTCTCTGTCAGACACGATACTCACGGGGACTCCATGAAGTCGCACGACTTCCTCCATATACCTCCTTGCCAGCGCCTCAGTGGACTGACCCACTCGGAACGGAATAAAGTGCGCAGATTTGGTCAACCGATCTACGATCACCTAAATCGCGTCATTCTGCTTCGGACTCCGAGGAAGTCCAGTCACGAAATCCATAGTGATGTGCTGCCACTTCCACTCCGGAATCGGAAGCGGTTGTAGCAACCCGGCCGAACGCTGATGCTCCGCCTTCACTTGCTGGCAAACCAAGCACTTGGCTACACTCCGAGCCACACTCCTCTTCATACCATGCCACCAATAATTCAGACGAAGATCCTGGTACATCTTGGTGCCACCAGGATGCACAGAATACGGTGAACTGTGTGCCTCCACCATCAACTCCTCTCTGATATCCCCAGCCGGCACACACAACCTGGCTCCAAACCTCAGCGAGCCAACCTCATGAATCAAAAAGTCAGTCCGCAGACCGGCTTCCACCTTCTCCCGAATCTTCACCAGCTTCGGATCCTCAGCCTGGCCAGCCTTAATCCGATCCACGATCGTCGACTGTACCTGCATGTACATCAATGAAGAAGCCTCCCCAGGAAGAACAATCTCCACGCCAGACTCGCAAAAATCCTGCTGCAATCTCCACTGCGAGGTCAACATCATCACCGCGGGAAGCCTACTCAAAGCATCAGGAACCACATTCACCTTGCCAGGGTGATACTGCAAATCAATCTCATAATCCGCCATAAGCTCCAACCATCGACGCTGTCGCATGTTGAGCTCCTTCTAAGTGAAAATATACTTCAAGCTTTTGTGATCGGTGAAAATCTTCACTTTCTCACTCAGCAGGAAGTGCCTCCAAATCTTAAGAGCAAACACAACGGCAGCCAACTCCAAATCATGCGTCGGGTAATTCTTCTCATGAACCTTAAGCTGACGAGACGCATACGCCACAACATGCCCGTGCTGATGCAACACACAACCAAGACCCTTGCCAGAAGCATCGCAAAAGATCTCAAATCCACCGCTGCGATCAGGCACGACAAGAATAGGGGCACTCGTCAACCTCTCCTTCAGAACACCAAAAGCACTCTCACAATCACCCGACCAAACAAAAGCAACATCCTTCCGCGTCAACCTGGTCATCGGCTCAGCAATACGGGAAAAGTCCTTAATGAATCGCCTATAATAACCAGCAAGTCTAAGGAAACTCCGAATCTCAGACGCAGACGATGGAACAGGCCACTCCCTGATGGCCCTAATCTTCTCGGGATCCACAGAAATACCATCCCCAGTCACCACATGCCCCAGAAAAGCAACTCGATCCAGCCAAAACTCGCACTTCGAAAACTTAGCATACAACCGATGCTTCCTCAAGATCTCCAACACCGTCCTCAAGTGCGATGCATGCTCTTCCTCCGACTTCGAATATATCAGAATGTCGTCGATAAATATAACGACATACTTATCCAAAAAGTCGTAGAAAATCAGGTTCATCAGATTCATGAAAACTGCGGGCGCGTTAGTTACGCCGAAAGGCATAACCACAAACTCATAGTGTCCATACTTCGTCCTGAACGCTGTCTTCGGAACATCATCCCTCTTCACCTTCAACTGATGGTAACCACTCCTCAAATCCAATTTAGAAAACACCCTCGAACCTCCAAGCTGATCAAAAATATCATCGATGCGAGGCAACGGGTATTTATTCTTAATGGTCACCGCATTCAATCCCCGATAGTCCACGCACATGCGACGCGAACCATCCTTCTTCTTAACCAGTAACACCGGCGCTCCCCACGGAGACACACTAGGATTAATATAACCCTTCAGCAACAGCTCATCCAACTGCTTCCGCAACTCTTCCAATTCAGCAGGCGCCATACGATACGGCGCCTTCGAAATCGGCTGCGCACCTGGAACGAGGTCAATAGAAAATTCCAGAGCTCGATCAGGCGGCAAACCAGACATCTCCTTGGGGAAGACGTCGCCAAAATCTCGCACCACAGCTGGCCATTCCAGCTCCATCTGCATAGCTCCAGCCTCTACCGGCCTGGCCCGAAATCTGACAGGACCAAGCGAACTGCTACCACGACTGAACTCAAAGACTGGGTGTCCGGGAATCTCAAACACCACCTTCTTACGACGACAGTCGATCGTAGCATAGAAGCTCGCTAGCCAGTCCATCCCAAGAACTGCATCATAGTTGATGATGTCGTGGACAATGAAATCAGCGAAAAGCTCATGTCCACAGACCACCAACGAGCAAGAATTGCAACCACGATGCACCGAGACGACACCATTCCCTGTGACGATATTCCAACTCTTCAGAAGAGGGGACGTCGACAAGGAATGCCTCTCCACGAAGCTCCGAGAAATAATGCACATCGATGCACCAGAGTCAAAGAGGACTCGTGCAGGAAATGTGCACACCAAAATCACACCTAATTAATCAATTAACAATCAAACCCTAGTCTAGCAAACAAGCAAGTTCAAGAAAACAACATAATCTAGCAATCAAGACCAGATAGGAAAGTAATAGCTAGAATGAGGATTACCTGCGATAACCTCATCCACAGCCTCGCTCTCCGCAGCGGTCATCAGAAAAGCCTGCCTCCTCGGCGGAACAGCCTGCCGAAAAGCCTGCCTCTGCGGAACAAGAGCTGCTCCACGCCCAGCAGGAACAGGAGCTCGCTGCTGCAACGGCTGTGCTGCAACAGGTGCCCTCCGCAGCGGGTCCGCATGCCGACAATCCTTCGCGACATGAGAAGCATCACCGCAAATCAAACACTGGCCCAGAAACTTTCGACACTGATCCTTGACGTGGCCAGGCTTACCGCAGAAATGGAAAAACTTCGGAAGAGGCCCTCCTGGCCTCTTAAACTGAGCAGACTGATTAGGCCTGAATCCAGGTCTAACCACGGCTCTCGCCTGTTCCACAGGCCTCTTCCCAGCACCAACCAAAGATCCTCTCCTCTGGTTCACAAGCAGCTCCTGCCTCTTGGCAGCGACCAAAACCTTCTGATAAGATTCTCGGTCAGAAGAGGTCACAAAGCTCTGGAGCTCTGAAGCAAGCCCCTGCAGAAACCTCTGAGCTCGCTCCTCAGCGTCCTGCACCATCTTTGGTGCAAACCGACTCAGCCTCATGAACTCCTGGTGGTACATGTCCACCGACGAGTTCCCCTGCTTCAGATCGATAAAACGCTACAGCATCTCTTCCCTGGCAGCCTTCGGGAAGAACTCACCATCGAATCTGGCCTTGAAGGTAGCCCAGACGATCGGCTCTACCAACATCTTTTCCTCAGCATCCCACCAATTCCTGGCGTTATCCTTCAGCTGACGCTTCGCCAAGTCAACCCAACTAACTTCGTTGACCTTGGACATCTTCAGATTGTCCTCAATATTCCTCATCCATTCATCAGCAGCTAGGGGACCTTCGGTTCCATCAAAATACGCAGGACCCAGCTCTCTGAACTGCTTCGCCCCGAGCTCAGGGCGAGGGGCTTCCACCACCCGAGCAGCTCGAGTCACCGGAGCATTCTGCACCTGCAGAAGCACACCCTGCTGAACCTGCATCATCTGTAACATCATCCTCATCATCTCCCCATTAGTGGGCTCCCGCTCAGGCTCCTCGTCATGAGGGGGCGCACCACTACCACCCCCACGGGTGATCCGCCTTCCTGCCATCTAATGACGCAGAAAACGAAACAATTAGACTCATAGCTTAGGGCTCAGATGTCGAAATTATTTGTTGGACAATCTTGCACTATTATCGTTATCCCGATAATTGCAATTACAGAGGACCTGCATGGGCCACCACTAAAACCTGTCACGACCCGCTTCCCTAAAATGGAGGCGAGACGTGAAAAGGTCCGCACGGGAGTGGAGCGGTGAAGCCCCAAACCCGATAAGCGTCAACTTAGTATAAGTAGGTCCCTGTAATTGCAATCGAAACAACAACAATAATAATAAGACGGATATGAAATACCAATCCCAAAGTTTGTCCACAAATTATTCAACATCACAGAAAAGCCACCAGGCTAAAAGAAAAGAGTCTAAGGGCCCAGAACAAGGCCAAACAAAAGCAACGACATAAATAAGTATAGGTGCCACGCACCGATAACAAACAACTGTCTAACAAAAATAAAACACAACGGAGACACTAGGACTGGTCCCCAGTGTCCACGTACTCCCCGTCCAACACGGGCTCAAGCTCGGCGTCCGCAAACACCTCACCCTCAGCTGGCAACTCAGGCTCAAAGTCTAACATGCGTCACCCAAAAGAGAGAGGGGCACATGTCAGCAAGTCTAAAAAGACTTGGGTAAGGAAACTGAAAGTAACTAGCAACCTAGCAGTTTAGTATGCATGACATGGCAGTTATAACATGAGTGCACAATTTAAAACATGGCAAGACAATTTGTACAAGGGAACAATTTATCGGGACAAGACAAGAGTAGCCAAGCTACTATCAATTCAATCAATTCACATTTTGTAGGTGTTTACGCCCTTCGCTGAATGGCATAGCATTTCAGACCGATCGGCACTAAACACTACCCAATACCCACACGATATGGAGCCTGTGGTCCCCGCACATTGAGCTCAGCTAGTGAGCCTGAGGTTGCCCCGCACATTGAGCTCGCATTCTTAGTTCACAATTCAATACATTTCGAGCGTTGGGGTTAGCAACTCATTATGCTCGCTTCTGGTCACGAGCCAGGAACACACGTATGGCGTAGGGAACACCTAGCCGGAACACGCAATTCGGGCATTGGCTATCAACCAACACATGGCCCGCTTCTGGAACACGAGCCAGGAACACAACATTGTAGCGAAGCTACGCAATCACAACAATACCTAAGAATGCGAGGTCATGACAATTTATTTGCGTACCGTTAATTGAATTAAACGTGACAGGCGAAATGCAATGACATGAACATATTCGCGTACCGTTAATTGAATTAAACGTGACAGGCGAAATGCAATGACATGAACATATTCGCATACCGTTAATTGAAAGTAAACATGACATGGTAATTGTGCAACATGCTAAAAGTCG
Organism: Scilla litardierei; assembly: GCA_030789695.1. Classification (NCBI taxonomy): domain Eukaryota; kingdom Viridiplantae; phylum Streptophyta; class Magnoliopsida; order Asparagales; family Asparagaceae; genus Scilla; species Scilla litardierei. The sequence continues at coordinate 626,849,131 of CM061142.1, forward strand.
GAACTAGCTTCGTTGTCAAGCTAGTTCCCCAATTTGCGCCTAGGCGAGTATCATTTCGTCGCCTAGCCTCTTTTACGCCTACAACAAGCAAATGACCTAAAACATGGCCTAAACCCTAAGTGGCAAGTTTCACTTGCCTATCACCGGGGATGACGACCACTTTGTCACACGGATGCCAATCTACGGGGAAATCGCTGTTTTGGGGGACCAATCATCAACAACATGAAATATTATTAGGGTTTTCATAAAAATATAAATAGGTTATAAAAACAACGGTAGATCGATTTCTTACCGAGAGGAGGCGGAAGAAACACTCCGGGGAACCCTAGGATCAGATCTGGAAAAGTTTGGGGAAGTTTGGAGAAATTAGGGTTTTGAGGGATTTTGGGGATTTGATGGATTTTGGTGAGATTTTGGGGATGGTGAGAGGTAGATAGGGTGAATGGATGGATTGGATGATGGATTTAGGGCTTGGAATGAAGGATTGAAGCTTGGAGGAAGATGGGGGCTTAGAGGGGAAGAAACTAGGGCTTAGGGTCGTGTTGGAGAAGATGAAAACGTTTGGGTTGGGTATTTATAGGTTGAGCTGGCGGCTGCCCAGAAATTAGGGTTTTAACACAGACTAGTCGGTCAAGGAACAACCACTGACCGACTAGTTTGACAACTAGTCGGTCGGTCGACCAACGCAGACCGACTAAGTGTAAACAGTAACTCCTGAACGAAAATAGGATTTAGAGTTAGTCGGTCCATGAACAAGTACTGACCGACTAGTTTAGCAACTAGTCGGTCGATGAACGTTCTTAGACCGACTAAGAGTAAACAGTAACTCAACTAAAATTAAGATGATGTGTTAGTCGGTTCAAGAAGCATTGCCGACCGACTAGTTTGCAACCTAGTCAGTCAACAACTCTTCTTAGACCGACTAACGATAAACAGTAACTCCTGAGAAAATTTAGAAAGCTCACTAGTCGGTCCAAGAAGGATTGCCGACCGACTGGATCGTCATCTAGTCGGTCGGTGCCCCTTCTTATACCGGCTAATGAGCACCAAAAGTTCCGATACGGAGCGCGAGGCCCCGTGATCGAATCCTAAGACTCCTAGGCTTGATCTAATAGTTAGATACGACCGTTATGAAGCCCGTCACAAACGACGTACTTCGAAATCGACGATCCTAAGGAAGAAACGAGAAAATACGACGATTCGATCGAAAATGAAAGTCACAGAGACGCAAACCACACAAGAGGAGAAAATCCACCAAAATATATATATATATTATAATAAATTCAGATACAAGGAAACCAGTCGTTACAATTCAATTGAAAAGTGTGTGATCTGTGATTTCTATACCGCTTTAAATGATTCAGACGATGTTAATTTTAAAATTATTCCGTTTTTCATGATTATATCGTTGTTCGTGGGTTTTCCATTTCTATTCGCACTATTATACTATGATATCAAAATAAAATCTTTTGACATGTGCTTTTCATTCGGTGCATGCTATATGAGTAAGTGAAACCCCCGTCCTGAGAAAATGATCTAGTAGCTTACCTCTTCGCTTCTTTCTCTCTTCTTTATTTTCATTTCGTTTTCCATTCTTCTCCGTTTTTCATTTTTCATTTTTCGCCGTTTTCGTTTTCCAATTCCACCGGGTTCGCCTTTTACTTATCTTCCTCGAGGACGAGTAAGAGGCAAGCTTGGGGATATTGATCACTCCTTATTTTACACCTTTTTTCCCGCATTTTTGCATGCCATTTAGATCGCCCAAATCATGTTTTTCACGATATATCGACGATATTGCGATGCTTTTCACGATTTGTTGTTTTTGTCGCATTTCAGGTGATTTGGCGCGATTTGGAGTGATCTCGAGATGCGCTTACTCCAGAGGGTCACCGACGACCTCCCCGAGGGGTATTTTGCTGTTGGAGAGGAGCGGAAGAAGAACGGACGTCGCAGGAGCGACGAGGAGGCCAAAATAAGCAGATTGGGCATTTTTTGTGTCTCACTCGGCCGAGTGGAGGAGCCACTCGGCCGACCAGCGAGACAACGCTCGGCCGACCAGATCAGACACGATTCCTATGTGCACTCGGCCGAGCGACGGAGACCACATCGGCCGAGTGACGACATCACGTCCGCCCGAGTGGCGCCCAGACGAAGCCCTTCAAAAATCTCCAAGTTACTGTTTTTCGGCTGCCTGAGCTTCAGAAGACCCACTCGGCCGAGTGGATAATCCCGTCCGCTCGAGTACAATGAAGCCATCGGCCGAGTGACGACAACTCACTCGGCCGAGCCGCCCCCGAAGTAGAGACCCCTGAAGGCCCCGACTTACTGAAAAATTACAGGGTTTCTCACTCGGCCGAGCGACTTTTGTCACTCGGCCGAGTGCGACGCGCTGCCTGTAGCGAAAATTGCGGAAAACAGGCTGCGCAGGGGTATTTTGGTCACAGTTTTTGGATGATTTTGGGGGGTATTTAACCCCTGTTTTTACCCTAGTTTTAGAGAGCTTCTTCTTGGATTTTTTTGCAGCTTTTTAGATCTACTTTTTAGCTTTATTTTGGAGATTGGAGAGAAGACAATTTTTGATTTTTGTTGGATTAATTGAAGAACTCCATTGGTTTGTCCATCTCTACTCTAAAAATTCTATTTTTATTGCATATCTCAATATTGTGATGAATTCTATTGCTTATTTCATTGATTATTTTTGTGATCTCGCTATGAATTATGAGTAGTCTCCACGTCTTGGGGGCGTGGGGATGAACCCTACAAGCCCAACTTCATATTTGTGATGAATTAGTAGAAATTTTGCTAGAATTGATATTTAGAGATTAGGTTGGGATCGATTTACTACGGATAGCTAGGAGTTCATATCGATTGGGATTTGCAAGAGATTGGATCCCAATTCGATAGGAAACCCTAGAAATCCGAATTGGGTTGGAATCGAATTTCCGTAGTATCGGTTTGCAAGAGATTGGACCGATACTAGGATTTCCGGTTGCAATACCGTGCCAATACCCGTTTGCAAGAGATTGGACGGGTAGGAACTATCCCAATCTAGATCGCGAGCCGAGTTTGCAAGAGATTGGGCTCGGTGCGCGATTGGATGATGATGTTGATCCTAATGCTAGCTTTCATAGGCTAGGGTTTGCAAGAGATTGGACCCAAACCTAGGATAGCTATAGACCGGCAACAGCGCGAGAGCGTGAGCTTGGTTCTACATTCAGTTGCAGCTAGTTCATCCAAAATCTTAATCTAGCAATTTTGATACCGATAAACCACATTTATGAGATACGGTGAGTAGCGGGGATTCCCCATACCCTAGACGTTCTTATTTGATTTGATATTTCCACACTTTGTCTGACGATTGTGACAGGATCGCCAAAGGCAAATCTCTCCTCTTGAGTAGCCAGGTTGGTTGGAACAAGCACGGTCATTCGTCCTCCCTGTGTTCGATATCCCGCTCGCTGCTATACCGTGCGCTTGCGGTAAAACTACAACCGTCGCCTCGGGCGTGTATCCGGGGCGCGATCACGACGCAACCCAAAAAAAAACACAGCCGCCCTATATTTCTCTTCCTCACGGCCTCGCCGTCGCCCAGCTTCATACCCCACGGCCTCCTCTCCGGCCTTCAAACAACAGTCCCTCGTAAACCACAGCCCGACTTCTTCTTCTCCGCGGCATCTCCCACTCGCCTAGCTTCTCCTCCCACCCGCACGGGCAACAGCAGGCCGCGCGGCCACTTTCCCACCTGTCTCCCCTCTCATCGGAACCCCCTAAGCCCAGAACCGCAGCCCAACTTCTCCCCTCGCCTTGGACCGCTATCATACACCCTCACAGCCCCTCCCAGTCGGCTGCTGACCGCCGGAGCCCCTAGCTGCCTGCACAAGCGGCGTAACACTCACACAGGCCATGTTTCACCTTCCCTATGCGCGGATCCGACGATGTCAGGCCACGTGCACGTCGCCTACCCTCAGATCTGACGTCGTCAGCCCCAGGGACTCGTTGTTTCCCTTGCAACTACCTGCCGAGACTCCAGACGCCGCTGTCCATTGTCTTCCTCGCTGCCGCAACTAGTTCAGATCATAGTCGTCGCTGTTTGGGAACCGTATCACTTTCGCTGCGCACTTCCGGTTAGTGGATCTATCCTTAAATAACCACAACCCACACCGTAATGTAGAGAACCTAATAAAAACAGACCGACTAGACGTCGTAGGAGCTTTTAACGCTATTATGATTGAAAAATTCTTAATCTGATTTTATGTTTTGTCAAACCAGCGTACCGTCTTCTCCGTAGCGTAGTACTCGTCGAGACGTTTCCAACGACACCAAGAACGTCAAAATCAGGCAAGTATATGAATTGATATGATTTTTTGAAGTTTCGGCACATTTACGCCGCTTTCATGTATTATTGAATAACTTGAAAATTTGACGTGAAATGACGTGAGAAAATGACATCATGGCGATCAGGACAAAATTTGTGATCCAACGGTATATCATGTGATATACCTTAATTTTAAACAAATAGGAGAAAAAGATATTTTCTGTAGCAACACCAATAAAAGCACGTGTTCGTCATTATTTTGAGATTGCTATAAAAATTGTTCAACCCACTTCTGCTGTGTAGAACTGTCACAATAATGTAGTACTGTTGCTAACATTAAATTTCCGTGTGTCTTGGCATGTCTAACAAATAGTGACATCGTGAAAATCTTGCGCCTCGAAGGCGGAATCGTGAATTCGTGATGTCGTGTGAGTCGACTAAGCTGGCTCGTGTTCCAGCACAAAATTGGGGTGTGGTTAGGGTTGAGCGGCCACTAGGCGTATGAAAGGGTCCTCTCTTCAAGAGCACCACCCGCATGCGATGGGTTAGCATCAATCACGGTAAGCCCCCGTGAGAAGAACGAATTACTCATCACGTCCTAAAGGCGAGAACCCTATGATAGATGTGAACTATTGACATGGAACTTGCAACGCTAACTTAATCTCATGAAAAATTGGCATGCTAACGAACTCAAAGAAAAACTTTACTTTAATTCTTGAAACTGCTTAGAACTGCATGTTAGGGATGTTTACTTTCGTCTTAATATAATTGTCTTGTTAAATTTGCTGCAGTCAACTCTTTTAAGTATTTAATGTCTCTTAAAATTCATATCGTTGTATACTTGTCTTGGGTTGCTAACTCTTTCTTGCAGTCCCCTTGCTGACATACATTCATGTTTTTGGATGTATGTCAGATCCCGAGTTTGAGCACTAGGAAGATTCCCTCGTGACACCTGATTTTGAGGGCCAGAGTTCGCCGTAGACGTCGAGCCGCTTTCTGCGGAAGACTAGAGCCCCTTTTCCGTCACTACTTTGAGTTTTAGCTTTAGTACCTTGTAGTAGGATTAGAGTTTTGTTGTAGTTTTCTTTTTTGCCATGTTGAGGCCCAATTGTCTTATTTCTTGTACGAACAATTCTGGAAGTGTTTTTTTATTTAATGAAATGTTTTCTGATTGTTCTGATACGCAAATGCAAGGACCTCTTCTGTGTTTTTATCACAGACGCTTATTGAACTCGAGCTTCACCGCTCCAGTTCAAGCGGACCGCGTAACGTTCTCGTTTCCGGTGTCTTTTGGAAAGCGGGGCGTTATAGGTTTTAGTGGTGGCCCATGCAGGTCCTGCAACTGCGAAATTCAGAACAATGAGAACACTTTTCATTAGCCAAACATCCAGAATTAGTTCATACGCAAAATTACTCGAATACCTTGTCTCAGCCAGATAGGAAACCCAATACCAGGATAATAGGAAGAGTTAGTTAGACGCTCGTGCCCGTTAGTTAGACACCCTTACCACGACTTAGTATTATCATCTTCGGAGTCACCTTAGCGATTGACCATCCAGCTCTGACCATATTAGATTTTTTTTTGAGTTTCGTTAGCCGTTCGCTTAGATTTATCGAATCTAGAGCCCAACCGAACGTAGCGATCGTCACCGTGCAAGTCGAACCTGAGGCGCCTTCAAGGAGTAGACTTCGAAGCGTAAGAAATTCTAGATCTCGATCCCAATCCTTAACAAACCCTTATCTCAGCTTCCCTATCATAGTCTAGTTCGTTGTAGAACCTTAGTGCTAACCCTTAATTGACCCAATGATTATTTCCCCCGATTTTACTATTTTTCTAATCATTACACTTCCTTGTTAATGACTGTAGAAAGCCATCGTAGCATATTCACAGAGTTACCTCTTAGTCGTCCTTATGTTTTGATTGACAAACCTTTTCCTTGTCCTCGATTCACATAAAATCTTTAGGTCCGCCATCTTGCAGATTTGGGATCTTCTAAAAAGTATTTTCGATTTTTTTATTGAATTCTTCGCTAAGTTTAGAATCCTTTCGAAAACCTTTACTTAGATTTTCTACACTTCAGTCGACTTAAACCCAACCTTGATTATGGACCTCTTCTGACGCGATCTTTAGTTACTATCTTATAGCGACTTTCTAACATACACCTTCCGCACTTATACTTCACATAGCCTTATCTAGCTACTCTATTTTCCTCATGTAATGAACTCTTTTTTAACGTTACTTCTATTTCGCTAGCTCAAAATATTATCCCCTTTTCTTACCAATATATTTCAAAAACATTCATCCATATATACTTTTAAAAATACCTTCCTAAGTTATATAGAACTTCAAAATCTTGTGTGTCGGTTTCAAAATCTTTGTCTTCACATTTTTTTAACAAAAAAATTCCATTTTACAACCCCATTTCCCATTTACAAAACAAGCACTACGACACTATGCCCATATTACTCTCCACCTATTATTTGACTGATCACATTTTACGTCTTAACTCCTATCGTATGCTCACTATTTTACGCAAGTTATGACGATATCGTTATTCTTACACACATCTTTATCTCCTTACTTTTGTTCATAAATATTTTATCTCACCCAACCGACTAACCTCTTATCCAAGCCACATCCAGAACCATCCATCACAACATCAAATCGTTGCATCATCCAACTCTGAATTTTACACTGCTGCTTAATTATCGCATTCGAACTTATCCTTGCTTATGTCAGCTTTAGTATAGGTATAGTGGGACCATTGGCATTGATTGTGGTGTTGTGTTGGTACATGTATATAGGTAGTGGGTGTGGATCGTGTGTGTGAATCTCTAAGCACCACTTATGTATAAATGTGTTTACCCTTAATATGTTAGTATAGTGTGATTGTCTATTGTGTCGTATGTGCATGTACGGTAATTTGTGATATGTATGTATATAGTCGAGTATAGAGTAGTAAGTGTTATACTTATGCCTAGGCGAGTGATTAGCTATATCACTATAGGAATATCTGTGCGTATTAGATTTAGTGTTGGCTAATTATTAGAAGTATATGTACCTTAGTCATACTTGTTAATAATTGTAATTGTATGCTAGTACAGTGATATGCACGTTAGGTGTAAAAATAATAGGTGTACGTGTAGTTGTGTGTGCAGATTTATTGTGTGATTTATATGTTAGTATGTCTGACGTGTACTCGTGCGTATATATGTATGTGGTTAGTTATAGGTATATATATATATATATATATATATATATATATATATATATATATATATATATATATATATATATATAGGGAAATGTGCCTAAGAATGACCTCGGGTAGAGATACCTGAGCACACCCCCGCTGTTCGGGGTTTGTGAGTTTTTTTTTTGAAATTTTTTTTGCAGTAGGTAGATATACTTGTTATGCAGCTCCCCACAAAATTTCAGGTCAATCCGACACCGTTTGAGCCTCCGTTCATCGATTTCAAAAACGTTGCGCAAAACTGTCCAGAATTTGGACAGGTTTGCGCAACGTTTTTGAAATCGATGAACGGAGGCTCAAACGGTGTCGGATTGACCTGAAATTTTGTGGGGAGCTACATAACAAGTATATCTACCTACTGCAAAAAAAATTTTCAAAAACAAATACTCACAAACCTCGAACAGAGGGGGTGTGCTCAGGTATCTCTACCCGAGGTCATTCTTAGGTACATTTTTTGCATATATATATATATATATATATATATATATATATATATATATATATATATATATATATATATATATGTATGTATGTATGTATGTAAATAGTATGGATAAGTGTGTCTTATGTATAGTAGGATTGCTATATCGTATTACCCCTACGGGATGATGTGTGAGCATGTGTATACCAGGAGGTATGCAATACACCAGGAGGTATGCATGGCCGTATGTTTGTGACTACGTATATGTGAATGTATGTAATAGTGTACTAGCCCTATGTAAATTACCATGGTTGTGAATACTGGTGTGTGTATATATCTGTCCTATATGGATACGAGAGAGGCGTGTAGTAGTATAAGTGTGTATATGTATGTAAAATGAACGTATGTATAGGTATTTGAAAATGTGTGATATATGTGTATATATAAACATATGGATGTATATTGTCTCATTATAATGTATGTATGACTGGGATAGAATGACCTTAGTGTCTAAGTCCGCTCACCCCTACGTCGGCCTATTTAGGGAAGTCTGAGGACGGACTTGATCCTAAGGTGCATAGATTACGATGACCCTAATGTTAGGAGTAAGGCTTATATAAATCTGTGTATGGCGTAAGGTATTACGTGCATGTATATACGTGTCGTGATTCATATTATAATGTGAATATGGCATTATGCGGTATGTAAAAGTGATTGTACGATTGAAGTGTTAAGTGACTAAGAATAAACATAGTTTTAGTATTAGTGGTATGTTAATGTGATGTGTGGTACTATATCATTATAGGTTAGGAGTGTATAAGATATGTGATAATGCACTGTGTTTTAATAACTTGTGAGTGTGCAAGTGATGTCATGCTTACAACTAATAAATTGATGTGGTTGTGTAGAAGAATGCTACTATTTGCTAGAGTATGAATTTGTAGGATGATATTATATTAAACAAGTTATGTTATACGTAATTAGTAATGTGTATGTGTATAGTTACTACTGTTAGCATCGACGTTGATCAGTATTCTCAGTAGTAATACTATTGGTATTGATATTAGTAATAGAAATACTACTTGGATATGGCGTGATGGTTATTTATGGTGTGTATACGTTAGAAGAAGAGATGCAAGCGCTACCCGTATTTTTTTCGATGCCTTAGCCGATGAGATTCCGAGGACGGAATCATCTTTAAGGTGGGTAGGATGTAACGACCGGTTTTCTTCGTTACGTTATCCATATTTTCTTTCTCTCGTGTACTTTCCCGTATCCGTAGTTAGGCGTATCTGTCCCCGTACCCGTACCCGTTTCCATACCCGTATCCTTTTCTGTCCGTCACACGTATTATTATTATTATTATTATTATTCCTCCTAGTAAATTATTTTAAATGTCTCTTCTTCTAATTTGTTTTAAAATTTTGTTTCAAGATTCAAAATTCGAATTTAAACTTTTTAAACACTTGAAAAGTCTTTCCTTATTAGAGCCCATTTAAATCTATTGATTAGCTATTATTCCCTATTATAACCCATTAATACAAATCTCATTAATGATATTTCAAATTTCCCTTCCTAATTAAAATCTACCCCATGTTTTGAACCCTGTCACTAGGCCGAACCCACCCAGCCAAAATCAACACATACTCACTCACACAATTGTTGCACACGCACACGGCTTTAAAAAAAGAATAATAATAAACCCTTAGACTTCTAGGCTATCACCTGCCACCGTTTGAAATTCTTATACAAACAAACCTATAAAAAAGGAACCCTAGGAGCCCTTCACGTGCTGGCACTCCTCTACACTATTTCCATATTAAAAACCCTAAGGCTAAAGCCAAACAACATCACTCCACTTTCTCTTATAAAAATATTAGCCTAGGCTTGCTCCTACACCCTTTGATATTACAAACTAAAGCCTAAGAGACCTTAGGCAACTGAAGCTCGCCTACATGAGAAGAGGGCTATGAAACCCTTGGCTACTCACGTGCTACTCCCTATATATTTTAGACCTAGGGTATTTTTTTTCTAAACCATATCATCCACAGCCGTCTCTTCTCCATGCTCACGGCAAACACGCAAGAACCCACCGCCGCCTCATGTCGCTTCTTCTTCACGCAGAAGCACGTCGCGGCCTCATTCCTCCATGCGCCGCAACCCAAAAAAAAACTCAGCCGCCCTATATTTCTCTTCCTCACGGCCTCGTCGTCGCCCAGCTTCATACCCCGCGGCCTCCTCTCCGGCCTTCAAACAACAGTCCCTCGCAAACCACAGCCAGACTTCTTCTTCTCCGCGGCATCTCCCACTTGCCCAGCTTCTCCTCCCACCCGCACGGGCAATAGCAGGCCGTGCGGCCACTTTCCCACCTGTCTCCCCTCTCATCGAAACCCCCTCAGCCCGGAACCGCAGCCCAACTTCTCCCCTCGCCTTGGACCGCTATCATATACCCTCACAGCCCCTCCCAGTCGTCTGCTGACCGCTGGAGCCCCTAGCTGCCTGCACAAGCGGCGTAACACTCACACAGGCCATGTTTCACCTTCCATACGTGCGGATTCGACGATGTCAGGCCGCGTGCACATCGCCTACCCTCAGATCTGACGTCGTCAGCCCAGGGACTCGATGTTTCCCTTGCAACTACCTGCCGAGACTCCAGACACCACTGTCCATCGTCTTCCTCGCTACCGCAACTAGTTCAGATCATAGTCGTCGCCGTTTGGGAACCGTATCGCTTTCGCTGCGCACTTCCGGTTAGTGGATCTATCCTTAAACAACCCACAACCCACACCGTAATGTAGAGAACCTAATAAAAACAGACCGACTAGACGTCGTAGGAGCTTTTAACGCTGTTATGATTGAAAAACGATTAATCTGATTTTATGTTTTGTCAAACCAGCGTACCGTCTTCTTCGTAGCGTAGTACTCGTCGAGACGTTTCCAACGACACCAACAACGTCAAAATCAGGCAAGTATATGAATTGATATGATTTTTTGAAGTTTCGGCACTTTTACGCCGCTTTCATGTATTGTTGAATAACTTGAAAATTAGACGTGAAATGACGTGAGAAAATGACATCATGGCGATCAGGACAAAATTTGTGATCCAACGGTATATCATGTGATATACCTTAATTTTAAACAAATAGGAGAAAAAGATATTTTCTGTAGCAACACCAATAAAAGCACGTGTTCGTCATTATTTTGAGATTGCTATAAAAATTGTTCAACCCACTTCTGCTGTGTAGAACTGTCACAATAATGTAGTACTGTTGATAACATTAAATTTCCGTGTGTCTTGGCATGTCTAACAAATAATGACATCGTGAAAATCGTGCGCCTCGAAGGTGGAATCATGAATTCGTGATGTCGTGTGAGTCGACTAGGCTGGCTCATGTTCCAGCACAAAATTGGTGTGGTGTTAGGGTTGATCGGCCACTAGGTGTATGAAAGGGTCCTCTCTTCAAGAGCACCACCCGCATGTGGTGGGTTAGCGTCAATCACGGTAAGCCCCCGTGAGAAGAATGACTTACTCATCACGTCCTAAAGGCGAGAACCCTATGATAGATGTGAACTATTGACATGGAACTTGCAACGCTAACTTGATCTCATGAAAAATTGGCATGCTAATGAACTCAAAGAAAAACTTTACTTTAAATCTTAAAACTGCTTAGAACTGCATGTTAAGGATGTTTACTTTCGTCTCAATATAATTGTCTTATTAAATTTGCTGCAGTCAACTCTTTTAAATATTTAATGTCTCTTAAAATTCATATCGTTGTATACTTGTCTTGGGTTGCTAACTCTTTCTTGCAGTCCCCTTGCTGACATACAATCATGTTTTTGGATGTATGTCAGATCCCGAGTTTGAGCACTAGGAAGATTCCCTCGTGACGCCTGATTTTGAGGGCCAGAGTTCGCCGTAGACGCCGAGCCGCTTTCTACGGAAGACTAGAGCCCCTTTTCCGTCACTACTTTGAGTTTTAGCTTTAGTACCTTGTAGTAGGATTAGAGTTTTGTTTTAGTTTTCTTTTTGGCCATGCTGAGGCTTAGTTGTCTTATTTCTTGTACGAACAATTCTGGAAGTGTTTTTTTTTCATTTAATGAAATGTTTTCTGATTGTTCTGATACGCAAATGCAAGGACCTCTTCTGTGTTTTTATCAAAGACGCTTATTGAAATCGAGCTTCACCGCTCTAGTTCAAGCGGACCGCATAACGTTCTCGCTTCCGGTGTCTTTTGGGAAGCGGGGTGTTACAATTGTTGTATGCAAACTCCACCAAATAGAAATGGTCTTCTCATGATCCTTTAAAGTCCAGCATACATGCCTGTAGCATGTCTTAAAGTATCTGTATAGTACGCTCTGACTGACCATCTGTCTATGGATGGTAAGCTGTACTAAACCTCAAGTGGGTTCCCAAGCTCTCCTGGAGGCTTCTCCAAAAATAAGATGTGAACCTTGTGTCTCTATCCAAGACAATACTGATATGAACTTCATGCAGCTTCACAATCTCATCCATGTACTTCTTGGCCAACACTTCTATAGACTGGCCTTTTCTGAAAGGAATGAAGTGCGCTGTCTTGGTCAATCGATCTACGATCACCCAGACAGCATCATTCTGCTTGGTACTCTTGGGTAGTCTAGTCACGAAGTCCATCGTGATGTGCCGCCACTTCCACTCTGGAATGGGCAAGGGCTGTAATAAGCTGGCAGTCCTCTGATGTTCAGCCTTCGCCCGTTGGCACATAATACACTTTGCCACACTCTGTGCGATGCTTCTCTTCATGCCATGCCACCAGTAATTCTGTCGCAGATCCTGATACACCTTGGTATCTCCAGGATGTATAAAGTATGGAGAACGGTGAGCTTCCTCCAACAGCTCCTCTCTAATGGCGCCAGATGGTACACAGATCATGTCCTCAAACCTCAAGGATACATCTGCATGAATCTTAAACGCTGACCTCTGGCCTACTATTACCATATCTTTGATATTCTGCAGCTTCTCATCGTCCATCTAAGCAGTCTTGATCCTCTCTACCAATGTCGACTGGATGTGCATGCCCATCAAAGATGTAGTCATTCCTGGTAGAACACTTCTATACCCATGTTCCGGATCTCTTGCTGCAACCTCCACTGAGTCGTAAGGGTCATCACCACTGGTTGTCGACTCAATGCATCAGGCACGACATTGACTTTTCCAGGATGGTACTAAAAGTCAATGTCATAATCCGCCATGAGCTCAACCCATCGTCTCTGACGTATGTTGAGCTCCTTCTGAGTGAAGAGATACTTCAGACTCTTATGATCTAAGAACACCTTCACGTGCTCCCCTAATAGGAAGCGCATCTAAATCTTCAATGCAAAAATCACTGCTGCCAACTCAAGATCATGAGTGGGGTAGTTCTTCTCATGGATCTTCAACTACCTGGATGCATATGCTACGACTCGACCGTGTTGATGTAGCACGCATCCAAGTCATTTGCCAGATGCATCATAGAAGAATTCGAATCCTCCTGATTGGTTTGGAATGATTAAAATGGGTGTGGTTGTCAACCTCTTCTTCAGTTCCTGCAAAGCATCCTCACATGCTTTCAACTAAACAAACACAACATCATTTCTCATCAATCGCGTCATGGCTCATACGATCTTTGAGAAGTATATGATGAACCTCCGGTAGTAGCCTACGAGTTCTAAGAAACTTTGAATCTCGGTCACCGTTCGGGGGACTGGCCAGTTTTGACCAATTGTTACCTTTTCAGGATCAATAACAATCCCTTCTCCTGACACCACGTGGCCTAGGAACGCCACCTCGTTCAGCCATAACTCACACTTACTAAGTTTGGCATAAAGCCGGTGTCTTCTCAAGGTCTCGAGAACCTTCCAGAGATTTTCTGCATCCTTTACCACATTCTTCGAGTAGATGAGAATGTCGTCGATGTAGACTACTACGAACTTGTTCAAGTATTCATACAATACTTGGTTCATAAGACTCATAAATATCATGGGTGCATTGGTCACACCAAACGGCATTACTAAGTACTCATAATGTCTATATCTTGTTCTGAATGCAGTCTTGGAAACATATTCATCTTTCACCTTCACTTGATGGTACCATGTCCTCAAATCCAGCTTCGAATAGACGCTTGACCCCTCGAGCTGATCGAAAAAATCGTCGATGCGCGGTAGAAGGTACTTGTTCTTCATTATGACTTTGTTCAGCTCGCGGAAGTCAACGCACATATGTAAGGATCCTTCTTTCTTCTTCACCAGCAATATAGGAGATCCTCATGAAGATACACTGGGTCGTATCCATCCCTTCTTTAGTAGCTCATCTAGTTGGGCCCGCAATTCTTCTAGCTCAGATAGCACTAAATGACTCGTCTCAAAATGTGCGAGCGCTATTACCAAGTGTAGGAGATCGATCAAGTAGTAAACCTGGAGAGTCAGGTATCAAATCCACGGGATAGTTGACCTGTAAACCAAAAGAATCAATTTCTAAAGATTAATAAAACGATGAAAACTACCACCTTTCGAATGTGAGATAATAGTGATGATGGTTTTAAGTAAACGAGAAAATAATACTAAAACAAGTACGGAGAGTCGATATAAGAAACCAATGAGAGGAGCATGTGTCGGTTGTGATTTCGTTCGGGGTTTTGGAATCAAAGATTTTGAATATCGTTTCTATAACTTAACGTCTCATCTGGCTAAGGTATGAGAACGTCGGAATATATAACGTTAAAACATAGAATATCGTGCCTAGAAGTAATCACGTAAAATATCGATTTCGTAAGGAAAATACGTACAAGTGCCCTCTCGGGTCACGACACATCCTCTCGGATCGCATCACGAATAAGTCCTACTCAGATCATATTCAATTAAGCATGCACACGTCTCCGATTAACACACTCAATTAGATTATACATAGAAATCGATGAAATACGTGATTATAACATTCATATAGGGCGAAAAGACATCAAAATCAACGATCACATAGCCCTAACTACGTCACAACCAACACATAAGAGCACTAGCCATGCACGGAGAGAAGAAGACTCAATTTCATTAGCAAACACATGATCAAAAGTTCAAAATACATGCTAAATACGTGAAATACAAGGTATAAGTTGAGGTTTCTATCACCAAAACTCCTTAAAAGCCTTAGCATTCCTTCTGTAAGAGCCCATAGCCTCTGTCTCCAAAGACCCAGAAACTCACGCAAAAATACGCACTGTAGCCCCTCCAATACGCTCAAAATACGGCTCAAAACTAGTCTGAATACTCTCTGAAATACGCATGTATTTGTAGAGATTTTTAGTCGGTTTGGATACAAATTCTTCGCTGAAATCTGCTTCAAAACTCACTTGGATCCGTAAACCCTAATCGCTGCAATTGTGAGCAGTCGGATCGATGCGGGATCGGACGTATGCACGACACATGTCCACAAATTTTCGGAGCTGCGCCCGCTTCGCTGATCCAACCCGCCTCGCATTCTCGCTGAGTCCAAATCGCTCCCGCCTTCGATCCTCCGCCGTCCGATCAAGATATGAGCGGCTACAAGCTCGCCACATAGCCCACTTCGCGCTGTGTTTTGCCCCGCTCGTTGTTCAATCTGGGCCGTTGCTTGCAAATGCAGGATGGCCTCCCGAAAGGACACGTGTCCAGGTGCGGGTCTACTTTTCTTCGATTGGAGGACTATGGGCCGTTCGATCTTCAATTAACGGGCAAGAGTATGCAGCGTAGTGGCTTCGCTTAGCGGTCGGATGAGGCGGGGAATGAGTGGATGGCCACCACGTGTCCCTGCCTAGAAGCGTGCGTGCATACAGTTCCCGCGACTGTATTTTTGTATTTTTCGCGTATTTATGGTGTATTTCAACATTTTAAATGGTGTTCTGCATTCAACAATTCATAGAAATTAGCACAAGTCTCAGGAAAATACAAATAAATAGTCGTTGGAATCGTGAGACTGAGATCTTCATATAAAAATACCAAAAGAGCAGAGATACTCAGTATATAGATGTTTTGTGCATAAAATAGGAGTTTGCTCTAATAAATAAGGGTATTCTAAATATGATCGTATTAGAGAACAATTAAGTACCATATATGCACAAAATGGGGGTAAATGTGGGGCTAAATATGTAATATTTACCATGAAACACTAAATGATATGTTCTCTTGGATATCGGTTGGGCTGCTGGCATTAGTTCGATGGCAAATTTGAGGGTGCGATCCAGAGGCAAACCAGGCGTCTGGAAACACATCCATGAACTCTCAAACCACCTTTGGTATATCCGGCTCAGCTTCCATTGCAGCTGCTAATGCTTCGGCCTACCTGGCTCTGTACTCCACCAGACCTACCGATCTGCTTCCCTTAATGAACTCGAACTTTGGATGATTAGGAATATCAAAGACTACCCTCCTTCGACAACAGTCGATGGTGGCATGGAAAGTTCCCAACCAATCCATCCCGAATACAGCATCCAAGTTCCGGATACCTATCATCATGAAGTCAACAAATAATGCTCGCCCACAAATCACCACGGGGCATTGAGGATACCCACTGGTCGCCTTTATCACTCCACCACTCGTGTTAAGGTTCCAACCGGAATTTAAAGGTTTGACATGAACGATATAGGTGCGAACGAAACGACTCGCTAGAAAGCAGTGTGATGCTTCCGAGTCGAACAAGGAGAGGGCAGGTTTCCTAGCTACTAGTATGTCACCTAGGTTACAAACATTAATCTAAGCAACCAATACTAATGAAAGAAATGAATTACTAACTATGCTAGAAATATACATATGATCACTTGACCGGTAGCCTCGGCCTCTTCGACAGTCTGTGTGTAAGCCTGGCATTTTGGTGGTGGCTGCTGCCTAACTTGCTGAAACACCCTCTGCTGTGGTGGTAGAGGTGGACGTTGTGGATCGTTCCCAGTCGGGGCAGTACGGGTTATTGGGGCTAAAGCACGTGGCGTATAATGTGGACAATCCCTAGCCATATGTCTTGACACCCCACAAACCAGACAAAGGTCTAAAAGACTTAGACACTCAAACTTGATGGGTCCAGGCTTTCCACAAAAGTGGCAGACCGGGAGGGCATGTTGCTACTACTGCCCTGGTTTCTTAAACTGAGTCTACTGAATAGGGCGGTGCATCTGTGGCCATCTGCTCGGCCCAGCATGGGTCGACGGGGGCCTCACAGAAGCTGTCAATCTAAGCTCTTCCTCCGCTTCCTTTTCGACCATCTCATTGTTACAAGCAATAGTCAGAACTATAGCATGTGTGGTCAGACTAGTAGTGACCAACTTCCTCTGAATCTCAATGTTGAGCCCCTGCTGGAAATACTGGGCTCGAGTCAATGCATCTGCAACCATCTCCAGAGCAAACCTGTTGAGCCTGGAAAACTCAGCGTTATACTGGTCTACAATCATCGAGCCCTGTTTCAGGTTGATGAACTTCTTCCTCATCATGATCTTTGCCTATGGCAGAAAGTATTGAGCATTAAATGTATTGGTAAAGACATCCCACGTAATCGACAATCCCAAGCGGTCTTCTACCGCCTACCACGAGTCTCGAGCACCATCAGTCAGTTGCCTCTTGGCGGTAGCCACCCATGCTTCTTCTTGAATCTGAGATGCTCTAAGATCATCAGTGATGCTCCTGAGCCATTCCTTCGCTTGGAGATGGTTCTCAGTCCCAGCGAAGGTCTTCAGGCTCATTGCTCGAAAGTGATAAGCACTCGAGTTAGCTTTCAACTCTCTAAGAAAAGCATGTCCCAGCTGCTGCTGAAGGGCAAAAATACCCCGCAGTAAATCTTCTGCAGTCAATGGTGCAGTCGGGAGTGCTGTTGTGTCTCGATCGTTGTTGGCTCCTATAACGACCCGCTTTCAGGGGGGCCATTACTTATTTGATTTATTTGCAGGTCTGCAGTTTACCAGTAAAATCAATATAGCCACGATGCAGAGATGTACAATAATACTCAAACCAGCGTAAATTATTACAGTCCAAATTTAAAGTACAACAATAAACAACACTCTCTCGCCAAATACATGAAAAGTAAAGCGGAATGGAAATACATAAAAAGTTCATCACACATACACTCCAAATCTAAAAGTCGACAGTCTCAGGATCGAGCTACGGCTCTGCGAACTCAGGAGTGCCTAAGTCAACCTGTGAGGCATCTGCTGTGTCACGGAGATGGAATTATAGGTAAGTCACAACAATTCTAGCAATAGAAATAGAGTAATGCAAAAGTATGGAATATGCTATAGTAAATAAAAGATGGTCATGCAGGTGCAAAAATTAAGGTCAGAACAGACATGCATGTAAGAGCGATAAGTAAAGTACTTGTGGCTGCTCAGGTGTGGTAAGTAAAGTGCATGTAATGCATAAAGTAAAGGTGACTGTGCAAGTGCAAAAGTAACGTACAAGCGCAAAAACTGTGGCATGGCATATGGTAGCAACAATATTTTAACCAGCAGGCAATGTGATGGCAATAGTAGGACAACCAGGCAGATGTAGTAACAATAAAAAGGACAAGCAGACAATAGTAAAACTAGAAACTACTGAACTTATATATGAAAGTACAGTGTGCGACCATTGAGCCCATCTCCTGCAATGGGGCGCTCACTCGGGCGGATCTCAAATCACTTTAGGCGGTACATTTCATTTTAGACGGTCAGTACGGTGCAATGTGTAGATGGATCGCGGTCACTCCCACACCTTCTCTAATATAAGTTACCCCAAACCCAGTGCGGTGCCAACTACTTTTAAGCATTCAATTTCAATATGATGTTCAAGCAGTATGATGTGAACACTGTTTATCATTCAGTCATTATGTTGCAGTACGGTATGTCAATTCGTTGTTCCAAAGGTAAAGATATTCGAATGCATTAACGACACTCCAAGGAGCTTCGCTTGTTGAAAAGTCAAGGCAGAAACCTCAACATAGAATGTTAATCTTGAGCAATGTGTTGAAGTCCAACAACTAAGATACCGATCCCATGCTTCTAGCATGCGGTATTTCCATTAAGTATACTAGCTAGATTTCTAAAGTTAGAATTCATTGTAACTTACGCTATCGAGATCGTCGTAGTAAGACGAGGTTGGAGCTAGAGCTTCCAAGGATGCTGATACACTAGAATCAACACCTGCAAAGACAAGAAATCATTAGTTAAAGGTTCTACACTATTTTCTATCTATTTAACTTGATCGTTTTGATTTTTAAACTGATTGAAACGTTTTCGAAAAACATTCTAAATTTTTATATAGGCTAGATATGATGAAAATAATTTTACTGAAGGAGAAAATATTTTTCTGAAGCTTATAGTAATTTTTATAATTTTTAAAAACTTAAAATAGGGTTTTAAACTAATTTTAATTAGTTATTGCATTTATTCAACAATTTATTCTGGATGAAATACTTATCAAAAAGTTGCATGTGTGCTGTTAAAATGACCATCTCGAAGATTACTACAACATATAATTTTCTCACGTATCAGTTTACGTGAGAATAACAAGTTATGGATTTTTAAACGAAAACAACGTATTTAACTTTTTGGCTTAAAAATTTATTCTGAAAAAACTACTCCTCTGATTGAGATGAAACTAGCGCCATTGGGTCCAGAATGTTATTTCTGATTTTCTGGGACTGGTCTTGTAATTTTTCGGTCTATATATAATTAATTATCAATTTAAAACCAATAAAACGTATTTATATATAATATATGTGTATTTATACGAAAATACGGATTCATATATAAAATAATACGTTATATAATAACACTTACCTCTATCCGTTTCATACGTGCATGCGGGGGGGTCTCGCGTGTCCGTTCGTCGCTGGTGGAGCAGCGGTGGGGGGCAGCTAGCGACGGCGGGCGGTGACGTTCTGAGGCGGTCGGGAAACAACGGCGAGGTGCGGCAACGGCACGGCCTCGAAGAGCGGCATGGCCTCGAAGAGCGGCATAGGGAGCTCTGTGAAGGTGGGCGTTCGGTGTCTTCGTCGAAGCAGCGGTGAGGGGGGAACTAAGAGGAGGTGGAGGCGTTCGTCGGAGGGGCTCCTCGAAGCTTGCGGGGCTGGGCGACGCTTGAGTCAGCACTGGCAGAGTGGATCGGAGAGTAAGGCCGTGGGGTTCACTGGACGACGGAGCGGGCGACGGTGGCGGCGAAGGCTGGGGCAGCGCTCTCGGGCGAAGGAGAGCGAGAGTGAGAGAGGGAGAGATCAAAAGGGGGTCTGTCTGGGTGCACAGCATCAGAGGGCGGCAACATGCGGCAGGTGTGGCGGTGAGGTGATGTCGACGAGAGCAGTCGGTGCTTTGAACGGGCTATCGGAGGGTGTTTGGTGGCGGCAGTGGCTGACGGCGTCGAGGCGACGGTCAGCACCGTAGGGAGAGAGGGAAAGAGAGGAGTGAGGGTGAGAGCGGGAGAGAGTTTTGTTAGAGGGAGGATGGGTTTTCTTGCAGGCTGAGGAAAAACGAAACAAGAGAGAGGGATATAAGCTTGGGTTATATTGAGAGAAGCTGGGGGTTGGGTATTATATAGGATTAGGAAAAAATAAAGTAAGTAATTAAAAAATGATAATGATAAAAATAAATACAAGATTTATTAAGATGGTTGGATCTCACCCAGTCTTTTACGGTGAGTTATAGGGGTGGGGTTATGTGATTAATTAGGGGTAGATCTAGGGTTAGGGTAAGAGTAAAAAGTCATTAAGGGATGTAATTAGTGAAAAAGGAGGAATACAATTCCGTTTTCGCATACGACTCCGAAAAATTACGAAAACATACCCACGGGATCGTATCGTCACGAGGATTGCAAATACGAGATCCATTTCAGGGTTTGAGCTACGGAGATACTAGTTTTAGGCCAAAACATTTAGGAAGCGGGTTTGCAGATTCTAGGTTGATTTGATATTAGAAAATTACGAAATTAATATGGAGAGCCATAAATGATCATAGAATGATACTGTAGAAGTTTGAATTTTTTTTATGATGTTTGTTTAGAAAATTAATTAATTCAGCCAAAACAGTAATAATTGAAAATGAATTTTTATCAAAAGTGTTTAGAAGTATTTGATGAAATCCGAACTTACTGAAATATTTCATAACTAGTTTAATGCTTCAAAATATTTTTATAAGAAATTTTTGAAATCATTTTTGATATAGAAACTCCTGAATAACAATTATAAATAAATTTTAGGGTAAATGACTGGAAAATACCCTAACGTTTCAGCGTTTCTCACAAATATACCATATCGTTCATTTTGGGACACATTGGTCCAAACGTTTGGCAAAAATTGACAATGTTGTACCCTTTTTGAGTTTGCCGTCAGAAAAGGACTGGAAAATACCCAAACGTTTCAGCTTTTCTCACAAAAATACCCAAACGTTTCAGTGTTTCTCACAAAAATACCCTAACGTTTCAGCGTTTCTCATAACAATACCCTAACGTTAGGGTATTTTTGTGAGAAACACTGAAACGTTCGAGTATTTTTGTGAGAAAAGCTGAAACGTTTGGGTATCTTCCAGTCCTTTTCTGACGGCAAACTCAAAAAGGGTACAACGTTGTCAATTTTTACCAAACGCTTGGACCAATGTGTCCCAAAATGAACGATAGGGTATATTTGTGAGAAACGCTTAAACGTTAGGGTATTTTCCAGTCATTTACCCTAAATTTTAAAAAGTGAAAATATGTTAACTACGTAAATAGATGTGTTGATGAAAACGGGTTGTTATAGCTCCATTACCAGCATCATTTTGGATGGGACCACCATTCAGGTGATTGGTCCCAGATCCAAAAGCACTGGCCTTGCTTCTTGAAGTGTTCCTTTTCATTGTTTACATGCGTCTCATAAGGTTTAATCAGTTCCATTGAGTATTTTATACGGCACATTCTGAACTTCATGTACTGTTCAAGTGGCATTTAGCACGAACCTACATGGACCACCAAACTTGTAACGACCCACTTTCGGAGGGCCGTTACTATTCGGTACATGCGTAAGTCCCGCTAGGCACCAATGAAGTCAATACAGGCTCTGTTGTAGAAATATGCCAAATACTCATACATGAAAATGAAATAGAACCTTATTACAAACCAACAGCGTACAGAATAGGAAATACAAACCGAATACAATTACACACCAAGCCACACTGTGGAAAACATAAAACAATATAACACTCTCACACTCACTCTTAGTAACCAGCGTCCTCCTGGTCAAACTCAACTGCAAGCTCAGCGTCTACCAACTCAGGTGTTACCTCGACAACCTGTGATGTATCTGGCGGGTCTACCACAAAAGAAGGGTCGCTAGGATCAGACGTAACTCAAAGTATCTCTAGCACGGAATTTAAAACAATATACAAACTAGCAGAGACTAGAAGAAAAAGAGCATACAATAATGGTATGGAAATAGAGTAGAAACATAGCTTTTCATATTTACAACTTTCATAATTTATCAACAATTAAATGTGTTTACGGGTGTTTTCTCACCACAGTTCGTTGACCGTCGGCTGTGTGGTCAACATGGTCAAGGGGCCGACTTGGGGGGTCCCTTGGAATCGCCGAGCCCGTTTGTTCTCGGCGTGGGAGAGCTGAGGAGAAGCCTCGGCTCTGTGGGTCGTGCTCGGCCTCGGCTGGGTCACGCTCGGCCTCGGTCGGATCCGCGTCGAGGGGTAGCCTCGGTGCCTTGCAAGTGGGTTGATGCCTGTGCAGCCGTCCACCTGACGACTGCAATGGGGGTAGCCGACCGACGCTGAGGGGTAGCCTCGGCGCCTCGGATATCTTCTTCCTGGACAGATGAGGAAACTCGTCAGGGAGGCCGGACCTAGGTTCCGGCCAAATCTCCTCCGATGCCTAAGTCAGATCAAGGTCTGAAAGGATGCTCGGCGGGGGAGATCCGGCTTGTAAGGAAGCCGGAACGTCAACCCAGGCGGCACGAGTTCGGGGGGGAGGGAGGAAATGGAGTGGCGAAAGCCTAGGTCGTTGATGGAGTACCTCTCTGTTGATTACCTAAGACTCGATCCCTTTCTCTGTCGTCCTGGCCTTCCCCTTATAGGGTCTTTCGTGATTGCCCCACGTCTTGCCTCCTCTCACGTCCCCCACGATCCGCCTCCGCCTCCTCCCACTCGTGCGTAGTGGAGGGGTGGCCCATTAACGGGTTCGTTAATGGCCATCATGGGATTGCGGATTCAGATGGCGGTTAATCTGGCCGAATGGGGGCTAGTTGGGTGCCCCCGAGGGCGAAGTGGCTGGGCCTTCAGCCCCGTCCATGGGCCCTTCCGGGCGGGCCCGTCTTCTCTAGTGGGCATCTCCTTTGAGGTTGGGCCGTGGGCCGTTGTAATTTGGGCTGGTCCATATTAGTTGTAACAATTGCCCCCATCGCCCGGGTCGTTCGGCTTCCGTCGATGTGGCTCGGGTGATGTGACTTCTTCATGATCCGATGGGTGCGTCAGTCGAGGCTCCGCCATTAAATGAATGTCATTATTACCGTTCCGCTTGAACTTCCGTTGGTGTAGTTTTCGAAGCATCGTTGCCGTCTTGATGTCGCCACGTGCCCCTTGCGTTCATCTCCACCGCGCGTAGGGTCATTCAAATGGCACCAGGAAAGGAGCGCCGACATCAGTTGGTCGAACGTGGCCAGATTTTCCTTCAGCGTCTTCTTTTTCTAATCCTGCTCCAGCTCCTCGTTATGTCGTCTTCTCCTGCCCCCGGTTCGGGTCGTCCAGAGGATGCAGTCCGCCTCGACTCGTCTGATAGCCCCGGCTCGGCGGTCGGTAGTCAGGAGGGTGACCCCTCGGGGGTGCCTCCGGAGGTTCTGGGATGTCCTTCTTCCTTCTGTGCCACCTCCACCGGAGATTTGCGCGCCTGCTACCTTCTACCCCCATACTCCATCCGGGCCCCTGAGCCTAACGAGCGGATTTGCTTTCCGGGTCCGAAGGCGGTCGGGGTGTATGAGGTGTGCTTCCGATTCGGGCTTCGGTTCCTCCTTCATCCTTTCATCGTTAAGTTTCTGCGTGCTCATCATGCGGCCTTATGCCAATTCTGCCCCAACGCGATCGGGCTCGTCATCAGGTTCGTCGTGCTCTGCCTTCAGAAGGTGGTGGTCCCCTCCCTCTGGCTCTTCTCCCAATTTTATCGTCTGAGCTGCCATCAGTCGGGGGCCTGGATTTACATTAGCGCTCAGCCCTCGAAGAGCCTGATACTGGGGCTACTGAGCTCCATCAAGCTCTGGAAGGAGTATCTCTTCGTTGTCGGCCCGTCGGATATGGATTTCCCAACTCACTGGAGCACTGACGTGATGCTGGCACAGGAGCTGGGTGACCCGACTGCGGCTGAACTCGAGACCGTGGAGGCCCTGTTGGCGATCCCGCCTGGCGATCGGAGAGTCACCGTTCTCTTTTCTGACCTCAATCTGCGGAAGACCACGTGGTCCACTGGTGAGTTTTGCCGTCCTTCATCGCTCCGAAGATAATGCTCCGTGGCCACTGTTCTGTGGCTGATAGGGTTGGTTGATGATGACTTTCCCCTGTGCAGGTGGGTTTCCCTCCAGTTCTTCGGCCCTTCCTCCTCAAGTCGGGATTCTGGACCCTGCCTCTCTGAGAGGGGATCATGTGCTGGCGGTCCGGAAGAAACAACGTGTTGACCGACCGGCGGCTGGTGCCGAGAAGTCGAAGAGGAAGGTGTTGGATATGGACGATATGAATACACCCATGAGGGGATGTATGAGGGTATACAGACCTCAGATGTCGCGTGCATGAAAGCGTGCACGAAGGAAACCTTTTCTCATGTGAAAAGGACCACTCGATAAGTGGAAAAAGTCACTTTATAAGTGCATAAAGGCACTTGATAAGCGAATGAAGAAGAGGATAAGTAAAAGGGCTAATATAGGCTAATAAGCTTATAATTGATTGTTTCCTACAATAACTACCCCTAAAGCCTATAAATAGGACCCAAGGGTATGCCTTTTACACCAATCTAACCATGCCATAAGTTTGCATAAGGCAACTTATGTTCTTCTTCTCCCTTCCATTAAAATCCTCTTCTAAATAGAGATTTAGGCGGTGAAACTCTGCTTCGATCCTCCGTGACGAAGTACTGACCGTTGTGGCGAATCCGAGGGTGAAGTTCAGAGACTACGGTGCAGCGTACGCAAGCGTAAGTCTACGTTATTAGTCGATCCTAACGTCCTTGTTTTGACAGGATCCAACATTGGTATCAGAGCCATACGGGTTCGCCCCGGTCTAACCGTCGCCCCGGTCTCACCGATGAACGCGGCGTTGTCTCTTTCACGAATGAGTCTCCTTCCATTATGGATATGGTAGGAACGCATCGTGACGGAGAGAATCGCAATAGTTATTCTTTTCACGTTAGGGTCTTCTGCCATTACGGATATGGCAAGAACTCTCCGTGACGGGAAGAACTTACCGGTCATCTCGCCAAACTCGCGCTCCTCATGGATGCTGAGTCTCCATTCAATTGAGAATGTGAACTCTCTTCATGTAGAGGGTGAAGTTTGCAGCCTTGAAAACACGTTATCTTCATTTTTTGGCACATGGCCATTGAAGCAAAACCGTTTTCTCGACGAACGGGTGCTTCATCGGAGAAGACGATGGTAGTTATTCTCAACGGAGAAGATGAATTTTTGGTGCATGATCGCCATGGCCATATGGGCTATGGAGGCGATGCATCCCCCCTCCCATGTGGAGGGGGTTTGGCTACGGCCACCCCTCCGGCAGGGGTGTGCGGCCAACCCCATGCAAGGGGGTGGCCGGCCATGGCCATATGTGTTGGATATTGGACTCCCCAGATTTGGTTTTGGATGATGAACAAACATAAATATAACGTGAACTAACACTTTGTGAGCGCAGTTATGGAGATTGTCGCCAAATTCATTTGCATATCAATTACGACGTCTCAAGACTTCTCAAAGCATGTGATCGTATGCCTAAAGCTTCGTTGAAGCTTATGGACCAATTTAGAAGTCATGAAGATTCGATTGAAGCTATTGAAGACGGTATCGTCAAGTTTTATTTATAGTCTTTAGCTTCTTTCGTAGAATGTTAAGCCTTGAGTAGGTCTTACGTTTTAAATCTTCATAACGCTCATATCTTAGCTCTAGGATCTTAGTAGAAGTCCATACAATCCTTCCCGAAGCATCGCGCTTCGATTCGCGACTTCTTGTGCATGTTAGTTGGTTCAAGAAGAAGAACTGACCGACTAGATGGTGATCTAGTCGGTCGGCAAAGCTTCTTGGACCGACTAGTTCTTCTCAGTTAATTCATAGCTCTTTACTGTTTACAGTTAGTCGGTCTAAGTTGACTCACCGACCGACTAGTTTGTGAACTAGTCGGTCAGTGATGCTTCTGTGACCGACTAGTTGGGCTTTCCATGTTCATGCACATTTGAGCCTATGCTACTGTTTATCATTAGTCGGTCTGTGTTCATTGATCGACCGACTAGTTGATAAACTAGTCGGTCAACTTTCCTTCGTAGACCGACTAGCTTAGTTTACTGTACATGCCAAATTTTCACCATACTTACTGTTTATTGTTAGTCGGTCTATGTTCATTTGGTGACCGACTAGTTGATGAATTAGTCGGTCAACATTTGTTCTTGGACCGACTACGTCTATGTTAGCTCAAACTTCAGTTTTATCTGTTAGTCGGTCTACGTTGAGTAACCGACCGACTAGTTGTGAAACTAGTCGGTCAGCTACTCTTCTTGGACCGACTAGTTCCTTATGTCTGTACTTTGATCTTTTCTCAGTTCACTCATTAGTCGGTATAAGTTAATTGACCGACCGACTAGTTGATGAACTAGTCGATCGGTGGTTGTTCTTTGACCGACTAGTTGGGTTCAGAAAAGAGCCGTTGGAGCATTTAATGACTCGAATTTCTTTCTCTCTCTCCTCTATCCTATATACACTTGATGGGCTGCATTCATTGCTGTCAAGGCTGATATTATTGCAAGTTTAGAGATCAAGAGAATTCATTCCAAGCTCATTCAAAGCTCATTCATTCCATTCAATAATCTCTCCTCACTCTTACTTCCAAAGAGAGATTCATTGAGTGTGAAGCCTTCCAAGCCAAGTGCTTGATTCTAGGTCACCAACATCCCCAAAGCTCTCCATCGCTGATCTACATCTTGGAGCTAGGGTTTGGTGCCACTTCTTCCTCAAAATCATCCTTGCCCTAATTCGTAAGCAATACTCAAGGCATAGGTATTTTGTTCGGTAAGAAGTTTTCTTATTTCATTTCATATTTGATTTGTAAGTTTCACTCTCGGTTGTGAGAGTGTGGTTGTGATCCCGGGTTGTGGGAGTCACATATTACATTTTGTATGATTTGACTTGTGGAGGTTTTTCACAAGTATTTCATAGTGGAAATCTTGGGTTAGGGTTTCTAACCTAAGTATCCGGAGGGGATCCGGGTGGTTGGGACGTAGGATCACCGGGAACAAGTCGGGGAGACTTGGGTGGATCCGAACCCAGTAACATCTCTTGTTAGCATTGTTAATTTTGTTGTTGTCTTCAATTTAAGCTTCCGTAAATTGATTTGGTAGTTGTTTGCATTATAATTAGGAATTATACTCCTTGTTATTTTTAAAGTACTATTCACCCCCCCTAGTACTTGTGCTGTAGCTTGTAGGGCATTACATTTGGTATCAGAGCCAGATACTTAGCTATGTCTGCCAACGACAACAAGACCGTGCGTCCACCTTCCGACTATGGCACCTTCAGGAACCGTGAAGGAGCATCTTCGGTGATGGAAGGACATTCCTCAACGAGGCCTCCACTCTTCAACGGTACCAACTACGGGTACTGGAAATACCGGATGGAAACTTTCCTCCGGAGTGCATCTCTATGGAGGACCACGATGAAGGAATACGTCGAGCCCGAAGAAGAAGACTTTGAGAAATGGACAACCGCGGAGGTCGTCGCGGAGGTAAGCAATGCCAAGGCAATGAACGCCTTGCAATGCGCATTGGAGCCCGAGGACTTCAATAAGATATGCACATGTAAGAGTGCATATCAAATTTGGAACTCCCTCTTCATTCTACATGAAGGGACGAGTAGGGTAAGAGACTCTAAACTCGTAGTTGTTAACAAAGATTACGAAATGTTTCATATGCAACAGTGCGAGAAGATGAAGGAGTATTACGCTCGCTTCGTCGACATAATAAACGAGTTGGAGGCTCTCGGTAAATCCTACACCCAAAAGGAGAAGTGTTCGAAGCTTATCGAAGGACTTCCTTCTTCTTGGGAAAAGCGTACCTTCGCCATCGAGGAAGGTAATGATATGAATAAGTACACCGTAGTTCAACTAATGGGTACTTTAATGTCATACGAGGTACGTAAGGATAGCAAGCTCAAATTGCAGGAAAAGATGAAGTCCTACCTAAAGCAAGACGAGCCAAAGAAGAAGGCTATTGCTTTCAAGGCCGCTCCATCCACATCCACATCAACCGATGATGAAGACTCGGAAAACGAGTTGGATTTGGAGTCCATGGCACTCATGGCCAAGAAGTTCAACCGTTTCTTCCGAAAAGGTAACTATAAGAACAAAGCTAAATTTGGTTCTTCTAACGCCTCTTCCTCTCCTTTGTGTTTCAAGTGCAATAAGCCAGGACACATGAAAGCGGAGTGTCCTATCAACAAGCAAAAGGAGAAGTGGAAGGCGCCTAAGTACGACAAGTCCAAGAAGTACAAGAAAGGAAACAAGAAGGGACTTGTCGGAGCAACATTCACCGACTCCGAGGATTCCTCAAGCGGAGAGTCGGACGATGAGCAAGTGGAGCAAGCGCACATGTGCTTCATGGCAAGAGAGGAGCATGATCAAGGATCCTCCTCTTCCGATGATAGTGATGACGAAGGCGATAATGAGGTAACTATGGATGATCTTAGGAAGGCTAACTCTCAATTATGGTCTAAATACACTAAATTAGTAAATAGATATACTAAAGTAAAAGATGACCTAGCTAGCATTCAAACCTCGCCTAAGACTATCGTCACCAACAACGACACCGTTGTTGAAGAGTTAAAAAATGAGATTATTAATCTCAAATCTAAACTTGAACATGTTTGCATTGAAGATCCGAAAGAACATAGGATAGCGGATTTGACTTCTCAAAACTCGACTTTGAGTATTGAGAATGAGAATCTTAAATCTCGTGTTTATGTGCTCACATCGCAAGTATCCAACTTGGATACTTCTATGCGTTCTCTCAAAGAGAAATATGAGAACACATTAGGCCGAATTAATAGATTCAATAAGGGTAAGGACCATTTGGATAAAATCATAATTGACTTACTTCCGGCCAATCACCACATTGGCTTGGGGTATACGATGGGATGTCCATCCAAATCGGCCACTACTTTTGTTAGGCCAACTTCCGGTGACTCTACGAGTGGTAGCAAACACTCTATTGGTAGTTCATCTACCAATGGTGCTTCCACCTCGTCCACACCCTCTTTCGGAAAGAAACCCACTTTGGGTGGACCTCCAAAGAAGGGACATGCTTATATGTACACCAATACCATGCCACGTAGGAACACACGTCCTACTCCACCGGCTCACACATATGATGATTTTTATGCAACACATTATCGGGCACGTGCACACCATGTGAGACACCCTCACGCACGTGTTCCCACACATGCATATGTTCACCCACAACTCATATGAATAATTCTCGTTGTGCACCATTCCATCATGTTCCTTATGCCTATCCACAACATGCATCACGTAGAAATCAACGTCGCATGCATGCACCCAATAGGATGAGGGCTCCCAAGATTTTCACAATTTGGAGCCCAATGGACACAAGCATGGATGAAAAACAAGTGTATATGAATGCTTATTTTTCGGATGTTGTGCATAGTAGAAATTATGTGGGGAAGTCTAAGTCCAATTGGACTTGGCTTCCAAAGGTCTAATCTTTTGGACCCAATGACCTTGGGTACCATGATATGAAATTCTCTATCTTTAGGTACTCAAGGAAAAGAAAAAGAAAAGGAGCAACAAATTTAAATTTAGCTCCAAGGGAAATTGGATACTCGATAGCGGGTGTTCAAAGCACATGACGGGTGACGCTAGTTTGCTCTCCGGAGTGGTTCCCATCGCAAATGGAAACCGCGTCGTATTTGGAGGCAACGAGAGCGGAACCATCATAGGTGTTGGTAAAGTGGGTAACCCATCTAAACCCTTAATTAGTGATGTTTATCTTGTTAATGGCTTAAATCATAATCTTATTTCAATAAGCCAACTTTGTGACAAAGGTTACAAAGTTAGCTTTGCGAAAGGATTGTGTCATATTTTAAGAAAAGATAATGATAAATTATTATTTTCCGGCACTCGTCATAAAGATATTTATATTTTGGATCTTCATAAGTCTTATGAACAATGTCTCGTTGCCAACACAAGTGAACAACACTTATGGCATCGACGCTTTGGACATGTGAACTTTGGAACACTTTATAAGCTTTCAAAATTAAATTCCATTAAAGGTTTTCCGAAGCTCGTTTTTGAAAAGAAGAGTTTTTGTGATTGTTGTCAACGTGGCAAGCTTCCTAAATCTTCATTTAAACCTAAGAAAAGCATTTCTACTAAACGGCCACTAGAGCTATTACATCTAGACTTATTTGGGCCAACTAGAGTTGCTTCCTTAGGAAATGCAAGATATGGACTTGTCATCGTAGATGATTATTCGAGATTTACATAGGTATTTTCATTATGTAATAAAAATGAAGCTTTTGAAAACTTCACAATTTTTGTTAAGAAAGTACAAAATCTCTTAGGAACCACCATTGTCACTATTCGTAGTGATCATGGAGGTGAATTTGAGAATGAGTCTTTTGAGACATTTTGTGATGAAGTTGGTATTACACACACCTTCTCTTTCCCTCGTGCACCTCCTCAAAATGGTGTAGTTGAGAGAAAGAATAGGACGCTAGTGGAGTGTGCTCGCACTATGCTTGATGATCGCCAACTTGGCAATCAATTTTGGGCGGAAGCGGTACACACCGCTTGCTATGTGTTTAATAGAATACTTTTGAGGCCCGGCACTAAACAAACTTGTTATGAATTGTTGTTTGGTAGGTTGCCTCAAGTTAAACATTTTCGTGTTTTTGGTTCGAAATGTTTTATTAAGAACACGTATGGTAGTTTGGACAAATTCGATCCAAGATCCGATGAGGGGATTTTTGTTGGATATTCATCGCGTAGCAAAGCCTACCGGATATTCAACAAACGAACCTCAACGATCGAGGAGTCGCTTCATGTCTCATTTAATGAAGGATTTGTTCCAACTAGAATTTCAAATGATAATGATTCAATGGATGTTTTATGTGATTCGTTTGATAATTCTAAGTCTAATGATTCTATTGATTCTATTGAGACTAACCCATCTAATGAAGTTGTTGAGAATGTTCCTAGTGATCAAGGTATTCCCAAACGGCTTCATACCGTTCGTGACCATCCTCATGAGCAAGTCATTGGCAATATCTATGATAGTGTCAAGACGAGATCGCAAGTAAACTACTTCGCTCATTGTGCCTTTGCCTCCTCGATAGAGCCAAAGAATGTTAATGAAGCATGCGAAGATAGCGCTTGGATCTTAGCCATGGAGGAGGAACTCATTCAATTCGAGAGGAATGAAGTTTGGGAGCTTGTTCCATTGCCATCGAAGAACCACACCGTCATAGGGACAAAGTGGATCTTCAAGAACAAAACCGACGAAAACCAAGTCGTCGTCCGGAACAAAGCTCGGTTAGTTGCTCAAGGCTACCGTCAAGAGGAAGGTATTGATTTAGAAGAATCCTTCGCTCCGGTAGCTAGATTAGAATCAATTAGATTATTATTGTCTTTTGCATGCCATAAGGATTTTAAATTATTTCAAATGGATGTTAAAAGTGCATTTTTAAACGGAGATGTCGTTGAGGAAGTTTACGTTTCTCAACCTCCGGGCTTCATAAATGAAAAATTTCCAAATCATGTTTTTAAACTAAAGAAAGCACTTTACGGTTTAAGACAAGCTCCTCGAGCTTGGTATGATCGCCTAAAGAATTTTCTTTGGATTTGAATTTTAAAATGGGAGAAGCCGATTCTACACTTTTTGTTAAGCATGCGAATAATGATATAATTTTAGTTCAAATGTATGTTGATGATATCTTTTTCGGTGCTACTTGCGAAGAGTTTTCTAATGTTATGAAGGAACAATTTGAGATGAGCCACATGGGTGAGCTCAAATATTTCTTAGGTCTCCAAATTTGCCAAATGGACGATGCAATCTTCATCCACCAAACGAAGTATACGGTAGAGTTGCTTAAGCGATTTGGAATGGAGAGTGCCTCCGGGAAAAAGACTCCAATGAGCACGACTATGCTTCTTGACAAGGATACGGGCGGTAAGGATGTAGACATTCGTCTATATCGAGGTATGATAGGCAGTTTACTTTATCTTACCGCAAGTAGGCCCGATATTATGTTTGTCGTATGCGTATGTGCTCGTTATCAGTCTTAACCTAAGGAGTCTCACTTAGTAGCGGTAAAACGTATTTTCCGTTATCTAAGTTATACACTTGATTTTGGATTACATTATCCAAAATCTAGCACGTATGAGTTAATCTCATATAGTGATGCCGATTATGCGGGATGAAAATCCGACAGGAAAAGTACTAGTGGCACTTGCCGTTTTATAGGAAATTCCCTTGTCTCTTGGTTTTCCAAGAAGCAAAATTCCGTATCACTTTCAACCACCGAGGCGGAATATATTGCCGCCGGTGCCGCGTGTGCTCAAGTTCTTTGGATGAGACACACACTTAAAGACTTTGGTATAAATTGTGATACTTGCACTATCATGGTTGACAACCAAAGTGCAATATGTCTTTCCAAGAACCCGGTACACCATTCCCGTTCGAAACACATAGATGTCCAACACCATTTTTTAGATTATCATGTTGCTAAAAAGGACATCATTTTAGTGTACGTTGAAACCCAAAAGCAAATCGCCGATATTTTCACGAAACCCCTAAAGGAGGACTCCTTTGTGCGGTTGCGTCGAGAATTGGGGATTATGGGTGAATCCGAGATATAGGATTCATGTTTCATTCAATAATCTTGCATGCTATTATATTTCGAAATATTTCGTTCATGCTAGACTTATTGGATTTTTCGGGAATTTATGTGATATTTTGAATTTTTGCTCGAATTCATGTTTTGAATGTCGTATTTAAGATTTCGATGTTTAATGGGGTAGTTTAGATGATTATTGAGAGTTTTACGATATATCGTCCAAGTGTATTGAGGAGAGAACTTGATTATCAACTTTTGGACTCTTTTAGTCGGTTTCAGTTCAACCACCAACCGACTAGATTCCCATCTAGTCGGTTAGTAGAAGAACTTAGACCGACTAACTCAAGCTTTTTGAGTTTCCTCTCCATTTTAACTCTTTATTCGGTTCATGTTCAGTGACCGACCGACTAGATTGAGATCTAGTCGGTCAGTAAATGAACACAGACCGACTAATTCTTGTCAGTTAAACTTGGATTCAGTCACTGTTTGCAACTAGTCGGTTCAAGCTCATTGACCGACCGACTAGATCGTGATCTAGTCGGTCAGTGCTTGAACTATGACCGACTAGTTGTGCCAGGGACTGTTTGGTCTTTTGAGCTCTCGACCGACTTAAACCAAGTTTAGTCGGTTTGTTTTCATTCTAATCGATCCAAACCCATTCTCTCCCTCAGCAAAACCCCCGACCCTTCGAATTCCGATCGTATTCCGGCCACTTTCCGACCTCCTCCGCCGTCGCCGGCCACCGTTCTTCCTCCTAGGGTAACCCTCTCTCCTCCCTCTCCTATCTAGGGTTAGTTTTCCATTCCTAGGGCTAGGGTTAGTTCGGTTTCTAGGGTATCTAGGGCTTCTAGGGTTTCATTCTCATTTTCGGCTAGGGCATCCTTTTGATCTTCCTTGTGCCGTGTCTTGCTTCGATTATGGCAAGAACACGTATCCCGGTCACTCCCTCTAGCCCCTCGCCGATGAACATAGAACCAAACCCTACGGATCCCGAGCATCCAACCCCTCCGAAACGTCGAGCTAAGACCACCCAACCTTCGTCGTCTTTGCCTCCTCTCAAGAAGAAGAGGACGACAACCGCCAAGCCTAGAGGTCATCCCAAGCCCAAGCCTAAGCCCAAGACCAAGGATCTTGCCTCTCGTTCTTCATTCCATACTCCTACCGATTCCGATACGGAGTATAACCCCGAGACAGAGACTCATAGGGAACCCACTCCTCCTACCCATCCTGAGTCTAGCACACACCCTCGTACGTCTACCTGTAAGCCTAAGGGAAAGGCTCCGATGCCGGTGGGCGGTGTCGATATTTCGTTGTGTCGCGACGACCCGTTGTGTCTCGCGGCGTACAACCGTATCGAACATTGTCCACTGCTTCTGGAGCATTTCGTCCAGTTCAGTGACTTCATTGGGTTAGCTGATCTTCTTTCGTCATCGGGTCTTCTCGATTATCTTTGATATGACCCGAAGGCGAACCCTCACCCGTACCCTCGATTAGTGAAGCTTTTCTATGCGAATAGGATCCGGGGTCAGTACGATCAGACCCACTCTGTTGAGCCGACTGTTTTGGGGACTCCTATAGTCCTCACGGTAGAAATCTTAGGAGAGATTTTGGGTATCTCTTCGTCTGGCCTCCTCCCCTCTGATATCTCTGTTGACGATATTTCTTCCCTTGATCAGACCATCCTTTCAGAGATTTTCCATCAGATCCCTCCTGCCATGATTGGCGTGCCATCTAAATCTTTCAAGCCGAATGCATGGGTCCTAAATCTGATTCTGAAGTCGTGCTTGCTTCCCAAGTACGGCTCCTCATCTTTACCGTCCCAGCCCTTTCTGAAGCTCATATATGCTATCTTCATGGGGAGCTCGATTAATTGGGCTCGCATTATACTCGATAAGATTGATTCTTTCGAGTGTATTCGCAAGTCCTCTAAATCGGCTCATATCCCATTTCCTTGCTTGTTGACCCTCGTGTTTCGTCACTTCCGTGTCACGTTGCCTCGTGACGATGAGCGTCCCCTTGGTCCTCCCCTGAACGCGACGGCCGTCAAGAAATCTCTTGCGACGCTTCGTCACGTTCAGAGGACGACATCTTCAGCGTCTGCCCCTGCCTCTGCCAGTGCCTCTGCTGCTCCCTCTACCACCCTGGATGATGTCGTACGGTTACTTCGTCGTCACGAGTCTCGCTTGGCTCGTACCGAGGAGGTAGTTTGCCGTATGGCTCGTCTGATGGGTGTTGAGCTTCCTCCTTCCGTTTCTGAGGATTAGGAGTTAGATGAGTTGGCTGAGGAGGACGTTGAGGAGCTTTGTCGTGCTTCGACTCGTGCCCCTGAGGGCCCTTCTGGTACTGCTGCTGGTGCCCCCGAGAGCACACCTGTTGTCACCACTCCTGTGGTGGATACTCCGACTGGTGCTCCCGAGGCCGCTACGGTTGCTGCTCCAGAGGTTGCCACTTCTGCCATCGCTCCTGCTGATCTTCCGGACGTCCCTGCTGATCCAGCCACCTCCTCTGCTCCTGCTGAGCCTGCAGTTGCTTCTGATCCTCCTGCTGCCTCTTGAGTTTCTTCGAGGCCTCTCCCGATACTCATTGGATGACATATCTAGTTGTGAGAGATGTTGGGTAGGATAGTGTGGGTGACTATGTACTTTGGGTCATTTTGATGTCTTTTTGATATTTTTGATGATGGTGTATTTTTGTTGACACTCCGATATCTGTGATATGATGATGTATTTTTGTGCCCCGATCAGTCGATCGATGTTTTGTATGTCGGTGATGTACTCTGGTTCATATTTTATATATATATACATCGCACTTGTCACTTCATTATATTGTGCAAAATTTATAATTTTTTTTCTTATGTCTCTGATGTTCGATTTCGTCGCTCGACGATATTAACTTGGTATAATAGAAATTTCTTCTATGGAAACATAGAATTGTTTTCCATGCACTAAATTAACCAAGCATGTTGATATTGGAGAGAATATTCCATAACTCAATCTGTAATATTGATTTGAGTTTTGATGATTTCGTTTTACGATTTTTCGACTATGGTTTCATTGACACGCCTTGATTTTATTCATATTTCTTTGGTGTCACTTGAACCGTCGTCGTATTCTACGACTCCCGTGCTCTTAATTTGAGGCCATTGTTGTTGTCGTTGTTATCCTCCCGCTCTTTTTGCTTATGCCAAAGGGGGAGAGATATAATAATAACGATGTGCCAAATGAAAATTTAAATCATTTCTCCAAGAATCTAACTTGATGTGTTAGATTCAGGGGGAGTTAAGATATATAAATGGATTTTCAAATCCGATATTTCAATAACCTACATTTGCTATTTCAATAATTCAATAATCGATTCTCATTTAATATACTTCACTCGTCTGCTTGATGTGTATTATTTTTGTTTAAATTGGAATTAACGTGTCATCAATGCAGGGGGAGTAAGTAAATTTCATTTGAATTATTATTTTTGATTATTATTTATGTTGGTTTGTCATCACCAAAAAGGGGGAGAATGTTGGATATTGGACTCCCCGGATTTGGTTTTGGATGATGAACAAACATAAATATAACGTGAACTAACACTTTGTGAGCGCAGTTATGGAGATTGTCGCCAAATTCATTTGCATATCAATTACAACGTCTCAAGACTTCTCAAAGCACATGATCGTATGCCTAAAGCTTCGTTGAAGCTTATGGACCAATTTAGAAGTCATGAAGATTCGATTGAAGCTATTGAAGACGGTATCGTCAAGTTTTATTTATAGTCTTTAGCTTCTTTCGTAGAATGTTAAGCCTTGAGTAGGTCATACGTTTTAAATCTTCATAACGCTCATATCTTAGCTCTAGGATCTTAGTAGAAGTCCATACAATCCTTCCCGAAGCATCGCGCTTCGATTCACGACTTCTTGTGCATGTTAGTTGGTTCAAGAAGAAGAACTGACCGACTAGATGGTGATCTAGTCAGTCGGCAAAGCTTCTTGGACCGACTAGTTCTTCTCAGTTAATTCATAGCTCTTTACTGTTTACAGTTAGTCGGTCTAAGTTGACTCACCGAGGTGATGCTTCTGTGACCGACTAGTTGAGTTTTTCCTGTTCATGCACATTTGAGCCTATGCTACTGTTTATCATTAGTCGGTCTGTGTTCATTGATCGACCGACTAGTTGATAAACTAGTCGGTCAACTTTCCTTCGTAGACCGACTAGTTTAGTTTACTGTACATGCCAAATTTTCACCATACTTACTGTTTATTGTTAGTCGGTCTATGTTCATTTGGTGACCGACTAGTTGATGAATTAGTCGGTCAACATTTGTTCTTGGACCGACTAAGTCTATTTTAGCTCAGACTTCAGTTTTATCTGTTAGTCTGTCTACGTTGAGTAACCGACCGACTAGTTGTGAAACTAGTCGGTCAGCTACTCTTCTTGGACCGACTAGTTCCTTATGTCTGTACTTTGATCTTTTCTCAGTTCACTCATTAGTCGGTATAAGTTAATTGACCGACCGACTAGTTGATGAACTAATCGGTCGGTGGTTGTTCTTTGACCGACTAGTTGGGTTCAGAAAAGAGCCGTTGGAGCATTTAATGACTCGAATTTCTTTCTCTCTCTCCTCTATCCTATATATACTTGATGGGCTGCATTCATTGCTGCCAAGGCTGATATTATTGCAAGTTTAGAGATCAAGAGAATTCATTCCAAGCTCATTCAAAGCTCATTCATTCCATTCAATAATCTCTCCTCACTCTTACTTCCAAAGAGAGATTCATTGAGTGTGAAGCCTTCCAAGCCAAGTGCTTGATTCTAGGTCACCAACATCCCCAAAACTCCCCATCGCTGATCTACATCTTGGATCTAGGGTTTGGTGCCACTTCTTCCTCAAAATCATCCTTGCCCTAATTCGTAAGCAATACTCAAGGCATAGGTATTTTGTTTGTTAAGAAGTTTTCTTATTTCATTTCATATTTGATTTGTAAGTTTCACTCTCGGTTGTGAGAGTGTGGTTGTGATCCCGGGTTGTGGGAGTCACATATTACATTTTGTATGATTTGACTTGTGGAGGTTTTTCACAAGTATTTCATAGTGGAAATCTTGGGTTAGGGTTTCTAACCTAAGTATCCGGAGGGGATCCAGGTGGTTGGGACGTAGGATCACCGGGAACAAGTCGGGGAGACTTGGGTGGATCCGAACCCAGTAACATCTCTTGTTAGCCTTGTTAATTTTGTTGTTGTCTTCAATTTAAGCTTCCGCAAATTGATTTGGTAGTTGTTTGCATTATAATTAGGAATTATACTCCTTGTTATTTTTAAAGTACTATTCACCCCCCTTCTAGTACTTGTGCTGTAGCTTGTAGGGCATTACAATATGGGCCATGGCCGGCCCTGGCCAAAGGGCCATGGCTGGCAATGGCCAGGGCCGGCCCCGGCCGGCCCCGGCCAGGGCCTGGCTGGCTCTGGCCGGCCAGGGCCAGAGGGCCCTGGCCGTGGCCAAGGCCAGGGGCCAGCCTGGCCGGCCCTAGCAGGGGCCAGGGTCGGCGCCCTGGCCTCAGGCCAGGGCCTGGGCGGCCCTGCCAGGGCCGGTGCCCTGGCCAGCCCTGGCCTCTGCCAGGGCCACGGCCGGCCCTGGCAGTGGCCAGGGCCAGGCCGAGGCCTGCTCAGGGCCATTGCCGGCCCTGGCCGAGGCCGGTGCCAGGCCAGTACCGAGCCCCGGTTGACCCTTTTTTTTGGGGGGGCTTGCATGAATGTGACATGCATGGCCAGCCCATACGGGGCCGACGGCAGTTGTCTGCGGCAAAATTCTCCTGTAGGGGGAAGCACCTGGATCCATACGGGAGCCGGCGACGATGGCTTGCAGAAAAATCCTCTCAGGGGGGATCCGGCCTTGGCACGGCTACGGCTCAATCCCGGCAATGGCCAGGGATTGCCGTATATTTCGCTAGTATCATAAGGGTACTAAGTTGAAATATCGTATTTGCTTTTGAAAAATACGTTTTCAAAAAAACGCTTTTTCGCTACGAAGTACTATAAAAGTATCATATTATAAGTGAGGGGGAAATATTGAAGGTTGTTCTAGATGGTGATTGGAATCGTAGAGACCTTTCCGATTCTAGAGCAACATCTTCAATATTTTTCGAAAGTAACTTATCAAATGTAATAATATCATTCCAAGTGGGATATTCCAAGTGGGAGTGATATCTATGTATAAGAATTTTATGCAATGATTTTTGATCGAACCTTCGTTTTTGTGTCTTTTGCAGCATTTTAAAGTTAAAATGTCTTCCGCTTCAAAGAATATCGTCGCTGAGTTAAACAGAGGTGAAAAACTCAACGGCGATAATTACAAACTATGGTCCATCAAGATACAATACGTTCTAGAGGAGCAAGACGTGCTCGAAACTCTAAAGAACAAGATGATTGAACCCGAGTTGGGCACTACGGCCCAACACAGACGAGACAAGGAAGCTTTTGATGATTGGTCTTGGAAGAACAAGATAGCTCGCATTACATTATTGTCCAGTATGGCCGATGACATAATGCGCATCTTCTGAGAGCATGACCTAGCCATGGACATATGGTCCAAGCTAGAGGAGAAGTTTGGTGGCACCTCGGTGTCCAAACTTCGTTCTTTAACTATAAGATTTGATTCATACAAGAAACGTCCAGATCATTCCATGGGGAAACATCTGCGACATATGGTGAATCTAATCTCAGAGTTAAAGGATGCAGGTCATGTACTCACTGATGAGCAACAAATCCAAGCAGTCATACGTTCCCTACCAAATGGCTGGGACCAAATGAAGATGCATCTCACTCACAATGAGAGCATCAAGACCTTCAGCGATGTTTCTAAGCACCTCGAGTTAGAGGAAGAGCGGCTTGCGGCTGCCAAGCCAAGTGCAGAAGTGCACATGGTTGCTAGTTCCTCACACGGGGGAAAGAAACGGAAAGATCGTTCGAAGTCTACTAATGAACGTAATAAGCAACCTGAGTCTACCAAGAAACCCAAACATAAGGGTGGACACAAGAAATGACACAAGAAGAAAGACTTGAAGAGGATCAAGTGCTTCAAGTGCAACAAGTTAGGTCACTATGCCCGTTCTTGTACGGATGAAGGTGACAAGGTAACTTGTAATACTAGTTACATATGTGCTTCTAGTTCAATATTTCTTGTAGAATCTAATCCATTTTGGATAATTGATTCAAGTGCCACTGACCACATAGCAAGGGACAGACGGTCCTTCGTGGAGTATCACCGGATACCCCAAGGAACAAAGTGGATTTATGTAGGAAACAACACACGTGTTGAAGTGAAAGGCATTGGGACTTGCAAGCTAGTCTTGGACAACGGCCGCACTATCTTACTACATGATGTCCTCTTCGCTCCAGATATTCGAAGGAATATTATATCTGTGGTCGTGTTAATGGGTCTTGGTTATAGCTGGTTTTTTTCATGATTGTAAAGTGGACTTGTTTTGTAATAATTCCTTAATTGCTATTGGGTATGTATTTAAAGGATTTATTGTATTAAATACAATGTATGACTCTTCATTTTGTAATGAAAATTTCCTTGTTGCAAATTCTTCGACATATGAGTCAGATATAATTTGTTGGCACGCAAGGCTTGGTCACATTGGACCAATGCGTATGGATAGACTTGCCAAACGTGGCCTTCTATCCAATGTTTCAAAGATTGATATGTCGACTTGCGAACATTGCCTTGTAGGGAAATCTTGTCGCAAGCCGTTTGGAACCGGCACAAGGACCGAGGTTCCATTACAGCTCATCCATTCGGACATATGTGGTCCGATGAATGTCAAGACAAGACGCGGGAAGTCCTATTTCATCACTTTTATTGATGACTTCACCCGATTCGGTCATATCTATTTGATATCCCACAAAAGTGAAGCATTAACCTGCTTTAAAAACTATATGAGTTTGGTGAAAAATCAATTAGATCGCAAGATTAAGTTCTTGCGAACCGATAGGGGTGGTGAATAGCAATCAGCAAGTTTTAAGGAACTTTGTGATGAAAAGGGCATAGTTCATCAGGTAACTATGACGTATACTCCTCAACAAAATAGTGTTGCAGAAAGGAGGAATAGGACTTTAATGGAAATGGTCCGTTCAATGATGGCGCAAGCTAACTTGCCAATCACCTTTTGGGGTGATGCATTATTGACGGCCGCTTTCATATTAAACCGCGTACCCTCGAAATCAGTTAGCTCCACTCCTTATGAGTTGTGGAACCAAAGGTCTTCTGACTTAAACATTTTAAAACCTTGGGGATGTGCATCCTACGCACATATTTCCTCCCATAAGTATGGCAAACTTGGGCCACGAGGAAGGAAATGTATCTTTATACGATACGCAAAAAACTCCAAAGGTTATGTTTTCATTAGTCAGGAAGACAATGGAGGTCTAATTGAATTTGAGTCGAGGGATGTCACTTTCTTGGAAAACGAGTTTCCAAGACAGGGCGAGATAAGTCAGAACTTATCTCTATTTGAGATTAATGATCAAGAAGGATTACCTCATTCGAGTGGGAGAATTCTTGGTGAAGATGAAAATACGTTTCAAACTTCACCAATGGATGATACGAATGACGCAAATCCTATTCCATACGGGAATAATGATCCAAGTGGGAGCATTTCTAACGACATTCCAAGTGGGAGTGATATTAGAATTGATTTAAATTCGAGTCAACAAGGACTTGAAGAATCTCAAATACGACGTAGTAGTCGTACAAGGTTGGCTCCTCTAAGATTTGAGGATGAATTTCCGCAAACCTTTATGACTTTACTACAAGATGTGACGAGCCTGCTACTTTCAAACAGGCCGTATCATGCCCTGCGAAAGACAAATGGATGGAAGCGATGAAGGAAGAGTTGGAATCCATGAAAGTTAATCAAGTCTGGGACTTAGTTGACTTACCCAGAGGACGTAGAGCTATTGGGAACGAATGTGTTCTTAAGATCAAGCATAAGGCTGATGGCTCTATATACAGATATAAAGCTCGCCTTGTCGTGAAAGGTTTTACGCAACAGGAAGGGATAGACTACGAAAAGACTTTCTCACCTGTTGTTCGTTTTACCTCGATTCGCCTGATTCTGGCTATGGTAGCTTTCTTAGACCTCGAATTACATCAGATGGATGTAAAGACTGCCTTTCTCAATGGAGAATTGGACGAGGAGATCTATATGGAACAACCAACAGGGTTGGTAAAAGAAGGAAACGAACATAAGGTTTGTAAACTTCATAAGTCCATATATGGTCTTAAACAATCCTCGAGGCAATGGTATATACAATTTCAAGAAGTTGTCTTATCAAATGGTTTTTCCATACTTGATGAAGATAACTGTGTATATATCAAGAGGATTAAGAGCAAGTATGTTATTATGTCTCTATATGTAGATGACATTTTAATAGCCGGAAATGACAAGGGCTTTGTGATGGATATCAAGGCTTGGCTTTCATCAGTTTTTGAGATGAAAGAATGGGAGAAGCCGCAAATATCCTTGGAGTTAAGATTTCAAGGAATCGTTCGAAGAAACTTCTTTCTCTTTCACAGGAGACTTATATAAAGAAGGTTCTAGAACGTTTTAATATGCAGGACTGTAAGTCCATTGATATTCCAATAAGCATATGTGATAATTTATGTCTGAAGATGTGTCCTAAGAACCAAAGAGTAAAGAAAATTATGGAAAAAGTTCCATATTCCAGTACAGTTGGTAGTCTTATGTACGCTATGATGTGTACAAGACCGGACATCTGTTTTTGCCATTGGAATGGTAAGTCGTTGCCAATCCAATCCAGGGCAAACACACTGAAAATCGGTTAAGAGAATAAATTTGCAAAAGACCATGATAAGACCAAGAAGGTAGACATAGGGTACATATCTACGCATGAGATGATAGCGGATCCGCTTACAAAGGCGAGCCCCAGAGATGTGTTTTACAAACACTTGTCATCTCAAGGATTGCGTAAGAGCTGAGTTGTACCAATGTAAATTCCCATGTCGGTAAAAGATCAAATTTAATGAAAGAATAAGTTCTTTTCAACATTGCATATGAATTTCTTTAAAATGTTTGTGTACGTTTTTTTAAATCTCAGCTGGTTTTCTAGTATGTCGGACAGATTGAGGTTGGCTCTCTC
This sequence comes from Scilla litardierei, assembly GCA_030789695.1. Classification (NCBI taxonomy): domain Eukaryota; kingdom Viridiplantae; phylum Streptophyta; class Magnoliopsida; order Asparagales; family Asparagaceae; genus Scilla; species Scilla litardierei. The sequence continues at coordinate 626,892,337 of CM061142.1, forward strand.
ACATGAGCAACCGCCTTTATTATATCAGACGGATAGAATAAAGATGAGACCTGTTTAAAGTCAAAATCGTCAGACGGATGATTTAGAGTCATGACTTAAACAAAATGGTCGTATGAAAGATCTGCATCATACAGATGCTTACAAAAGATCTAATAGGATTCTTAAATCATATCTATCTTATGCAGAATGTGGGTCCAAAAAGATTATTTGAGTAGTAAAAGGGACTCAAAATCAGACATTGTGGTGTCTGATCATCATCCTTACAACATCATTAAGACATACGCTCCCTGGGAAAGGAGTGATGCTGTAATACGTATTCATACTACGTATGCATTTTGACCATTGGGTTAGAATAGTAATTGTGTTTACTATTATGTGAGACCCAAAGACTACATGGGTCTTAATTTATTACCCTTATGGACTCTAATTGGTTCCTTCAGGTTTGACTGGGTGATTGCTATCTTATCATGTTGTTTATGGACTATGGTCTATTCGGTCCGGCGGGGCATGTTAGAAAAGCAAGTCAAGTCAAGATCAAAGGGATCACAAAAAGAGGAAGATTAATTTCATATTCACATTTGGACTTTAGAGATTCAAAGCTGGCCAGCCAATTGTAATCCAGATGGGATTCAATTGTTGAATATAAAGTATAAGAAATGTGAAGAAATAATCTAGGGTAAAGCATGCATTGATCTACTCAACTTTGCACCTCGAGGAGTGTTGTGTATCTCTAACAAGTGCACAACAGCGGACTCTATGCGCATGACGGTCACACGGCCTATTTCTCGGTATGATAAACGGAAGATTTAAAGGAAAGATGTTTCCTTACAATCCCTTCAAGTGTGAGTGGGAGATGTTGGATATGGACGACATGAATACACCCATGAGGGGATGTATGAGGGTATACGGACCTCAGATGTCGCGTGCACGAAAGCGTGCACGAAGGGAACCTTTTCTCATGTGAAAAGGACCACTCGATAAGTGGAAAAAGTCACTTTATAAGTGCATAAAGGCACTCGATAAGTGAATGAAGAAGAGGATAAGTAAAAGGGCTAATATAGGCTAATAAGCTTATAGTTGGTTATTTTCTACAATAACTACCCCTAAAGCCTACAAATAGGACCCAAGGGTATGCCTTTTACACCAATCTAACCATGCCATAAGTTTGCATAAGGCAACTTATGTTGTTCTTCTCCCTTCCATTAAAATCCTCTTCTAAATAGAGATTTAGGCGGTGAAACTCTGCTTCGATCCTCCGTGACGAAGTACCGACCATTGTGGCGAATCCAAGGGTGAAGTTCAGAGACTACGGTGCAGCGTACGCAAGCATAAGTCTACGTTATTAGTCGATTCTAACGTCCTTGTTTTAACAGGATCCAACAGAAGGTCCCCTCTTCCTCCTAGCATGGCGTCCCTAAGAAGGTCCGCACCCTCGCCGGGGGGGTTAGTGCTTCATTGCCCCAGTGACGGGATCTGTCACCCTCAGCCAAGGCGATTTGGCCATGGGCTGGCCCCACATCTCCGCAGCCGGGCCCTCTTCTTGATATATACGAGCGGTATCTAGGTGTGTTCCGCTCCGCCCCTACGAATTTACCTCCGGGGGAAGAGGGTCCTCTCCGTCCCCGCTTCCTCATAGGAGCGGGTGAGTCGGTTTTTTCCGGCTGCGATGTGGCGGCACGGGTGGCTGAGAACTGCAGTCTCTCCTCAGACCGAGCTGCTTTGGACGAGGTCAGTGGTGAAAGTCTGGCCGCTTTCATGGTACAAGCCGGCCAACATGTGGGGTTTCTTCCCTAACCCAGTCTTTTGCTGATATCTTCAACTTACTCCCGCCTCTCTTGTGTAGCTATACTCTGTTGGGCTTTCGATGAGGCGCCAATTTGTGGCTCTCTCCAAGGCTGAGGCAGACGCGGCGCCCGTTCCTGGGGCCTGGGAAGGCGAGGAGGAGGCCGATCACTTGTCCAAGGCGCTCGTGAAGTCCCTGGAGTCTCGCGTGGCCGAGCTTTCCTCTGCCCTGGAGAAGTCGGACCAGGAAAAAGCCTTAGCTCTGGTCAAGAAGTCCAAGGCCGAGGAACGAATTGCCGCGCTCACCGCGGCCCCTGGCGCGGCGGCTGAGGCATGCGCCGATCCGGCCCCTTTCATCACGGCCGATGTCCAAGAACTCAATGCCCTTCTGGAGGCGGCGGAAGAGCGGGAGAGGGCCTTCCCATCCCAGCTTAATGCGAGATCGAAAGAGATCGAGATGATCCGATCTAATCACCAATGACAGGTGGCCACTCTCGAGGGTCAGATTCGTGAGCTGGAGGATGTGGAACTTGCTAAGGTTGCCCAGGACGTCGTGAAGGAATATGCCCTTTCCTTTGTCACTAAGGCCACGTCCTCGGCGTTCGAGAAGGGCTTCGCCCGCTGCCTGGCCGAGGTTCGAAAGAGGTTCCCGCTCGTGGAGATCAACCTCGAGGAGCTTCAAGCGTACTCCGATGAAGAGGAAGAGATCCCAGAGCGGTCCGGTGCTTCTCCAGCTGACGGTCTTGAGGGGGGCCCCCGAGAAGACGAGGGTGGGAGTGCCTAGATCCCTAGCCTAGTCCTTAAGTTTTTCGAGACCAGGGCTTTTGGTGTAGCCCCTCGTATTTTCCGAAAGTAAAGTGTCTTTTCCTTGTTTGTTATTGCTCACCTCCTCCCTTGGGGTGGAGCCTTCTTTTGAATCCTGACGGAGAAGAATCGGCTCTCCTGCCGGGGGTGTTGTCCCCCAGGTCGGTTGGTGTGTCGACGGGCCGAGGGAGTTGCCTTCAACTTGGTTGGCTTGCCGACGGGCCGAGGGGGTTGCCCTCGGCTCGGTTAACATGCAGCCGTATCGGGGGAGTTGCCCCCGGCTTGGTTGGCGTGCCGACGGGCCAAGGGAGTTGCCCTCGGCTCGGTTAACATGCAGCCGTGTCGGGGGAGTTGCCCCAGCTTGATTGGCGTGCCGACGGGCCGAGGGAGTTGCCCTCGGCTCGGTTAACGTGCAGCCGTATCGGGGGAGTTGCTCCGGCTCAGTTGGCTATTCAGCCTGGGGCGTGACCCCATGTCTTGTGACTAGCCGATGAGGTCAACCTCTGAGGTCGTCCCTTCGACCGACCCACCCGGGGAGCTGCCCCTGGCCTCACGGTCGGTCGGTTCACCGGTCCGCTGGGGGAGTTGCCCCCAGCCTTACGGCCGGTTTGAGTAGTTTCGCTCGCTGGGAGGGCTATCCTCGCCTAGTGGCCGGCCCATTCCGAGGTTCGGTCCCGGGGAGTTTCCCGACCAGGCGAATCATGGAGGGGGGACCAGCCTGTTTGGGGCTCGTCCCTTGTCTTTACATGGTGCCACCCAGACACTCCATTGGCGGAGTCCCCCCTCTCCATGAGGTTTTTTACAGCCATGTTATAAAAGGAAAGCAGGATCAAATAAATTTATTGAGCATGGGGGAAGAAAAGAGTTACATTCGCGGGCGATCTCGTAGGCTTTACTGGTAATACTTGCGCAAATGCTCAGCATTCCAGGAATGGGTGAGGGTCTTTCCCTCCGGGGTTGCTAGCCGATAGGTAGCGGGTCCTAGAACTTCGATCACCCGGTAGGGACCTTCCCACTTGTCAGCCAGCTTCCCTTTGCGCGTGACCTCTGGACAGAAGACTGCCTTTCTAAGGACCAAATCCCCTTGGCGAAAACTCCGCTCCTTGACGTGGGAATTATAGTAACGCGCCACCTTTTGCTTCTGGTGGTTGATGGTGGCCAAGGCATGTTCTCGTCGTTCACCCAGGAGCTCCAAGCCGAGCTCCAAACCCTCGACGTTTCTTTCCTCGTCGAAATGTTGGATGCGGAGGGACTCCTCGCCCACCTCGACTGGGACCACTGCTTCGGTGCCATAGGTGAGCATGAATGGGGTCTCACCCGTGGCTTGTTTGTGGGTCATACGATAAGACCAGAGTATCACGGGAAGATCTTCAGGCCACTTCCCTTCGGCACCTTCTACTTTCTTGCGGAGGGGGTTCTATGATGCATTTATTGGCGGCCTCTGCCATCCCGTTGGTTTGGGGGTGCGCCACCGAGGTGAAGAGTATCTTGATCTTCCATTCGACGCAGAAGTCTTTAAACCCAGCTGAGTCAAATTGCTTTCCGTTGTCGGTGACAATGGCGCGGGGGATTCCGAATCTGGAGATGATGGAGTTCCATACGAAGCTCTTTACCTTCTTCCAGGTGATTGAGGCTAGGGGTTCGGCTTCGATCCATTTGGTGAAGTAGTCAACAGCCACGATCAGGTATTTCCTTTGCTCTCGGCCCGTCGTGAACGGTCCCAGGATATCGAGCCCCCACTTCGCAAAAGGTATCGGGCTGATTATCGGGACAAGCTCTGTAGGGGGGATGGTCCCAGTGCTGGCGAACCTTTGGCATTCCTGGCACCTCTGGACGTACTCTGTCGCGTCGTGTATCAGGGTCGGCCAGTAGTATCCTTGCCTCAAGATCTTCTGGGCGATTGTTGTGCCTCCATGGTGGTTCCCGCAGGTCCCCTCGTGCACTTCCCTGAGGACGTAATCAGCTTCCTGGGGGCCGAGGCACTTAAGGTAGGGGAGGACGTCCGTCTTTGTCCACCGTCTTCTGTAAAGGGCTCCTTCATGCATCACGTACCAGAGCGCCTTCCTCTCCAAGGTTCGACGTTCTTCCACATAGGTTGGTGTTTCCCCATGGGTGAGGTATCGGATGATGGGGTCCATCCAGGTGGGATCTCCGTCAATCGCCATCAACTCCTTCTCTTCTGTGCTGGGGCTCCTGAGGTTTTCTATATAGACGGTGCGACCCAACTCCCTGGGTGAGGAGGAAGCAAGCTTGGATAGAGCGTCTGCTCGGGCATTCTCCGACCGCGGGAGGTGAAGGGTCTCAGCCCTTTTGAATTTGGACATCTCAGTCTTGGCCGTGGCCAGGTAGCCCTGCATCGTCTCTTCGTGCGCCTTGTAGCTCCCTTGCAGCTGGTTGATGATGAGCTTCGAGTCGCTAAGGAGCCGTACGTACTCAGCTACGAGTTCTCGGGCCAGCCTCAAGCCGTTTATCGCGGCCTCATACTCGGCCATGTTGTTGGTGGTCGGGAACTCGAACCTAAGCGCGTACTCGACGATGTTCCCCTCGGGAGATCGAATCGTGATCCCGGCCCCGCTCCCCGCCCGGGTCGCCGAGCCGTCCACATGAATAATCCATGTGTCCTGGTCGCATGAGTGGCCAGCCGAATTGATGTCAGTCATAAGTAAGTACAAAGGTTGGTTTGTTACCGTTACCGAGACGTCTCCCGGCGCGAGGGTCCTTTCTTCTATGGTACACTCAGTGATGAAGTCAGCTAGGGCCTGCCCTTTGATGGCCGTGCGTGGCTTGAATCGTAGGTCGAATTTGCTCAACTCGACCCTCCAGTTCAGCATCCTTCCCATGCGGTCAACCCTCTTGAGGTTCTGTTCCAACTGGGAATCGGTTAGGACCAGTATCGTGTGAGCCTGGAAGTAGGGTCGGAGCCGCCTGGCTAAGAGGACGAGGGCGTACGCTAACTTCTCCATTGGTGTGTACCGCCCCTCAGTGTCTTTCAAGACACGAGTGGTGTAGTATACCGGCCTCTGCACCCTGTCGTCCTCCCGGATCAGCACCGAGCTCACCGCTTCCATCGTGCAGGCTAAGTAGAGGCTCAACGACTCCCCCTCTCGTGGCTTGGAGAGGAGTGGTGGGCTGCGGAGGTACTCTTTGAGTTCGGCGAATGCTCAGGAGAAGTCCTCATCCCATGGTATTGTCTTCCTCGTGTCGGCTGGCGCAAAAATGGCCTTCCTCAGAGTTTTGAAGAACGGGATAGATCTTTTCGCCGACCGGGACAGAAATCGCCCGAGGGCGGCGATGCGGCCATTCAACTTCTGCAGCTCCTTGATGGTTGTCGGCTCCTGCATGTTGATCAGTGCCTCAATTTTGTCGGGGTTGGCCTCGATCCCGCGATTGGTGATCATGATTCACAAGAACTTGCCGGATCTCACCCCGAACGTGCATTTCACGGGATTGAGCCGAATATTGTACCTTCGTAGCCGTTCGAAGGTTTCCCTTAGGTCGGCGATATGGTCAGCAGGATCCTTCGATTTCACCAGTATGTCGTCGACGTAGACCTCCAGGTTTCTTCCTATCTGGGAGTCAAACACCTTGTTGACCATTCTTTGGTAGGTTGCCCCCGTGTTCCTCAATCCAAAGGGCATTTTCTTGTAGCAGAAGGTCCCTCGGTCCGTCGTGAAAGCCATCATCTCTTCATCATCAGGATCCATCTGGACCTGGTTGTACCCAGAGTAGGCATCCATGAAGCTGAGCATCTCGTATCACGAGGCGCTGTCTACAAGGTGGTCGATCCGCGGCAGTGGATAGCTGTCCTTGGGACAGGCTTTGTTAAGGCCGCTAAAATCCACACACATTAGCCACTTCCCGTTGGGTTTTTTGACCATTACCACGTTGGATAGCCATTTGGGGTACCAGACTTCTCGGATGAAACTGGCGTCGAGGAGTCGTTCTACTTCATCAGAGGCTGACTTCATCTTTTCGCCACCTAGGTTCCGCTTCTTCTGCCAGACGGGTCTGAAGTTGGGGTCGGCGTTCAATCGGTGAACGATCACCCGGGGATCAACGCCAGGCATGTCCTCGGTCGACCACGCGAAGACGTCCAGGTTAGCCTCCAGGCATTCGACCAGCTTGCGCTTCGAGTCAGGATCCAGCCCTGACCCAATGGAGACGAATCTCCCCTCGATGTTCGTGACGGGGATCTGCTCTTGTTCCTCCGCAAGGGTGGGTCTCGGTCCATGCCTCAGGTCGAGTGAGGCCATTGGATCGCCAGGCCCTCCGATGACCTTCTCGTCTGTCAGGTGGTAGCAGATCTTCTCTCCCTTCGTGTCGCCATTGATTTGCCCAACCCCCTTTGGGGTCTGAAACCTGATTTTCCAGTGGAGCGTCGAGACCATCGCATCGATAGCGTTGAGGAGGGGGCGGCCGATGATCCCATTGTACGCCGATCCGACCTTCAGTACAATGAATTCCACCGTCAGCGTCACCGAATCGGGTGCTCCCCCAAGCGTGACCGGGAGGTGGATCGCCTCGATGATAGGTGCGGAGTGTCCCGTGAAACCCACCACGGGCCCCGTGCATGGCTCCAAGTCTTCGCCACGCAGCCCCATCCTCTCCAAAGTCGACGTGAAGAGGATGTCGCACGAGCTGCCGGTGTTGACTAGCAGCCGCCGCACCACGGAGGTGTCTACGATCAGGGATACCACCAGCGCTTCGCTCGATCCCAGCTTCTCCCATGTTCTCTCGATCCTACTGCCCCGGGAAGCTAACGGTCGGCCGTCGGTCTCCTCAACACTGTCCTCTGCACGATCCAAGCTCGACGCCCGGTTCACGTGCCCGGGAGGCACGGCCTTGCCCCACTTGCCACGGCGTTGGTCAGTGCCCACCACCGGGGCCGCGCCTCTTCTCCGCCGCGGGGGGGGGGGGCGGAGCTGTGTCATTGTCGGTGTGGTTGTTTTACTTGGGTGTTGTTCGTTCCCACAGACGGCACCAGATGTTTACGGGTGTTTTCTCACCATAGTTCGTTGACCGTCGGCTGTGTGGTCAACATGGTCAAGGGGCCGACTTGGGGGGGTCCCTTGGAATCGCCGAGCCCGCTTGTTCTCGGCGTGGGAGAGCTGAGGAGAAGCCTCGGCTCGGTGGGTCGTGCTCGGCCTCGGCTGGGTCACGCTCAGCCTCGGTCGGATCCGCGTCGAGGGGTAGCCTCGGCGCCTTGCAAGTGGGTTGATGCATGTGCAGCCGTCCACCTGACAACTGTAATGGGGGTAGCCGACCGATGCTGAGGGGTAGCCTCAGCGCCTCGGATATCTTCTTCCTGGACAGATGAGGAAACTCGTCAGGGAGGCCGGACCTAGGTTCTGGCCAAATCCCCTCCGATGCCTAAGTCAGATCAAGGTCTGAAAGGATACTCGGCGGGGGAGATCCGGCTTGTAAGGAAGCCGGAACGTCAACCCAGGCGGCACGAGTTCGGGGGGAGGGAGGAAATGGAGTGGCGAAAGCCTAGGTCGTTAATGGAGTACCTCTCTGTTGATTACCTAAGTCTCGATCCATTTCTCCGTCGTCCTGGCCTTCCCCTTATAGGGTCTTTCGTGATTGCCCCACGTCCTGCCTCCTCTCACGTCCCCACGATCCGCCTCCGCCTCCTCCCACTCGTGCGTAGTGGAGGGGTGGCCCATTAACGGGTCCGTTAATGGCCATCATGGGATCGCGGATTCAGAGGGCGGTTAATCTGGCCGAATGGGGCTAGTCGGGTGCCCCCGAGGGCGAAGTGGCTGGGCCTTCAGCCCCATCCGTGGGCCCTTCCGGGCGGGCCCGTCTTCTCTAGTGGGCGTCTCCTTTGAGGTTGGGCCGTGGGCCGTTGTAATTCAGGCTGGTCCATATTAGTCGTAACAAAATGAAACAGTATTAAAGATGACAAGGTTACGAGAGTATAACTGTGCCGAAACTTGATCGTGACTTATAATGCGAAGTACAGTGAGCAACCAAGAGTCCATCTCATACTACGGATGCGCGTATTCGGGTTAAACCAAAACTGTGCCAAGCATGCAATGCTGTTCAAGAATCGGTGATTAATTCTGTGAATTTGTCACCAACGAACTTCGAAGGGGTTGCTAGAACCTGGTCGGTGACAACAAAGCCTGAACTGGTCGCTCTCGCACTCTCGCTATTATAAGTTACCCCAAAACCCAGAGTGTTTGTGATGTTATCATATTCGTAAGTTAGGAGTCATTTTTGGATTATCACATTTCACAGTCAAACACGACATGTAGTCCATCGAGTCTTTTACGAAGCTGTGCAGTTTATCAAGCTTATCTAACTGTTCAAATGAGACACTTTGTTAATGAAATGAAACTAGTTTAGCATGCATCATTATAGTTTTTAAAACCTATGGTATGATGAGTTACCAATACGTCGTGTCGTGAAAAGCGCGGTTCGATCCGCGGTTGCGATACCTGGTTCATATGTATTACAAGGTAAGTTAGCTACACAAACTTATAATAAAAACATATAAATAACATATTATACTGAAAATAATTTATAATAATTTTATAAAACTAATTCTTCCTATAATTATACAATAATTTATAAACACTTAGAATAAAACTAATTATGTATATATTTTTATAACTAATAACTAACATATAACTTAACTTATATAATAATTTATAATAACTTATTATAAGAGTAACTTATTATAACACTAATAAGTTACATGTTGAACCACTTATATTTTTAGTATTATATAACAATTAGGGTGTGTTTGGATTGAAAGAAAATGTATGAAAGAAAAGTGAAAAGAAAAAGAAAAAGAAAGAAAAGTGAAATGAAAATGAAATGAGATTCTTTCTCACGTTTGGTTACCAAAGAAAATTTTGAAGAAAGTTGAAATAAAAATAAGAAATTTTTTTCCATTATGTTATTAATTCAAAACAAAAAAATTAAGAGGTGTTTTTGCTAAATAATTTAAGAGGTGTATTTGCTAATTTTATAAATAATTTGCTTAAAAAATTTAATTGATATTTAGTCTCATAATAAATTAAAAATTTGTTAGTTGTTCTGAATAATTTAGAAAGTGAACTAATAATTTACGAATTCTAACAAATAATTCTCTAACCCTACAAATATCATGATTCATAAATAATGTGATATTAAATAGTGCATAAATAATTTACAAATTATATGAAAACGTTGGAAATAATTTGCAAGCTATTAGAAAAATTCGTGCATGATGCGCGAAATTTTCAAGAAAAACACGAAAATTACACGAATTATTCGCTAATTTTTTGAACATGTTCATGAATAAAAATATTTTAAATATTCATGGGTTTCAAAAAAATTCCGAATTATTCAGATACTATTTTGAAAAATTCGAAAAAAATTCATAAATTTTGAATAATTTGATAATTTTAAATAATTCATGTATAAAATTTTGATAATGATTCGTGATTTTTTTGAAAAATTCATGAATTATTCATGAATTCATTAAAATTAGCTACTAATTATATTTGTTAAAAACACAAATGTGAGAATAGTTAGTTTTGCTTTCTTTTCCCTCATTTTCCTTGGGTCAAGAGGAGGAAAACTTGAAAGAAATGTTTTACTATTTATTTTCCACTCTTTTCCTTCATTTTCTTTTTCTTTTCACTCTTCTTTTAAGCCAAACAATGGAAAATCATTTTCCTTCTTAATTGCTTTCCTTTTCTTTCCTTTCCCCACTAACCAAACACACCCTTAGTGTTATATTTTGAATGGGCCATCTACATTTGTTATCCTTGGCTCGTTCAGGCTTATAAAATAACTTATATTGTAACATTATAACTTAAATAGATCCTCACCTTTCTCATCTCTTCTCACACTGCCTCTTCCCCTTCTTTTCTTTCTTTCTTTTCTTTTTTTGATGCAGTGGAGAAGAGATCAAGGGGCATGAGGTAGGCAGTGGAGGGGCGGCCATGGCAAGCTGGCAGTGATGAGGCACGCGCGTGAGCGGGTTTTCAAGCGGCGACGTGCACAGGCAGCTGACGGGTCAGCAGGGCGGCAGGGCGCGGATCTGGGGGGCGGAGTCGGATCTGGGCGCAGGCAGCAGGGCAGGACGCAGGGCAGAGCAGCGGGGCTGGACGCAGGGCAGAGCAATAGCGTGGATCTGGTGGCATGCACACGGATTTGGCGGCGCAGGGCTGCGGCGGCCAAGCGACAGCGCGCGCAGATCTAGTCAGCGGCAGCGTGCACGTGGGTTCCTAGGCAGAGGCACACGTGGGGTTGGGTGGTGGTGCAACAGCCAGGAGGAGGGGAGGGGTACGGGAAGGAGGAGGGGGAGGATGAATCTGATGTTGTTGTTTGTTTATTGTTGTTGGAGGAAAATTGGAAGATTGGGAGGATGAATCTGTTGATCATTTCAGATCTGATTTCACTGTTTCCCACATTCAAATTTTGATTTTCTTGTTTGAGTTTGGGTTGAGGGAGGTTGTTTGATGATGATGGTATGGTTTGATGATTGATGATGGGGAAGGAGGGACGGTCGTTGCCAAAGGAGGATGGCTTAAGTCTGTTTGAAGGATGAAGATTTCTCTTAATAGAGTAGGGGGAAATGTAATAAGTTTGAGATCCAAAATCTTCGGATCTCATTTGCCAAAGGGAGGCGATTAAAGAGTGTGGGGTTGGCTAATTTAGTAGGGGTTAGGGTAATTAATTAGGGTTAATGATAATTATTTACGCTATGGTGAAAAATCCAAAAATAGGGAGGCGCTTGCGTCGACGGTAGGAGAAAAGAACACTCGGATGAAGAGCATTTGGACGACTGAACAAAAAATACAGGCACACAAGAAAACAAACACGCCTAAGATATAGGCCGTTACATCCTACCTTCTTTAGAATAATTCCACCCTCGAAATTATCTACATGGCAGGAAAAAAGTAGGGGTAACATCCTCGCATCTCGTCCTGTCGCTCCCAGGTAGATTCTCCTGTCAAGTCGCGACACCACATCACCCTGACTAGATCAATAGTCCTTTTCCTGAAGACTTTCTGTCGTCGATCTAGGATCTCCAATTGTTGCTGCTCATATGTCAAGTCCGGACGAACTGCGATCTTCGAGTAGTCCACGACATGACTAGGGTCGCTCACATAGCGACGCTACTGTGCGATGTGGAACACATTGTGCACTTCCTCTAAGGCAGTTGCAAGCTTGTAGGACACCTCTCCTACTCTCTCGAGAATATCGAAAGGCCCAATGAATCGAGGCCTAAGCTTTCCTCTTCGACCAAAACGAATCAATCCTTGCATACACATGGTGTTGGCATAGCTTAGCACGTGATTTGAACCTGCAAATCATGATGGTCCCTTGATAATAGCAAATCATGCCTGAAGAACTCTGAAAGCTTGATCCACATCTTTTTGATATCTTTCTTGCATAACAGCAAAGTGCTGCTTCTTTAGACCCTGTGGTTGAGATATTGTTTGTACAATGATAGATCATTTGGGGTATATCCCATCGGCCAAATAATAACCAGTGTCATAAATTTTTTTCCCAAGATATTATAATATGGAGGGGAGCTTTACCTTGTGCAAGTTGGTCAAATAAATTTGACGATTGCGGTACATTAATATCATTGTTAGAACCAGTTAATCCATAAGTCATACGAGGCTACAACATTAAGAATAATCGGCGGTCCTCCATGACGTCCTTAGTACTGTCCCGCCCAAGCAGTTGGAAAAATTTTCCATGCCCGGTGCATGCAGTCAAGACTACCTAACATTCCCGGAAACCCTCGTTCTTCGCCCTTTATTAGCAGTCTTCCAATGTCGTTTGGAGTAGGATGCCTCAAAATATTCTTCTTCGAACACTTCTATGATTGCTCGACAAAACCTTTTCAAGCATTGGATTGTGGTTGACTCGACAATCCTAATATATTCATCACTAATATCTGTCGAAGTTCCATATGCTAACATGTGGTGCGTTGTTGTTACCTTCTATAAAGTTGATAATACTAATTTACCTAAATCGTCTTTTTCTGCACAAAGAAATTGTCAAGCTCTTTGACTCCATTGACAATGCGAATGAACAAATTACTTCGACATTGGAACCTTCTACGGAAAAAAGTTTCTCCATAGGTAGGGTTCTCATAAAAATGATCTTGCCAAAGTCGAGAGTTACCTTCTTCTCTTCAACGGTTGATTACCACATGTCCAGGAATCAAGCATCTACATTTTGTTGTCATTCTCTCTTGAAGACGACGTTCAAGTAGTTGCATAAAGACTTCCTCCTCCTCCTCTATCTCATCCAATTCTTGCTTACATTCTAGGAAGCGAAGATTGAGAGTCTCGCCATCGAAATATGAAAACGAGCTTGCCCAAGATAGTTCATTTGGAAAACTCCTAGTTTAATGAAATATGTTAAGTGATGGACATTGAACACAAAGATATCATGCTCTTATAACTTGGGTAGCATTGGATTCTCAACATTGGATGACATATCAAATAGTAGCTTTGGATGTCGAATCAACATTGGATGTTGTTACGACCTAAAGATCGTAGGAGTCCGACTCCCGCCCAGATCCGCTAACATGCCCCATTAACTCACCATTTCACAAAGGGGCCGTCGCCCCGAAAATCCGGGGCATCATGGAGACAGGCGCGCCTTGCAGCGTTCCCCGAACCGGTCGAGGCGGACAACCGCCGTCGGTCGAGGCGCACAACCGCAGCCGCCCGACCCGTCGGGGTAGCGCGCTTGGGGACGTTTGGGCAGCTAGGCCAAGCCTATTGACGGGCGCGGACGTATCCTTCCGTGCCGGCGGGCCATGCCCCATGACCGATCGGGGGGCACAGCCGGGCCGGACAACCACCGTTCAGAACGGCCCGCCCGACTCCCGCGAACCGCGGCGCCTAGAGTGGCACAGCCTGGCCTTTAGTTCGTCACTAACGACAAACAGCCTAGGTTGAGGACACGACTGACACATACGTCACCCGACCGCCTGACAAAGCACCCCCAAGCGGCTGACCCATCTGACGATTAGTGCTTTCGGCCCTGACATCCCGATAAAAGCACCTCTTGGCCGTTGCGCCGCCTGACAGGAGCAGGTCGGGAACTCCTGTTCCCGATGTCCTTGTCCGAAGCTTCCGCTGACACCCGAGCCAGCTCAGCACGCCTAGTCATCACCCGTCAGGTATAAATACCCCCTCTCCTCTTACGGAAAGGGGGTTGAAGAAATCTCTCTCAGTCTATTATTCACACACGAGAGCAAAGGTCTTCCATATCTTTGTTCTCCCACCTATAGCTCGTCACGCGCGGCGGACACACCGTTAGTCCGACCGGCGTGTCTAGCCCCCATTTCAAGCCCTATTACTGACTTAGGCATCAGAGGGGCTAAGGGTTGAACCCCAACCCTGCCCTTCTGACGAGTTGTTCGTGCTGCAGGAGAGCTCGCCCCTTGACCGGAGTCAGCTTCAGCCCCCTGCCGTCCGACCTTCCTCAGTTGCGTCCGGCGAGATCCGACCCCGTGAGCACCGCCGGCAACAGATCCCACCTCTTCGCCCACTAATCACTTGTGAAACAGCCTACCCAAACCCTCACTTCCATATAACCACTGTGCCCTTGGTTCCCCATAATACAAATTCATTGTACGCGAGTTCCACCTCGTAACAATTGGCGTCGTCTGTGGGAACGAAGGGTCACACCCATGTTAGACTCCATGCCAATCACGCGGAACCCTAACCACGGCAAAGCTCCCATGGGTCAGGAACCGCTCTCTCTGTAAATTACCCCGGCGTCCGACGCCCTTCCGGGCGTGGGCACCGGAACTGAACCTACTTCATCCCACGTCGTCCTGAAGAGCTTCGAGGCCGTCACTCAGGCCAGGGAAGGCTATCAGACGACCGGAACGGAGCCTCCACCCGGCCCCTCAGAGCCCCAGAACGTGAGGCAGAACCTCCGCCTCCAGTTCGAGGAGGAGGGAGAAAACCGGGGGCTCGCGGAGGAGATTGCGGCCCAGCAGAGGCTCCTGGAAGAGGAGATGGAAGTTGCGCAGCGGTGGCGGCGCCTGGGGGAGGCGGCCGCCGCGCAAAGGCGATTGGGCGAGGCGGCCGAGACCGCCCGGAGGGCCTACCAGGAAGAAGATGCCGCCCGCCGCCAACTCCGCTTCATCGTCGTGGAGCGCGAGAGGCTAAGGAAGGAAAACAGGAGCAACCAAGAAGTCCTTGAAGAGACGGCGACGGGACGGCGGCCCGGGAACGGGCGGGACCCGTTGCTGAACAGGTCCCCGCCTGGAGGAGGCGGCCCGCATCACCAGCACCACCCCTCCGATACCCTGCACGAGGAAGCCTTTTGTCGACAACTACGCTTCCTCGCCGCCGAGCGCGAGAGGCTCCTCCGAGAGAATCAGGAACGGATGGAGGACCGAGGAGAGCTGGCCGGGAGGCGTTGGCGCTGGGAGAGCCGTAGCCCACAACCCGTCGAGTCCTCGGCCCAAGGAAGGAGCCCCGCCAGACGACCGTCGGGCTACTCCCCGGGGGCGGAGGACCGTCGACGGCCGCGGCGCGACTGAAGCCTGACCCCCGAATGGCGGAGAGGGGATGCCCCGGATCGCCCTACCTATCCGGAGGAGGCCACGCCGCTCGCACGATGGATCACGTCCGCCCCAAGGCCCAAAAGGTTCAAACCCCCTCACTTGGCCACGTACAATGGGAGAGGCGACCCCCACACACACGTACAACAATACCGGGGGGCGATGGAGGCACAGGATGTGGACGAGGCGTTCCTATGCCGACATTTCTCCCAGAGCCTGAGGGACACCGCTCTGGACTGGTACTTCGGCTTGCCCGCGAGATCCGTCGGGAGCTTTGGCGAGCTGTCCCACAAGTTCTGCCAAGAGTTCCAGGCCGGGCGGACGAAGAAGAAGCCCTTGGACTATCTCTGCACGATAGTCCAAGGAGAAGGAGAGACAACGGGTAGATACCTCCGCCGTTTTCAGGAGGAGAGACGGGCAGTGGTGACATGCGGCGATGAGGTGCTCATGCTGGCCTTCAAGACGGGGTTGCGGACTCGGAGTCTCCACAAATCCCTGCTCCAGGACCCGCCGACCGACTATGAGGCGTTGGTTGCTATGGCGGAGAGGCACGCGTTGGCCGAAGAAACCCTCGGTGCAAAGGCCTTATTCCCCCCGGCGAAACCGACTCAAGGCGAACCCCGATCACATCCTCGGCCGAGGCAGGAAGAGGGGGACCGAGGTCGCGACCGACTAGCCCGACCAAGGCGGGAACCGCCCGGGCCTCGCCCCCAAGATCGCCCTGGTCCGGCGCGCGAGTTTGCTTCGGCACAAGGGCTCCCTCGAGTCGCCCCAAGACAAGAGGGCCCCCTACGGGCGCATTACACGCAACTCAATGCCCCCATGATCGAGATGATGGCTGCGGCTACACGAGCCGGTCTGCTACCGGAGCCGCCCCGAGAAATGAAGTCGGACCCGGCCCGGAGAGATTTTAAGAAATACTGCCGGTACCATCGGGACCACGGCCACGACACCGACGACTGCTTCACCCTCAAAAGGGAAATCGAGCGGCTGATCCAGGCGGGCCACCTGGGGGACTACGTCGGAGGCCGGAGACCGGACCGAGAAGATGGAAACCACCGAAGGGCACGGAGGGCAGACCCTCCGGCAAATGGCGAGCGGGAAGAGCTTCACCCCCCGAAACCCGTCATGCGCATAAACACGATATGTGGCGGGCCATCTTCAGGAGGGGCATCGTCATCAAGCAAAAAGGCGTATGCGAGGCAAGTGATGACGGCGGGTCTTGGAGGGGACCAGAGAGGGAGAAGGATGGCCTACCCTCCCATTACTTTCAGTGACGAGGATCTAGAGGGGATCGAGCAGCCCCATGACGACGCCATCGTCATCGAGGCCCAGATTGGGACGGCCATCGTCAGCCGCCTCCTGATCGACACAGGGAGCTCGTGCGACATCCTGTTCATGTCCATAATCGAGAAGATGGGGTTAAGGCCGACGGACCTGAGACCCTGTACCGGACCCCTCGTCGGTTTCACCGGTCACTCGACCCCCATCATGGGAGTGATCACCCTGCCAATAACCCTCGGAGAAGAGCCACAGGTCGTCACTCGAATGACGCTGTTCGTTGTGGTCGACATTATGTCGGCGTACAACGGGATTATAGGACGACCATACATGTCAGCCATCGGAGCGCTCCCCAGCCTTCTCCATCAGATGGTCAAGTTCCAAACCCCCCGAGGGGTGGGGATCGTACGGGGAAGCCAGAAGCTGTCTAGGAGCTGCTACGTAGGGTCGACCAAGCACAAGGGGCCAGAGGTGAACCTGAAGATCGATTCCCCCAGGCGAAGTGATAACCCCTACCAGCCAGAGCTAGCTCCAGCCGATGCCACTGCTGAGGGAAACAGGATCGACCACGCCCCCCCCTGAGAAGGAGGGGCTAATCACTCCAAGGGGCGCGGTGCGCCGATCGTGACATAGCCGGGAAATGTAAGTCCTGAATGAAATACCTTGTGCCTTTCTTTTTTATCTTCGAATTTCGCCTTTTCTGCATGACAATTTCAGTTCAACCCTCTCAAAGACTCCGGGGCAGGACCAGTCCTCGCCACCCAAACCGGAGAGGGGCACGAGCCGAGCTGCGCACTCGATCCCCCCAGGAAGACCTCCGGGGCAAGTTCACTAAGCTTGGCCACCCAAACCGGAGCGCCATATGCGGGGTAGGCGACGGCCCAATACCCGTCCGACTATAGAGGCTGCGGGGAGGCGACGGCCCAATACCCGCCCTCTCAAAGACTCCGGGGCAGGACCAGTCCTCGCCACCCAAACCGGAGAGGGGCACGGGCCGAGCTGCGTACTCGCTCCCCCCCCCAGGAAGACCTCCGGGGCAAGTTCACTAAGCTTGGCCACCCAAACCGGAGCGCCATACGTGGGGTAGGCGACGGCCCAATACACGTCCGACTATATAGGCTGCGGGGAGGCGACGGCCCAATACCCGCCCTCTCAAAGACTCCGGGGCAGGACCAGTCCTCGCCACCCAAACCGGAGAGGGGTACGGGCCGAGCTGCGTACTCGCTCCCCCCCCAGGAAGACCTCCGGGGCAAGTTCACTAAGCTTGGCCACCCAAACCGGAGTGCCATATGCGGGGTAGGCGACGGCCCAATACCCGTCCGACTATAGAGGCTGCGGGGAGGCGACGGCCCAATACCCGCCCTCTCAAAGACTCCGGGGCAGGACCAGTCCTCGCCACCCAAACCGGAGAGCGGCACGGGCCGAGCTGCGTACTCGCTCCCCCCCAGGAAGACCTCCGGGGCAAGTTCACTAAGCTTGGCCACCCAAACCCAATACCCGTCCGACTATAGAGGCTGTGGGGAGGCGACGGCCCAATACCCGCCCTCTCAAAGACTCCGGGGCAGGACCAGTCCTCGCCACCCAAACCGGAGAGGGGCACGGGCCAAGCTGCGCACTCGCTCCCCCCCAGGAAGACCTCCGGGGCAAGTTCACTAAGCTTGGCCACCCAAACCGGAGCGCCATATGCGGGGTAGGCGACGGCCCAATACCCGTCCGACTATAGAGGCTGCGGGGAGGCGACGGCCCAATACCCGCCCTCTCAAAGACTCCGGGGCAGGACCAGTCCTCGCCACCTAAACCGGAGAGGGGCACGGGCCGAGCTGCGTACTCGCTCCCCCCAGGAAGACTTCCGGGGCAAGTTCACTAAGCTTGGCCACCCAAACCGGAGCGCCATATGCGGGGTAGGCGACGGCCCAATACCCGTCCGACTATAGAGGCTGCGGGGAGGCGACGGCCCAATACCTGGCCTCTCAAAGACTCCGGGGCAGGACCAGTCCTCGCCACCCAAACCGGAGAGGGGCACGGGCCGAGCTGCGCACTCGCTCCCCCCCCCGGAAGACCTCCGGGGCAAGTTCACTAAGCTTGGCCACCCAAACCGGAGCGCCATATGCGGGGTAGGCGACGGCCCAATACCCGTCCGACTATAGAGGCTGCGGGGAGGCGACGGCCCAATACCCGCCCTCTCAAAGACTCCGGGGCAGGACCAGTCCTCGCCACCCAAACCGGAGAGGGGCACGGGCCGAGCTGCGCACTCGCTCCCCCCCAGGAAGACCTCCGGGGCAAGTTCACTAAGCTTGGCCACCCAAACCAGAGCTCCATATGCGGGGTAGGCGACGGCCCAATACCCGTCCGACTATAGAGGCTGCGGGGAGGCGACGGCCTAATACCCGCCCTCTCAAAGACTCCGGGGCAGGACCAGTCCTCGCCACTCAAACCGGAGAGGGGCACGGGCCGAGCTGCGCACTCGCTCCCCCCCAGGAAGACCTCCGGGGCAAGTTCACTAAGCTTGGCCACCCAAACCGGAGCGCCATACGCGGGGTAGGCGACGGCCCAATACCTGTCCGACTATAGAGGCTGCGGGGAGGCGACGGCCCAATACCCGCCCTCTCAAAGACTTCGGGGCAGGACCGGTCCTCGCCACCCAAATCGGAGAGGGGCACGGGCCGAGCTGCGCACTCGCTCCCCCCCAGGAAGACCTCCGGGGCAAGTTCACTAAGCTTGGCCACCCAAACCGGAGCGCCTTAGGCGGGGTACCCGACGTACTAATACCCTCCCTCCCCCGAAAGGGCCTGTCACCCCTCTCCTCAAACCTCGGGAAGCTACTCAAGGACCGCGAATCAAGGCAACCCCTACGCAGAGCCATCCCTGAGGAATAACGCATGACCCCCATAAAGCCGACGCCCGAATTGACTTGTCCAACCAAAAAGGACACTCGGGACAAACACCACTGACAAGTGTCATGCATGCCTGAGGGGTCACATCACCCGTCACCCATCGGGAACGCCCCCCCTAAGAACGAAATTCCAAGACGGCCCCGACTCTCAATGAAGAGTAAATAAGGGCAGAAATTCACCATTATAAATCCCCCCCAGCTTCCTTGAGGGGGGGGGAGAAAGGCGAGGGGAATGATGTGCAGAAAGACTA
The DNA here is from genome assembly GCA_030789695.1 of Scilla litardierei. NCBI lineage: Eukaryota > Viridiplantae > Streptophyta > Magnoliopsida > Asparagales > Asparagaceae > Scilla > Scilla litardierei. The sequence continues at coordinate 626,911,895 of CM061142.1, forward strand.
GTCGTTTTTGCCACCTTCTCTCCCTCAAATTGCGCGGAACATGCGAGCTTCGCCGACCGCCAAAATAAACGATCCCCCAACAGGATATTCCCCTTACACGGCGGTTGCTCAGCCTGCTGCTCCCCTCCTTCCTTTGGACAACTTAAGGCAGGGGAACTGGGGCTCCACTGGCATACCAGGCCTCTCCACGGACGCCCTGCGTACGCAGGCGCGGCTGGCAGACAACCCGATGGAGGGGACAGACCTGCCAAATCACCTCACCGGACACCCCGGTAGCCGCCCGCGTCGCCCCAACCGAGGGGAACGTGTCCCCGAGCGCCGGCCCGCCCCAACTGGCAACTCCGCCTACACCAGCAGCACCCCCCTTCCACTCATCGGCCTTCCCTGGGCCGTTTATGCCAGGAGGCCGCACAGGGGGGCTACGGCCCGTGTCCCTTCGCGCCTACCACGTGGAGACTCCAGTCGAGGCGAGCAACGGGGCCCCGTGGGATAGAACAACCACCAAAGACTCCCTCTCCCCCCAATTCTGGGAACGAAGGCCAAAACCACTGCCTGGCTCCGACGCGACCATCCACCCCTACGCCGAGGAGGAACCCGCTAAATCCACTCCACGCCCCTTATCAGGGGCACGACACCAGAGAAAGGCGGATCTGCTGCGATGGGAACCTCAACCTACCTAGAGCGACACACGGTTACGCCTACGGGCCGATACAATGTTACGCCTACGGGCCGATTCACTGCTACGCCTATGGGCGACCCTGTTTAATTAAACTATCAATAATAGCCGATGAAAAGGCCGAATACCAATCCCGTTTGACCACTAGTTATAGCTCGGGTACACCTAGACCCGACTAACCCTCGAAAAGGGGGGCCACCCGGCCGCAAAATCTATCGGACGCGCTACGAGTAATAAAGGGAGCTACCACGATTCTCCCCACGCCAGAATCTAAATAGCCGCACCAAGGCGTAACTCTAAAAAGAGAATTTATGCACACACACACACACACACAGGCAGAAAATCGCAGAAAAATGCAGATACCGACCCCACGAATCGTCACTTTCTTTCGTTTTTATAAAAAAGAGGGAGAGAAAGGGGGGGAGAAAGGGGGGGAGCCTATACAAAACTACTTGGCGCTTCCGCCAGTCACGGCGCCCTCTCCCTCAAGGGAATCACCCACTGCCCCGCCGGCCTTCGGCTCGTCACCCTCCCCTCCGTCTCCATCCCCCTCCTCGTCGTCGCTGCATGCGGCGAGCCCGTCGAGGTCGATCTCTACCGGCGGGACCAGGCCCGCCAGCTTCTCCTTCATCCGAGCCAAGCAGGCTTCCCATCCCTCCTCGTGGCCCTTCTCCATGCCCTCGGACATCGACTTTGCGAGGGCGGGGACGACGGTTCTCTCCTGGTACGTCCGAAATTCCTCGACCCTACGGGTCAGCTCCTCCTCGGTGGCCTTGGCACGCCCCGCTAGATCCTCCGCCCGAGCCTCCTCCCTCCGAAGAGCCTCCTCCAGCACCTTCACTCTCTCTCCAGCCTCGGCCGCCCTCTGCTCATGATCGGACACGACCGTCTTGAGGCGCTCTACCTCCGCCACGCTTCGGTCGCCCCTCTCCCTCTCCTTGGCAAGGTCCTCGCCAGCCCTCTTACGAAGAGCAGCGAGCTCGGCGACCGCCTTAGCCATGGCGCCCTCTGCCTTGTGGATAGCTGGCACGTGCCTCATCATCCCAAGCATCAGGTTGATGATCTGAGTAAAGACAGAGAGCAATGCGAACCCATTTAGGATGCTCTATAAAACTGACTAAAAAACGTCGCCCACCTTACAGAACATACCTGGACGCCGTGCATCACCGCGGTCCCGCACAGACCCTCCGGCCCCACCGCTTCCAGCGCCACCTTATCGCGGGGCAGGAAAATGTTCTCCGCCAGCCTCGCCGCCACACCTCCATCCTCAAACACGGATTCATCGCTTGCTACTTTGTACGGAGCCCGATGAAGCGCCCGGTCGGGGTAGCCCTCGATATCGCTCCTCCTGGCCTTAAACTTCACCAATGCGGCCTCACAGCGGGGGTCGGCGGCCCTTTCGAGACCGAACGGGGGACAACCGTAAGGCCAAGGGTCCCATCCTCCGGACCCGGTCGGGCCGCTCGACGCTTCGGCCCTCACCGGTTCACCACTAGCCGACGCCCCCTCCCCCCCCTGCAGGTGCCAGGGGGCTAGACGGCACCGTTCGGGGCATTTCCCCCCCGTCACCTATCGACCCTTCGTCCCCGCCCTCCAAGTCGATGACAGGGTCTGACATCCCCTCCCCGGCTCCGCCGCCCGCCGGTCCGGTTCCCCTCGGCACCTCAGGCTCAGACGCCTTTGCCGGCCCCTTCCTCTTCTTCGCGGACAGTGGCACCCCAGTCGAGCTCCCTGCCCCTCCTTCCGCTCACGACCTCTTGGGGCCCACTCTCGACGACGATCGCCCCGCCTGCTCCGAGGCCCGCCGCATCATTTCCTCGAGGGACAGACTCATTGTGCCACCTGCCACAGAGAGAAAGTTCAGCGTAAGCATATCAGGCGCATGAACACCCAAATCTTTTGTACCTTCGGGCCATGTATACGCCGTTATCATCTCAGCCCGAGAGAGCGTCCGATAATCTCGGCCCTCTGCTGGTATGGCCATTAAAATCTGGGCCACCTCCTTCTCCTCGTCCCCCAATTTCACCGCCTCTCTCGCCTCGGGATTCAGCTCCGCCCAATCAGACCTTATCAACACTTCCTCCGGCACCTCCACAAACACATACTGCTGGCGCCACAACTTAATTTTGCCAGGCAACCCCCTGATGAGCGGATGCGTCCTCTTCGCGGAGAGATAGTAGCATGACCCCTTCCTCTTGACCGAGAAGAAGTGGCGAAATAAGGACAGAGATGGGCAAACCTGGTTGCTCAAGCACAGCACCAGGAACCCCACAATGGCACTGATGGCATTGGGCATCAGGCGATAGAGGGGCAGCTCCAGGAAGTTCAACACTTCCAGCACGAACGGATGGTGGGAAGCGCAAACCTTGCTCCAACGAAGATACGTATACTCCCACCTCCCGGTCGCCCGCAAAACACACCCTTTCTTGCGGCTCAGGTTCACGTACCGAATACGGCGGCCTGACGTACATCGTGAAGATCTCCGCAACGGATTTCTTCAGCTCCGACTTCACGCCCGTAATCTCGATGGGCACCCTTCCTGTCTCCGCGGCGGAGCTTCCTTCACCAACTACCCCCGAACCCTGACCCCGAGACGGAGACATCGAAGAAGACATTTCTAAAAAGGGCGTCTTACCTAACGGTTGCCGACGACTCGGGCGCTTGCGCTACTCCGCTGACTGCTCCCACGAGATCGACTCTGGCAAGGTCACTGAAATCTCCTACGAGCCCTAGCTGCTTGTCAAAAAAAATATTCGCCAGACAATCCGCTTTGCTCACCTCCCCCCTACGATTCCTTTAAAGCGTCCGCACCAAGCATCGCGACCGTCGAGCCCAAGACACGCGTCACCAATCCGTGCCATGTCCACCACCCACGTGCTCTGCCGCTTCGTGTACTGTCAAAAACCGTCACTTCCGCCACGCGTCAGCACTTCAGTGGTCGGGGCGCTTCGATTCCCGCCCGCCGTCGAATCGCCAGGCTGACGTAAAGTCATGCGACCGCCTAAAATTCCCGCCCAAATCCCGGCGAAATGATTACCCCGATTTGAAATCACTCCATGCGCCGCTCGATCCATGGTTGAGTCCGGCCTCCGTCAGGGCGGCCACCGCATGGAGGAGGCGCTCGCTCCATGGTTGAGTCCGGCATCTGTCAGGTCGGCCACCACATGGCGGCGGCACACGGTCCATGATCAAGTCCGGTCACAACAAGGAGGCGGGGCTCGATCCCAGATTGAGTCCGACCCCCACCAGGGCAGCTATACAAGAAGGCGGAACGCGGTCCATGATTGAGTCCGAGCTACGGCAGTACGGCCAAAACACGAACGTCTCCCTCGCACCAATAAGGGTCCGATCTATGTCGGTTCGGCCTGATCAAGAACCCGCCCCACACCTTATCGGATTCTCGGTTCCAACCCTTGGCAAACTTCTGTATGAACCAAGCAAGTCCGACCCGCCACGGCATCTCCGGGCACCGTACTGGGCATCAAAACATCACGACCACCGGAGAACACGACTCCTCTCAACTCCCCTCTCCCGAAGACTTCGGCAGAGCGCAGTTGGGGCCATTTACGTCCCTCACAGAGCAGACATTCTACGAGCAAACCAAGTAGGAATACAGTTCGACACAAGACAATAACAATGTATTTACCCAGAAACCACACCATACACTGGACTTTCCACACACTACAACAACACATTGTTTATAACCCTCTCACAAGACGGTACGGCCCTCCCCAAACCCACGATTCTAGCGGCGCCGCCTTTCAACCGACCGATCTCGCATATCCTTAACCACTTGCCGAATCGCAGCCTCCTTAGCCTCTTGCAGCATCGGCACAACATGCTCGTCATGATAACGGCGGATAGCGGCTTCGATCAGTTTGCCCTCATCGTCCCGCTTATCCTCCCGTCGCCGCACCGCTAGACCCTTCTCCCTCTTCTCGGCCTCCAGAGCGACCTTTAGGTCCTCAATTCGCTGCCTCTGCAACCCGATCACAGACTCCTTGCTAACAACTTCCGAGGTATGCTTCGCCCGGATATCATCCCTCTCTCGCGTTACTTCTTGGAGCTGCTTCTCGACCACCGCTTTGGACGAATCGAAATACGCAGCCCGCCCCTTCTCCACACCGTAGGCCGCCCTAACCCTCTCCAGCTCCGCCTCCGTGTCCCTCAGCTTCGCCTTGACCTCGCCCAGGTTCGCCTTCGCTGCGTCCAGAGACGCCTTGGTGGCGACTGCGGAGGTACGGCCCCGCAGGGCTAACACGTTCGCGATCATCTACATAAATCTCGAATCATCGAAACACGAATAAGTATAGCCGGTGGGCGAAGAAAAAAAAGCCAGCTTACCTGCACGACGTGCCATATAGCCGAGCCACCCAACCGTTCCGCCCCCACACGAGTCAAAGACTCACGATCGCGCGGTAACACGCAATACTCCGCGAGACACGCCGCCACTCCCGCATCCTCGAACACCGACTCGTTGCCGCCGACTCGAAAAGGAAACTTGTGGAGGCGATCCTCTGGGTATGCCTCGACCTCTTCTCGGGTCCTCTTAAAACGAATAAGGGCGCCCTCGCAAGCGGGACTCGACGACGCCCCCATCTCCCACAAAGGAATCCCGTAGGGCCACCTTTGAACCACAGGCCCTCGGCGAGGCACGACCGCCGCTGGTACCCGCGGAGGGAAGGAGGGCCTGGCCCCCCGCTCGGGCGCGCCCCCATGGAGATCCTCGGCGGGCCCACCGGCAGGGATACCTTGCCCGACTGCCCCCCGTCCTGGGTGGGTCCTCTCCCCACCAGGGGCCCCGCCCCCACGTTCCTGGGATCCTGCCTCGCTAGCCACCCCCTTGCCCTTCCCGCGGGGATCAACATCCTCCGATATCGGGGCCCCGACCGAACCTGACACCTCCTCCGGCCCCCTCATCGCGTCTTCACCTGCAAAAGGAAAAGAGAGACAATCAGGGCGAGCCTAGCCCAAAGTTTGCAAAACTTCAAAGATACCTAGGGTCCAAAAGTCCTGGGCGAGCCGACTGCTCAGCGTTAGACTCGCCCAATGACGGCACGCCTCGGGCAGCTCCCTCAAAATCTGAGCTTTGGCAATATCCTCCCCGGTCAGCTCCACCCCTTCATTTACGAAGGGATTCCGCGCCCCCCAATTCGACATCAATGCCACGTCACTTGGCACTGTCACGAAGACGAACTCCCTCATCCAATCGCCGACATCGTCAGGCACCTCGAGGATGAGTTCTCGCCCTCTCCTGGCGCAAACACGATGATACACCCCCCACTTCCGAATCACGAAGAAATGCTGGAACAATGCCAAGGAGGGACTCAAGGAGCAAGCAAGACACAAGACGACAAACCCCACTAACAAGCCCCAGGAACGGGGCGCCAAGGCAAATATCGACAGCTCCAGGAAATTCAACAAATGAAACAAGCACGGGTGGATCGGAAAGCGGAGCCCCAACTCGAAGGACCGGACATAGACCCCGACCTCGTTATCCCCCGGTGAACTCACCGCTTCCTCCAACCCGGGAACCCGCACCTCATAGGGTTGTCGCACAAACCGCACGCGAATCTCCCTGATATTGATCCTATCCAACCTACGTCGGATGGACTCAATGTCTCTCGGTACAACGGATCGCCATGACCGTCTCTCCCTGGGCCGCCGCACCCCCGGCTGCGACGCCCCCTCACCCGCCGACTCCTCTCCCCCCACTCGGCTGCTTCCTCCAATCTCGAAACGAGAAGCCATTGATCGGAAAGGAAGGAAATTAACTGTGGTTACCTGTTGATCCTCTGAACCCGGAAGGCGATCGGAAGAAGATAGCCGGCGACGGAAGTGACAAATTAGCCAGCAAGCTCCAAACAGAAATATCGAACGCCGGAGGAGAATCGGAGAGAGACAAAAACTCCCGCCGACCGCCTCCCAAACCCTTTTAGCTGAAAGGGTGGCACCCGGGCCATCTTGGCCGTCAAACTTTCGCCACGCTGAGCCCATCGGGACGCCCCCGACGCCTCGACTGGCGTAAGGGTCACTTCATCCACGTGTCGCAAACTTTATCGCAGAGACGCTTCGTTTTCCTCTGCCCCCCTTTCAAATCATAATAATGACCACTAAGGCGGGAGTTCCAAAGCCGCCGCCATCACTACCCGGTGGGTCCCAAGACCCATATCGACGGTCCGGAGTGTTGGAGATGGTTCGCCCTCCGAGCTGAGCCGGGCTGCCGTCTCAGACTCGAAGGCCGGGGGCAATTGTTACGACCTAAAGATCGTAGGAGTCCGACTCCCGCCCAGATCCGCTAACATGCCCCATTAACTCACCATTTCACAAAGGGGCCGCCGCCCCGAAAATCCGGGGCATCATGGAGACAGGCGCGCCTTGCAGCGTTCCCCGAACCGGTCGAGGCGGACAACCGCCACCGGCCGAGGCGCACAACCGCAGCCGCCCGACCCGCCGGGGTAGCGCACTTGGGGACGTTTGGGCAGCTAGGCCAGGCCTATTGACGGGCGCGGACGTATCCTTCCGTGCCGGCGGGCCATGCCCCATGACCGATCGGGGGGCACAGCCGGGCCGGACAACCACCGTTCAGAACGGCCCGCCCGACTCCCGCGAACCGCGGCGCCTAGAGTGGCACAGCCCGGCCTTTAGTTCGTCACTAACGACAAACAGCCTAGGTTGAGGACACGACTGACACATACGTCACCCGACCGCCTGACAAAGCACCCCCAAGCGGCTGACCCATCCGACGATTAGTGCTTTCGGCCCTGACATCCCGACAAAAGCACCCCTTGGCCGTTGCGCCGCCTGACAGGAGCAGGTCGGGAACTCCTGTTCCCGATGTCCTTGTCCGAAGCTTCCGCTGACACCCGAGCCAGCTCAGAACGCCTAGTCATCACCCGTCAGGTATTAATACCCCCTCTCCTCTTACGGAAAGGGGGTTGAAGAAATCTCTCTCAGTCTATTATTCACACACGAGAGCAAATGTCTTCCATATCTTTGTTCTCCCACATATAGCTCGTCACGCGCGGCGGACACACCGTTAGTCCGACCGGCGTGTCTAGCCCCCATTTCAAGCCCTATTACTGACTTAGGCATCGGAGGGGCTAAGGGTTGAACCCCAACCCTGCCCTTCTGACGAGTTGTGCGTGCTGCAGGAGAGCTCGCCCCTTGACCGGAGTCAGCTTCAGCCCCCTGCCGTCCGACCTTCCTCAGTTGCGTCCGGCGAGATCCGACCCCGTGAGCACCGCCGGCAACGGATCCCACCTCTTCGCCCCACTAATCACTTGTGAAACAGCCTACCCAAACCCTCACTTCCATATAACCACTGTGACATTGGTTCCCCATAATACAAATTCATTGTACGCGAGTTCCACCTCGTAACAGATGTGATATCAAATAGTACCATTGGATGTCGTATCAACATTGGATGTCGTATCAATAGTAGCATTGGATGACGCATCAACATTGGATGTCATATCAAATAGTAGCATTGGGTGGTGTATCAACATTGGATGTCTTATCAACATTGGATGCCATATGAACATTTGGATTCTCTACATTTGATTTCCAACATTAGATTCTCTTTATACCATTCTTATAAAATAGTAGCATTCTTACATAGTTCTGGTTACAACTATTCTCAGAATACTAAGTTCATTTTTCATCTCCAATGGCCACTATTCGAGGAAAGGCCTTCAGCCAACAAGAGGATCAAGTCTTATGCGAATCATGACTTTATATCTCCCAAGATCCAATCTTGGGTATAAATCAAAAGAAAGATAAGCTGTGGTAAAGAATTACAACACTATTCAATGAAAAGGTAGGTGATGGAGCAAGATCATACAGATCTCTGGAAAGTCGTATGAAATATATTAAGAAGGATATAACAAATTCAGAGGTTGCATTCAACAAATCGAGGAATTGAATCCAAGCGGCTCTTTTGAATTGGATATAGTATGTATCTAATTTCAATTTTGCATTTCATTTTTCATTTTCATTTTTAACATGTTCTAACACTTTGATCTTTATTTTATTTAAATTATTTTGGTTAGTTTACGAAAGCTATAACTATGTATGGAGAAGTTGGTGGGAAAAAGAAAGGATTTCAGCTTAATTATGTTTGGCTGATTCTCGAAGATGTCGAGAAGTGGAACCAAAAGCTGCTTGTTCAAGGGAGGGGTTCTCTTCATCGAATGCGAACTTGGAGAATACAATGAATGTCAACACATTGAATGAAGACTTCCCAACCATGGGTGCTGACTAGTTTCATACTAACATTTCAGGAAGTCGGCCTGTTGGAAGAAAGCTGGAAAAGATGAATAGAATGCAGTCATTTGAGATTAACTCTGATGAGGAAATTATATCTAATATAAAGGAAATAAATGAGAAACGTAAAGTTAGCAAGGAAAAAATACAACAGATGATGCTGATAAAACTTGAAAATGAAAAGAAAAAATTAGAACTGCGAGCTAAATAATTAGAACAATGTGATCGACAATTAGCACTTGAGCACAATGTTAAGAATAGAAAATTTATGAAGATATATTTAGATAAGATTGTTGATCCAAGGGAACGTGCATATTATCAAAGGAAAAAACTAGAAATTATTACCAGAAACGAATACAGAGGTCATTCGAATGATATGCAAGGATTTTCTCAGCTTCTTGAAGGAGCAAGAGGATGTTCTCAATTTGCAGGAGAATCTGGATGTATATGAGGAAACACGTATGGATATCCGGTGGGAGATCATGAAAGAAGCAGCAGTTACGACAATGTTAACCTATCGGACTTTTATTTAATGTCTATTTTGTTTTCCGACATGTTGTTTATGTTTGTCTTTATTTTTTAGAATGTTTTTTTAATGTAGTTTCCTTCGAGGAGGAGTAAATAGATCCAAATATGTTACATTATTCCAATTTGTATTTTTAATTATAATTTAATAAATTCTTATTTTAATATTAACATAAAAATAATAAATATTAGTCTAATTTTAAAGCTCTCCTTTCTAATAGTAAATTTCTTAAATTAAGAAAAGATTAAGATAATACTAAATTTTCCTTTGGGTGTGTTTGGTTAGTGGGAAAAGGAAAGAAGGAAAAATGAAATGAAAAGGAAAAAGAAAAAGAAAGAAAAGGAAAATGAAATGAGATTCTTTCTCAAACAATGTTTGGTTACCAAGGAAAATTGGGAAGAAAGTTGAATGGAAAATATAGAAATTGGGAAGAGTGTCAAATTTTTTTTGAAAAATGCAAGAATTATTCATGATTTTTTGATACAAACTTAAGAATAATTCGTGGATTCATTAAAAATAACAACTAATTATGTTTGCTAAAAAAAATATAAATACATGAAAGTGTGAGAAATTAGTTTACATCTCTTTTCCCTCATTTTCCTTGGGTCAAAAAGAGGAAAATCTCAAAGAAAAGTTTTAATAAAAATTTTCCTTTGTTTTCTTTCATTTTCATTTTTCTTTGTTTTTTCTTTCCAACCAAACAATGGAAATACTTTTCCTTTTAACTTTCTTTCCTTTTCTTTCATTCATTCTGGGTGATTCTTGGTTTTACACGTTAACTAGTGGTGGTTTACATAGTATATCACAGAGGAGTATTGCTTTCCTGGTGATTGAATGACGTTGATTCGAGTTGTACTCTGTTAGTGTCTCAGAGAGACGTAAGAGCAAAGCTAGGACTTTGTCACATAAGAGAGACGTAACCTTGTTGTTATATTTTAACTATATTTATATCCATAGAAGTCAGCTAAAAAGCTAGGTTGAATTGTGAAAGCTTGTTTGCTACCGGGTAGTGTCTGTGTATCATTGATCATTCTTGATTTGATTCAGGGACCAACATGGACATGGCTTCGCAGTAGGGCCTCGAGGATGATGGTGGTGAAGCCTGCCGGCTTCGGAGAAAAGTTGTGAGAGAGCAAAAATTGCTTAATTTACAAATTAAAACAATGATAATACAACAGAAACACACCATCGGTAACAGAGCGTAATTTTCATATAAAAAGACCAATAGAGAACGAAATATAGCATCCAAAATCATAAAAAAAGCTTATTGCTTTGCTGTTAAATAACAGCTTCAAAGCATTATATAGTATATTTGCGTCTAAAGCATCTAAGCTCAGTTACCGCTGCTCAAAAGAGTTAAATTAAGGTTTTTTGGAGAATTAAAACTCCATACCAAAAAAAATTTTAAGGGAGAATCTCCCATCATAGAAAAATTATTGGGATCAATAAAAGGCCGTTGGCCTAAAAAGATCCACGCAAAACTCGGAACGAAAACTTGAACTGGTAAGTTCAATTGTCGTCACCATCTATTCGGCGACCATCAAGCTACCTAAGCTCCGCCGGACCCGTACTTCTTTCCAAACATAAGTAACTGCAGCTTGTCGTAACCGGAGAGCACACCAGCACCGGCAACAGCACGTAGGATGTTGGCACCTGCTCCCTTGAAGAGAGACTTGGCGCCCTCGTTCTTCAGAATCTGCTGAAAAGCGTCCAGAGAGCTCTTGTACTTGACGGCCTCTCCGGAGGTCATCATCATCCTTCTACGGACGGTATCAATTGGGTAAGATGCAAGCCCAGCGCCGTTGGTGATGACCCAACCCAACGCAAAGCTAGCAAAGAAGCTATCCTGTATCACCACAGCACAAAAGACACAAATGTTTCAGCACAAATCCCACAAACTGAAAAATACATGGGGTTTTGACAATCGAGTTTCCCAAGCTGGGCTTGGGGTTAGGTGTAGATGTTAAATTGAAACCGATGTCTGCATGCATACGAACTTCAGTCTCATTCATTTTGAATCTTACAAGGATCAAGTAGAGCTTTCGAAACTCCAGTTTATGAGAGACAAATTTGTATCTAAAACAAGTATTCCGAAAACACCAAAGTGGTCCACCGCATTTAGGGTTTGGTTTCACAAGTTAAGATTTTACAGGGTTTAGTGAACTTCAGAAAGGTTGCCAAACAAATAGTTTCACCTTTTGGAATCTGGCTTTGAATCAGTAAAAACTAGGGTATGGAAAACTATACCAACTGCCAACGGAATAAATTTAATGGTATGCAATCCACATTTAGTGAGGAAATCTAAAGATATACTTATAAATCGCCATTAAATTATATTTATCTAATTTTCAAAATTGATACTCTGAATCTTACAGATAGAAATGAGTTATTATTAATTAAAAACACCCACGAACAATAAAGATGAGTGTTATCTGACGTGTCCACATTCAACATAAGAAATGAGTTATTATTAATTAAAAACACCCACGAACAATAAAGATGAGTGTTATCTGACGTGTCCACATTCAACATAAGGGCCTGTTCTTTTGCTGGAATAGGAAAAATGGAATAGGGGAAAGTTTGTATTCCAAGGAGAGAGAAAATGGAGTTTTGTGTTCTTTTGGGTGGAATAGAGTATGGAAATTGGGGTTTGGAATAGAAAGTGTGGTCCACACTCTATTCTTGTGTTCTTTTGGGATTGTGGAGTTGGAATGAAAAAGTGGAAAGGGTATGAGTTGGAGGGGAGAGATACAGAGAGATGAGAGAGTGGGGCCCACCATTCCTAAGGATTCCATTGTATTCCAAGTAAAAAGCTTGGAATACAAAAGTGCTCATCATTACCAAATTGGAATAGCCACGTAGGATTCTATTCCACGGCCAAAAGAACAACCGCTTGGAGTACAACCTTGGAATAGGGTGAATAGTGCATGAACAGTGTCATTATTCTTATTCCCGCCCCTATTCCGCGCAAAAGAACATGCCCTAAACAAACAGGCAATCTAAAACTGATGCCTTGCCTGCATCTACATGATCAAACATAAAAATGTGTGACGCTGCTACCATGGCATTAATTGTCAAAGGGCACTTTCTTCTCTATCTTTTACCAAACAAACTAACATCAAGAGGACGGTAGGATTAAGACACAACTCACTACTGAATCTTGTTTTGGATCCAACCCAATCTGATATCTGGGAATGTTTAGATAATGCTAAAATGATTCAAAATGCAAACAGAAACCCTTCAATAAATATTCATGATATAACTAATCATTTCTGCCCAACAACTCAAGTGAGCAAGTTGCTGCCTGTGTATGGCCTCTTTAACCTAAAGATATATTTAAATCCCATAATAAATCATGCAATAAAGGGAAATCAAGATTTCAATTGCATGTAATGGGGCATATCATTAAATAACTAATTAATAGAAATAGATACCTGCATCTTTCCTGTTAGTACAACAGGCTTTAATGAATCGTACATTCCAAAGTAAAGCCCACGGTACACAATGATTCCAACACATGAGATGTTAAACCCACGGTAAAGTCCAGCAACGCCATCAGACTGCAATGTCTTACGGTACACATCGACAAGACCATTAAACTGCCTCTCTCCTCCTTTCTTAGCAGCCTTAGCATCATTAGCCAAACGGGTCCGAGCATAATCCAGGGAGTAAACAAAAAGAAGGGAGGAGGCACCAGCAGCTCCACCAGAAGCAAGATTTCCAGCAAACCATTTCCAGTAACCATCCCTGTCTTTCTTGAAGTTGAACAACCTCTTGAAGTAATCCTTGAACGCAAAGTTCAAAGCCTAACAAAATAGACAGCTAATTAGTATGAGAGTCATAAAAAACTATTATAAAGCACATGGAAAGAGAAACGGGGCAACAAATTTCATAAAATAGCCAAATAACAAAGTAGGGACATTTTCTTAATAAATGGTTGCCATGATATTTTATTTATGCAAACAACAAATGCAACAAACAAAGTAAATTAATATAAAGAATTTTATAAAGTTGCCAAGAAAGAAAGTTAACCAAAGCAAAAATTATTGGGACTAAAAACAGTCAGAATCCCTCAAAAAGAAAGATTTTATCATATCTACAACTATAGAAAAAATACATGCTTCATATTCAATTAAGACTGAAGAACACTAAAAACACATAGGAAAGTTAGTTAGAAACAGATATAGATGGACCAATTAGCAGTCAAAGATTAGCTAACTAAAGTATAAATATGTAGAAAACTAGTTAGATAGCCAAATTTACCTGGGTTGGGAAATAACGGATGACATTGGCAGTGTTTCCTCTCCACAAGGAGCCAAATCCTTCTTCCTTAATTGTTCTCTTGAAACACTCACCAATTCCCTTGTAGGGTTCGGATAGACGACCAGTCTTGATCATCTCATCTTGGTTCTGGATAAGAAGCTTAACACGCTCAATAGGAGCAGCAGCAGTTTTGGAGACTGCAGCGGAGACTCCACCCATAAGGAAATCGATCACAAAACTTTTTTCTGCTGGTGCATGAGCATAAACAGGCGCTACTGTGGACACCATGGACAAATCAGAGCCTCGGGTCAACGGCATCTGCAGACCACCATTAACATAGCTGTTACTTGAGAAACGCCTCTCGTAGTGAGAAGGAATGTAGACATTCTGGCGGCTAAGGTCCTGAGGAACAGCAGAATGGAATCGACCAGACATTTTCTGGAAAACAGTTGGATGGTTAACTTGATCCGCCATGAGTCAGCCTACAGAAAAGAAACATAGATAGGGTCAACAACAGAACCTGAAACCATTGGGAATAATTGAGCCAATCATAATTACACACTGCATCTCAAAGTTACATAAAAAAGTAATAAAGCATGCTGTAGTGCTCCCCAAACTAATGATATATTTTGAAACATAGCAAAACCGAAAATAAGATTTCTGCGGCATAAGCATAATCAAGGAATTAAATAAAATTCCAATCCCAAATTAAAATACATTAGAGGGTTTGATAAGCAAACAAGATAAGTTAACATGAACAAACAAAAGCTACAAAAGTACGCTTGTTTTAGAAAAGTAGATAGAGTACTAATAGTCAAAAGGGGACTGGTTTGGACTTATTTAAAATAGAGAACCGAAAATTGAAAGTTATCACACAAGCCATCACAACCACTAACACCCCGTGAGTTAGTTTTCCCAAACCATGTACCATGAGCACATTAGGCGCATCTAGAATAAAACACAACTGGTTCCAGAACAAATTGATACAAGACAAGGCAGTTAGAGGGTAGATGGTCCTACCTTTTCTTAAAGCAATTTATGCTCACACTCAAATGGATGTATATCAAAGTTTAAATCACGTATTAACCCCACTATAGTCCGGTAAAAGCAACTATTAAATAGTAGCAAAAGTAGTTTTATTGATATGCATGGGACTAAATAAGAACAAACATTCTCTTGCTTTTTATTGTCGTGCACATGTCCAGACAACCGGACATCGGTTTGCATTTATGAGCAAGACAATAGAAAGACCAAAAAGCATTTTCTAAATGTTAGCATATGCAGATTATATAGACACTACGAAAGCCTGACACCTAAAATACATCATTACAAACTGATCAAAGTGCAAAAGGGGAAAGAAACCATGTTAAGCACAAGCTGTCTATCATCTCTTGTAATGATAAACCATTTGAGGAGGAAAAACACTAGTTTTCCACCCTTCTCTTTTCAATTTGCGAATAAGAACATGCTATGTACCTCTATGACAAAAAATTGCAGGATGACAAGGATTAATTTTTGAATTATGGAAACCAGAAAGTCACACAAATCAATTGAAACCAGAAGGGAACTGAAATATATAAAAAGATCAATTGAGATGTTATTTGATGAACAATTGAACAATGACCTCAAGAAAAAATTTATGTGGAAAAAGGAATGACATTACTCATCAAATAAGAGAGAGGCCGTTGCGAATAGCATTTTACAAAGAACAAGTGAACTACGAAGCTTAAAGAAGCCAAGGACCACCATTATATATGTGAATTTGAATAAATAGTCGTAGTTAAAAATAAAAATAAAAAATGCTATATTTCATGAGACGGAACAAAGATCGCAAAATAAGCAAAAGAAAACCAACATCCATGGACACAATACTTGAGACTAGCATATATTGATTGCACAAAAACGATTATAGCACCACATAAGTAAATTAGCATAGTAAGGATGACAATGAAACAAATCTTAAACTATTTGCGTACTTAGAAAGAAAATCGGAAATTACAAAAGCTATGAAAAATACAACAGAAAACTTCACAATGTAAATAGACATATCCAACTTAAACCTACAATTATAAAAATAAGACACTAAGTTAAAAAGTGATAAATGTGATTGATCTTGTAACATGGTAAATATTCAGCATCAAACATTCAGAATATATACAAATAAAAGTTGATACATGCTCGAGAATATCTTAGCAACAACACCAGCACAACGCATACAATAAAATATAACATCTGGTGTCAAAATTCTATATATGATTTAAAAAACTTGTGTTCTAGCGAAGATTGTCAAATAAATGCTTGTGTCTGCAGAAATGTTTACATCAAGCAAGACCAATCTGCAAAGATTTGCCTTGCATGTGTATTTATCATTATTAATCTAAATACAACAGTTGTTGCGGGCTAACATTGCTATATAAAGACCTTACAGTGACCCAACCAGCCAATCACTTCTCTATTAGTCTTAGTTTTCAGATGGTTTCAGAGGTCTTTAGGGTTTTGACTGCGGAAAGCAGTTGGGATTGATAGACCAAACCCAAAGATTTTGTCATTAAAAGCAAGTCACAGGCACACAGTGCATCGTGCATCCAACATACAAACAGCCTCAGTTCATAGAAACGAAGGGTGATGTTCATAGAATTCCAACAGGTCCAAAAGAAAGCAACTATTCTAGAAAGAAAACGGAATGAAAAGGGGGTGCAGTTCAACATTTTGTTACGTTTTCTCTCTAAAACAGAGGATTTATTATGGATTTGTTGGGATACTAAGAAAATCAAGTTTTGTTTTTATAAACTGCGGCCCCATACCAGGTATATTTGTGAGTCGATGTAGGATGGACGTGCCACGAAATGTGATTATCTACGAATCCAACAGCAATCCACGTTAAATTCCGTAGAACCCCCCTAAAACCGACCTAAAACTAAAGAATTCTGGTGAAGTGTGATTGATTGGATGGATCACGGTAAGATCTTTATATAGCAACGTTGGCCCCCAACAACTATAAGTCTTTAGATTGATAATATAAATATATACATGCAAGTCAAATCTTTGCAACTTGTGAAAAAAAAAATTGTGCTAGTAATAATTACATCATTAATCCAGATCAAAAATTGATCTCATATGGAAAACAGATCTGCAGTTATGGCTCACATAACAATCGGTACAAGCACAGATCCACAATTCTGATCAAAAATATTTATCGTCAAAAATTTTAAAGCGTTAGAAGAACAGCAACCGTTTTTAAAGCGCCCATTTTTATCAGTAGCTATGAGATCAATTGAAGAACTACAAATAAAATCAACAGATCAACAAACATATAAGATCGAAACACAGGATCTCGATCAGATCAACAGATCCGATCCATTTTCTTCGGATCAAACCACAAACTTAACAAAAAATGCCAGCAAATAAAATTATAATGCATTTGAACTAGACAAAAATATCGTACCCTAGAGAATCGAGAGGCGCTCTCCCTGTTTAGATCTCCGAAGGCTCGCGAGGGCTTCTCTCAGCCTCTCGTTTCTTTATACGGAGGGAAGCAAGCGCCGAAAGACAGCGGAATGAGAGAATCGGGGGTGACTGTGAACCTAGGGCTTTTTATTGCGAACGTTGACCCCGTGATTATATTAGTCTACGGTTAACCGTATAGATTCTTTATGCGGGATCCATCTTCACTGTTGGTTTTGATAGGTTGACGGCGGATTATCGTTTTGTATTAAAAAATGTACATAAATAATTTGTTCCTTTTTTCTAGGGAATCGGGTTCGTTGCATTTTCGGAACGCCAATATGAAGGCATCCATGCCGTCGGCATGAAAAAGGTTTTGCCGAATTGGACGGTGAAGATTGACTGATGGAATCTGACGGTCTCGATTTTGACACAAGCGTAGGACGGTGAATCACGTTTTGGCGAGTGAAGGGACATGGAAAGTTGTGCCGAACCACTCAAAATATTCTATCCAGAATATCGGATTTTCTTTTTAAAACAATTCCAAAATCAAATAGATTATTATTCTACTTTTTGTAGATTTGAAATGGGTTATTTATTAAAAAAAATAATTTAACGTTTATCGTATCTTTCAAGAGTGTTGTTATTCGCACCACAAAAATTTATGAATACAGCATACTAATTGATTCACCACAACTATATTTTAAACATCAGATGTTCGGATTTGGAGATCCGAACGGCTCTAATACAATACATGTGTAAATCCGAACACAATACATATTTTATTATACTGTTCGGCTTTCCAATTCCGAACGGAAGAATAAAAGTATTAGAGCCATTCGGATCTCCAAATCCGAACATGTGATGTTAAAAATATATGTGTGGTGAATTAAGTACTGTGGTGTATTCATAAATTTCTGTGGTGCGAATAACAACACTCATCTTTCAACTTAGGCCTGTTCTTTTGTAAAAATGTGGAAGTTAGAAAGTTGAGAATATGTGGAATCTGAGGAGATAGAAATTGTTGTGTGGTGTGTTCTTTTGGTGGAAAGTGAGGTTGGATTGTGGAGTTGGAAAGTTGAGATGGGTCTCACTCCGTGCAGTGTGTTCTTTTGGTTGAAGAAAGTTGGAGATGGAAAGTTGGATTGTGGGGTGTGGTGAACCTAGGTAAGGTTACCCCCTAAATAAAATGAGGTCATTTTGGTTTATTTTTTGACATTTGCAGTTCTAATGAAAAACCCAATACAGCAATCCTCCGAGGCAATACCGGAATGAAACAGATATACAGATGCCGAATCTCCTAGGACCCAAATCCCCTAAATTCATGTCCATCATGAAAACCATAGACTACAAGCAGCACAGGCAAGACAGGCAAGAACTTGATAAACAAAATCAGTTGTGATGGTCGCAAATCCCCCACAGTCATATCCATCATAAAAACCTTAGTGGAGAAGCAATAACGGGAAGACAGACATGAATCAAAGCTACATAATCAGGATCAAGTGTACAAAATTCCACCCATCCCCAATGCAGCTAAATCATAAAAACTGAAAACACCAACGGCCCGACAGAAATGCCAATGATATACAACAAGTGAAAGTTTATATAACAAAATTGAAACTGATATACCGGCATGCCATTGATATATAGAAATTGGAAGCAAGACATGCATGCAACATAGAGGAGATAGAGGTAAAGGCAGCCAAACTGAAATCAATACATTGTAGTTTTCCAAAATACAAAGCCATAAAAAACCGTAGTAATTATACAAAAAGTTCGCAACCCACATCAATTGAACTCGGTGTACAACAGGAGTAACATAATAACAAGTACCACACAGAGAGACCCCAAAACAAACTTAATTGATACAAGAACGGATAAGATGGTATCCAGTTTATCCTTGTTTCTCTCAAAATGGCCTACCCCCTTCTCCAACCGCCCAACCATCTCCACCAACCTACTCTCAGAAAGCGAGCTCAAAGATCTTTCTGCTCTAGGCCCTCTTTCAGCAACATCCAGTAAATGATGGATAACATAAGTGGACCACTCACTGTGAGGCGGGTCCTTCCAGTCGAAGAACTTGCATCTGTTCACTGAAGAAGTACAACTCTAGAATCGTCTGCCTGGGTTGCTCCTTGTCCATGAAGTCCGCCTGGGCACACGCAGACCACAGTGGCAACGCCTGCAGTCAGTATCATCTGACTCCAACTCATCATGTGGCGGATCCCGTGGTCAGGACCGACTAGAACCGCTCGATCCGTAACTCATATGTACCTAGACAAGCAAACAAAGAAACACAATTAAAGAATAATTATTTTGAAAGACAAGATATGTAAATGGAGAAAACTTGGTTTAAAATGCGTACCTACGTAGAGATATCAAAACACGTATGGTAATATCAGCTAGCAAAAATAAGCAGTCACAAAAAAAGCAAATACCGTAGCATAGAAAATGCAAAAACCCAATAGTAAAATAAACACAGCATTTTGGTCACTATATAGCCCTCAGAAAAAGATGATTTATCATTTTCCAAACGTGGTTGCTGGCAGTTGCTCCCTCATTTCCTACCCAAGTTAACATGATATAAAATAGAGTCGCAATGGAACACAAGTCACGCAATTTAGATATAAAGTAAGCACCCATTTCTGAATGATAGAGCTAAGCATGACATTGCAAATAATGACTGACATGAAAAAATTTGGGATTTTTCACAATGTGTTTGCAAAATTCAAGTATTCCCAGTATCAAAAATGGAAGAATGCATCCCAGAAAGCAACTAGTACCAAATGAGAGAATCAAATGCATTAGGTATCACAGATACACAATGGACTAGAATGGAATGGAATTCCATATGCAATATGTATCGAAGTAAGAGTGGCAGTAAATAGTTGGACTGTCCTATGTTAGGAAATCATGCAACTTGGTGAATACAGGAACCCTCAAGCCAGCCTTCCATGTACTGGGAAATATAAAGGAACCATGAACTCAATTAAATTTTTTCATCATTGGGCTATGAATATTTGAAGAAAACCATATACAGTAAAAGGCCAAGGAAAAAACATTTTGCAGATGTCATCAGAGTTTGCAAGTGTAATGGCCCAGAGTGCCATATACGAAGGATCTATGCTTTTATGTGAATATATATATATATATATCTGTGTAATATGTATCGTGTATATGATTGTATACAAGTTAGTACATATTTGTGTGTGATTTATGTGGTTGATCGTGCATGTAGTATACATGTAGGAATAGTGAGGTCATGCATGGGTATGTGATGCATGAAGGAGGTTATGTGATGGTATGTGTATGTATGTGAATGGGTGTGTAGGATTGGTGTAGAGAGGCTAGCGTGAAAGGGGTTAAGGTTAGTGGCATTTCTGTAATTAATATGAGAGTGTGAGAAGTAATGACATACTTGTAATTAAGGTTGGGTGGCAATTCTGGATTTTGTATGGTTTTGTGCATTGAGCAATTTTAGATTTTGTATGGTTTTGTGCATTGAGCAATTCTGGATTTTGTATGGTTTTGTGCATTGAGCAATTCTGGATTTTGGTATGGTTTTGTGTGTTGAGTAATTCTGAGAGTGGAAGAGATATTTGTGGAGGATGTCAAACTTGTAAATATAGATTCTTGACTCTTCTACGTAATTCTTCGCTTTTCTACTCTTTTCTCCCAAGTTTCTAAACTCTTCAAAAATATCTCACTCTCCCCAAGATCAGGCCGAATTCATCCCTTCCCCTTGCTCCCTCTTAGACTTTAGGGAGGCTCAGCACCCATAGGGCTACGCCACCCTCACTCTGCACACGCCTGTAGCATCCCTGTTGTCGTTTGGGTGCTGTTGCTCATTCTGGGAGCTTGTGGAGGAGAAGAGAAGGAAGAAGGAGAAGGACTTGAAGAAGGAGGAGCCATATGGATTTAGGCTACCCCTTATCTCTTATCACCCCTGTTACGAGGTGGAACTCGCGTACAATGAATTTGTATTAATGGGAACCAAGGGCACGGTGGTTATGTGAAGAAGGGGGTTTAGGTAGGCTATTTGACAAGCGATTAGTGGGGTGAAGAAGTCGATCTCGACGCCAGTGACGGTCGCGGGGCTGAATCTCGCCGGATGCGACTGGACAAGGTTGAACGGCAGGGGGGTGACGCCGACTGGTGTTGATAGGCGAGCTCTCCTGCAACACGAACAACTCGTCAGAAGGGCTGGGTTGGGGGTTCAACCCTTAGCCCCTCCGATGCCTAAGTTAGTGATAGGGCTTAAAATGGGGGGCTGGTCACGCCGGTCGGACTAACGGTGTGTCGACCGCGCGTGGCGAGCTATAGGTGGGAGAACAAAGATATGGAAGACCTTTGCACTCGTGTGTGAATAGTTAAAATGAGAGAGAATTCTGCAGCAACCCCCTTTTCGTAAGAGGAGGGGGGGTATTTATACCTGACGGATGATGACTTGGCACGCTGAGCTGGCTCGGTTGTCAGCGGAAGCTTCGGACAAGGACATCGGGAACAGGAGTTTCTGACCTGCCTCTGTCAGGCGGCGCAACGGCCAAGAGGTGCTTTTGTCGGGATGTCAGGGCCGAAAGCACCAACCGCCGGTCAGGTCAGCCGCCTGGGGGTGCTTTGTCAGGCGGTCGGGTGACGTATGTGTCAGTTGTGCCTTTGTCCTAGGCTGTTTGTCGTTAGCGTCGAACTAAAGGTCTGGCTCATTTTAGGCGCCGCGGTTCGCGGGAATCGGACGGGCCGTTCCGGTCGGGGGTAGTCCGGCCCGACCACGCCCGTCCGTAGGCCTGGCCTTGATACCCAAGCGTCCCCAAGCGCGCTACCCCGAGGGGCCGAGCGGCCGCGGTTGTTCGCCTCGGCCGGCTACAGTTGCTCGCCTCGGCCGTTTCGGGGGGGGCGCCGTAAGGCGTGCCTATCTACATGATGGCCCGGGTCCTCGGGGCGGCGGCCCTGATTGTTAAAAGTCGAGCTAAAGGGGTATGTTAGCGGATCCGGGCGGGAGTCGGACTATTATGATCTTTAGGTCGTAACAATTGCCCCCGGCCTTCGAGTCTGAGGCGGCAGCCCGACTCGGCTCGGAGGGCGAATCATATCCAACATTCCGGACCCTCAATGTGGGCCTTGGACCCACCAGGTTGTGACGGCGGCGGCTTCGGAACTCCCGCTTCAGTGGTCATCATTACGATTTGAAGAAAAAAGGGAGGAGAGGAAAACGAAGCGTCTCTGCGATTGAGTTTACGACACGTGGATGAGGTGACTCTCACGCCAGTCGAGGCGTCGGGGATGTCTCGATGGGCGCCGCGTGGCGAAAGTTTGACGGCCGAGATGGCCCGGGGGCCCCCTGTACCGCCTAAAATGGTCTGGGAGGCGGTCGGTGGGAATTTTTTGTCTTTCTCCGATTCTCCTCCGGCGCTCGATTTTTCTATTTGGAGCTTACTGGCTAACCTGTCCTTTCCGTCGCCGGCCGTCTTCTTCCGATCGTCTTCCAGGTTCAAGGGAGCAACAGGTAACAACAATCAATTTCCTTCCTTTCCGATCAATGGCTTCTCGATTCGAGATTGGAGGGAGTAGCCGGGTGGGGGAGGAAGAGTCGGCGTGCGAGGGGGCGTCGCAGCCGGGGGTGCAGCGGATCAGGGAAAGATGGTCATGGTTATCCGTTGCACCGAGAGACATTGAGTCCTCCCGACGCAGGTTGGATAGGATCAACATCCGGGAGATTCGCGTGCGGTTTGTGCGACAACCCTATGAGGTGCGGGTTCCCGGGTTGGGGGAAGCGGTGAGCTCACCGGGGAATGATGAGGTCGGGGTCTATGTCCGGTCCTTTGAGTTGGGGCTCCGCTTTCCGATCCACCCGTATTTGTTTCACTTGCTGAATTTCCTGGAGCTGCCGATATTCGCCTTAGCGCCCCGTTCCTGGGGCCTGTTAGTGGGGTTTGTCGTTTTGTGTCTCGCTTGCTCCTTGAGTCCCTCCTTGGCGTTGTTTCAGCATTTCTTCGTGGTTCGGAAGTGGGGGGTGTATCATCGCGTTTGCGCCAGGAGAGGGCGAGAACTCATCCTCGAGGTGCCTGATGATGTCGGCGATTGGATGAGGGAGTTCGTCTTCGTGACGGTGCCAAGTGACGTGGCGCTGACGTCGAATTGGGGGGCGCGGAATCCCTTCGTGAATGAAGGGGTGGAGCTGACCGGGGAGGATATTGCCAAAGCTCAGATTTTGAGGGAGCTGCCCGAGGCGTGTCGTCATTGGGCGAGTCTAACGCAAAGCAGTCGGCTCGCCCAGGACTTTTGGGCCCTAGGTATCTTTGACGTTTTGTTAACTTTGGGCTAGGCTCGCCCTGATGGTCTTTCTTTTCCTTTCAGGCGAAGACCCGATGAGGGAGCCGGAGGTGGTGTCTGGTTCGGCCGGTGCCCCGACCTCGGGGGGTACTGATCCTCGCGGGAAAGGCAAGGGGGCGGCTAGTGAGGCGGGATCCCCGGACCGTGGGGGCGGGGCCCCCCGGGGGGAGAGATTGCACCCAGGACGGACGTCAGTCAGACGAGACCGCTCCGCCGGTGGGTCCAGCGAGGATCGTCCCGAGGGCGTGCCCGAGGGAGGGGCCCGACCCTCCGTCCCCCTGCGGGTATCCGAGGTGGTTGCGCCCCGCCGGGCGCATGTGGTTCAGAAGTGGCCATACGGGATCCCTTTGCGGGAAATGGGGGCGTCGTCGAGTCAAGCCTGTGAGGGCGCTCTCATTCGTTTTAAGAGGACCCGAGAAGAGGTCGAGGCGTACCCTGATGACCATCTCCGCAAGTTTCCCTTTCGAGTCAGCCGCGACGAGTCGGTATTCGAAGATGCGGGAGTGGCGGCGCGGCTCGCCGAGTATTGCGGGTTGCCGCGCGATCGTGAGTCGTTGACTCGCGTGGGGGCGGAGCGGCTTTGTGGCTCGGCTATATGGCACGTCGTACAGGTAAGCTGGTTTTCTTTACTCGCACGCCGGCTTTGTGTGCCCGTGTCTCACTGATTCAAGGTTTAAGCAGATGCTTACGAGCGTGCTAGCCCTGCGGGGCCGTCCCGCCGCGGTCGCCACCCGGGTGGCCCTGTGTGAAGCGAAGGAGAACCTTGGCGAGGTCAAGGAGAAGCTGAGGGACACGGAGGCGGAGCTGGAGAGGGTTAGGGCGGCCTGCGGCGTGGAGAAGGGGCGGGCTGCGTACTTCGATTTGTCCAAAGCGGCGGTCGAGAAGAAGCTTCAAGAAATAACGCGAGAGAGGGATGATATTCGGGCGAAATATACCTCGGAAGTTGCCAGCAAGGAGTCTGTGATCGGGTTGCAGAGGCAGCAGATTGAGGACCTAAAGATCGCTCTGGTGGCCGAGAAGAGGGAGAAGGGTCTAGCGGTGCGGCGACTGGAGGATAAGCGGGACGCTGAGGGCAAGCTGGTCGAAGCCGCTATCCGCCGGTATCATGACGAGCATGTTGTGCCGATGCTGCAAGAGGCTAAGGAGGCGGCGATTCGGCAAGTGGTCAAGGATGTGAGGGAGCGGTCGGTCGAGAAGCGGCGCCGCTAGAAGCGTGGGTTCGGGGAGGGCCGTAACTTCTCGTGATGGGGTTATGAGCGATGTGTTGTTGTAGTGGGTGGAGAGTCAAAGGTTCCATGTAAGGGTTAGCGGTTTGAGTAAATAAATTTTGATTGTTTTGTGCCAAACTGTATTCGTGTAAGGTTAGCCCGTAGAATATACGATTTGTGGGGATGTGATTGCCCCCAACTTCGCTCTGCCGGGGATTCCGGTAGAGGGGAGTTGAGATGAGTCACGGTCTCTGTTCGTTTGCTTGGGCGCCCGTGCCAAGTGTTGGAATTGAGATGGGTTCCCGTGACGGCCGGGCCGAAGGAGAGCAGAAATGGCAATGATGCGAGGGAAGCTCCTGCTTTGGCCGTACTGACGGGTGTTAGACCAAATATTGGGTCCAACTCTGAGGGTGTTTTGGCCGGACTGATGGAGGACGGACCAAATCTTGGATCTGGCGTTGGTTCCATGATTTGGCCGGACTGTCGGAGGCCGGATCTAATCTTGGATCTGGCGTTGGTTCCATGATTTGGCCGGACTGTCGGAGGCCGGATCCAATCTTGGGTATGGCGTTGGTTCCATGATTTGGCCGGACTGTCGGAGGCCGGACCAAATCTTAGCTCTAGCGGCGATATCGTGGGGTAATTTCAAAAGAGGGTAATCATTTCGTAGGGATTTGGGCGGGATTTGTTGGCGGTCGTCTGACTTGACGTCATCCTGGCGAATCGACGGTGGGCGGGAACCGAGGCGGCCCGACCACTGTGGTTACGACACGTGGCGCAACTGACGGTTTCGACGGGACGCGAAGCGGCAGAACACGTGGGTTGGTGATGGACAGGACCCAGATTGGTGACGCGTGTCGTTGGTTCGACGGTCACGATTCCGATGTTTTGCGGGACCGCTTTAGAGATATATAGCCTGTGGGGGGGGGGTAAAAAAGGTTGAATGTCGAGGAGCTAGGGTTTGTAAGAGGTTTAAGAATCCTTTCCAGAGCCGTTCTCGTAGGAGCGGTCGGCGGAGCAAAGCGAGAGTCCGAGGCGACAGCACCCGTTAGGTAAGACGCCCATTTGACTAATGTCTTCCACGATGTCTCCGATTCTGGGTCAGGGTTCTGGGGGAGTTGGGGAGGGAAGTTCAGCCGCGGAGACCGGAGGGGTGCCCGTCGAGATTGCGGGAGTGAAGTCGGTGCTGAGGAAATCCATTGGGGAGATATTCGCGAAGTACGTCAGGCCGCCATACTCGGTTCGTGAACCGGAGCCGCAGGAAAGGGTGTGTTTTGCGGGGGACCGGGAGGTTGGAGTGTACGTCTCTTCATTTGAGCAGGGTTTGCGCTTTCCCCCTCATCCGTTCGTGCTGGAAGTGTTGAACTTCCTGGAACTGCCGCTGTATCGTCTGATGCCCAATGCCATCAGTGCCATTGTGGGGTTCCTAGTGCTGTGTGTAAGCAATCAGGTTAATCCGTCCCTGTCCTTATTTCGCCACTTCTTCTTGGTCAAGAGGTATGGATCGTGCTACTATTTATCCGCGAAGAGGACGCATCCGCTCATCAAAGGGTTGCCTGGCAAAATTAAATTGTGGCGCCAGCAGTATGTGTTTGTGGAGGTGCCTGAGGAAGTGCTGATAAGGGCTGATTGGGCCGAGCTGAATCCCGAGGCGAGAGAGGTGGTGGAATTGGGGGACGAGGAGAAGTTGGTGGCCCAGACTTTAATGGCTATACCAGCAGAGGGCCGAAATTATCGGACGTTGGCCTGAGATGATAACAGCCTATATATGGCCCGAAGGTACAGAAGATTTGGGTGTTCCTGCGCCTGATATGCTTACGCTGAACTTTCTCTCTTTGGCAGGTGGCACGATGAGTCTATCCCTTGAGGAAATGATGCGGAGGGCCGCGGATCAGGCGGGGCGATCGACGATGAGAGGTGGCCCTAAGAGGGCGCGAGCGGAAGGAGGGGCCGAGAGCTCGACTAGGGTGCCGGCGTCAACGAAGAGGAGGAAGAGGTCGACAGGGGATGGCGTGGCGGACCCCATCATCGACCTGGAGGGCGACGAAGAATGGTCGATAGGGGGAGGGGGGAACTGCCCCGAACGACTTCGCCTAGCCCCGTGGCGCCTGCAGGGGGTGAGGGGGCGGATCCCAGCGGTCAGTCGCATGGGGTCGAGGCGTCGAGCGGCCCGACCGGATCAGGAGGATGGGACCATTGGCCTTATGGTTGTACCATGTTTGGTCTCGAGAGGCCGACAACCGACCCCCACTGTGAGGCCGCCCTGGCCAAGTTTAAGGCCAAGAGGGCCGATGTCGAGGGTTGTCCCGACGGGGCGCTTCATCGAGCGCGGTACAAAGTGGCGAACAATGAGTCCGTGTTTGAGGATGGTAGCGTGGCGGCGAGGCTGGCGGAAAACATCTTCCTGCCTCGCGACAAGGTGGAGCTGGAAGCGGTGGAGCCTGAGGGTCTATGCGGGACCGCAGTGATGCATGGCGTCCAGGTATGTTATGTAAGACGGGTGATGTCTTTCGGCGGGTTTTAGCTTTCGCCCTAAATGGGTCTATTTTTTGGTGTTTCTTTACGCAGATCCTCAACTTGATGCTCGGGCTGATGCGGCACGTGCCGGCCATACACAAGGCCGAAGGCGCCGTGGCTAGGATGGTCGCCGAGGTCGCTGCCGTTCGTAAGAGAGCCAGCGAGGACCTGGAGAAGGAGAGGGAGTGGGGCGGCCGATATGAGGCTGAAGTAGAGCGCCTGAAGACCGTCGTGATCGAGGCTGGAGAGAGAGCGAAGGAGCTGGAGGGGGCCCTTCGGAGGGAGGAGGCTCGTGTGGAGGATTTTGCTGCGCGTGCCCAGGCCGCCGAAGAGGAGTTGGCCCGTAGGATCGAGGAATTCCGGACGTATCAGGAGACAACCGTCATCCCCGCCCTTACAAATTCGATGGTCGAGGGCATAAAGAAGGGCCGCGTGGAGGGGTGGGATGACTGCCTTGCGCGGATGAAGGAGAAGGCGGCTGGCCTGGTCCCACCAATAGAGGTCGATCTTGACGGGCTCGTCGCAAGCGGCGGCGGGGAGGGGGATGGAGACGAGAAGGGTGAGGAGCAAGAGGACGAGGATGGTGACGAGCCAGAGGACGAGGATGGTGACGAGCCAGAGGGCGGCGGGGCGGCGGGGGATTCTATAGAGGGAGAGGGCGTCGTGATTGGTGGGGGCGCCAAGTAGTTTTGTGTAGGCCCCCCTTGTGTATGTTTAAAAATGAAAGAAAGTAAGGATTCGCATGACTCGCCCCCGCCTCTTTTGGGCTTTCCGCCTGTGTATGCATAAACTTACTTCTTAGATTTACGCCTTGGTGCGGCCATTTCTATGTTGGCGTAGGCTGAGTCGTGTCGAGTCCCTTTATTTCGCGTATGGCGCCCGAGAGATTTAACAGCGGGGTCGCCTCCCTTTGCGTAGGTTGTTCGGGTTTAGGTCTATCCGAGTTATGACCAGCGATAAACCGGGACTTGTCTTTGGCCTTTTCATCGGCTACGATCGAAAATTTAATAAAACGGGGGCTTTCTATAGGCGTAACGTTGAATTGGTACGAAGGCGTAACATTGTATCGGCCCGTAGGCGTAACATTGTATCGGCCCGTAGGCGTAACATTGTATCGGCCCGTAGGCGTAACATTGTATCGGCCCGTAGGCGTAACATTGTATCGGCCCGTAGGCGTAACATTGTAGGCGTGACCGTGTGTCGATCTAGGTAAGTGGACGTTCTTTTCGCAGTTGATCCGCCTCTCTGGCGTCGCGCCCCTGACAAGGTGGGGTGGCGGGATTCAGAGAGTTCCCCCTTGGCGTAGGGGTGATGATCGCGTCGGAGCCCGGCAGTGGCTTTGGCCCTCGTTCCCAGAATTGGGGGGAGAGGGAGTCCTTGGTGGTTGTTCTATCCCACGGGGCCCTGTTGCTCCTCTCGATTGGAGGCTCCGCGTGGTAGGCGCGAAGGGATGCGGGTTGTATCCCCTCCGTGCGCCCCCGGTGTTAACGGTTCAGGGGAGGCCGATGAGTGGAAGGGGTGGCGCTGGTGGCTGCCGGGGGGTCCGGTGAGGTGTTTTGGCAGGTCCGTCCCGTCCATCGGGTTGCCAGCCAGCCGCTCCTGCGTACCCCGGGCGTTCGTGGAGAGGCATGGTGTGCCCACGGAGCGCCCGGTCTCCTGCCTTAAGTTGTCCAAAAGAAGGAGGGGAGCAGCAGGCTGGGTAGCCGTTGTGTAAGCGGGATATCCGGTTGGTGGATCGTCTATCTTTGCGGTCGGCGAAGCTTGCGTCTTCCGCGCATTTCAAGGGAGGGTGGGTGGTAAAAATGACGAGTTTTTCTCCACATCCTTTCCTTTGCCTTTCTCCCCCTCTCCATGAAGCTGAGGAGAGGGGGGATTTATAATGGTGAGCGTCTGCGCTCATTTATTCTTCCTTGATGGGTGATGTGACCCCGATGGGTGACATGTGATGTGACCCCTCAGGCATGCCTGGCATTTGTCATTGGCGCTCGTCCCGAGGGTCCTGCTTGAGTTGGACAAGTCGTTTCGGGCGTCGGCTTTATGGGGGTCTAGCGTTACTCCTCGGGGATGGCTTTCCGTAGGGGTGGCCTTGATTCGCGGACCGCGAGTAGGTTCCCGAGGTTTGAGGAGAAGGGTGACGGGCCCTTTCGGGGGAGGGAGGGCATCGGTCCGTTTCTTACCCCGCCTATGGCGCTCTGGTTTGGGTGGCTAAGCTCAGTGAACTTGCCCCGGAGGTCTTCTTGGGGGGGGGGGGAGCGAGTGTGCAGCTCGGCCCGTGCCCCTCTCCGGTTTGGGTGGCGAGGACTGGTCCTGCCCCGGAGTCTTTTAGAGGGGGGGTATAGGGCCGTCGCCTCCCTGCAACCTCTATAGTCGGACGGGTATTGGGCCGTCGCCTACCCCGCATATGGCGCTCCGGTTTGGGTGGCTAAGCTCAGTGAACTTGCCCCGGAGGTCTTCTTGGGGGGGGGAGCGAGTGTGCAGCTCGGCCCGTGCCCCTCTCCGGTTTGGGTGGCGAGGACTGGTCCTGCCCCGGAGTCTTTTAGAGGGGGGGTATAGGGCCGTCGCCTCCCCGCAGCCTCTATAGTCGGACGGGTATTGGGCCGTCGCCTACCCCGCATATGGTGCTCCGGTTTGGGTGGCTAAGCTCAGTGAACTTGCCCCGGAGGTCTTCTTGGGGGGGGGAGCGAGTGTGCAGCTCGGCCCGTGTCCCTCTCCGGTTTGGGTGGCGAGGACTGGTCCTGCCCCGGAGTCTTTTAGAGGGGGGGTATAGGGCCGTCGCCTCCCCGCAGCCTCTATAGTCGGACGGGTATTGGGCCGTCGCCTACCCCGCATATGGCGCTCCGGTTTAGGTGGCCAAGCTCAGTGAACTTGCCCCGGAGGTCTTCTTGGGGGGGGAGCGAGTGTGCAGCTCGGCCCGTGCCCCTCTCCGGTTTGGGTGGCGAGGACTGGTCCTGCCCCGGAGTCTTTTAGAGGGGGGGTATAGGGCCGTCGCCTCCCCGCAGCCTCTATAGTCGGATGGGTATTGGGCCGTCGCCTACCCCGCATATGGCGCTCCGGTTTGGGTGGCCAAGCTCAGTGAACTTGCCCCGGAGGTCTTCTTGGGGGGGGAGCGAGTGTGCAGCTCGGCCCGTGCCCCTCTCTGGTTTGGATGGCGAGGACTGGTCCTGCCCCGGAGTCATTTAGAGGGGGGGTATATGGCCGTCGCCTCCCCGCAGCCTCTATAGTCGGACGGGTATTGGGCCGTCGCCTATCCCGCATATGGCGCTCCGGTTTGGGTGGCCAAGCTCAGTGAACTTGCCCCGGAGGTCTTCTTGGGGGGGAAGCGAGTGTGCAGCTCGGCCCGTGCCCCTCTCCGGTTTGGGTGGCGAGGACTGGTCCTGCCCCGGAGTCTTTTAGAGGGTTGAACTGAAACTGTTATGTAGGAAAGGCGAAATTTGAAGATAAAAAGAAGGGAAAATGGTACTTCGTTCAGGACTTACAGTTATCGGCTATGCCCCGGCCGGCGCACCGTGCCCCTTGGAGTGATTAGCCTGTCCTTCTCGGGGGGTGGTTTAGTTGGGCGCGTGGTCGATCCTGTTTCCCTCGGCCGTGGCATTGGCTGGGGCTAACTCTGGCTAGAGGGGGTCATAACTCCGCCTTGAGGAGTCGATCTTCAGGTTCACCTCTGGTCCTTTGTGCTTGGTCGACCCTACGTAGCAGCTCCTAGACAGCTTCTGGCTTCCCCGTGCGATCCCCACCCCTCGAGGGGTCTGGAACTTGACCATCTGATGGAGTAGGCTGGGGAGCGCTCCGATGGCCGACATGTAAGGTCGTCCAATGATCCCATTGTATGCCGACATGATGTCGACCACAACGAACAACGTCATTCAGGTGACGACCTGTGGCTCTTCTCCGAGGGTTATCGGCAGGGTGATCACTCCCATGATGGGGGTCGAGTGACCGGTGAAACCGACGAGGGGTCCCGTACAGGGTCTCAGGTCCGTCGGCCTTAACCCCATCTTTTCGATCGTGGACATGAACAGGATGTCGCAAGAGCTCCCCGTGTCGATCAGGAGGCGGCTGACGATGGCCGTCCCGATCTGTGCTTCGATGACGATGGCATCGTCGTGTGGCAGCTCGATCCCCTCCAGATCCTCGTCGCTGAAAGTTATGGGTGGGTAGGCCATCCTTCTCCCTCTCCGGTCCCCTCCGAGACCCGCCGTCATTACTTGTCTCGCATACGCCTTCTTGCTTGACGACGATGCCCCACCTGAAGATGGGCCGCCGCATATCGTATTTATGCGCATGACGGGTTTCGGGGGGTGAAGCTCTTCCCGCTCGTCGTTTGCCGGAGGGTCTGCCCTCCGTGCCCTTCGGTGGTTCCCCTCTTCCCGGTCAGGTCTCCGGGCTCCGACGAAGTCCCCCAAGTGGCCCGCCTGGATCAGCCGCTCGATTTCCCTTTTGAGGGTGAAGCAGTTGTCGGTGTCGTGGCCGTGGTCCCAGTGGTATCGGCAGTATTTCTTGAAATCTCTCCGGGCGGGGTCCGACTTCATTTCTCGGGGCGGCTCCGGCAGCAGTCCGGCCCGTGTAGCCGCGGCCATTAACTCAATCAAGGAGGCGTTGAGTTGGGTGTAATGTGCCCGTAGGGGGCCTTCTTGTCTCGGGGCGACTTGAGGGAGCCCGTGGGCCGGAGCAAAATCGCGCGCCGGGCCAGGTCGGTCTTGCGGGCGGGGCCCGAGCGGTTCCCTCCTTGGTCGGGCCAGTTGGTCGCGGCCACGGTGCCCCTCTTCCTGCCTCGGCCGTGGGTGTGACCGGGGTTCACCTTGGGGGGGTTTCGCCGGGGGGAATAAGGCCTTGGCGCCGAGAGTCTCCTCGGCCAGCGCGTGTCTCTCCGCCATAGCTACCAACGCTTCATAGTCGGTCGGCGGATCCCGGAGCAGTGATTTGTGGAGGCTCCGAGTCTGCAGCCCCGTCTTGAAGGCCAGCATAAGCACTTCATCGCCACACATCACCACCGCCCGTCTTTCCTCCTAAAAACGGCGGAGGTATCTACCCGTTGTCTCTCCCTCCCCTTGGACTATCGTGCTGAGATAATCTAATGGCTTCTTTTTTGTTCGCCCGGCCCGGAACTCTTGGCAGAACTTATGGGATAGTTCGCCAAAGCTCCCTACGGACCTTGCGGGCAAGCCGAAGTACCAGTCCAGCGCGGTGTCCCTCAGGCTTTGGGAGAAATGTCGGCAAAGGAACGCCTCATCCACGTCCTGGGCTTCCATCGCCCACCGGTATTGTTGCACGTGCGTGAGGGGGTCGCCCCTCCCATTGTACGTGGCCAAGTGAGGGGGTTTGAACCTTACGGGCCTGGGGGCGGAAGTGATCCACCGGGCGAGTGGCGTGGCCTCCTCCGGGTAGGTCGGGCGATCCGGCGCATCCCCCCTCTGCCACTCGGGGGTCGGGCTTCGGTCGCGCCTCGGCCGCCGACGGTCCTCCGTCCCCGGGGAGTAGCCCGACGGTCTCCAGGCGGGGATCCTTCCTTGGGCCGAGGATTCGACGGGTTGCGGGCTACGGTCCTCCCAGCGCCCACGCCTCCTGGCCAGCTCTCCTCGGGCCTCCATCCGTTCTTGATTCTCCCGAAGGAGTCTTTCACGCTCGGTGGTGAGGAAGCGTAGTTGCCGACAAACGGCTTCCTCGCGCAGGGTATCGGAGGGGTGGTGTTGGTGATGGGGGCCGCCCCCTCCAGGCGGGGACCTGTTCAGCAACGGGTCCCGCCCGTTCCCAGGCCGCCGGGCCGTCGTCGCCTCGTCCAGGAGTTCTCGGTTGCTCCTGTTCTCCATCCTCAGCCTCTCGCGCTCCGCGATGATGAAGCGAAGCTGGCGGCGGGCGGCCTCCTCTTCCAGGTAAGCCTTCCGGGTGGTCTCGGCTGCCTCGTCCAGACGCCTCTGCGCGGCGGCCGCCTCCCCCAGGCGCCTCCACCGCTGCGCGACTTCTACCTCCTCTTCCAGGAGCCTTTGCTGGGCCGCGATCTCCTCAGCGAGCCCCCTATGCTCCCCCTCCTCCTCGAACTGAGGGTGGAGGTTTCGCCTCACGTTCAGGGGCTCTGAGGGGCCGGGCGGAGGTCCCGTTCCAGCCGTCTGACAGCCTCCCCTGGCCTGAGCAACGGCCTCGAAGCTCTTCAGGACGGCTGGGACTGAAGTGTGTTCGATCTCGGAGCCCATCCCCAGAAGGGGGTCGGACGCCGGGGTGATTTGTAGGGAGAGCGGTTCCTGTCCCACGGGATCTTTGCCGTGGTCCGGGTTCCGCGAGATCGGTATGGAATCTAACATGGGTGTGACCCTTCGTTCCCACAGACGGCGCCAATTGTTACGAGGTGGAACTCGCGTACAATGAATTTGTATTAATGGGAACCAAGGGCACGGTGGTTATGTGAAGAAGGGGGTTTAGGTAGGCTATTTGACAAGCGATTAGTGGGGTGAAGAAGTCGATCTCGACGCCAGTGACGGTCGCGGGGCTGAATCTCGTCGGATGCGGCTGGACAAGGTTGAACGGCAGGGGGGTGACGCCGACTGGTGTTGATAGGCGAGCTCTCCTGCAACACGAACAACTCGTCAGAAGGGCTGGGTTGGGGGTTCAACACTTAGCCCCTCCGATGCCTAAGTCAGTGATAGGGCTTAAAATGGGGGGCTGGTCACGCCGGTCGGACTAACGGTGTGTCGACCGCACGTGGCGAGCTATAGGTGGGAGAATAAAGATATGGAAGACCTTTGCACTCGTGTGTGAATAGTTAAAATGAGAGAGAATTCTGCAGCAACCCCCTTTTCGTAAGAGGAGGGGGGGTGTTTATACCTGACGGATGATGACTTGGCACGCTGAGCTGGCTCGGTTGTCAGCGGAAGCTTCGGACAAGGACATCGGGAACAGGAGTTTTTGACCTGCCTCTGTCAGGCGGCGCAACGGCCAAGAGGTGCTTTTGTCGGGATGTCAGGGCCGAAAGCACCAACCGCCGGTCAGGTCAGCCGCCTGGGGGTGCTTTGTCAGGCGGTCGGGTGACGTATGTGTCAGTTGTGCCTTTGTCCTAGGCTGTTTGTCGTTAGCGTCGAACTAAAGGTCTGGCTCATTTTAGGCGCCGCGGTTCGCGGGAATCGGACGGGCCGTTCCGGTCGGGGGTAGTCCGGCCCGACCACGCCCGTCCGTAGGCCTGGCCTTGATACCCAAGCGTCCCCAAGCGCGCTACCCCGAGGGGCCGGGCGGCCGCGGTTGTTCGCCTCGACCGGCTACAGTTGCTCGCCTCGGCCGTTTCGGGGGGGGGGGCACCGTAAGGCGTGCCTATCTCCATGATGGCCCGGGTCCTCGGGGCGGCGGCCCTGATTGTTAAAAGTCGAGCTAAAGGGGTATGTTAGCGGATCCGGGCGGGAGTCGGGCTATTATGATCTTTAGGTCGTAACAACCCCTAAGGTAGGATTTCATCTCCAACTAGTATTAGAGTTGCATGCTTAGTTTCATGGTTGTTGTTATTGTGGCTATACCTTTTCTTAAGCCAATCCTCAGTTTGTATGGTTGTGCGCGGTGAGCAATCCTGAGATTTTTATGGTTGTGCACGGTGAGCAATCCTGAGATTTGTATGGTTGTGCGCGGTGAGCAATCCTGAGATTTGTATGGTTGTGCGCGGTGAGCAATCCTGAGATTTGTATGGTTGTGCGCGGTGAGCAGCGGTGAGCAATCCTGAGATTTGTATGGTTATGCGCGGTGAGCAATCCTGAGTTTGTATGGTTGTGCGCGGTGAGCAATCCTGAGTTTGTAAGGTTGTGCGCGGTGAGCAATTCTGAGATTTGGGTGGTTTTGTGCGGTGAGCAATCCTGAGTTGGGTGGTTTTGTACGGTGAGCAATCCTGAGTTGGGCGGTTGTGCGCGGTGAGCAAATCTGGACAGATTTACATGCTGATTGTTCTGCGTATTCCTTCCAATCCGGTGAGCAATCCTGAGATAATGTTTTCGTAATTCTGACTGTAATATGCCTAAAATCAGCAATAAAGACAGACCCTGGAATCTGTCCGAAAAACAGATTCGTCAGGTCTCACCAAACAATTCACCATAAATCACCTAGTTCATATTTCTGCATGAAAATTTATAGATGAATCCAGCACAACTCTATCTACAACTTTTATTTATAATGTTTGTGCATGTTGATACAAAATTATGGAGAAATGTGCTTGTTAATCTGACTGTTCTATTTATTCCAGCAAGCTGAAAGTTTTGGATGTTGTTTTAAGCTCTTTTGAGGTTAACCTTTCCATTAGTGTACTTAATTGTTGTTGTTACACGGTAAGATGTGGTTTATGTTCTTGACACATGCAAAGGATGATGTGAATATGGTTACATGTTTCATGTATATTATGAGAAATGAGAAAGGGAATGCACAAGGCGATGCATGTCCCAAATGTGTGGTGAAATGTGGAAAGAAAGGAAACGGAAAGTGTTATGTTTCATGAAAATGATTAAGTCCTCTAAAATGAGGGTGACACGGGGATTGTGGGACACTAAGTTGTGGGAAAAACATGAGGGGCTGGACTGGTGGTTGGTGGCCCTCCTGTTCTTGCCCGAGTGCCGGGGAGTGGCAAAAATGTGGAGAAATGGAGAAAATGCGAAGGGGAAATAAGGGGAAAACAGGGCTCCTTTAGTAAGAGCTTGTCTCGGGGAGTTTTGCCTGTTCCACCCCAACTGGGGGTGAGGTCCAGTCCCAAGATGGTCTACCCACTACTTAGGGTCCAAAACACTTCAGATGACTTTCATTACTTTTGCTGTATTATCAATTGTTGCTTACTTGTACGTTCTTTACTTGTAGCTCACTTCACCTTTGTAGCTCTTATAACTTGCCTTATGTTTCATTATGATGCTTGATGTTTATGCCATGTCATACACTCTGTCTGCTCACGTGCACCTTTCCACACTTCATGTAAGGGCTAGTTGGGGTATGGTATTTCTACTGGGTCACGCTTTTACGTGCCCCACCGTTGACTTTTCAGGTTCAGGTGTTGGAGTTGGTTGGTGATCTTGAGGTGCGGCAGTGGAGTTCTACGAATGAGTTAGGTTGGGATGGCGAGGGGAAAGGAGAGAGTGTTGTACTTTTGGGTTTTGTTTGGGTAGTGATGAGTTGTTCATGATGACTGTATGTATATATGGATGATGTATAGATATCAGACTTATCTTTGGGTATAGTTGTTGTACAGTTTTCCTATCTGTTTCCTTCTGTGTTTATGTTTTTGGTTGTTTGGTTGTGCTTTGGGAACATTACAGGTACTATCCCAGCAGTGCGCAGTGGACCTGCTTGCGTTTTTGTACTTTTCCTTCGTAACACTCGTTGCCTTTGGAATACTGGGACGGATTCGTACTTCCTGGGTATCCTGGGGAGCGGGGCGTTACAGCAAGAAAGGGAAATTCTGGGAACATGTATACAACATAGCGAAATATGTATTCATCATATGACTATAGCCAACATGTATAAAAGTCCAGAAAGTCCAGAAAAATTTGATGCAAAGTCTATAATTTCTGGGAACTGAGAGCACAAACTCGGTAATTCTGGGAACTGATAGGAGAAATCTGAGAACATATATATTTTGTGATCTGATAGGACACAGTCCAGAGAAACAAATCATGTATGGTATCATGTAATGCTCCAGCCAAAATAATCCAAACACCTTGAACTGAAATGGAGATGTAGCATATAGACTTGGCAAACAAAGCATGTCAGGTATCACAAACACAGAACTGAAATGTCTGAAACAAATATTGTGAACAGCTAATACTGTGAACATGTAATACTGGGACAATGTATTACTCAAAGAGCAACATGTTTTACTCAAACTGCCAGGAGACTGCATTTAGCCCCAACACAACAAATAAAGCAACTGCAGGGGGTTGTGATCTCAAATTCATCAATTAAACCAACTGAATGAACCAATATAATGAGATTGATAATAAGCTGAAAGAACTAGCAGAAAAAATTATGGTGTTTTAATAAGCTGCAACCAACTGAATGCACCAACATTCATCATAAAATGTTTCCATACGTTTTCAATTTAGAACCTAACACAATACAACCCAAGTGTTTCAACCATGTTTCAACAAAGTCTAGAAAAAATTTGATCATGGCATGTAACAAACATTATAGTGTCAGTTGATGTTTCATGCAGCAAGGTTGATGTTCATGCAGTAATATTGCAGGCAGAAAAAGAAGACTGCTCAGGCAATCAAACCAGGTTATTAGCAAAGCATGTTACATGCATAAAGATCA
The DNA here is from genome assembly GCA_030789695.1 of Scilla litardierei. NCBI lineage: Eukaryota > Viridiplantae > Streptophyta > Magnoliopsida > Asparagales > Asparagaceae > Scilla > Scilla litardierei. The sequence goes on from CM061142.1 coordinate 626,949,384, forward strand.
AGAAGTATGCCCAGGAATAGAAGCATCATGGGTATGTATGGTGATAAGCTGCAAATAAAAAATGGCAATACGCTAGCAAAAGGAAAACAGCAAATATATTGGGAACCCAAAGCATTGCCAATATGCATGGGTCTGTGTTCTCAAATTCATCATTTAAACCAACTGAATGAACCAATAAAATGAGATTGATGATCAGATGCAAGCACTAGCAGAAAAAAGGGTGATGCCAACATAATGCATGGAAAAACATGCCCAACATATTTGATTGCAGTATACATATTGGATGCAAGTACGGGCTTGATCTTGATCAACATATTGGATGCATAGTTTAGCAAATTGGATCTCATAGGTTTGCAAGATCATATATATTACCTTCAGGAAACATGGTATTATTCAAAATCCCAAAAAGGTTGCTGGCAGATGGAAATATGTAAGCACCTCATTTAAAATTGAGTAACAAATTTAGTATACAAGGATAAAAAATACCCCAATTCATATCAAAAGTAGTTCATTCATTATAGGGGTATTTAATTCTGTGGAATTCACTCCCATTGGTGAAGACATGAACCATCAAGTCAACCTTCCAATTAATTGGGATTATACATATAAAATGTATTCTTTTTCAAAGGCTTCATCATTGGGCTTGGGGATTAAAAAAGACAGCAAAAGCAAAGAAATAACATAGAAACTCCACATATAGGGTCTGCTAGTAGAAATAACAAAGAAACCACCACAATGGAAATTTGAAAATATAAAGAAAAAAGACTGTAAATATGCTCATTTGGCTAGCTAGATAAGTACATAACATGCACTGAATGCAGAAAAAAGAATCCAAGATAACAATGACAACATAAGGGGATTAACTAGAATTTTGTAACAGATCACAAAGGGGTATAAATTTTTGTATCAGCACTAGCTAAGCCAAAGGATCTAATAACAGCAGAAGGATCTAATAACAGCACTAGCTAAGCCAAAGGATATATGTCATCATTTCATATGTGAGTGAGAGAGATAGAATCAACATGATGCAATCTTGATAAGATCAAGCCTACCTTCCACATAAATGAGTATTTTAAAAAAAATTATTCACCACCCTGTAGTCATCATAGGACTATAGCAAAAAAAACCCATTAGAAGCAGAAAATTTCATGACAACTCCATCCCAAATCCAAATTACCAATATTCAGTCTATATGTATGGGTCTGTTATCCCATATTCATTTTTGTATGGGAAAGCATTTAGGACCCAACAAAACAAATAAAGCAAATGCATGGGTCTGTTATCTCAGATTCAACATTCAAACCACTTAAATGCCATACAATGCTCTGGGATCAAAAATTGCTCAACATTTTAGTCCTTTTGCTAGCACATAGGCCAGAAAAACATTGGGGATGCTGCATCAATTCAGAAAAACAAAGCAGTTCTGTGTTATCTCAAAATGCCACCATGATAGGTACATAACATGCCCTGACATGCACGAAAACTGCACCAAACTGCAAGTGTGCTGCCACTAACAAAGTGCCAACTTCCAAGACAAGGAGACTACAAGCATGAGAAGGAATTCAAACTACCAGGAGACTGCATGGTGCATACCCAACACAACAAATAAAGCACATGTATAGACTGCCAAAAGAAAATCAGTATTCCCAGCTATATGTCAGTTATCAAAAATTCCAGTAACAATGATATAAGTAAGTTATCAAAAGAAAAGCAGTATACTGAAAACCAAAGCATGTCAGTTATCAAAAAATGTAAGAATGGAACATGAAAGGAACCAAAATGCAAGAATGGAACATGAAAGTATATCTGAACTGAATATACTCAAAGTCCAGCCATGAGACTGCATTTAGACCCCAACACACCAAACAAAGCAAATGCATGGGGCTACCAATAGAATGCAAATAGAAACCATGAATATTGTTTCAACATTGAACAAGCTGCATGTGTATAGCCTACAATGTGTGTATAGACTGCCAAAAGAAAAGCAGTATGCCCATATATATAGGGACTGCATGGAAAAACATGCACAAAACTGCTCCATACTGCAAGTTAAAAATTAGAATGGACATCTCATGTCTTCACATTCTAACATCAGCAAATGTCATTGTTCCTGCAAATCTCATAGTTTTGCGAGAACATATATGCAAGATCATATATATTGCCCTCAGGAAACATGGTATTATTCAAAATCCCAAATAGGTTGCTGGCAGATGGAAATATGTAAGCACCTCATTTAAAATTGAGTAACAAATTTAGTATACAAGGATCAAAAATACCCCAATTCATATCAAAAGCAGTTCATTCATTATATGGGTATTTAATTCTGTGTAATTCACTCCCATTGGTGAAGACATGAACCATCAAGCCAACCTTCCAATTAATTGGGATTATATATATATATAATGTATTCTTTTTCAAGGCTTCATCATTGGGCTTGGGGATTATAAAAGATGGCAGTAGCAAAATGTATCTAAAATCCAAAATCCAGCATGTATCAAAATTCAGTAAGAACCCAATTCAGCATGTATCAAAAATACTGGGTAATGAATATACTGGGAACATGTATTACTCAAAGAGCAAAATTAAGCATATGGAGCTACCATCAAATTAAGCATATGTATTCCTAAACATAACATGCACTTAAAATCCCCTGAAACAAAATAATTCTGAACGTCTCCTAAATAATTAAGCATATGGAGCCACCATCCAACATATATACTGAAGCTGAAAGAATCCCCCTGAAAAAATGAATCCAACATAGATACTGAAATACACAAACTTATATAATAAGGATACACAAATACATGAGACATACGTCTCACCGCAACAGTATTGGGGATGGTCTCAACACCTACTCAAGTTCAGTACAACAACACTAATGATACACAACACTGCATTTTACACCATACAAGCATCTTCTTCATTCACTTCCCTCCACATCTTCCTACCACAACAACAACACTCCTTCTCCCGCACCCCTCTACAGGAGAACATCAATCCAAGTCCAATGGTTCATCATCTCCATTATCACCTACACCTTCTTCCTCCCTAGCCATTTGAATCATCTCAATTTTATGCTTCAATATTCTCCTTCGTGACTCATCGGGCTTAGCCACAAATTTGCGGCCTTCATGCTCATTTTCTTCAAGATAATCATACACTACATCCAACAATGTTGATGGATACTCGGTGTATGCATACACTGTAGCGGCTAGCTCTTTTGTCCAATGGGCATGGGAGGTAGAAATTACCGTGGCAACCTTCTCTACTGTCTCAACCAGCCTATCCATCCTATCATGGACTTCGTTTGTATCACGTCGACGAGTTTTCTTCCTCCCCACAGAGGGAGGGGTAGCAATGCTAGGCCCGGCCTGAAAATTCCTTGTCGATCCTGCCGGTAGGATGTCATGGGGGATATCAGCTTGCGGGGTACGTGCCTGACTTGAATCTTCCCCATCGACAGCATCTGCTAGGGGGTCAAATGGATGGAATGTGGACTTACGACAAATCCACTTGGCCTCGTCATCTCCTATGACGATATACAAATCATCAAGCCAAGGCAACGGTTGATTAACATATGGTTTCAACCTAGGGTTAACCTGCACGAAAATTGCTATATATATTAGGCCGTTTATACTCACAAATGTGATCAATATTTTCATGTGCCCTTAAAAGTAAAAGTGAATACATTGGCCCATGGTGCATACACTTCTTCATCCAACACTATCATCTACTTAATTAGACACCATCCAGCCCCACTTATCTGGAGGCACGTTAACACATCGGTCATGCACCGGTGCAACCCTTTCATATGATTTTTGACATTGGTGCTTGTGTAGGAAGTGCCAAAAACAGAATTTATGTGGGCAGCTGCTTGGTTAAAGGCAGTAGGTTTGAATGTCTTATCAGCCTTATTGCCTTGCCTTGCCTGGTCAGCAAGGAAAGGAATGAGGGACATGTCATGTTCCAACTGCCAAATTTGGTTTTAGGCCCCTTGGCAGTTTGAAGCTTAGTCCTTTTGATAGGATTAGAAACCGAACCTTCCCCCTTATCATCCCGTCGCCCCGACTTCCTCGACGACCCACTTTCTCCCGTATGGTCATTACCACTTTGTGACCCAGGCTTGTTGAATGCACTTTCTGGTAACGGGCTAATACATGGATTAAACCCCCCTTGGAGCAGTTGCATATAGCCTGGGGTTGGTTGCAAGTGCATTGGCATCCCATACGGCTGGAATTGTTGAAAAGGCATGCCAGGCACTCCACCTTGGAAGGATGTCGAAGGATAAGGCAACTCAAGGTTCCTACGGGGCATCGGCTGCCCAAGCAATGTATCATTACCATGGCCTTCAGCAAACCACGGGTTCCCATAAGTTGTAGTGACCCTGTGCTATGAGGAATAAACACTAGAGGGGGGGCGGTGAATAGTGTTTTATAGAATTATATGGAATTTACGCCAAATAAAACCCTACTTAACCAACAAATGCGGAATATAAGAAATGAACAACAACCCAAGCAAGAATGCAATGCTAACATGCAATGTACCCTGGTTCGGTGCCACCGAAGTCTCCCCGACTTGTTCCCGGTGCCCTAATCCAGCAACAACCGGATCCCCTCCGGATACTCTAGTAAAACCATTAGAGCTTTCCTTTAGCCCACTTGCGGAAACCCCACAAGTGCAATCGACCTACAATCGATGTCCGTGTATCCCACAACCCGGGAACACACAAATACCTTAATCCCACAACATGGGACTAAGCACACTCTCACAAACCGAGAGCAAAACGAAATCTTGAATCCCACAACTTAGGATCAAGCCAATCCTCTCACCACCGTGAGTATACAATAATTATGAAGTATAAAGAATGAAATATAAAATTTCTTACCACAAAATCCTATGCCTTGAGAAATACTTACCAATATAGGGCAAGAATGAATTTTGAGGAAGATGAGATCACCAAACCCTAGCTCCACCAAGATGAGCAGCAATAGATGGCTAGGGAGAAGTTGGTGACTTTGATTCAAGCTCTTAGCTTGAGAAGCTAACAAAGAATGAGAATCTCTCTTGAGGATATTAGTGCTCAAAGAGTGAGGGAGAGATTCTTGTGAGAAGAGAGAGCTTAGAAATGGAGTTGAATGGCTCTTCTCTTGGATGTGAAAATGTCTCTAATTTCAGCCTTGAATCCCTGTTTTGAAGCACTCAAACTTATATAGGGAACCGACAAAACGGTCACAAAAATCGTGGCATTAAATGCCCCAACGGCTCTATTCTGAAGCTGCTTAATCGGTCTAAGAAGGATCACTGACCGATTAGTTTTGCAACTAGTCGGTCGATGAACCTTCTTGGACCGACTAGAAGGACGACATCAAAGATAATGAATTCAAGAGATATAAGAACTAGTCGGTCTAAGAAGAAACATCAACCGACTAGTTTGACAACTAGTCGGTCGGTGAACCTTCTTGGACCGACTAATTAGTCAACAGTAAAGAAGTCGAATTTCACTAGGAGAACTAGTCGGTCTGAGAAGAGACACCAACCGACTAGATCGTCATTTAGTCGGTCGGTGAACCTTCTTGGACCGACTAATTGGTCAACAAATGGTCTTGAATTGATTGGGATAACTAGTCGGTCTGAGAAGGATTTCCAACCGACTAAATCGTCATCTAGTCGGTCGGTGAACCTTCTTAGACCGACTAAATGATCAACAGTGAATGAGCTGGCTAAATGATCAACAGTGAATGAGCTGAAACAAGCAAGGATATCTAGTCGGTTCAAGAAGGATTTCCAACCGACTAGATCGTCATCTAGTCGGTTGGTTCTTCTACTTGAACCAACTAAGATGCATATGAAGCCGTGAAATGAAGCGATAAGCTACGGGAAAGTTTCTAATGGCTTATAAGGCAATCCTAGAGATAAGATATGAAAGATATGAAGATTTCTAGGCAAGTACTACTCAAGGCTTAACATTCTATGAGATGAAGCTAGAAGACAATATAAATAACATGACGAACCGTCTTCGAAGCTTCAACATGGAGAATCCGAATCCCTTGACTTCATGAAATCTCCTTGAGCTTCAACGAAGCTTCAGGCACAACGATCACGCGTTCTGAGGAAGTCTTGGGATATCGCTTGAGATGAACAAAGTACTTTGGCGACGATCTCCATAATTCTTCATGGTCTTGAGTCTTTTCGTTGAATGACTTGAATATCTCCAACGTCATGGTCTTCGAAGCTTTTGACTCATCCATTCCTTTCTTGTCTTTGGATTGAATCTCCATTCATTTGTTGATGCCATTGGCTTGAGGTTTGAGGTAGCCTTTGAGTTCTTCAAGCCAATGCTTCACATTTGTTGATCTACCAAGTCCTCCACTTGAATCAACACGAGTAGTCACTTTTGATCTTCTTGAATTTAATTGGTGACTTTTAGCTAACTGCAAACACAAGAGTTAGTCATAATGATTTGTGTTTGATCATCATCAAAATCAAGGTGGAGAGTCCAATACTCAACATTCTCCCCTTTTTTGATGATGACAAACCAAATATAAACACAATAAATAATTGTGCATTAAATATACTTACTCCCCCTGCAATGATGCCAATCAAGTTAATATCAATAATCAATAGCATCATTCAGCAGTTAATAGTGTGTGTATCACATGAGGTTGTGTATTTATCGCATGAATGACCAGAAATAATATGCGTAAACAATACAAATCATATAGGTGATACACATCATAAACATGAGCATGATTACTAATATATATATAATGTAATCAATATAAACCAAGGTAATCACCAATGCTCCCCCTGAATCATATACATGAACGATCATACATAAAGTCTATATGATTCAAGTTATTGTTTAACACTCAATATTCAATAAGCACATCCTTTGTTTATTTTTCTCCCCCTTTGGCATTATCCAAAAGACATGGGGTATAGAAACAACAAAAGCAAAAAAATAGAGTGGAAAACTAAAAGGTATATCTAATGTAAACTAGATAAGCTACCAATTTAAAACAAGATATCAAAATAAAGATATCAAATGCAAGAGCAAATATCCAACAACAACTCAACTATCCTCAATTATCACAAGAAGATAAGCAATAAGTATATGTGATAAAAGATTACAATAGATACTAATTGTAAAGAGTAGTGTGAGCAGTGTTAGAAAAGTGACAATAGCATAATTAGCAGTAGCTACTAGCTATAAAGAATACGGATAACAATGCAAAAATCATGACATCACTTGTGAAAGAAAAACAAGTGATCAAATAGTGTCAAATACCCAAACAAACTCAATTATCACAAAATTTATAACATTAAGCATAATGTGATAGACTGTCCTTGAGCAAGGGCATGACATATGACATGAGCATGATTAAATACATTATGGTGGAATCAAAATCATCACATTGACATAGATCAATATTTTTAGCTAATTTAGTGCATGGAAAACAATTCTAAGCTTTCATACAAACAAATCTATTTAGTCAAAATAATCGTCGAGCGACGAAGTAAACAAACATGACTATGGAAAATTCTTAACCATGTGTACAAAGCTATGTTATGAAATAATAACACAAATTAAGTATAATGGCATGAGATACTAATAGTAGACATACCAAGTCATCTCAAAAAAATATCTCCAGCTAAACTCCACAAAGCATCTCCAAAAGTAAGCATACCAAATCTAAGTGAAGTGTGCGTGTGGGCATACACAAATATCTATATCATGCAAAAATGTTATGCCAAAAAGAGATAGAAACATCATAAAACGTATGAAATACACAATTCTAGCACCCTAGGAAACTAATTGAACCAATGTTCAAAAGAACCATAGTACTAGCATGCATTCCAGAAGAGATACTCACATAATGAGTCAAAGATAAGCATGGAATGCCATGAGCATCAGGAAGATAAGCACTATATCACAAGCTCAAAACTAGCATCAATCAAGAGCATGTAAAGATGATATCCAATATAAATAGTCTACCAATTGTAAAGATGATACCAAATGTAGTCTAACAAAGCATGCATATCAGGCAAATAATGTCAAGATCATGATATCACTTGAGAAGGAAACCAAGTGAACAAATAGAGACATGATCTCATCCTAGCTCAATTATCACAAAGGATTCAACATGAGGCATAATGTGACAAAACATCTTTTGAGCAAAGGCATGAAGATAGTCTACGTTCAAAGTCACAAGGTAGGACATAAACGAATAAAGTTATCATGAACATCGCATGCATGCATACCAATTGGGCGAATAGAATAAAAAGCTTGTGTAAGCATAATTTAAATGGAGGTAGCATCAATGAAGTCATAGTGCATCAAGATATATTCATGGAAGAATATCTATGACAGAATATACATATCATCAAACACAATAAATAGCTCATATGATCGTGTATAGCACAAGTTATCTCTAACATCTCATAAAAATAGCATAAAATACGAGCATGAGATGAGAGATGACATAGTGAGAAATATAGCTTGAAGATCACTAACTAATGTGAATGAGTGTTATGTCACTAGTGAAAATATTATACATGAAAGATTTAGCTATAGACACGAAAGATCTCTTGAATAAAATTATAGTTAAATATCAGTCATGAAGTAATTAAAATGACAAGTAACATACATTGATCACCCCAAATCATATCAATACGTCTCATAAAGATAATCATACAAACTATAAGAAAAGTATGAGATGTGTGGTGATACAATGAACAAATACGCATAAAGATCCTAATCTTATACATGGCATGAATTATGTATACCGTGATGAAGTATAGCATGCCATAAAGAAATGAATGATTCTACTAGAATGGTATGACAAATCATGATATGGTCTAAATAATCCATGAACATAGTCATCTACGTGAATTAGGCACAAGTGGTAGAATCAAAGCAACAATGAATCTTAAATGAAAGAATTGAAAAAATTTCGTTGAAGGTTAAGATTAATATACTTAATACAATCTAATAAACAAGCAAGCATGTCATACACATCAGTTATCATATCCATAACATATAACAATCTTCACACAGAAGCATGCATGTGAGGAATGCGATGTGTAATGACAACGTGTTCCAAAGATATGAACATCAATAAACAACTAACCAATTCATTATATGAATGTTATAGCTATCATGATACATGAGTCGTAATAAGACATATATGACATACATGAACATGGCAGTCACATAAACAAACAATCTTCATGAGGGTGTGACAAGAATGAGCTAATGAAGAAGTATGCTATATTACACAAATCGAAATTATTAAAATACCAATTGTAAACATGGTAGTCAAAACCAATATATTAAAATACCAATTGTACAAAACATATACTTACAACCATTTAGCTCTCCCTATATGAGTGCATCTCCAATGCACCATCCTTTCCTTTGAATTGATCCATCATTTGTAAACCAAGGAGTGTGTAGAGTAGGCATCTTGCACAACAATCTGAAAATTCAACAATTGGTGGTATCCAAAAACTTTTTGGATCCAATAGGTTAAGGAACAAAATCAAGTAGTCCAATAACCAATCATTTACCAATTGTAAATCACACTCATCAATAGAAATGCATGACATGCATTAATATGAGTTATTATAATCTCGAAAATCATACATATCAGGAATTAACAATTCTCAATCATTAGAAATTAGATACACCTAGACTAATAATTCCTATGCATATGATTTAGTCAAGCAACATCATTATGAATACACACATCTAATACAATAGTGTGTGCTAGAAAGATTCCTCGTTCAATATGCATATGTGCACAAAATAAACATTCATGGCACAATACATATTGAAGGAAAGCATGAAAAGTAATACCACAAAGAGTGTGCATGAAAAGCATTAAGTATTAATTTTCAAAACCAAATTTCTCTTTCCCTTTGGCATATCAACAAGATAGGAATGTGCAAATTGATAATAAATCACCAATGGTTAGAGAAATCAACTAATCTATATGCACAAACATAATACGAATGAAATGCAATGACATATAGATGAACATAACATGATAGCAATCAAAACATGTCATACTCCCACACAATCATACAAACTATGCAAACTTGGGAGTAGTGGATGAACTCTCACACACACACACACACACACACACACACACACACACACACACACACACACACACACATATATATGGGTACAAAAAGTAATCATACAAGTATGGTACCCAAGCAATGAAGTGCAATATGAGTGAGTAAGCAAGGTGGAAATCAAATAAAGACTGAGTTTGATTTTTATATATAGTTGCATGAGAATATGTCATTCCTAATATACGATACTATATGTGTGTTCATATCGTGCCTAGAAACATTCTTAGGAATCCAAAAGATAGTGATATGAGATTCTTAAGTAGAGGCTGTGTAGTGGCATGAGTAGGAAGTTGGGATGCACGCTTGTGAAGTGGAACATAAATATAAGCGTGTCCCGTGTGTGAAATATGCAAATGAGCATTAATTCAAACATGAAAATTTTTAAGCCACATGTTATAAATAATCTTTGAATAAACATATGAGTAAAGATTATGAATACACAATGCACATCAGTCAAGAATTTGACACACGTGAAATACATAGACATGAATGACATACAAGACACACAATATGCAAACACAGGATAAGCATGAGATAGTCTCAAACACAAAGTGACATCTTCATGCATTCAACACACATGGATACCAAATGTAAGAATATACTTACAACATTAAGCTCCCCCTACTTTGGTGCATCACTTAAGCACCATCAACTCCATTTGAATGAAAGTCTTTGCAAATCAAGGAGTTGGTAGGGTTGGTATCCCAATGTGGATTGAACCTAGAAAACATCATTTTGGTATCCAAGAACCTTTTTGGATCCTATGGGTTAGGCAACAAATTTAAAATACTAAATTCAAATAATTGTAACCCATATCCTAATGTAATCATACACAATATTAATGAAACATGTAATCATGTTACTAAATAAATATATAACCATATACATGCATGTACCAAATGTACCAAAAGTAAGTATATATATTATAATCCAAACGCATGACATGTATCACATGCAACAATACATGAATATGAGCCAACACATGTGTTGCAAAAAGAAATATTAAATATTCTAGACATGAAAATCATAAACACAATACTTTATTAATAAACATGCAATGAAAATCAAATTCAATATTAATTTACATTTCTAACAAACATGAGCATCTAAGACCAAAAAGCAAACAAAAGAGTAAATCAATTCTTAACACAAATGCTTTGGTACCCATAAAATGAATATAAACTTATGGTACCAAGCAAAGAAGGGTCAACGGAAACTAACCCTTCGGAAACCAAGTCCAAGAGGACCGTGATTTCCCAACATAATCATCATTCATAATAATATCATTAATATAAGATTGCACATACATATCCTTAGTATGATTGCTAGTGTTCTTAGGACCCCAAATAGTGTATGATTTGGGTATCCTCTTCTTAGTGGTCGCATGCACAAAAGGTTGATCTCTACGTGGTGCATGTGGTCTAGGAACATGAGATCTAGCAAGAGCATGAGGATATGTGTATAGGATATGTGTATGGAACATTGTGTTGTGCTAAAGCATGATGATGGGCATATGGTCCATGGTGTGGTGTTGCATACATACATGGATGAATATGAGGTGTGTATGCATGAGGATGATCATGAGAATAAGCATGCATATGTGGATGTGACGTGTGATCATAAGCATGTGAAGGTGCATGAGCATGAGTACGTGCATGAGAGTGTCTCAAATGAGTGTTTGCATGTGCTCGTGGGTGTAGAGCATAAAAACCATCATTTGTATGAACATGTGGGATAGGATGTGTGTTCCTACGTGGCATAGTATTGGTGTACATAAATGCATGTCCCTTCCTTTGATGTCCACCCTTGGTGGGTTTCTTTCCAAAGGAGGGAGGGATAGGAGTGGTGGTTTCCTTAGTAGTAGAACTACACAAGTTGTTATAGACACCACTCATAGATGCACCGGAGGATGGCCTCATAAAATCTATAGTTACTTCACTATAGGAGGTGCGTGCATTGGATGCACTTGCCTTAGAATAACCAAGGCCAACACGATGGTTTAATGGTAGTTGATTCTTTAGCAAATCATCCAAATTGTCCTTTCCCTTATTGAATCTCTCAACAATGGAGGACATGAGCTCATATTTCTTCGAAATTGAAGAAATAGTGGCATTCGAGGTGGATGCAAGTTTGGTGAGCTCGTGCACTTGGGATTTGAGATCCTCATTCTCAATGCCCAAACAAGTGTTTTGAGATTGAAGATTTTCAATCTCAAGATCGTTACTATCCACAATGGAAACACGATCAAGTTGAGATTTGAGAGACTCCACCTCATTTCTCAACATGCCATTTTGAGTAAGCAAACTTGCTTTCTCAATAGCGAGTGTCTCAACAATGGTGTCATTGTTAGAGGTGCTACATGTAGACGTGTTAGTGAGACTAGCAATCTTATTCTTAGCATCACAATATTTATATGTAAGCTTTTGATATTTATCAAATAATTGTTTAAGTTCAATTCTAAGCTCATCCATTGTTACCTCTTCATCGTCGCTATCGCTTTCACTTGAATCGCTTGATTCGTCACTAGAGTCGTCCTCTCGTGCCATCAAACCCATGAATGAATCTCTTTCATCATTGGAGGAAGAACACTCTGAGGTGGACTCTTCTTGCTCCGCTAGCATATGCCATATTTGATATGCCGTTGTTGCCTTGGATACACGCATAAGAATGTCATAAGTTAAAAAATCAAGCAAGATATTCATTACCTCTTGATGTTTCGTCACCAATTCTTTTTGCTCATTGGTCCACTTATGTACGGAAGTGGTAGGTGCGCGAAAGGGCTTCTCCACAAGCTTCCAATAGTCCTCATCGATGGATTGAATATGGGCTTTCATCTTCACACACCAAATTTGATAGTTGGTCCCAAGGAGATATGGTGGAAAAGGACTTTGTGTGATGTTGTTGTTGGTTTCCATAGCTATTACCTCGCTCTGATACCAATTGTAGTGACCCTGTGCTATGAGGAATAAACACTAGAGGGAGGGTGAATAGTGTTTTATAGAATTATAAGGAATTTACGCCAAATAAACCCCTACTTAACCAACAAATGCGGAATATAAGAAATGAACAACAACCCAAGCAAGAATGCAATGCTAACATGCAATGTACCTTGGTTCGGTCCACCCAAGTCTCCCCGACTTGTTCCCGGTGCCCTAATCCAGCAACACCCGGATCCCCTCCGGATACTCTAGTAAAACCACTAGAGCTTTCCTTTAGCCCACTTGCGGAAACCCCACAAGTGCAATCGACCTACAATCGATGTCCGTGTATCCCATAATCTGGGAACACGCAAATACCTTAATCCCACAACATGGGACTAAGCACACTCTCACAAACCGAGAGCAAAACGAAATCTTGAATCCCACAACTTGGGATCAAGCCAATCCTCTCACCACCGTGAGTATACAACAATTATGAAGTATAAAGAATGAAATATAAAACTTCTTACCACAAAATCCTATGCCTTGAGAAATACTTACCAATATAGGGCAAGAATGGATTTTGAGGAAGATGAGATCACAAAACCCTAGCTCCACCAAGATGAGCAGCAATAGATGGCTAGGGAGAAGTTGGTGACTTTGATTCAAGCTCTTAGCTTGAGAAGCTAACAAAGAATGAGAATCTCTCTTGAGGATATTAGTGCTCAAAGAGTGAGGGAGAGATTCTTGTGAGAAGAGAGAGCTTAGAAATGGAGTTGAATGGCTCTTCTCTTGGATGTGAAAATGTCTCTAATTTCAGCCTTGAATCCTTGTTTTGAAGCACTCAAACTTATATAGGGAACCGACAAAACGGTCACAAAAATCGTGGCATTAAATGCCCCAACGGCTCTATTCTGAAGCTGCTTAATCGGTCTAAGAAGGATCACTGACCGATTAGTTTTGCAACTAGTCGGTCGATGAACCTTCTTGGACCGACTAGAAGGACGACATCAAAGATAATGAATTCAAGAGATATAAGAACTAGTCGGTCTAAGAAGAAACATCAACCGACTAGTTTGACAACTAGTCGGTCGGTGAACCTTCTTGGACCGACTAATTAGTCAACAGTAAAGAAGTCGAATTTCACTAGGAGAACTAGTCGGTCTGAGAAGAGACACCAACCGACTAGATCGTCATTTAGTCGGTCGGTGAACCTTCTTGGACCGACTAATTGGTCAACAAATGGTCTTGAATTGATTGGGATAACTAGTCGGTCTGAGAAGGATTTCCAACCGACTAAATCGTCATCTAGTCGGTCGGTGAACCTTCTTAGACCGACTAAATGATCAACAGTGAATGGGCTGAAACAAGCAAGGATATCTAGTCGGTTCAAGAAGGATTTCCAACCGACTAGATCGTCATCTAGTCGGTTGGTTCTTCTACTTGAACCAACTAAGATGCATACGAAGCCGTGAAATGAAGCGATAAGCTACATGAAAGTTTCTAATGGCTTCTAAGGCAATCCTAGAGATAAGATATGAAAGATATGAATATTTCTAGGCAAGTACTACTCAAGGCTTAACATTCTATGCGATGAAGCTAGTGTTGGATATGGAAGATGTTTATACACCCTTGTGGGGGATGTACGAGGGAATACGGACCTCGAACGTCGCGTACACGAAGTCGTGTGCGAAGGGAATTTGTTCCCTTGCGGAGAGGATCTCTGGATGAGTGGGAAAGTCGCATTATATATGCATAAGTGCATGCGACATATGGCTAATAAAGGGGGAATATCTTAAGCTTATGTTGTACCATGCATATGGTACAACTTAAGCTTATAATGTGCCATGTATCATGGTACACCTTAATTAAGTTGTTCCAAAGGAACAATTTACCCTAAAATAACTACCTTGGGGGCTATAAATAAGACCCAAGGGTAAGCCATTTCTTACACCTTTTGCATGGCATTCTTGCATGCATTTTCATCCTAGCGAAGCTCTGCCGAAATGCTTTCTCTCTTTCTTTATCCAAGTTCTTAATCTAAAGTAGAGATTTAGATTGTGGATTTAGTAGCCTTACTCCGTTCGTGAGAAGACTCGATCCGTCGTGGCGAATCCGAAGGCGAAGTTCGTAGACTACCGTGCCGCATACACAAGCGTAAGTCTAAACTTCATATTATCGATCCTAACTCTGTTTTGGCAGGATCCCACATTGGTATCAGAGCCATATGGGTTCGCCCCGGTCAAACCACCGCCCCGTCGAAACTATGAACGAGTCGTTGTCTTTTTCACGAATGGGTCTCCTACTATTACGGATATAGTAGGAACGCTTCGTGACGGAGAGAACACAGCGGTTGTTCTTTTCACGTTAGGGTCTCCTATCATTACGGATATGGTAGGAACTCTCCGTGACGGGAAGAACCGACCGTTCACGTAGTATGTTATTTTTCATTTTTGGCACACGACCATTAGGAAATAACTAATTTCTTGACGAACGGGTGCTTCATCGACGAACGGGTGCTTCATCGAGGAAGATGATGGTAGTTATTTCCATCGGGTAAGAGGAAATTGGTGCATGTGCACCATGGCCAAATGGGCTATGAAGGCTATGCACCCCCCCTCCACTTGCGGATGGGGTTGGCTACGGCCAATAACCACCGGCGACCACCCCATCAAGGGGGAGGAGTATGTGCGGCAACCCCATTCAAAGGGGGTGGCCGGCCATGGCCAAAGGGGCCATGGCCGGCCAATGCCAAATGGCCTTGGCCATGACCGGCCATGGCCAAGCCATGGCCGGCCAGGCCGGCCCTGGCAGAGGCCAGGGCCGGCGCCCTGGCCTCGGCCAGGGCCTGGCCGGCCCTGGCAGGGGCCAGGGCCTGGCCTGCCTTGGCCGGCCTCGGCCAGGGCAGAGGCCCTGGCCGAGGGGGCCAAGGCCCCTGGCCGGCCAGGGCAGAGGCCCTGGCCGGCCCTTGGCCAAGCCCCGGCCAGGGCAGAGGCCCTGGCCGGGAAGAAGTTGTAGACCAAAAATTGGTCGACCAATTTGGTGTTTTTGGTCGACCAATCCGACAAAAGGTCTGGGTCGATTGCAAACTTGCCAAATGACCCATACGGGGTAACAAAAGGCCTTGGTCAAACTCGAATGTGTCGATTAGTCCATACGGGGCTAACCACAGTGCCGACTAGTTCATACGGGACTAACGTTTTAATGAAGTTTTTCTTTGGGCTCTACTCCTTGAAGACTAGCCATAGTGCTCTACTTCATGCGAGATTAGCCATGTCATTGTGCTCTACTCTACGGAGATTAGCCAATGTACTTATGACGTTGTGCTCTACTCTACGGAGATTAGCCAATGTATTTTAAATTTTTGAAAAAATACGTTTTTCAAAAACGCTTTTCCGCTGCAAAGTACTATAAGAGTACTAACATTTGATAAAGTGAGGGAGAAATATTGAAAGTTACTCTAGATGGTGATTGGAAACATAGTGACCTTTCCGACTCTAGAGTAACATCTTCAATATTTTTCGAAAGTAACTTATCAAATTATGAATATCATTCCAAGTGGGAGTTGATTTTAGAACTATCCATATGGGATATTCTATTATTATTTCAAGTGGGAATTATATTTGAAAAATACGTTTTCAAACTCGTTTTTCCGCTGCTAGTACTATAAGAGTACTATTGTTTGATAAGTGATGGGGGAATATTGAAGGTTGTTCTAGATGGTGATTGGAATCAAAGAGACCTTTTCGATTCTAGAACAACATCTTTAATATTTTTCGAAAGTAACTTATAAATATAATATAATTTCAAGTGGGAGTTATATTTTAAGAATTTTATGCAATGTGTTTTTGATCGAACCTTCGGTTTTTATGTCTTTTGTAGCATTTTAAAAGTAAAATGTCTTCCGCTTCAAAGAATATCGTCGCTGAGTTAAACAAAGGTGAAAAACTCAACGGCGATAATTACAAACTTTGGTCCATTAAGATACAATACGTTCTAGAGGAGCAAGAAGTGCTCGAAACTCTAAAGAACGTTATGATTGAACCGGAGTTGGGCACTACGGCCCAACACCGAAGAGACAAGGAAGCTTTTGATGCTTGGTCTCGGAAGAATAAGATAGCGCGCATTACGTTATTAAGCAGTATGGCTGATGACATAATGCGCATCTTCCGAGAACATGACCTAGCCATGGACATATGGTCCAAGCTAGAGGAGAAGTTCGGTGGCACATCGGTGTCCAAACTTCGCGCCTTAACTATAAAGTTCGATACATATAAGAAACGTCCAGATCATTCCATGGGGAAACATCTGCGACATATGGCGAACCTTATATCAGAGTTAAAGGACGCAGGTCATGTGCTCACGGATGAGCAACAAATCCAAGCAGTCATACGTTCCCTACCAAATGGGTGGGACCAAATGAAGATGCATCTCACTCACAATGAGAGCATCAAGACCTTCAGCGATGTTTCCAAGCACCTCGAATTAGAGGAAGAGCGGCTTGCGGCTGCCAAGCCAAGTGCAGAAGTGCACATGGTTGCTAGTTCCTCACACGGGGGAAAGAAACGGAAAAATCGTTCGAAGTTCACTAATGAACGTAATAAGCAACCTGAGTCTACCAAGAAACCCAAACATAAGGGTGGGCACAAGAAATGGCACAAGAAGAAAGACTTGAAGAGGATCAAGTGCTTCAAGTGCAACAAGCTCGGTCACTATGCTCGTTCGTGTACGAGTGGAGGCGACGAGGTAACTTGTAAATATACTAGTTACATATGTGTTTCTAGTTCAATATTTCTTGTGGAATCTAATCCATTTTAGATAATTGATTCAGGTGCCACCGACCACATAGCAAGGGACAGACGGTCCTTCGTGGAGTATCACCGGATACCCCAAGGAACGAAGTGGATCTATGTAGGAAACAACACACGTGTTGAAGTGAAAGGCGTTGGGACTTGCAAGCTAGTCTTGGACAACGGCCGCACTCTCCTACTTCATGATGTCCTCTTCGCTCCAGATATTCGAAGGAATATAATTTCTGTGGTTGTATTAATGGGTCTTGGCTATAGCTGGTTTTTTCATGATTGTAATATGGACTTAAGTTGTAATAATACTCTTATTGGTACTGGGTTTGTATTTAAATGATTTATTGTAATGAGTACAATGTATGATTCCTCATGTAATGAAAATTTCCTTGTTGCAAATTCTAAGACTTATGAGTCTGATGTGAATTGTTGGCACGCAAGGCTTGGTCATATTGGACCAACGCGTATGGATAGACTTGCCAAACGTGGCCTTCTATCCAATGTTTCAAAGGTTGAAATGTCGACCTGCGAACATTGCCTTGTGGGGAAATCTTGTCGCAAGCCGTTTGGAACCGGCACAAGGGCCGAGGTTCCATTACAGCTTATCCATTCGGACATATGTGGTCCGATGAATGTCAAGACAAGACGCGGAAAGTCCTATTTCATCACTTTTATTGATGATTTCACCCGATTCGGACATATCTATTTGATATCCCACAAAAGTGAAGCTTTGGCTTGCTTTAAAAACTATATGAGTTTAGTGGAGAATCAATTAGATCGCAAGATTAAGGTCTTGCGAACCGATAGGGGCGGTGAATATCAATCAATAAGTTTTAAGGAACTTTGTGATGAAAAAGGCATAGTACATCAGGTAACTATGCCTTATACTCCTCAACAAAACGGTGTTGCAGAAAGGAGAAATAGGACTTTAATGGAAATGGTCCGTTCAATGATGGCGCAAGCTAACTTGCCAATCACCTTTTGGGGTGATGCGTTATTGACGGCCACTTTCATTTTAAACCGCGTACCCTCGAAATCAGTTAGCTCCACTCCTTATGAGTTGTGGAACCAAAGGTCTCCTGACTTAAACATTTTGAAACCTTGGAGTTATGCATCCTACGCACATATTTCCTCCCATAAGTATGGCAAGCTTGGGCCAAGGGGAAGGAAATGTATCTTTATACGATACGCAGAAAACTCCAAAGGTTATGTTTTTATTAGTCAGGAAGACAATGGTGGGCTAATTGAGTTTGAGTCGAGGGATGTCACTTTCTTGGAAAACGAGTTTCCAAGACAGGGCGAGATAAGTCAGGACTTATCTCTATTTGAGATTTATGATCAAGAAGGATTACCTCATTCGAGTGGGAGAATTCTTGGTGAAAATGAAAATACGTTTCAACCTTCACCAATGGATTATACGAATGACGATTATCCTATTCCATACGGGAATAATGATCCAAGTGGGAGCAATTCTAACGACATTCCAAGTGGGAGTGATATTAAAATTGATCTAAATTCAAGTCAACAAGGACTTGAAGAATCTCAAATACGACGTAGTAGTCGTACAAGGTTGGCTCCTCTAAGATTTGAGGATGAATTTCCGCAAACCTTTATGACTTTACTACAAGAAGATGACGAGCCTGCTACTTTCAAACAGGCCGTATCTTGCCCTGCTAAAGACAAATGGATGGAAGCGATGCAAGAGGAGTTAGAATCCATGAAAGTTAACCAAGTCTGGGACTTGGTTGACTTACCCAGAGGACGTAGAGTTATTGGGAACAAATGGGTTCTCAAGATCAAGCATAAGGCTGATGGCTCTATTGACAGATATAAAGCTCGCCTTGTCGCGAAAGGTTTTACGCAACAGGAAGGGATAGACTACGAAGAGACTTTCTCACCTGTTGTTCGTTTTACCTCAATTCGCCTGATTCTGGCAATGGTAGCTTGCTTAGACCTCGAATTACATCAAATGGATGTAAAGACTGCCTTTCTCAATGGAGAATTGGACGAGGAGATCTATATGGAGCAACCAACAGGGGTTGTAAAAGAAGGAAACGAACATAAGGTTTGTAAACTTCTTAAATCCATATATGGCCTTAAACAATCCTCGAGGCAATGGTATATACGATTTCAAGAGGTTGTCTTATCAAATGGATTTTCCATGCTTGATGAAGATAACTGTGTATATATCAAGAGGAATAAGAACAAGTATGTTATTATGTCTCTATATGTAAATGACATTTTAATAGCCGGAAATGACAAGGGCTTTGTGATGGATATCAAGGCTTGGCTTTCATCAGTTTTTGAGATGAAAGACATGGGAGAAGCCGCATATATCCTTGGAGTTAAGATTTCAAGGAACCGTTCAAAGAAACTTCTTTCTCTTTCATAGGAGACTTATATAAAGAAGGTTCTAGAACGTTTTAATATGCAGGACTGCAAGTCCATTGATACTCCAATAAGCAAGTGCGACAATTTATGTCTGAAATCATGTCCAAAGAACCAAAAAGAGAAGGAGATTATGGAAAAAGTTCCATATTCCAGTGCAGTTGGTAGTCTAATGTACGCTATGATGTGTACAAGACCGGATATCTGTTTTGCCGTTGGAATGGTAAGTCGTTACCAATCCAACCCAGGGCAAGTACACTGGAAAGCGGTTAAGAGGATAATGCGGTATCTCAAAGGAACTGCAGACTTTGCTTTATGCTATCAAGGAGATGCCTTGAGGCTCGAAGGCTACACTGATGCTGATTGGGCGGGTGATCTCGATGAGCGACGATCGACCTCAGGATATGTTTTTCTACTCGGATCTGGTGCAATATCCTGGAGTAGCAAGAAACAATCCTGCATCGCACTTTCAACCATGGAAGCCGAGTTTGTAGCATTTAGCATGGCAGTTCAAGAGGCTGTTTGGCTTAGGAAGTTCTTAGACAGGCTAATTAATGCAAGTGACTCAGGCGATGTACCTATACACAGCGACAGTCAAGCATCTATAGCCTATGTCAAAGATCCGAAATTCCATTGTAAGACCAAACACATAGATATCCGCTACAAATTTGCAAAAGACTATGATAAGACCAAGAAGGTAGACATAAGGTACATATCTACGCATGAGATGATAGCGGATCCGCTTACGAAGGCGATCCCCAGAGATGTGTTTTACAAACACTTATCATCTCAAGGATTGCGTAAGAGCTGAGTTGTACCAATGTAAATTCCCATGTCTGTAAATGATCAAAATTAATAAAAGAATAAGTTCTTTTTTCAAACATTGCATATGAATTTCTTAAGAAATGTTTGTGTACATTTTTGAAATCTCAGCTGAATTGTGTGTATGTCGGACAGATTAAGGTTGGCTCTCTCACATGAGCAACCGCCTTATCTTATCAGATGGATAAGATAGAGATGAGACTAGTTTAAAGTCAAAATCATTAGACGAATGATTTAGAGTCATGACTTAAACAAGATAGTCGAATGAAAGATCTGCATCATATGGATGCTTACAAAAGATCTGAGATCTGTATCACAAGGATATTTGAAAGAGATCTCATAGGATTTTTTCCTATCTGTCTTATGCAGGATGAGAGTCCGTGAATATTTCACGAGTAGTAAGGGGACTCAAAAAGATAGTCACTGTGGTGTCTGATCTTTTCATCCGTACAACATCATTAAGACATACTCTCCCTGGGAAAGGAGTGATGTTGTAATACGTGTTCATACCACGTATGCATTTCGACCACTGAGTTAGTAGCAATAGTGTTTGCTATTATGTGAGACTCAAAGGCCATATGGGTCTTAACTCTTACCCTCAAGGACTCCAATTGGTTCCTTTAGATTTGACGAGATGATCGCTATCTTAGCGTGTTACTTATGGGCTATGATAATTCGGCTCGGCGGGGCACGTTAGAAAAGCGAGTCTAGTCAAGATCGGAAGGTTCGCAAGAAGAGGAAGATTGATTTCATATTCACATTTGGACTTTAATGATTCAAAGCTGGCCAGCCAATTGTAATCCAGATGGGATTCAATTGTTGAATATAAAGTATAAGAAATGTGAAGAAATAATCTAGGGTAAAGCATGCGTTGAACTACTCAATTTTGCACCTTCGAGGTCGTTGTGTATCTCTAACAAGTGCACAACAACAGACTCTACGCGCATGACGGTCGCACGGTCTATTTCTCGGTATGATAGATGAAAGAACTAAGAGAAAGATGTTCTCTTACAATCCCCTCAAGTGTGAGTGGGAGATGTTGGATATGGAAGATGTTTATACACCCTTGTGGGGGATGTACGAGGGAATACGGACCTCGAACGTCGCGTACACGAAGTCGTGTGCGAAGGGAATTTGTTCCCTTGCGGAGAGGATCTCTGGATGAGTGGGAAATTCGCATTATATATGCATAAGTGCATGCGACATATGGCTAATAAAGGGGGAATATCTTAAGCTTATGTTGTACCATGCATATGGTACAACTTAAGCTTATAATGTGCCATGTATCATGGTACACCTTAATTAAGTTGTTCCAAAGGAACAACTTATCCTAAAATAACTACCTTGGGGGCTATAAATAAGACCCAAGGGTAAGCCATTTCTTACACCTTTTGCATGGCATTCTTGCATGCATTTTCATCCTTGCGAAGCTCTGCCGAAATGCTTCCTCTCTTTCTTTATCCAAGTTCTTAATCTAAAGTAGATATTTAGATTGTGGATTTAGTAGCCTTACTCCGTTCGTGAGAAGACTCGATCCGTCGTGGCGAATCCGAAGGCGAAGTTCGTAGACTACCGTGCCGCATACGCAAGCGTAAGTCTAAACTTCATATTATCGATCCTAACTCTGTTTTGGCAGGATCCCACAGCTAGAAGACAATATAAATAACATGACGAACCGTCTTCGAAGCTTCAACATGGAGAATCCGAATCCCTTGACTTCATGAAATCTCCTTGAGCTTCAACGAAGCTTCAGGCACAACGATCACGCGTTCTGAGGAAGTCTTGGGATATCGCTTGAGATGAACAAAGTACTTTGGCGACGATCTCCATAATTCTTCATGGTCTTGAGTCTTTTCGTTGAATGACTTGAATATCTCCAACGTCATGGTCTTCGAAGCTTTTGACTCATCCATTCCTTTCTTGTCTTTGGATTGAATCTCCATTCATTTGTTGATGCCATTGGCTTGAGGTTTGAGGTAGCCTTTGAGTTCTTCAAGCCAATGCTTCACATTTGTTGATCTACCAAGTCCTCCACTTGAATCAACACGAGTAGTCACTTTTGATCTTCTTGAATCTAATTGGTGACTTTTTAGCTAACTGCAAACACAAGAGTTAGTCACAATGATTTGTGTTTGATCATCATCAAAATCAAGGTGGAGAGTCCAATACTCAACATAAGTCTGGTCATATAAGGGGGGCATAGGCTCACTCTCCTGTCCGGGCTGCGAAGAAGACCCTGCCATGCCTACAACATGAAAGAGTTAAAAGTGGAATTTCAAATTTGTGTCATCATATAGTGACTAACATTTATTGCATCAATATCAAATACCGTTATAGCAAAAGGTGTGTAAATCAAACATGATACATATGACATAATCCAAGTACAATTGCCCAAGTTGTACTAAATATTAAAATTCATAAGGAATCCGCATGCATCAACACACAACAAAATTAAAAGCATCCCTCACATGCCATGTTTAACTGTGCTACCACTGTTATGTATGTTACAATAGTCGACCCACATGTCCCATGCGATTTGATCCCTTCGCAGTTTCCATTGGTCCCTTTGTTGGGTTTGTTCCCGTATGAGCAACCGTTGCGAAAGATCCATAATCTCGTCTTCATGATCATCGATAACATCACCGTCATCCTCAACTACATCCACATCCTCATTTAGCTAGGGGTCATGTGGATCAGCTACTTGGATATAATTATGCAATATAGTGCAAACTAGGATGGTATCGACCTGACTTGGGAATGGATAGTGGGGCTTTGCCGTTAATATCTTAAACTTGTTCTTAAGTATTCCAAAGGTCGACTCTATCTTTGTTTGTAGTGAAGAATGACTGCGGTTGAATAACTCTTTGCGATTTCTAGGAACACGGTCAGTATGGTCCTTCAGGTGGTATCGAACGCCCCTGTAGGGCGATATGAACCCTGGCTTGGTAGTATATCCAGCATCGCATAGGTAATATTTACCTACATACAGAACATATTTTCATTATATACTCCTTAGAATTCATAAATATTAATTTGTATTATTTAGTTAACAGTGTGCATATTACCTTCATACACTCGAAGACCGTGGGGGGGGGGGGGGTAAAGACAGTGCATCTTTAAGAACAGTAAAATCATTTGCCCATCCTTCCCACCCTACCATTACGTATGTGAATCTTTTATTTGGCGTTACAGCTGCGAGGAAATTTTGCATCACCCCTTTACGGCCTCTAAATCAGGGAACTAGATTGGTTGGTAACATGGCATCGATATGTGTCCCATCAATGAGACCAATGCAATCCTACAAGACCAAACAACGGTGAAAATAATAAATACACCTTCAAAAAATATTTCTAATATGGGATTACTACTCAAGAAAACACGCTTACCTTGAAATATGGATACCAACTAGGATTATTGATAATCTCATGTGGCGTCTCATTAGGAGCTTGCTTCATGAACGTATCACGCAAGTTGCCAACTGCTTGCATTACTGTGTTAAAGTACCTGCTAATTGTAGAACCGGACCGGATAAAGTCAGCTTGCATGACTCTGTTCTTTGACTTGTGCCCTACGATATGAAGAAACATGGCCAGCTGCTCCTCTACTGACACATGAATAGAGTCGTTGAGAATTCCCCTTTGTCTCATTATATTTGCCAGATTTATGAATGCATGGCTCCGCATTCTTAAGTAGTGTAAACAACTACTTTCACTCCCATCAAGAATTCTCTTCATATGGGAGTTTCTATGATGCTCATGCAATTCGGATGGCTCTTTAGGTAATCGGTTTGGCCTGCCCTTGTCATGCCCTAGTTAGCTCTATACGTGTATTACACTGAATACACGTGATATTTCTGCCTACGATGCATATGTAGGCATGAAATAAGCGTAGATATCGATGTATGTGATGTAGTGCAATGTGGATTGGGCCGTAATACGTGGCTAAGAGACGAGAAAGCGAGAATGAGTGCGAGAGAAATGCGAATGACGTCGTGAGTGTAAAACAGCAGGAATGTGTTAGACATGTGTGTGTGATGCATGTATACATGCATGGATGGGCGTGGATGTGTGTAGGAAGAGCCATGCTAGTGTGAAAGGTGTTAGGGGTCAATGAAAACACCCGTAAATTTTTAGAAAGGCTCGGGGCAAAACGGTCATTTGGCCTAAAGCTGCTGTGCATACACACTAAAGTTGTGTGTGCATAAAGTAATGGCAAACTTGTAAATACTTGAAACTTGAGGGGTAATTTTGGAAGGGTATTAAGGTCATTTTAGCCTATGCATGCTTATCCTAAAGAGAATTTTAGACCTAGATATTTTTATGGACAATTTCTAAAAGCTTATTTAACTTTCTTCTCTTTCCCTTTCTTTTCTATTCCCTTCTTCCCCTCTCTAGTGTTGCCGAAATTTCTCCCCCTCCTTTTTCATTTCTTCAACACTCCAAACCCTAATTTTTGCTTCCAAAAACTTCAAGAAAACCCTAGCTTTCAAGAGAAAGAAAGGTGGAAAGAAGAGAAAGAGAAGAGAAGGAGAAAGGGATTTCCTTGAGGTAGGATTCTAACCTAGGGCTGTGGATTTTTATTTAGAGCTATGAGTATGTTATGATGATATTTATAATGTTTATGATCTTGATTTCATGTGTTGTGTGTGCAATAGACCCAAAAGATCCAATCTTTCCTTGTTTTTGCTAGCAAATCACCCTTCCTGAAAATACAGAAATTCTGTCATGTGAATCTACCTCAATTCTGATATCTGTAGTTTGATTTACCTTCTGAAAAAATATGTAGCTGTAGATCTTGAAGGCCTACCCCAAATTCATATAAAATTTATCATATGTTGAGTTCAATAAGTAGGAGTAATAATTCAATGTTTGCAACTTGTCTGAAATTCTGTCAAGCTGTACACAGTTTAGCAAAATGAGGATTATTACCTGCACACT
This sequence comes from Scilla litardierei, assembly GCA_030789695.1. Classification (NCBI taxonomy): domain Eukaryota; kingdom Viridiplantae; phylum Streptophyta; class Magnoliopsida; order Asparagales; family Asparagaceae; genus Scilla; species Scilla litardierei. The sequence continues at coordinate 626,975,394 of CM061142.1, forward strand.
TATGGATTTTGCTGATCTTGGTCTTGTTGAAAAGTTAACACGTTTATCTAAAATTTTATCAGATTTCTTATATGTCGAAATTCTGGCTGCAACATGCTTAAAATTGGCTTTCAATACAAGATCAGAATTCTGTCTGAAAAACAGTCTGGACATGCTGCACCAATTAATTCACTATGAATCACTCAGTCCACATTACTGCATGAAATTTTATGGGTGAACCCAGGAGTATTATATCTCCAATTTTCATTCAGTGAGTTTTGTCTAATTCACAAGAGAAACAGGTTAAATATGCTGACTTTCTAGCTGTTCTTGCAATTTCAACATGCTTGATTGTGTTGGGTGAAGTTGGAATTGTGTGTTAATGATAATTTTCCACTCCAAAATGCATGAATGATGTTGATGCATGTACGTAAGTTTAGTTATTCTATTGGTTAAAAAAATTGATGGTATAATCCTCTTCTTTTATGTGGCGCTCGTTATATGTTTGTTAAAAATGCCAAAATGAACTTGAAATTGAAGAAACTTGAGAAATAGCCATTATAACCTGTGCGCCATGTAATACCATTGAGAAATTATGTATTTTCATTGAATATCATGACACATGACATGTCAACTGGGACGTCTCGATCTGCCCTAAGGCGGGTGAGCATCCTGGTATGGGGATGGGGGAAGTTTGGGTATAACTTAACCATAAGGGGCTGGACTGAGAAGTTGGGGAACGAGATATGTGATATATGATATTTATTTCCCACTCGCCTTTACCAGGAGTGGAGGGGATATACGGAGGTTGAGTTATTATGTCAAGAGCTTCACTCCTGTCAGGGACGGGGGAGCTGAGAGGCCCGGCATACAGTGCCCGTGTCCACTGTGTAGTGTGCTATATTCACCCCAAATTTGGGGTGAGGTCCATGCCCTTATCTTTAGGTGATACCCAGGCTTCCAAAGAGTCACTAACATTTGCTAACTAAACTTTACATGTGTTGTTGTTGCACATCTGTGTGTTGCACTTTTCACTTAGGTTGCTTGTACTCCTATTACCTTTACACTTATAACCCCTAAATGATTTTTCCTGCCCTAGTTAGTTTCCTACTAGGCACGTTTTGACGTGCTCACTTTACTTTTTAGGTCTTGAGCAGGTGACACCAGAGCAGGATCTCCCTCAGGAGATTTCTCAGACGTGAGTGTTTGTTTTGGGGACACCACTCTTTGGGCTGTGTCGTGTAGTGTGAGTTGAGTCGAGTGGTGAGGGAGTTGTCTTTTGTAGCTGTGATATGTGTTGGTGGCCTATAGTACTTACTATATGTACTTGAGTCCGTTTCACATTGTACTTGATGCTGGTGTATAGTTCTCTCTTTAGTTATGTATATCTGTGGCTGATGTACTTTTGTGATGGCTGAACGTGGTGCTTTCTTTTATATGAATATATGTGATGTGTGATTGATCGCTCCGGAATGTAACCCAAAGAACGGTTGTAGTTTTACCGCAAGCACACGGTACAGCGGCGAGCGGGTTATCGAACACATGGAGGACGAATGAAAGTGCTTGCTCCAATCAACCTGGCTATTAAGAAGAGAGAAATTTGCCTTTGGCGATCCTGTCACAATCGTCAGACAAAGTACGGAAATATCAAATCAAACAAAGAACGTCTAGGGAATGGGGAATCCCCACTACTCGCCGTATCCCGTCAATGTGGTTCATTGGTATCAAAATTTCTAGAATAAAATTTTGGATGAACTAGTTGCAACTGAATGTAATACCTAGCTCACGCTCTCGCGCTGTTGCCGGTCTATAGCTATCCTAGGTTCGGGTCCAATCTCTTGCAAACCCTAGCCTAGGGAAGCTAGCATTAGGATCAACATCATCGTTCAATCGCTCCCCGAGCCCACTCTCGTGCAAACTCGGGCCACGACCTAGGTTGGGATAGTTCTTACCCGTCCAATCTCTTGCAAACGGGTATCGGCACGGAATTGCAACCGGAAACCCTAGTATCGGTCCAATCTCTTGCAAACCGATACTACGGAAATTCGACTCCAACCCAATTCGGATTTCTAGGGTTTCCTATCGAATTGGGATCCAATCTCTTGCAAATCCCAATCGATATGAATACCTAGCTATCCGTAATAAATCGATCCCAAACTAACCCTAATAGCAATTCTAGCTAAATTTCTACCAATTCATCACAAATCTGAAATTGGGCTCGTAGGGTTCATCCCCACGCCCCAAGACGTGGAGACTACTCACAATTCATAGCACAAACACAAAAATAATCAATGAAATTGATAAGAGAATTCATCACAATATTGAGATATGCAATAAAAATAGAATTTTTAGAGAAGGGAGACACAAACAAATGGAGTTCTTCAAATAATCCAACAAAAATCAACTTTTGTCTCCTCTCCAATCACAAGAATAAAGCTAAAAAGTTAATCTAAAAAGCTGCAAAAATCTAAATGGAAAAACTCTCAAAACTAGGGTAAAAACAGGGGTTAAATACCCCCCAAAATCGTCCAAAAACTGTGACCAAAATACCCATGCGCAGCCTGAAATCCGCAATTTTCGCTACAGGCAGCGTGTCGCACTCGGCCGAGTGACAAAAGTCGCTCGGCCGAGTGAGAAACCCTGTAAATTTCCAGTAAGTCGGGGCCTTTAGGGGTCTTCACTTCGGGAGTCGCTCGGCCGAGTGAGTTGTCGTCACTCGGCCGATGGCTTCTTGGTACTCGGGCGGTCGGCAATTGCCACTCGGCCGAGTGGGTCTTCTGAAGCTCAGGCAGACGAAAAACAGTAAGTTGGTGATTTTTGACATGCGTCGTCTGGGTGCCACTCGGGCGGACGGGATCTCGTCACTCGGCCGATGTGGCTTCCGTCGCTCGGCCGAGTGCACGTATGGAGCGTATCCGATCTGGTCGGCCGAGCGGTGTCTCGCTGGTCGGCCGAGCGACTCATTCACTCGGCCGAGTGGGACACCAAAAATGCCCAAACAGCTTGTTTTGGCCTCATCGTCGCTCCTGCGACGTTCTTTCTTCTTCCGCTCCTCTCCAACAGCAAAATACCCCTCGGGGAGGTCGTCGGTGACACTCTGGAGTAGGCGTATCTCGAGATCACTCCAAATCACTCCAAATCACCTGAAGTGCGACAAAAACAACAAATCGTGAAAAGCATCGCAATATCGTCGATATATCGTGAAAAATATGATTTGGGCGATCTAAATGGCATGCAAACATGCGGGAAAAAGGTGTAAAATAAGGAGTGATCAGTGATCCCAGCATTCACAGTGGCCTGCTTATTGTGTGATTATTTCTCACGCTTGGTGTAATACCGTGGCGTGTCAGGCTCCATCCTCTTTTTCCCATGATATATGATGTCATATAAGGTATTTGTGAGAATGGGGCGTGACAGGTTTGTTGGTGGCCCATGCAGGCCCGTCACACTGCAATATGCGGAAGGATGATACATCCAACACACTTTAATGCCATCACATATGGTACTGATTCTTCTTGTGTTGTCCTTAGTCTCTGTAGAATGGATAGTGGCAACGGGATATCTTCGTCAGAGATGGAGCATGCTGAGGCCTCTTTGATGGAGAAGATTTTGCTGGGTTTCCAGGTGAGTCTGGGTCAGCATGCTGAGATGCTCGCTAAGATGCAGGGTCAGAAGACCCCAGGCTTCAAGCAGTTCAGTGCAATGAAGCCGAGAACATTTTCTGGCAAGGAGACTGCATTGGAGGTCGATGAGTGGTTACGGTGCACAGAGGATGACCTCACAGCTGTTGGATTTCCATTGGAGAGTTGGGTTGATGCAGCAAAATGGCAGTTGAAACATCAGGCCAGAGATTGGTGGGATGCCCAGGAGCGGCATCTGACAGGCCCTATCTCTTGTAAGACCTTCAAGGAGCGTTTTGAGTCCAAGTTCCTTCCAGAGACTGCAAAGGATGAGCTCAGACAGCGTTTGAGCAGTTGACTGAGGGTCGACGGAGTGTGGATGAGTATGACGCCAAGTTTTCTTTACTGAGCAAGTTTGCCCCAAAGCTTATTGCGACTGATGCCACCCGAGCTCGACGCTTCCGTATGGGACTAAATCTGGAGTATATGGGGCGATGTCTATACAGAAACTGGCCACACATGAGGATGTGCTCGAGGCAGCAAGATTATGTGAGATCCATTTGTGGAGCATAGGGAAGATGCCTATGACGTGCGCTTATATTTTATATATTCACGCACGTTTTCTTTTGTGTTTCTCCGTGTTTTCCGCCGTCTCTTATTCGTTTTCGTATATTTTCCCGTTTTCTTTCACTTTTCTTTGTTTGTCCATGATTGCAGGAGTTCGACCACGTAGGGGACATTTTACGATGATATCCCAAGTCCCCGGAGCAACGAGAGAAGTCACGCGTGATCCAGGGGGTCAAACGGCGAAGTATTCATCTTTCAGCCCCTCACCCGGTCGGTTGGTCATCTCCAACCGATCGGGTGATGCACGCGTGCACCAACCGGTCTCCGCCACAGCTCACAACGAAGTCACCCGACTGGTTCACAGACCGGTTCAGCGGGGGCTATTCTTTGTTTTCTCGAAGCAAAGTGCCAACCGATCGGGTGACTCTCACCCGATCGGTTCATCTGTAGCTGAGAAAGATGAGCTGAAGACACCGACGTCGAACCGGCCGATTCACCCGACCGCTCCAAGATCTAACCGGTCGCTCAAGAACTCACCCGATCGGTTCATGTGATCGGGTGAAAACTCGCCGTTTTCTGATATTTATTTGTAACGGATCAACCGATCGGTTGACTTGTCAACCGATCGGTTGATGCGACGGCCTATATATAGAGCCCCTAGGGTTCCAGAAATGGGGAGTTGCTGTTTTTCTATTGTTTTATTTCCTTGTGACGGCTGTAATTGTTACTCTTTTGTAAGTTTTCAGATCTTTCTAAAATTTTAGTATTGTCTTTATTACTCCTTTACTTCCGCATTGCAATTGTCCGATTATGATTTCAACGGTTAAATTTCATTTAGATTGCTTTTTCATGAATTTTTGTGAGTAGTTTCCAAATCTGGGATTTTGGTGGAAACCCCTTCGGGGGCTCTTCCTGATGCGTCCATAGGGTTAGGAAATCGATAGGGAGTAGGAATCTAACGGTTACGCGTGGCGTTTCATTGTCATCGGCGGGAAAAAGACCGCCTTTGACCGTCGGGCCAAGGGGGAATAAACTTGGCGGTTGACTCCCTAGCCATAGCTCACGCCTTTAGCGTAGACGCCAAATCCTAGCACGCGGGAGCGGCAGGATGAGACGTTGGGAGATATCGTTGCGGACTTAGTGCTCCCGGGATCGATCAGTGTTAATGACACGGGAGTGCCCACTGATCGAATCCGGGAAGTCCGGTGTATCATCCTGGGCACCGACCGGAATATCGGGCCCATGGGACGCCGGTACCACTTTCAGAGGCAACGTCCCACCATTAGACCCTAATCCCGATCGCTATCCATACCCGTAGGCCGTATCAGCGAGAGTCTCTCGTCGGGTTGGAAACCAAAGTCCCGGGTTTACTTTCTTTTCGTTCTTACGCTTTTATCCCCTTTTGTGACAACCAACCACCGATTCGGGCTAGCTCGCCCCTCGGGGTGATTTAGGTCCTACCTGACCCAAGCACAACCTCGCCTCCCTGAGTTCGATATTCCCGCACCCTACACTAACCGTGAAACTTGCGGTAAATGACACCGCGCCGCCGCGACGCAAGCGGGGCGCCGGTCAAGTTTATGGCGCCGTTGCCGGGGAGGCAACGTGCTTGTTATTTTAGGATCTCTTGAACCCTCGTGTCTAGCTCACATCCCTACCTCGCGATAATTTTCGCATTCTCCTTTTTCTTTTTATTTTTCTTATTTTTATTTCTTATTTTATCTGTCTCTTTCCCACTTGTCGCTTCACGGGTGTTTGTTGTTTTTCATGCGCATGAGTTCAAGGAGTCTCGACGACTTGATCCCCCTCGATCCAGAGATTAACGCCACCCTTAGGCGCTTGGCCGCCGAGAAGCGGAGAAGGGAAGATCCCGAATCCATGGAGGAGAACACCCCACCTCAGAAGTCTCTGCTGGAATACTCGATGCCATCTATCGAGTCCACTTCCGCCATCCGTCCTCCAGCTATCACGGCCCAAAGCTTTGAGCTAAAGCCGTCATTGGTGACATGGATCCAGCAGGATCAGTTTGCGGGTGCACCCATGGAGAGTCCGATCGAGCATCTAGACTCCTTCTTGGAGAAGTGTGACACCTTCCGGATCAATGGTGTCACGACAGAGGCTATCCGTCTGAAGCTGTTCCCCTTCTCCTTGCGAGACAAAGCAAAGCAATGGCTAAGGGGGAAGGACCCCAACACTTTCAACACCTGGGAGAAGCTCTCCAACGCTTTTCTGACAAAGTTCTTTCCTCTGGGGAAGACCATGAAGTTGAGGAGTGAAATCTCCTCCTTCTCCCAGGCCAGCCACGAGTCCTTGCATGAAGCTTGGACGAGATATAAAGAGATGCAAAGAAGATGCCCTCACCATGAGCTTCCGAAGTGGCAGATTATTAATCTGTTCTACAATGGGTTGAGGGATGACCTGAAATCTTCTATGGACGCCGCGGCTGGGGGTTCCTTCATGTCTAGAAGCGAGGAAGATGCCGGGAATATTCTGGAAAATATGACATCCAACAATGAGCGGTGGTGTGACGAGAGAGCCACACCAAGAACTGGGGGTATACACAGAGTCGAGGACGTCGACAAACTTTCAAGAAAGTTTGACTTGCTTTCGACCCAGATCTCCACACTGATGGTAGGAGCCGGTGGGGCAGGTACACAGCAAGTTTCTGCGGTAGAGTCCGAATTCCTTGGGGAATTCGACGGTGGTGACATCTCACCACCGTTGGATCAGGCGAGCGCACTATTTTACAACCCCACGGGGAATGCGCCATATCCACTAAGGACAAATTCCAACCCGGCCTACTCTCCCAACAACCGAAACCACCCGAATTTCAGTTACCGGCCACCATTTGAGCCCTCGCCGCCTCAGCAGCCGCAGCAACAAGCATATCAGCCGGCTAGGCCACAGCAGAGTCAGTTTCAGCAGCAACCATCTCAGCAACAATCCTACGCCCCCAGGAATCAGCAGCCGTTCCAGCAGCAGCAGCAGTATGGCCAACAGAGGGCCGTCTCTCCGGTTGAGTCTCTCTTGACTCAATATATTACCAACCAGGAGAGGATCAACCAGAAGCTGGAAATGGGTCAGCGGACCCTCACGGACCAAGTAACCCAGCTGGGGTTACAAGTGTCGAACCTTGCAAGGTCACAAAACCAATTACCGCCACAACCGGAGGTGAACCCGAGGGGAGCACCCCAGACATTGGCATTCGTGCACGAGCACGCGAATGTGTCCGCTATCGTTCTGAGAAGCGGGACACAAATTCCTACTAGAGTGCCCCCTAGCAACCCGAAAGCACCATTGGTCGTTGAGAGACCGACTGAAAAATCTAACGACGCCGGTGCTTCGTCATCAAATCCTATGACTCCGGAGGGAGTCTCTGAAGAAGAAAAAGAGAAGAAGGAGGAAGAGAGCCCTAAAGTGTACAAACCCGTTGTGCCATTTCCCCAACGGTTGGCTCAGGCAAAAATTGATGAGAAATATGGCAAGTTCTTCGCCATGGTCAAGGACCTGAGTTTGCAGATCCCCTTCCTAGAAGCAATCGAAACAATCCCCTCCTATGAAAAATTCTTGAAAGATTTGGTGACTAGAGGGTCCAGAAAGGAGAAAGTAGTGTTGACGGCGGAGTGTAGCGCTCTTATCCAGAGGGCAAATCCGCCGAAACTTAAAGACCCGGGGAGCTTTTCCATTCCTTGCACGATCGGAGCAGTGAAGGTTAATCGTGCACTCGTCGATCTAGGAGCGAGTGTTAGCTTGATGCCCTTGTCGATGTACAAGAGAATAGGAATGGGTGATTTGGAGCCCACCGGGATGACCCTGCAACTAGCTGACCGGTCGGTAAAATATCCAGTGGGAGTTGTGGATGACCTTCCCGTGAATGTGAGAGGGGTGCATGTGCCTGTGGACTTTGTGGTCATGGACATGCCCGAAGACGCACACACCCCCATTATCCTGGGACGGCCTTTCATGGCCACTGCTGGCGTTTTAATAGATGTGAAGAACAGAAAACTATCTTTGAACGTCGGCGGAGAGAAAGTTGAGTTTGATCTGGGATTATCTATGAAGCACCCCGATCCCCCTGATGACCCTGGATGCAATTTGGTTGAGATAGAAGAAGAAAAAGCTATAGAGGAGAGCTCTTGGGAGATTCTCCTGAGAAACCCCCCCCGATGACTTGGGGGAATTAGAAGATGAAGAAGGCCCCGAAGACAAAGAAGCTGCTGGAAAACCAAGTGCAGCGAGAACGACCCCTCCCGGGTTCCCCAAGACTCCTCCTGCGAGGAGAACGGGGAAAGAGCTCACGGACCTCACTAAAGACGAGGTCCGGATCCTGAAGAAGATGGCGAGAAGCGCCAACACCAAGGAAAAGCCCCCGGATCTCAAGAACAAAGGGAGGGTAGTCGAGCAAGTATTTTTCCAGCCGCTGACTACTCCAAGCGCCTTTAGCCCCAGCGAGGAAGAGATGCCGAAGTTTGGGCATCACCCGTATCAGCCACCATGAGCATCTCTTGCGGGCGTCGAGCCAACGACGTTAAACAAGTGTGCTTCATGGGAGGCAACCCATGTTCTAAACTTTTTCCCACTTTTTAGCATTAATTTTTACTTTATTTTATCTATTTTTATAAATAAAATCAGCCGCGAGAACATCCGTTCGGGGACTTAAGCAAATTTCTTGGTTTTTGCAGGAAACAGGCCCCAACCGATCGGGTGACAACTCACCTGATCGGTTGGGATGTATCAGATACATGTCGAGATCCGTCCCCGAATGAACCGATCGGCTGAGTAATGAAGAGACCGGGTGGCAGACCGGGTGAGCTGGGGAGAACTCTCGGGAAATCTTGGGGAATATCAACCGATCGGTTGAGTTCTAGCACGATCGGTTGACGCGACCGGGTGAGCAGCCCTAAGTTCTCGGGAAATTGTGTGGAGCGGCCAACCGATCGGTTGAAAAGTCACCCAATCGGTTCGCCTGTAGCATTTCTTCGGCAAGATTTTCGACCTAACAGTCAACCGATCGGGTGACAAGTCACCCGATCGGTTCGACTTAAAACCCTATGTAAACCCCCCCGACACCCGCTCGTTTCCATCTCGCCCGATCGCAAAAACCCCCAAAATCCGCCGTCGTTTCGCCTTCCCCTCTTCGCCAACAACCGATCTTCACTCCCCCACACCATCTACTCCTCCATTACTCCCACTCTCCACCTCCTTCATCAACCCCTCCATCATCTACACCATCTCTCTCCTCCCATTCCGAGATTTTGACCTAATTTTCCCCCGAACCACCCCCATTTCGAAAATTATTGCCGAAGGAGTTCGCCGCGGCTCCACGCTACTCTCGCTGAACAGTGTGGGGCATCAACGAGCAAGCTCCGCCACTCCGCTTGGGTAAACTCGCTCCTAAGCTTATTTTATACATTTGCCCTATTTATTGTGCTTGCTCGTTTGCTTGTGTTGGTGTGCATCCACGATTTTTGCACTAATTCTTGCTCGCACACACACATGGCTAAAGATAAGGATAAGGGGAAGGGTATCATGAGGGAAGAGGAGCCGTCTCGAAAGAGACGAAAACAAACACGCCCCCCTTCCCGTACACGAGCACTTACACTTGGCCCTCCTCCACCTGTTATTCCCCCTGTGGACCCAATGTTGGGCCCACACGGGTATATTTTTTCGGAACCAGGAGCACAAAGATTTTTACCGTAGGCTTGATGCTCGAGGGCATCTATCCACTAAGTTCCCGCATGCACGTACACTTGTCGATCTCGGTGTCTTCACCGAGGTCGAATCTCTTTTCGCTAACTTAGGGTGGTTAGCCTTTCTTAATACACATGCCATATCCTACCCGGCCCTCACACTCGAATTCCTCTCTACACTTGTCTGGGAGTCCGGGTCGATCATTCGATTCCGGGTGCGTAACCGTAGTGTCACCACGAGCCTGAACACGATTAACGATATATTTGGTTTCCCCAATCTCGGGGATGATTCCATCCGACACTACAGGTACACGCCCGAGTTTGATGTCGATCAATTCTGGTTCCGCCTCACGCTGATCCGCGACTACCCCCGAGGAAGGGCCAAGGCCTCCTCCATCATTCATCCCGTGTTTAGATTGGCCCACAGAATCATTTCATCTGCATTCTTTCCTAGGGACGAGTCAGGCACTGTGACTATCCCTGACCTTTTTATCCTTTGGGCCATGACTTTTCCTTATGTCTGGGATGATGATGGAGTTAGCTTCAGGGCCCCTACCGTCCCCATCCATGGCGGTGATTGGCTTGTTTACAAGCTACTCGAGATCAGCCGGGCCGGTAAGGGGAAGTTTTGTTGCGGGGGCATCATCACGATCATCTGCTCTCACGCCCAATTCAATATTACCATCCCCGGTAATCTTCCTGCTGCCACAGGACCCTCACATCTTGATATTGATGTCCTGCGGCACATCCACATGATCAAACCCCGCTCGGATGGCCGCTTCATATTTCATTATGGCCACCCCCAGCCCCTTACACCATTCTGCCCAACCCCGCTCGCATGACCCTTGCTCTCGTGGGAGATTGGACTTTCCCTCCTGATCCCGATTTCTTAGCTGGGTTGAATCTTCCTTTCTTTCCCGCAGACGCCCGCAGATCACCGTCCCCTGCCGCCCACTTAGGCGAGCAGGATATCCCTGCGTCTGTGGAAGATTTAGGGGCTGGCCCGAGTCGTCCCGTTTCTGCTCCGGGACCGATCACGTCTGAGCACCTCCTTGCGGCCATTTCTGGCCTTGTCTCCTGTGCTGGCATGACCACTGCCGCCAGCACCTCTTCGACCTTACCTGGCGGCACCACCTCTGCCTCGCGTCAGTCTACGTCTTTTGGTCGCCGTCAGGTATCTGCCCGTCTAGGACTTGAGAGGGAGGTCGCTGCCCTTCGTGAGCTCGCCATGTCCTCTGTTTCCTCGGACCCATCGCCATCCTCCTTTCTTACTCACCCACGTTTCCTCGCACTGGAGAGGAACGTGGCGGCCATTCTCCGCCTTCTTACCCATATCCACGGACCACCTCCACCTTCACCACCCCCACCTTCACCACCCATGCGATCTTCTCCTCCACCCACCCACACTTCTCCACATCCATCACCCCCTCACCACATTCCTCCCCTCCCTCTTCACATCACATCCCAGCATCCACTTCACCCCTCCCGACCACTTCCACCGCACCCACGCTACCTCACTTCTCCTCCGTCACTCCATACGTGCGCCGGAGGAAATTGCCGGTGCGCTCCAGATCCCTTCCACCACCTCCCACTACCGTCACCACCGCACCTACTTCCTCCACTTATATTCCTCTCACCACCGCCTTGATCGCCTTCCTACCACCACCACCCACCACCACCGACACTCGTCCCATTGTTCACACCACCACTGCCCCTACTACTTCGCCTCTTCCCCCACTTCTCAGCACACCCCCAGCCTCCCCCGACCACCCATCCACACCCTCTTCCGAGGAGGACGAGGACTCAGCTCCTCCTGCTTTCTAGATTTACCCCTTTTGTTTTTGACTCCCCCTTGCACATATCTGGATTTCATTGATCATATCGTTTCGCTAGCTCTTTCTGGTCTAGCTTGGGGGAAGTCTACTTTGGTTTGCTGTCGTGTCTTGTTTGTTTTTCTCATTTTTGTGTGTGTGTGTTCATTTTTCACTTCTTGAGTGTCGTGTCGGGTAATTTTATTTTATTTTTATTTTCGTATTGTTTGATTTTGATCTTGTTTTTTCTTTCTTTTTCAGTTTTATCTATGTGTTTCCCTCGTTTTCATTTCTTTTCATGTCTGTGCGTATCCCCACCCATTTTCATTGCCCTCCCGTACTCACTCTTATTGCATTGAGGGCAATGCAAGTTTCAGCTTGGGGGAGTCGCACTTCGTGCGTCATTTGTGTTGTTTTTCTACGTTATTTGAGTCGTTTTCCATCGTGTTTTTCTTTTTTCTTTTTCCTTCTTTCTTTAGCTCTTTCTCCTAGAAATGAATCCTATGATGAATCGCCACAAAGTCACACACACCTAGCATTGCATCGATAATCACACTCACTAACTCTAGGATTTCGAGTCCTCTTGCATTTCACGCATCGTGGGTCCACTTAGCTTTTTGTGAGTCGTGTGTCGTGACTAGCATTTGGTGCGCTTCTGCTTTGTGGTTTTACTTTATATACCGGTTCAGGAATGACCCCTAGATTGTCATGCTCCGATTTGAATATGCGGTTTGCTTCTAATGTCTGCTTCTATATGCATGCTATTTATATCGTATACTTCAATTCGCATGCGTCGGGATTCCACAACTAAGGACTAGGATACCCCATTTAGCCTAAGCTCTATTTAGCAACAATAGTCTCCTTTGCCCGAGTGTTTAGATTTCGACTTCTTTTTTTGTTTTACTTGGTGCAAATCCCCTCGTCGTGTACCGTTCTCCCACTTGGGAGAGTACACATATGTATAGCCAATATCCCAAAAATCCAAAAAAAAGGAGAAAAGAAAAGAAAAACCCAAAAAGAAAAGAAAAGAAAAAGATTGTATAGCCAAAAAGCCAAAAAAATATGCAAATACCCAAAACCCAAAAAAAATTCCCGTGTGAATATTTTCATACTTGCCAAGAATAAAGGGAAGGCGAGAATTTGCACCGAGTGTTCTTCTCCACATCATCTCAACCCCCGTCGTTATCGAAGACACTTGGCTTGGGAACCTTTTAGCTAGTATCTAGGCTATAGTGGCGTGATTTCCTTAACCCTAGTTGTGGAGTCCCCGATGCATGATACACTTCTATTCTCTCTATTCTCATGCATGCTTGAACTTATATTCGCCGCTTAATTCAATTCGATTCGATATTTGGGTCATATCTTGGATTTGTGTATATCGAGCCTCGTAGCACATCGTAGAAAGCATCACCATTTGCTAGCACACGACCACGCTCACTCGCGCTTCACTGCGTGGACCCACGACACTTATTTGGACTCGCTTTCCTAGGTTTAGTGGTGTGATTTGGCGTTTGCTTGCTAGGTGAGTGGTTTTTGATTTTGTTGGCTCTGATGGGCGATCTTGGGCTTAGAGTTTTCTTTTTCTTTCTTCCTCTCTATTTTCCCCTTCCGAGCTCCTACTCTCACTCGTCTTCCTCGAGGACGAGGAAGAGTTCAGCTTGGGGGATTTTGACGTGCGCTTATATTTTATATATTCACGCACGTTTTCTTTTGTGTTTCTCCGTGTTTTCCGCCGTCTCTTATTCGTTTTCGTATATTTTCCCGTTTTCTTTCACTTTTCTTTGTTTGTCCATGATTGTAGGAGTTCGACCACGTAGGGGACGTTTTACGATGATATCCCAAGTCCCCGGAGCAACGGGAGAAGTCACGCATGATCCAGGGGGTCAAACGGCGAAGTATTCATCTTTCAGCCCCTCACCCGGTCGGTTGGTCATCTCCAACCGATCGGGTGATGCTCGCGTGCACCAACCGGTCTCCGCCGCAGCTCACAACGAAGTCACCCGACCGGTTCACAGACCGGTTCAGCGGGGGCTATTCTCTGTTTTCTCGAAGCAAAGCGCCAACCGATCGGGTGACTCTCACCCGATCGGTTCATCTGTAGCTGAGAAAGATGAGCTGAAGACACGGACGTCGAACCGGCCGATTCACCCGACCGCTCCAAGATCCAACCGGTCGCTCAAGAACTCACCCGATCGGTTCATGTGATCGGGTGAAAACTCGCCGTTTTCTGATATTTATTTGTAACGGATCAACCGATCGGTTGACTTGTCAACCGATCGGTTGATGCGACAGCCTATATATAGAGCCCCTAGGGTTCCAGAAACGGGGAGTTGCTGTTTTTCTACTGTTTTATTTCCTTGTGACGGCTGTAATTGTTACTCTTTTGTAAGTTTTCAGATCTTTCTAAAATTTTAGTATTGTCTTTATTACTCCTTTACTTCCGCATTGCAATTGTCCGATTATGATTTCAACGGTTAAATTTCATTTAGATTGCTTTTTCATGAATTTTTGTGAGTAGTTCCCAAATCTGGGATTTTGGTGGAAACCCCTTCGGGGGCTCTTCCTGATGCGTCCATAGGGTTAGGAAATCGATAGGGAGTAGGAATCTAACGGTTACGCGGGGCGTTTCATTGTCATCGGCGGGAAAAATACCGCCTTTGACCGTCGGGCCAAGGGGGAATAAACTTGGCGGTTGACTCCCTAGCCATAGCTCACGCCTTTAGCGTAGACGCCAAATCCTAGCACGCGGGAGCGGCAGGATGAGACGTTGGGAGATATCGTTGCGGACTTAGTGCTCCCGGGATCGATCAATGTTAATGGACACGGGAGTGCCCACTGATCGAATCCGGGAAGTCCGGTGTATCATCCTGGGCACCGACCGGAATATCGGGCCCATGTGACGCCGGTACCACTTTCAGAGGCAACGTCCCACCATTAGACCCTAATCCCGATCGCTATCCATACCCGTAGGCCGTATCAGCCAGAGTCTCTCGTCGGGTTGGAAACCAAAGTCCCGGGTTTACTTTCTTTTCGTTCTTACGCTTTTATCCCCTTTTGTGACAACCAACCACCGATTCGAGCTAGCTCGCCCCTCGGGGTGATTTAGGTCCTACCTGACCCAAGCACAACCTCGCCTCCCTGAGTTCGATATTCCCGCACCCTACACTAACCGTGAAACTTGCGGTAAACGACACCACGCCGCCGCGACGCAAGCGGGGTGCCGGTCAGCCTACAGGTGACAGACGACCCTCAGAATCACAGAAGGCATTATCTCGGCCGGTGCAGACGGCCCAGTTCAAGAGGCTAGGAGTTCATGCAGTGACACAGAGACGTCTGACATGTCAATTCTGTGGTGAGTCTGGTCATGAGTAGAAGGAGTGTAATGCTTGGGCTAGACAGTGCTTTGCTTGTAGTGGCCGAGGACACATTAGCAGGTTTTGCCTGCAGCAGGGTGCCTACCCGGCCCCAGTAGCACCTGTGACTTCTAGACCGATGCAGCAACGAGCTCTTCCACCTGGTCCGCAGCGGCTTTCCCTTCCAGTGCCAGCTGGACCATGCACACCAGCCCCTAGAGGACCTCCTCAGCGGCAAGCCTACAAGAAGACAAACTCTGCTCCAAAGTACCAGGCTTTCACGATGACAGCAGTAGAGGCAGAAAACTCAGGCCACGTTATCACTGGTATGGTTCTAACACTCTCCTTAATTTATATTACATCACTTGTTGCTTTGTTATGATAGACGTTGGTTTGATTTCTTTGTTGGCTTCTAGGTATGGTTAAAGTAGCATCTTTTCCTGCCTTGGTACTTTTTGATTCTGTGGCTTCACACTGTTTTCTGTCTCGACAATTTGTTGACAAAAATGCAGTACCAGTTGACTCCTTCACTGTTTGTTGGAATATTCACACAGAAAATGGTGTGATCAGGAGCACTTCAGGACTCCGCTGCTGTCTAGTGGAAATTTGTGGTCAGGAATTATATGGCGACTTCCTCGTGATTGAGATGCCCACCTTTGAAGCGGTGTTTGGGATGGACTGGTTAGCGATTTTTTGTGCCACTATTGATTGTAAATTAAGGAGGGTAGTCTTCCAGATTTTCGATCATCCAGAGTTTGAGTTCAGAAGTGGTAGTTGCACATTAGAACCGGTAAGATTCAGAGCAACACTAGTGGAAGCAGAAGTGTTGGCGATGGTCATGAAGGTAGAGCCAGTTTTACCCAGGGTTGTGCGAGACTTTCCTGATGTCTTTCCTGACAGCATTTATGGACTCCCTCCTGATCGATCTTTGGAGTTCACTATTGATTTGGTACCAGGCACACAACCCATTGTGAAGGCTCCTTATCGGATGGCACCACCTGAGTTGGCTGAGCTTCGTAATCAGCTAAAGGACTTATCAGAACGAGGACTGATACAGCCAAGCGTGTCACCTTGGGGAGCACCAGTGCTTTTGGTGAATAAGAAAGATGGGTCTCGGAGGATGTGCATTGACTATAGGGAATTGCACAAGGTGACAATAAAGGACAAGTACCCACTTCCTCACATCGATGACCTCTTTGATCAGCTTGGTGGATCCCGAGTCTACTCAAAGTTGGACTTGCAAAGTGGTTATCATCAGATTAAGGTTCAGGGGTCCGATGTTTAGAAGACTTGCTCTTCGAACCCGTTATGGACATTATGAGTTTCTAGTGATGCCCTTCGGTGTGACTAATGCTCCAGATACATTCATGAGGTTAATGAATCAGGTAGTCTTTGACTATTTGGACAAGTTCGTGGTAGTCTTTATTGATTATATCCTTATATATTCCAAGGATGAGGAAGAACATGTAGAGCATCTAAGGATTGTTCTAGAAAATTTGAGGCAGCATCAGTTATATGCCAAATATAGCAAGTGCCAGTTTTGGCTGTCTAAAGTGGCATTTTTGGGGCACATAGTTTCAGGAGAAGGCATATCAGTTGATCCAGAAAAGGTGGCTGCAGTGGAGAAATGGCCTGTTCCCAGGTCGGTTTCAGAGATTCGAAGTTTCTTGGGATTGGCTGGCTATTACAGGAAGTTCATCAAGGATTTCTCTAAGATTGCGTCACCACTTACTCACCTGACTAAGAAGGATGTTTCTTATGATTGGTCTAAGGAGTGTCAGCATGCATTTGAGGAATTGAAGAGAAGGTTGACTACTGCACCAGTTCTGACAATTCCAGATCGTTCTGGAGGATTTGAGACTTTCTGTAATGCTTCTGGTAAAGGGCTTGGATGTGTCATACATCAGCATGGTCGTGTTGTAGCTTATGCCTCTAGACTTCTGAAGGTGCATGACCTAAACTACCCTACACATGACTTGGAGCTGGCAGCCGTGATTTTTGCCCTAAAGCAGTGGAGACACTTTTTGCTAGAGGAGCATGTCAAGGTGTACACCGACCACAAGAGTTTGAAGTATGTGTTCACCCAGAAGGAACTCAACATGAGACATCGTCGGTGGCTTGAGCTAACAACAGAATATGATCTTGATCTCCAGTATCACACTGGAAAGTTGAACGTGGTTCCTGATGCACTCAGTAGATATCCAGCTGTGATGATGTTGACTTCTCAGCCTCAGCTCCAATGGGCCCTGCGACAGATGGAGATAACGGTCGTTCTTCCGGGCATCAAAGCAGCCATATTGAACTTACAAGTCCAGTCCGATCTGGTGGACTGGATCAAGGCCGCATAGTCAGTATATGAAAAGTTGAGGAGAATCCGAGAACAGGTAGGGGCCGGACTTCGGACCGACTTCCACATTCACGAAGATGGCTCTCTTAGATACGGGTCTCGGCTATGTGTGTCGACCGGTGCTATCCGAGAGGAATATCTTAAAGAGGCACATAGTTCCCCCTATTCAATTCACCCAGGCGGGACAAAGATGTATCGCGATCTGCGACAACATTACTGGTGGCATGGGATGAAGCGTAGTATAGCCAGAAGTGTGGCCTCGTATTTGATCTATCAGCAAGTGAAGGCCGAACACCAAAGAGTTACAGGACTGTTGTAGCCTCTCCCCATTCCTGAATGGAAATGGCAACATGTGACGATGGATTTTGTGACTGGGCTACCCCGCACACCCAAGGGAAATGATGCAATTTGGGTAGTAGTTGATCGCTTGACTAAATCTGCACATTTCATTCCCTTTTGAGCTGGACAGTCTACCGAGCATTTGGCTCGAAGATACATGGAGGTAAAACCCCTTCGTCACCTTTACATTTTCTGTACTTGGTAATGTGAGGTGTTGACATAATATTCCTTGCAGGAGATTGTGAGGCTTCACAGAGTTCCTGTTTGTATAATCTCTGATCGGGACACCAGATTCACCTCACATTTTTGGAGAAGTTTGCAGTCTAGTTTGGGGACTCATCTCAAGTTTAGTACCACATATCATCCTCGGACGGATGGGCAGTCCGAGCGAGTTATTCAGATTCTCGAGGACATGTTGAGAGCTTGCATGTTGGACTTTAAAGGATCATGGGAAGATCACTTGTACTTGGTGGAGTTTGCTTACAACAATAGTTATCAGGCAAGCATTGGAATGGCACCGTTTGCTGCTCTGTATGGAAGGAAGTGCAGATCGCCTCTAAGCTGGGACGATGTTGGGGACCGTGAACTCTTATGACCTGACTTGGTGGTGGAAGTGATCGATGTGGTTTGGACATTCAAGGAGAATCTTCGTATCGCTCAGGATCACTATAAGCATTGGGCAAATATAAAAAGGCGTCCATTAGAGTTTTAGCCGGGTGATTATGTGCTCTTGAAGATCTCCCCGACACGTGGCACGATTCTTTTGGTAGACGAGGGAAGTTGTGCCCGAGATTCATTGGTCCATTCGAGATCTTGGCTCGTGTTGGTGAAGTTGCCTATCATCTTGCCTTACCTCCCTCCCTTGAAGGCGTCCATGATGTGTTCCACGTATCTCAGCTTCGGAAATATGTGGGAGACCCTAGTCACCTCGTGGACTTCTTGGAGATTGAAGTGCGCCCCGACCTGACTTATGAACAGCAACTAGTGGCCATTCTGGATCGGAGACAGAAGATACTGAAGAAGAAGGCCATTAATCTAGTAAGGGTTATGTGGCAGCAAGAATCCCCTGGTGAGTCCACCTGGGAGCGCGAGGACGAGATGAGAGACAGATACCCTCATCTGTTTATGTAAGTATCTTATCCCTATCAATGTCTCTTTTGTTAATCTTGAGTGCAAAATTTTGTGAAGACAGTGATGTAGGGTAATATATATATATAGAGGCCCCTGGGGATTAGAAGTATTTTTATTTTTAGACTAGAACCCTTGAACTTCGAAAGTTTGAGGCCGAACTTTAGTTTAATGAGGGTAGGATGTCATGCCCTATTTAGCTCTATACATGTATTCCACTGAATACACTTGATAATTCTGTCTACGATGCATATGTAGGCATGAAATAAGCGTAGATATCGATGTATGTGACGTAGTGCAAGGAGGATTGGGTCGTAATATGTGGCTAAGAGACGAGAAAGCGAGAATGAGTGCGAGAGAAGTGCGAATGACGTCGTGATCGTAAAACAAAAGGAATGTGTTAGACGTGTGTGTGTGATGCATATATGCAAGCATGGATGGGCGTGGATGTGTGTAGGAAGAGCCATGCTAGTGTGAAAGGTGTTAGGGGTCAATGAAAACACCCGTAAATTTTTAGAAAGGCTAGGGGCAAAACGGTCATTTGGCCTAAAGCTGATGTGCGTACACACTAAAGTTGTGTGTGCATAAAGTAATGGCAAACTTGTAAATACTTGAAACTTGAGGGGTAATTTTGGAAGGGTATTAAGGTCATTTTAGCCTATGCATGCTTATCCTAAAGAGAACTCTAGACCTAGATATTTTTATGGACAATTTCTAAAAGCTTCTTTAACTTTCTTCTCTTTTCCTTTCTTTTCTATTCCCTTCTTCCCCTCTCTAGTGTGGCCGAAATTTCCCCCCTCATTTTTCATTTCTTCAACACTCCAAACCCTAATTTTTGCTTCCAAAAACTTTAATAAAAACCCTAGCTTTCAAGAGAAAGAAAGGCAGAAAGAAGAGAAAGAGAAGAGAAGGAGAAAGGGATTTCCTTGAGGTAGGATTCTAACCTAGGGCTGTGGATGTTTATTTAGAGCTATGAGTATATTATGATGATATTTATAATGTTTATGATCTTGATTTCATGTGTTGTGTGTGCAATAGACCCAAAAGATCCAATCTTTCCTTGTTTTTGCTAGTAAATCACCCTTCCTGAAAATACAGAAATTCTGTCATGTGAATCTACCTCAATTCTGATATCTGTAGTTTGATTTACCTTCTGAAAAAAATATGTAGCTGTAGATCTGGAAGTCCTACCCCAAATTCAAATAAAATTTGTCATATGTTGAGTTCAATAAGTAGGAGTAATAATTCAATGTTTGCAACTTGTCTGAAATTCTGTCAAGCTGTACACAGTTTAGCAAAATGAGGATTATTACGTGCACACTCTATGGATTTTGCTGATCATGGTCTTGTTGGAAAGTTAACACGTTTATCTAAAATTTTATCAGAGTGCTTATATGTCGAAATTCTGGCTGCAACATGCTTAAAATTGGCTTTCAATACAGGCCCAGAATTCTGTCTGAAAAACAGTCTGGACATGCTGCACCAATTAATTCACTATAAATCACTCAGTCCACATTACTGCATTTCCAACTTTCATTCAGTGTGTTTTGTCTAATTATCAAGAGAAATAGGTTAAAAATGCTGACTTTCTAGCTGTTCTTGCAATTTCAGCATGCTGGATTGTGTTGGGTGAAGTTGGAATTGTGTGATAATGATAATTTTCCACTCCAAAATGCATGAATGATGTTGATGCATGTACGTATGTTTAGTTATGCTATTGGTTACAAAAATTGATGGTATAATCCTCTTCTTTTATGTGGCGCTCGTTATATGTTTGTTAAAATGCCAAAATGAACTTGAAATTGAAGAAACTTGAGAAATAGCCATTATAACGTGTGCGCCATGTAATACCATTGAGAAATTGTGTATGTTCATTGAATATCATGACACATGACATGTCAACTGGGACGTCTCGATCTGCCCTAAGGCGGGTGAGCATCCTGGTATGGGGATGTGGGAAGTTTGGGTATAACTTAACCATAAGGGGCTGGACTGAGACGTTGGGGAAAGAAATATGTGATATGTGATATTTATTTTCCACTCGCGTTTAACGGGAGTGGAGGGGACATATGGAGGTTGAGTTATTATGTGGAGAGCCTCACTCCTGCCAGGGACAGGGGAGCTGAGAGGCCCGGCGTACAGTGCCCGTGTCTACTGCGTAGTGTGCTATATTCACCCCAAATTTGGTGTGAGGTCCAGGCCTTTATCTTTAGGTGATACATAGGATTCCAAAGAGTCATTAACATCTGCTAACTAATAAACTTTACATGTGTTGTTGTTGCACATCTGTGTGTTGCACTTTTCACTTAGGTTGCTTGTACTCCTATTGCCTTTACACTCATAATGCCTAAATGATTTTCCCTGCCCTAGTTAGTTTCCTACTGGGCACGTTTTGACGTGCTTACTTTAATTTTCAGGTCTTAAGCAGGTGACACCAGAGTAGGATCTCCCTCAAGAGATTTCTTAGACGTGAGTGTTTGTTTTGGGGACACCACTCTTTGGGCTGTGTCGTGTAGTGTGAGTTGAGTCGAGTGGTGAGGGAGTTGTCTTTTGTAGCTGTGATATGTGTTGGTGGCCTGTAGTACTTCCCATATGTACTTGAGTCACTTTGTACTTGATGCTGGTGTGTAGTTCTCTCTTTAGTTATGTATATCTGTGGCTGATGTACTTTTGTGATGGCTGAATGTGGTGCTTTCTTTTATATGAATATATGTGATGTGTGATCCCAGCATTCGCAGTGGCTTGCTTATTGTGCAATTATTTCTCACGCTTGGTGTAATACCGCGGCTTGTCAGGCTCCATCCTCCTTTTCCCATGATATATGATGTCATATAAGGTATTTGTGAGAATGAGATGTGACAGCCCTCGTTGTATAGTACGGTGTTTACGAAGACTAAAACGATCGTCAACGCGGCCGCTTCACATGTTGCACAACCCAAATGTTCTCCATCGTGATCCATCTAAACCGTATTTATAACAAACATAATACCATGCATAAGGAGATAAATACTTATGAAATATATAAATATTAGAGAATTTAAAATAGATAACAAGCTATCATATTTGGTATATGGCACTACGTACTCAAACATCTCCCGATCCAAGTATATAATATTATGAACCGTAAAAAAATATTAAAAGGTATAACAACATTAAAATGGTTGCATCTTCATACTCAACAACAATTACACTAATGAAAAATATATAAATAGCCCTCAGGTAATAATTTTTTCATTTTCCATATTGTTGGCACGACGATTGCTCCTTCATCAACACATTTACTTGACTAAAGGAACCTTCCAGCCTGCCTATATACTAAAAATACTGAAATCATACGTCCTGCAATTATTACGTGTCATCATTGGGCAAAAAAACGGAAAATTTTTATCATTCATTTCATATGTTACGAATATTCCGCATATAAGAAAATAACATTTCTTTGCATGATACAGCAACCATCAACGCCATTCCATGCCATGCATGAATCCTCATCATGTTGCCCTCAGGATACACAGACATCATGTTAAGATTGTTGGTTTCTTGAATTCTATCAAGCGTACCGTAACAATGGACCCTCATTTTCCTTAAGTATTTAGCATCATTGGGCAATTTTATTTCTGTATCCGACTGCCTCTAAAAGTTTCAGCTTGCATGAAATGGTGTTTAGTGCTAAATCATGCAATGAAAATATTTTCAGCCTTTAAACCACATTTTTCATCCCACTATTGTCAAAACCGAACACCCGACATCACAATTTTGCAATTTCAGCGAACAAATTTTGCCCTTTTAGCGCGATGCTACATGTTTATGCTCCATCACCCATACACCATAGGTAAATAATATCAGAAATTATACCTCCCAGAAGCTGGTTGCAGAAATTTTTCAGCTTTAAACTCCCCTTGCCGACACGAAGCTGTTGTGGGCTCTCCCGACGATCCGCGTAACAGTGAATCAAATTCGGCAACCCACAACGGCTCCCGTAACCGTACGCATCAAGGAGGAGAAAGAAAGTTAGGATTTTTCGCAAATAGGTCACATGATTTGCCAAAAAATTACACAATGAACACGAAAAACCCTATCTTTACCTCAATATCAGCTCCAAAACCCTATCCAAGCTCGTATCTTCCCCTTCAAGCTGCCTTGGGCACTCCCAAAGATCCCTCAAACGTGGATCTCTTCGACAACCCAAAAAAGGCGAGAGCTTGCAGATGTAGGGACGACGCAGATGAATTTTTTTAGGGTTTTCGGAAGAAGCCAACCTCAGCAGCAAACACAGCAGCGAGGATGAAGATGGAGCAAAGGCAGCAGCGGGGCAAGGAGCGAGAGGTGATCACACACGAGAGGGCCCCACACGAGGAAGGATTCTTGTGTAATCGCCGGGAATTACGGAAGACATAAAGAGGGAATCAGATTCCGTCTAACACCCACCAGGTCGGATGCCTCTCCAATTTTCCCCAAAGCCCAAAGAACAGACCCGTTGAAAATAGAGGAGGATTCCGCAGCTACAGTTGATGAATAGTGCAAAAAACCAAGAATCTCGTCCAAATTTTGACAAAAGAACATGCACTTAATTTCTTAAATGTTTAAGTTGTATACAACAATACATTTTTGTGTGTTTTGGCTAAAGGATGACCACGACGTTAAGTTATATCTCTTTTCCCCTGACCCCAGCACACATTGTCACGGGCTTGGTCTACGCTTCACCAACGATCTTGCGGCACTAGCTTTTGCTCCCTTTGAAGAACTGCTCAACATTACACTGACGCTTCGTGGAAGATCGAGAAGCTGGATGGCTTCAAACTTGAGAAGAACAATGAAAAGAACACTCAAGCTTTGAAGAACTCTCAAAGGACCTCTTTTATTACTCAAGATTGCTTTCCAAATTTGGTTAGTTTACAAACGAGCCAAGCTCCCCTATTTATAGGCCTCCACCTCTAAAATGTATGGTCAAGATTAACTTGATCATATGGTTACAAATGAGCTTCTTGAAAGTTCTACTAAAATATCTACAAGTCGATAACTCTAAGACTTTCTAGAATTCTCGTTATGTACAAGGCTTTCTAGAACTATCTTAGACTTAGGCCTTCAATAACATTCTTCATGATTACTTGGGCCATGATGATCCAAGAGGGCTATTGAGACTCTTGCAACCCATGTAGGCTTTGGGAAAATTGTTGCAAATATCTTGGGCAATGACATTCTCCCCCACTCAATTGGGCAACATCCCCATTGCATCAAACTTGTGCTCATTGATCTTCTCCTGCTGGTTTCATATTGTGAGTTCATTCTCCCAACTTGCTTCACTAGTTGGCAATCCCTTCCACTTTACAAAGTACTCTATGTAGCTTGGATGGGAGCCTCGCCTTGGTATGACTCGACGCGTCAAGATTTTTTCAAGTTCTTTTTCCAGCATACTTGTGAATGCACTTGGAGCTCTCTGAGACTTGTTCCTGCTAGGCTCTTCTTCATCAGCATGGTAGGGTTTCAGCAGGTTAATGTGGAACAAAGGATGCATCTGTTGGGGTTTTGGCGGACCCCAGAGCTCGGGTCTGTGTCCGTCCTAAGTCGGACGGACCACATGGGCACAAAAGCGCAGCAGAAATAGAAAACAAAATTTTCTAGACTAGCTAAACTATTTAGCTAGGCTCTGAGGGAGCCAGAACCTAGCCCGATCTATTCCAACTTGGGGTGGATCTGACCACCCCAAGAGGGATCTACTCTAAAGCGACTAATTAAATCTACACTAAAAACTACTTAACCACATACCCAGAATCTTGGCCCTGAAGCAGGCAAGATGTACCGCACCGTCTTCTGAAGCTCCTCGTAGACGAGCCGCCTCGACTCGATCCGCCTGAGCCGCCTTGCACCCTCGAACCGATCCGCCCGAACTGACTTTCGCCTCCGAGCCGATCACACGCAATAGAAAGTTTCACTTGAGAAGAACCCGCGTCTTAGACGTCCGGATCAAAATCCAAACACCCTTCGTAGTCTTGCTAGGACTACTCCGGAGAATAGGAAGAGAGAGAGAATAGTTTAGTCGCCGATCGAGCTTGCTCTAAAAGTCTGGAGCTACTCGATCGATGACTTGGTGTGTTTTTCAACGAAGAGAGTGCACCCCTATTTATATAGGGAGTCGGCACTCACTCTCTCGTTGCGAGCAATGTGGGAATATTGTTAATTTGGAGAAAATTCAATTAAGCTAATTTAGCTTAATTTAAAGTTTAGTGAGCTTTTCTCAAAAGCAAACTTTAACTAATTAATTCTCTCTGATCATTAAACTTTAGACACCAAACAAGCTATCAATCCGAAGGGCTTCGAATGGTGAATGTGTAGGAATCGACGACGACGAATTTCGACTTCGTTTGACCCCTCAAACAATTGCCCAAAGTTGGGCAAAACAATCGATTTTCGTAGCCGTCATTTGGGGTTTCAAAAAACCCAAATGACTTAAGTTGCGGGCGCGCCCGCTAAGCTTAGCGGGCGCGCCCGCCCAAGGAGACAAGGGCGGGCCGCACGCCCGTTGGGCAACGGGCGGGCGCCCGCCCGCAGCTGCCAGTGGGCTGCGCCCATTTGCCTTTGTCTATGGGCTTATTAGCCCAGTGGGTCTAACCCACTTCGCCTTCGACTATTTTCGCGTTTTTGGGCTCGTTTGAGCTCCGATTTGGACGCGGTTTGAACCTGTGTTTAGACCGGGACGATCCCTTCAGCCTGGTAACCCTTTCCAATATGTTTGTTCCTACTAAATTTGTCGTAACCAATTTACGACACGTTTAATCTTTGGTTTGCATCAAATGCAACATTTGTCCCTATTGCAATTGCGACTAACTTTCACAACTTGACTTGTGAATATTAACTATTCAATATCATCAAATGATTTTCTCTCAATTAATCTTCCTATTACTAAGACACGAACACTACTCGGTGTGAGACCCTACAGCCTGACCTTACTACAGGTTGGGGCTCGGAACCCCTAGACGACGGTCACTACGAGCAGTAGCTGTCATCCCTATTTCAGAATCATCATAACGTGGTCGACCCTTTGACAAAAGCATCATTGGGTTTACATTGGCTGTGTCAGTGATGAACTGCGTTAGCTATAGTCCTTTTGTCAAGACTGTGTTCCTGTTGGCCTAGGGTATGGTTTACTGTCAACCCTATTAGACAACATTGGTCAGTATACGGCGGTCATTGTTGTATACACGTTGTACTTCTTACAACGTACCCCGGCCGAGGATTAACACAAAGATCGTACTGAGCCTGTAACACTAACTTCCCTTTAACGGAAGTGACGAATCCCATCTTATTCATCTACTCACCTCGAGAGCTTCAGGTGCAACTCAACCTAAGATCTTTCAGCAGGCCTAGCCTCGAAGTTAGATCATAGGTCTAAGCTACACCGTTCACTCACAGGTTTGTACAAATGACTTCAGGTCTTAAGGACCAGCTTACCTATCATCACCCTAGAGTTATTAAAGACAGTTTAGTTAAAGTCAACCATTTAATAACTCTAACTTGGTCGTTTAGTGAACTCATTCTCCAATGAGCACATGTGTCTTGTCTCCGACTTCACCAAGTCGAATGACTATGAGATCATCATTACCCTAAGGTAAGACTAAGACACAGTGGTCTATCCGATGTGTCGATATCCAGTTCTCGACACATCTATGACCACGAACCGTTTAAGACTTACGTTTATATTCAGTCGCTTACTTACTCATAATTGAGATCTCATCTAGATACGTAAGGACCTAACTATAAGTCTATGGATATTATCTAAGTATATTAATACGAACAATTTATACTTAGAATAATAGGTACCATATACAGTATGAACAAGACATATACTTTTGGATAAATTGCCTTATGGGCATATATTCTCCTACATCTCCCACTTGCACTTAGGCTATTTATCTCGGTATCTCATACCGCTATAGCATATTAGTCACATTGACATTTATATGACAAACCTAAGAGTGGTTTTACTAACGAGTATCTACAACGAATTTTAATGGATTAATTAATACATCTCTTGATCAAACATGGTTGATCCTTTGGAAAAATGATCTGGATCAATTTTTCCTATCTTTGTATAGCTAACCATTAGCTTATACAATCTAGATGTAGGGTTTAACATTATAATCTGTAAGTCAGTCTCAGCTCATTTCACTTTTCTTGTGTCAATATGTCAAGTACATACATGACACCCTAAGTCTCTATATATACGATTAAATCAAAACAATTTTGATTTAATGTTTTATATAGATGATTTGTTTAAGGTGGAAATCCTTTTTACTTAGTCCGAAAGACCGGAACCAAGTATACGAGCTGGCTCCCACTGACTTTAATAATTACCTGGTTAAATACTTCAATTATATCTAAATCAGATTTATATTATATATACGAAGATATAACCATTTGATAAGTGCTTTAGATGGAATGTACTAGTGTCAGGTTCGGTTTGACGAACGAGTCAAGTCAAGATCGGTTTAAGGAGTCTTCACATTGACTCACTCAATCAAAACGTCCTACACGGTACTATTCCCTTAACCACATTTAATATTAACTCTTTAATAACTAAATGCAGTTTATTAAGAATTAATCTTAATATGCGTATAATTGTGATTGAACAAAATTTATACGCCCCTGGAACCTATACTTAACTACCAATTGACTATAACATTAAGTCACCTCAAAAATCAACATTTTCCGAAGCTTCACATCATAATTTCGAGAATTTCTGCAATCAACTTAGAAAGCCACAATCACAGAAAATTTAAGCCAATCAAATTTCAACTCAACAGAAAACGTAATTCCCGAGACATTCATAAAACAACGGATTCATTAAGATGAACCGTAATTTGTTTATCCAATAAACTTTGAGTGTAGAACACTCAATCATTGTTTTCAACTATAAAGAAATGATACATTTTATTTAACTAAAATTTGTATCATCTCCGCCTTGATCATGTCTCTCGGAGTCTTTGAACGGCCCCAGCAGCAACGATTGCTCAGATTGCCGACCGTCCTCCGCAGTTCTCCCAATCTCCGCTTCATTTTAGCCACCTGTATACATTACATAGATGTCTTTAGTATCTCATACTATATGATTTGAAATAATTACGTTTTGTTGAATTTAATTTGTACCTGAGGTAGAGGCGTAAGTATGCCCCTTCTTCTTCTCTGCAAGATAGATCTTACAGTTCCTCTTCCAGTGGTCAATCTTGTGGCAATGGAAGCACTCAGATTTTGATGGGGCCCCTTTAGTCTTTTTCTTCCCTTTCTTTGCCTTCGCAGGTTGCGGGACCTGCCTCTTCTTACCCTTGCCTTTCGGCTGGTCGGAAGAAGCAAAGCCAACAACCAATGCAATCGGCTTCTTCTCAATCTCCTCAAACTGCCTGAGCATATTGAGGAGACCAGGAAGATCCATTTCAAGACTGTTCATTATAAAACCAGTGATGAAAGGCTTAAACTCAGGAGTTAAAGACTTCAGGATAATGTCCACAGACATCTCATTGTCCAGGACAAATCCTAACTGGGCGGCGTCCTCTATGTACCCGATCATCTTGATAACATGATCCTATACGGGCCCTGCCTCCATCTTTGTGCCCCAGAGGTTGCTAGTGGCTTCGAACTTGGCAGCTCGAGATAGCTTGCCGTATAACTCTTGCGCATTGAGAAGCATACTTTGAACATCCATATGTTCATGCTTCCTCTACAGCTCGTTACTCATCGAAGCTAGAGTGAGGCACCTGGCCTTCTCTGCATCCCTCTGGTTGAATTGCTCGGTCCAAAATCTTCCCATGAAGCGAGTATCCCTGTCACTAACAATCGATTTTGGAACACCCCAATACTTCACAACATTTGTGAGAAACAAGCGAGCAACATCGTTGGCATTGAATTTGGTAGGGACATCTACAAAGATAGCATGCTTACTAAACATGTCGACCACCACCATGATGTTGATGCATACTTTGGATTTTGGTAGGCATGTGATGAATTCCATGGAGATACTTCCACATGTCCTTGATGTGATAGGCAATGGCTCAAGTAGTCCAGCTGGTCGCTTCTGTTCTACTTTGTCTTGTTGACAAACAAGGCATGTCTTGACATACGCTTCGATGTCGTCCCTCATTTGTGGCCAAAAGTAGGCTCGTTCACCGAGATCCAAGGTTCGATGCACTCCGGGATGTCCCGCCCATTTGGAGTCATGGCATTCCTTGATGATGTCTCTCCTTAAACCTTACCACTTTGGCACGTTGACTCGGCTACCTTTGGTAGTGACCACCCCATCGGCAAACCAGAATTGGCACGTCCTCCCTTCTTTTGCTAGTCTTCATCAGGTCCTTGGCCTGAGTGTCATGCTCTAATCCCTTCTTGATCTGATCCACTAGAGGAAACTTTGCACTTGTGATGGATGCCAACTCTGCCTTTCTACTAAGAGCATCGACGACAACGTTGGTTCTGCCCGGCTTGTACTCCATCACGAAGTCAAACTCAGCTAGGAAGTCTTGCCACCTAGCTTGCTTCACCATTGTCGGTCTTTACTACAAATTTGGACCCCAACAAATAGTGTCTCCAGTTACGCAAACAATGGACCACCGTGGACATCTCCTTCTCTTGGACCATGTAGCACCGCTCTGCATCATTCAACTTGCGGCTTTCGTAAGCTATCGGGTGGCCTTCCTGCATCAACACACCACCAAGAGCAAAATCAAAAGCATCAGTATGAACTTCAAAAGATTTGGTGTAGTCTGACAAGGCCAACACTGGTTCCTTGATCACAACATCCTTCAAAGCTTCAAAGGACTTTATACACCTCGTATCCCAACTCCATGTCTTGTTCTTCTTCAGCAATTCTCTAAGGGGTGTGGTCATTGAGGAATAGCCTTTAATGAACCTTCGATAGTAGTTGACATGACCCAAGAAAGACCACAACTCGGATGTAGGCTTTGGGAAAATTGTTGCAAATATCTTGGGCCATGACAACGTGAGATGGGGTGTCTCAAAGTCAACGCTCGAGTGAAATTAAGAAAATTTTGGGTTAAACAAAAAATTAGAGAGCGAAAATTTGGAATTTTCCAAATTGTTCTGTAATAGTCGTGATCGATGGAAGAGGCGATCTTATGCGGACGTAAGACGTTCGAAGCTGCTATTCGAATCTACCATTTCAAGTTGCCGATCAAAGAATTTGACAATTGAAGTACAAGATGGTGAGTATTGTGTAATTTTTCATAAAAAAATTTACTTTACATTTTTAACTGAGATATATTCTTGAGACGATGCATTGGGAGAAGTGATTATGTGTTTACTGTATGTTACAGAGCCATAGAGTAACTTTGAAGATTCATCATGTAGGCTTGTTGAAAATAGAGGCAGATGGGTATTATGCATGTGGTAAGGAGACGGTTTTCAAAGTTTGTGTTGTACGTTTGTTAAACATGGAGAATTTACGCATTCTTATCAATGATCTAGGTCATGAAGGACCTTTCTTCGAATACTACAAACCATGGAGAAAACAGTTGAATTGGTGCATGAGAATAGATAATGATAAGAAGGCATTGGTAATCTTGAACATATAAGCGAGTAGAATTATGGATTTGTATGTTTCTTCTGAATTAATGGGCATGAATTAGAAGACATATATCCTTCTGAACGTGACATCATAAGCTTGTGTGATTCAGCAGAGGAAGACACATTAGATGAAGATGTTGAGTCTGTTGAAGTAAACCCTAGCTATCCATCATCATTGTCAACTCAGGAGCCTACTGAGGAGACAATGGAGGAGGCAACAAATGAGCCAACTTAGGAGCCAGCTGAGGAGCAGACAAAGGAGCCAATTGAGCAGACAGAGGTGCCAACTCAAGAGCCAACTCAAGAGACAAATGAAGAGAAAAAATTATGGGTCCGATTGAGCAGCAACATGAGTAGTCACTTGAGGAGGGAAATGATGATTTGGAGAGAAATGAGGAGATGCCAAATGAAGCAGAACATAATCAGGACCCTGATCCGATCCTGTAGTACACAACAATAGTGATGGTGAGTCTGATCCTGAGTATCACCCTAGTTATACTGATGCAAATGGGGAAGAAAGCAACAATGAAGCTGGGGATGACACTTCTATGCATACACGCATAATGATACGGCCTCATGGCATGTGTAACGGCCTATATTTTCCCAATACATTTAAATTAAGTATTTAACGTAATTTCATTTTAAAAGTTATTTTG
Organism: Scilla litardierei; assembly: GCA_030789695.1. Taxonomy (NCBI): domain Eukaryota; kingdom Viridiplantae; phylum Streptophyta; class Magnoliopsida; order Asparagales; family Asparagaceae; genus Scilla; species Scilla litardierei. The sequence goes on from CM061142.1 coordinate 627,006,455, forward strand.
TAATAGTTGATCGGGAGTTTTAAATGATTTCAAAAATTTCTTATAAAAATATTTTGAGACACTAGACTAATTATAATGTATTTCAGTAAGTTTAGATTTCCTCAAAAACTCAATACAATCCTGATAAAAATTCATTTTCAATAATTACTGTTTTGACTTAACGAATTAAATTTCTATCCAAACATCTTCAAAATATTTTCAAACTTCTACAGTAATATCCTATGATAATTTAGGGCTTCACATATTAATTTCGTAATTTTCTGATACCATTTCAACCTAGAACCCGTAAACCCGCTTCCTAAATGTTTTGGCCTAAAACTAGTATTTTCATAGCTCAAATCCCAAAACGGATCTCGTAGTCGCGATCCTCGTGGCGATACGATCATGTGGGTATGTTTTCATAATTTTTCGGACACGTTTAATATCAGGGGCAAAACCGTAATTTCAAATCTATTGTATTTTGCTTATCACTTTCACTAATGACTTTTTACTTCTACTAATCACTTTTAACTAATTACTTTTAACCCCTTAGACCTAGATCTACCTATAGTTAATAACCTAACCCCACCCATAACCCACCGTATAGGGTTGGTAGATCCAACCCCCAAATTGTTTCTCTATTAACTATTTAACTATTTCTTTTATAATTAACTTTTAAAACCTACATCATTCTCCAACCTATTTAAACCTCTTCCCAGGCTCCTCCTTTTTCACACAAACACATCATCTCCCTTCTCTCTCTCCCAACGTGAACCCAGGCACCCATCCCCTCAAATTTTCATAACAACCTGGGCTCCCTCTCTCCCGTTCGAAATCACAAAGCCACCAACCTCGTTCGAAGCACAGGCCCCAACCCTCTCTCTCTACACTTCGACAACAACCAAACCCTCCCCCTCCATTCTCTCTCTCCACGGCGACAATCCCGCCGTGCTCGCTTCCTCGTCCGACGACAAGCGGAGCGCCCCACCACGAGCTCCCCTCGCCATCTCCAACCGTCGCCCGCCTTGCAGTTCCGAACTCCTCCGCAACCACGTGCCCCCCGCCGTCTCACGGCAAGCGATGCCCGCCGGTGCTCCACCCCGCAACGCCTTCCCCGGAGCCGTCGTGACGCCCGAGCGACGGTGAACCCGCACGCCGATGAGCCCGCCCCCGCCTCTCTCGCTCGTGTCCGCCTCCCCTCTCACTGTCGACGCCGTCTGACTGCCGTCGCGATGCCGTCTGCCGACGCTCCGCCCCGCCGTCCTCACCTACCGCCGACGAAGTCCCCCAAACCGCTGCTGTCAACGGCGGATGCGTGAGTTAACTCAAGGGCAAACATGTAAATACTAAGAAAATTCCATATTTTCGTAATTTTAAATAATTATTAAATAGGGTTAAATGGTTTTAAATCCATAACTTGGAATACATGGCCCAGAAAAATGTGGGGATAGCTCCAGAAAATCGGAAACAATATTTCGGATCTAACAACACTGGTCTTATCTCTATCAGATGCTTTTCAGAATCATTTTTTAACCTAAAATTAAATACGTATAATTCTTTTTAAATTCCGTAGATCTCAGTTTTCGCGTACTCTGATACGTGATAAAGATGTATGTAATAGTAAACTTCGAGACGGTCGTTTTGACTGCTCATTCAAGTATTTCCGACGAGTATTGCTCCCGGAATAAATTACGGAATTTATACGTTGCTTAAGTATTTTGGGGTTTTAAAGCTATTTTTGAGTTTCTGAAAATTATAAAAAAAATAACAGGAGCTTCCGAAAATAATTTCCTTTTGCAGTAAAATTATAAATATTATTTTCAGCTTATATAAATTTTTTGAAGGATTTCTGACACCGTTTCAACCGGTTTTGAAAATCAAAGCGACCTACTTATTTAAATAGGAAAAGTCGTGTTTTCTAACTGAGCATTTTGTGTTGTAGGTACAGACTCTGGTGTACCAACTTCAGAGGAAGCCCTAGATCCTCTTTCAGCTTACTACAACGATATTGATTTTGGTAAGTCATGACAGGTTCTAGATTTAGAAATCAACTATTGTACTTGTGTGAACCCGTTGACACTCCTATAGCCTCGAACGGCTATTTGACTTGAACCGAACTAAAGATCTAATAGGAAAGTAATCAATCACAGACTGCTTTACCAACTTTCTTTGGTGGTTGTAACACACAACCATCAACTTGGGTAAATTGTGTGCTAAACCACACTACCACGTGCTCGAAGCACGGAAGTAACACCTTTTTGGTGTTGAACTTGTCTTTATCCTCTTTCTGGTTTTCAATGAGAAAGTCAACCAATCCTCTTAGTTCGATTAGCAATATGTGGAACATCCTGTGGAACATCCTGTGGAACAATCCTGTAAAGAACTTGCACTTGACACATCACTGGGGTATCGGGGTAACTCATAGTTAGAGAGAGTACGGGAGTGACTAGAGTTCCATCTTCCTGTCCTGTCGCCTGAGTTTCGGCGTCCTGTCCTGCTGCCTGAGTTTCGGTAAAATACATGTCCTGCTGCCTGGGTTTCGGCATTCGTCTGGGTAAGCGCACCCGGGAAAGAGATGAAGTGAACTGTCACATATTGTACTCTCCTACTTGAGTCACGTAGTTCTAGTATAGCTTGCACGGTTACTTCTTTACGGTACATGCACTTTACTTTCTACACTTGTACAGACACTGCACCGTACTTTACTTTACTTTCACTTTGGTCTGCTTGTACGTAGTTACCTTTGCCATACTTGTACAATACTCCTTTTCTTTATTTAGATTGTTGTGACTTACCTTCAGTTCCATTTATGGCACCGGCAGATGACGACCTGATCGAGGAGATTGCCCCAGAGTTCGAGGAGCCTGCATTGACGAAGAGGCCGCGGAGTTTTAGCTACTTTTCTGTTGGTGTGTGTGTTGTACTATGTATTTCCTTTCTGCTTTTTCTTTCAGTATTTTCCTTGTATGTACTTGTGAGAGATAGTGCTGGTTGTTGTACTTTAATTTGGACTGTAATAATGTCTGTACGCTGGTTTGAGTATTATGGTGCATCTCTGAGTTGTGGCTATGCTGACTTCACTGGTAAATTGCAAGACCTGCGAATAAATCAAATAAGTAACTGGCCCCCCGAGAGCGGGTCATTACAAGTTTGGCGGCCCAGGCAGGTCGTGCAAAATACCTCGTGAACAGTATAGTAAAACCAGGATGTATCGTATACGATACTCGACTAAGCTGACATTTTTCTATAAATGCAGGTTTGACACTCGAAAGATGGACAGGAACACTTCCGAGAACCCCAATGGAGCTGACCTATCGGGACTTAATAAAAGTCATTAACGAAACCTAAATTTTGAATTTTGAGGATTCAACTAGTTGATAGGATTAATTAGTTGTTAATAAAAATCTTTTTGTGTTGATGGCACGCATATAAATGATAAGCTTCGTTCAATGGACCATGATCCGATCAATGTGCTTAGCTAAGTTTGTTGGATCAACCTAGCTAGACTGGGTGTAAGTGATCCTGGCTTAGTCACTTCCCTAGCCGTGTCCGCTGGACCGCAAGGACGTGAATCATGATTATGTAACGCCATCGATCTTCTTCAATATCAACCTTCCTTTAGCTTGATGACCTTTCGATTTACCTCCTTAGAATCTTTCTATTTCTAGTTTGCTTGAACTCTAGCTATTTCTATCTAAGGAGGGTAGCGTTCGAATTTTCAATCACCAGAAGTTCAAGTTCGACAACGGAAGCGAATTGAAGGACCACACTGTAAGAGAGTGTCCTGAGAGGAAGTCTCAGTCTTCCAACTCTGCCCTGGGCAATGCCCCTGCCAGGAATGCACCGCAGCGACCACCACCATCTGCTCAGCAACGCCAACCACTCCCTCCTCAGCAACAAGTGTACCAGCTGACTCGACGACATGCGCCACCCTAGAGACGCCAAACTTATACAATGACGGTAGAAGAGGCCGAGGCTACGGACCAAGTAATCACATGTATGCGATATCCCACTGAGCTACATATTCTTAGAAATCATAAGCTTAGACACGATTCTCATAATCGTAGATACCGTCTTAGTAGCCGGTAAACCTGCCCTCATATTGTTCGACTCAGGAGCTACACATTGCTTCTTAGCAAGTCGATTCGTCCAAGCACATGCCATCTCTGTTGAACCTCTGACTTTCCGTTGGAAGGTCGAGACCGCTGGCGGTTCCCTACTGGTAACCAGCGGATGCCTCCAATGCTCTGCAGTGATTTTTTGAAGAGATCTCTTTGCCGACTTTATGGTGATAAAGATGTCGGCTTCGATGCTATCTTTGGAATGGATTGGTTGGGAGCATTTCATGCCACCATTGACTGTCGTCAAAGGAGGGTAGAATTCGAAATACCCAACCATCTAAAGTTCGAGTTCCTCAGCGAAAGCCGATCAGAAGGACCAGTGAAGTAACGAGCCAGACCTGACACGTAGGCTGTTGCATTGTTACATCCTTCTTGAGCTAGTATTTCCTTTCTAACCCTACTTTCATCTTGTACCCGATTTTTCCATGTGTTTGAATTCTTTCCCGCCTACCACCTTCCCCCTCATTATTGCCTTTTTGTCCTTATCCTCTCCTCGAGCCCCGTTCCCGCCTAACCTACCCTACCCTATCATGACTTTCGACACCGCCCTTTAAACGGTTACCCCCTCTTTTTCCCCCTTTTAAACGCCTCATCTTCTTCCTCACCAAGACACCCCACGGCTTCCTCTTCGCCCCGATACCACCCTCTCCCTCACCCCGCCTCTCTCTTGGTGAGACCAACCCATCTCACCTCGAGCTCCTCCGGCCTCATCCGAAGCTCCACACCATCCAGGAGGCCCCTGCCACATCGAGCAGTCGCGGTCATCGCCACCATGGATCAACAGCCGCCGATGGCCCATCAACGACTTTAGGGATTGTTGGGCTTAGCGACAGCCCTCACCGTCACCCTCGTTGTTTCCATGTGGTTGAGTTCTTGGGAATTCGTCGTTTTTGGTATTCTTTGGAGCTCCTTTTTCTGGTTCTTCCCCCTTGAGCTGCCCCGCTTCGATTCCTTCTTAGGGCCGCTCCTTCGTGTTTGTGGGTTCGTGAATTTCTGGTCGTTGAATTGTTTAGGGCTGATGGTGTTAACTGTGGATGTCGACCAATGGTGTTGGCAAGGAGTATCATTGGGGATGAGTATCGGCTTGCTTTTGGCCTTAGGTGTTGAAATTGGATGCCAGTCTTGTGCTCGGATTTGGAGACAGCTATGTTGCTGGCTTATTGTTGGATGTTGTGGAGATTGCTGGAAGTAGTAGTAGCGTTAATCTTGACCCTTGAGAGTTGGCCTTATATCTGCCTTTTGGTGTCGATCTGGATGTTGGCTTGTAATTGGGTAGCATGGCAGATAATGTCTTTTGTGCTCGGCTGGTTAAGTTGTAACAGCGCGGATGCATTTGGGTTAGTCATCACGTTTTTGTATGTTATGTCGATGATTTACTTGATTAAAACCCAGTAAGTAATCATTAGCCTAGGTTGAAATTTTAAACTTTATGATCTTTATGTTATGTGGTTTAAATAAAGCTTGCTACTGACTTATCATCTCAGGTTCCAAGTTCGAACAGATGTCATCATCATAATAGCCATCATTTTCATGTAATGCCATTATCTCATATTTTGGCTACTTGATAAATTCGGAGTAATTATGGTGATGATACTAGGTTTCGAAACTAGTTACGGAAACTATGGTGATGTCAATAGTATGTATTCATGTATTCATCTCTTGTTTTCTTGATGCTGTAAGGTCACATTATATTTCATGCTATTAACAACTTATTTTCCTATGTCGTGATCGTTTATCAAGCCTTCCAATCGATCGTTTGAATTGCTTAGGAAATTATCGATCCTCTTAATTCCGAGGACGGAATTATTTTAAGGAGTGTAGAATGTAACGGCCTGTATGTTTCCAATACATTTAAATTAAGCATTTAACGTAATTTCATTTTAAAAGGTATTTTGTAATGGTTGATCAGGAGTTTTAAATGATTTCAAAAATTTCTTATAAAAATATTTTGAGACACTAGACTAATTATAATGTATTTCAGTATGTTTAGATTTTCTCAAAACTCAAAACAATCCTGATAAAAATTCATTTTCAATAATTACTGTTTCGACTTAACGAATTAAATTTCTATTCAAACATCTTCAAAATGTTTTCAAACTTCTACAGTAGTATCCTACGATCATTTTGGGCTTTCCACATTAATTTCGTAATTTTCTGATACCATTTCAACCTAGAACCCGCAAACCCGCTTTCTAAACGTTTTGGCCTAAAAATTTCCGTAGCTCAAATCCTAAAACGGTTCTCGTAGTCGCGAACCTCGCGACGATACGATCATGTGGGTATGTTTTCATAATTTTTCAGACACATTTAATATCAGGGGTAAAATCGTAATTTCAAATCTATTGTATTTTGCTTATCACTTTCACTAATGACTTTTTACTTCTACTAATCACTTTTAACTAATTACTTTTAACCCCTTAGACCTAGATCTACCTATAGTTAATAACCTAACCCCACCCCTATAACCCACCGTATAGGGTTGGTAGATCCAACCCCCAAATTGTTTCTCTATTAACTATTTAACTATTTCTTTTATAATTAACTTTTAAAACCTACATCATTCTCCAACCTATTTAAACCTCTTCCCAGGCTCCTCCTTTTTCACACAAACACAGTATCTCCCTTCTCTCTCTCCCAACGTGAACCCAAGCACCCATCCCCTCAAATTTTCATAACAATCTGGGCTCCCTATCTCACATTCGAAATCACAAAGCCACCAACCTCGTTCGAAGCACAGGCCCCAACCCTCTCTCTTTACACTTCGACAGCAACCAAACCCTCCCCCTCCGTTCTCTCTCTCCACGGCGACGATCCCGCCGTGCTCGCTTCCTCGTCTGACGCCAAGCGGAGCGCCCCACCACGAGCTCCCCTCGCCACCTCCAACCACCGCCAGCCTTGCAGCGTCGAACACCTCCGCAACCGCGTGCCCGCCGCCGTCTCACAGCAAGCGACGCCCGTCGGCACTCCACCCCGCAGCGCCTCCCCCAGAGCCACCGTGACGCCCGAGCAACGACGAACCCGCACGCCGACGAGCCCGCCTCCACCTCTCTCGCTCGCGTCCGCCTCCCCTCTCACTGTCGACGACGTCTGACCGCCGACGCTCGCCGACGCGACGCCGTCCGCCGACGCCCCGCTCCGCCGTCCTCACCTACCACCGGCGAAGCCCCCTAACCCGCTGCTGTCAACGGCAGATGCGTGAGTTAACTCAAGGGCAAACTTGTAAGAACTAAGAAAATTCCGTATTTTCATAATTTTAAATAATTATTAAATAGGGTTAAATGGTTTTAAATCCATAACTTGAAATACAAGGCCCAGAAAAATGTGGGGATATCTCCAGAAAATCAGAAACAATATTCCGGATCTAACAGCACTGGTTTTATCTCGATCCGATGCTTAATTTTTTCAGAATCATTTTAACCTAAAAATTAAATACGTTTAATTCTTTTTAAATTCCATAGCTCTCGGTTTTCGCTTACTCTGAATGTGATAAAGATGTATGTAATAGTAAACTTCGAGACGGTCGTTTTGACTCCTCATTCAAGTATTTCCGGCGAGTATTGCTCCCGGGATAAATTACGGAAGTTATACGTTGCTTAAGTATTTTGGCGTTTAAAGCTATTTTTGAGTTTCTGAAAATTATAAAAGAATAACAGGAGCTTTTGAAAATAATTTCCTTTTGTAGTAAAATTATAATAATTATTTTCAGCATATATAAAATTTTTGAAGGATTTCCGACACCGTTTCAATCGGTTTTGAAAATCAAAGCGACCTAATTGTTTAAATAGGAAAAGTCGTGTTTTCTAACTGAGTATTTTGTGTTGCAGGTACAGACACTGGTGTACCAACTTCAGAGGAAGCCCTAGATCCTCTTTCAGCTTACTAAGACGATATTGATTTTGGTAGGTCACGACAGGTTCTAGATTTAGAAAATCAACTATTGTACTTGTATGAACCCGTTGACACTCATATATCCTCGAACGGCTATTTGACTTGAACCGAACTAGAGATCTAATAGGAAAGTAATCAATCACAGACTGCTTTACCAACTTTCTTTGGTGGTTGTAGCACACAACCATCAACTTGGGTAAATTGTGTGCTAAATCACACTACCATGTGCTCGAAGCACGGAAGTAACACCTTTTTGGTGTTGGACTTGTCTTTATCCTCTTTCTGGTTTTCAATGAGAAAGTCAACTAATCCTCTTGGTTCGACTAGCAACATGTGGAACATCCTGTGGAACATCCTGTGGACCATCCTGTGGAACAATCCTTTAAAGAACTTGCACTTGACACATCACTGGGGTATCAGGGTAACTCATAGTTAGAGAGAGTATGGGAGTGACTAGAGTTCCATCTTCATGTCCTGTCGCCTGAGTTTCGACGCCCTATCCTGCTGCCTGAGTTTTGGCAAAATACATGTCCTGCTGCCTGGGTTTCGGCATTCGTCTGGGTAAGCGCACCCGGGCAAGAGATGAACTGGACGGTCACATATTGTACTCTCCTACTTGAGTCACGTAGTTCTAGTGTAGCTTGCACGGTTACTTCTTTACGGTACATGCACTTTACTTTTTACACTTGTACAGACACTGCACCGTACTTTACTTTACTTTCACTTTGGTCTGCTTGTACGTAGTTACCTTTGCCATACTTGTACAGTACTCCTTTTCTTTATTTAGAATTGTTGTGACTTACCTTTGGTCAATTTATGGCACCGGCAGACGACGACCTGATCGATGAGATTGCCCCAGAGTTCGAGGAGCCTGCATTGACGAAGAGGCTGCGGAGTTTTAGCTACTTTTCTGTTAGTGTGTGTGTTGTACTATGTATTTCCTTTCCGCGTTTCCTTTCAGTATTTTCCTTTTATGTATTTGTGAGAGAGAGTGCTGGTTGTTGTTGTACTTTAATTTGGACTGTAATAATGTCTGTACGCTGGTTTGAGTATTGTGGTACAACTCTGAGTTGTGGCTATGCTGACTTCACTGGTAAACTGCAAGACCTGCGAATAAATCAAATAAGTAACTGGCTCCCCAAGAGCGGGTCGTTACAGCATGCATGTGTTTGCTGGTCCTAAATGCGAACTTCTGAATGAATGGGCAATAGTTTCTGATGATTCAGATATGATTAGGAGTTTGCATGGCCGTGATGATGAGCAAAGGCAGAGAGGGGGGACAACCTTGTCCTAAGGTTGATATGGACAACCCTCACTTGAAAGTAGGAATGAAGTTTGCAATACATGCAGACTTTAGTGAGTAGTTGAGGATCATGCCATCTGGAATGGCTATGACTTTAAATTTAAGAAGAATGAAGGAGGGAAAATTAGGGTACATTGCATTAATAGGTGTGGTTCGGTATGTGCAGGTTCATGGAATAGGAACATAGAGAAGGTGGAATTGAAGAAGCTAACAACACATGTATACTATCATGTTGTTAGATGCAATAATCAAATGGCGTCTCATTGGATTGCAAAGAAGTATTTGGAGCACTTTAAAGACCAACCACAATTATCAATCTCGGCGATAAGAACTTATTGAGTAGGGACGTTGGAGTTGATGTAAAGCAAGATTCAAAGTTATGGAGAGCTAGGAGATTTGCAAATAAATATATTGAAGAATGTTATGATAAGCATCTTAGAGAGCTTTGAAACTATTCACATGTGGTTTTGGAGAGGAACACTGTGACGTACTGCACGACAAGATTTAAGCCAAGTGACAAGGAGGGTGAGCCTTTTTTTGATGGCATATTCATCACATATCCATGTCAAGTAAATGGGTTCAAAGAAGGATGCATGCCTTTCATTGTCTCAGATGGTACTTTTCTGAATACTGAAATTGGGGAGTTTTATTGAGTGCTACCAGTAAAGATGGTAACAATGAAATGTGTCCATTAGCAGTAGCTATTATAACAAATGAATCAAATGATACTTGGAGTTGGGTTTTAAGATGTTTACTGGAAGCATTGGATGTGAACTATGAGCAACAATTCACATTCATATCAGACAGACCGAAGGTATATAAATCAAATTGTCTTTTATTTGCATACTCCAGTCCTATATTGTTTTTAGGAGTGAATTTAGGTAAATATGATTTATGTATGATTTTAGGTAAATATTGTCATGCCCCGCTTCCCATTAGGCTTGAGAGCGAGGACGCGAATGGGTCCGCATGTGCAAGTAAAGAGGATGTACTTTTGCTTTTCTTTCCTCATTGACTTAACACAATAAGCGTCTATGTGAAAACTGCAGGTTCTTGCTTGCATTACTCAAAACAACACAGATAAATAAAACATTATTACAATCTCAGACGTCTCAATGGAATTACAACAATGGAGAAAAGGAGAGTGGGTCTTATGACTTGTACAACAACTTAAAGGAAGTACAATTAAGGTCCACTAGTCAATAACTCTTGGTCCACTGGTTCAGCTATCTCAACTAGTCCTCCTGGTGCTATAGTTCGGGATCTGACATACATCCAAAAACATGAATGTACGTCAACAAGGGTCTACAAGTAGAGGTTAGAACCCAAGGCAAGGTATACAAATTTTATACTGAATTTAAGAGGCATTTATGAATTAAATGAGATAACGAGAACAAGTTTAAACATGCTGATTTAGAATGAAATAGAGTAAAATACTCCTAGCATGCAGTTCTAAGCAGTTTGGTAGTTATAACGAATTAAAAGTAAGCACTATAAACATGGCAATCCTGATGTGCGAGCAAGTAAACACGATTATTACAATTACAATGCAATGGTTTCTATCATGCATAGGGTTCTCGCCTTTAGGTCGTGATGAGTTAGTCATTCTTCACACATGGGCTTACCGTGTTTGGCGCCAACCCACCGCATACGGGTAGTGCCCTTAAAGAGAGTACCCTTTCATACGCCTAGTAGTCGCTCAACCCTAAGCCCACCCCAAAATGTGCTGGAACACGAGCCAGCCTAGTTCACGAATTACAAGCACGAATTCACGATTTCAATCATTTGTCAACTCACATGACATAACGAAAGTCATGATTTCGCCTTTGAGGTGCACGATTTCACGATGTCACACTCTTGTTAGTTATTTCATGACATGCAACAATTAAATAATATGACCATTTATCTTTACACAACAATTTCCATGGTTACAAGAGTATCGAGCAATATTTACAACAATCTAACAAAATGATGAGTATGAGAATTTAACGAATACGACATGGAAACTGATTTTCTGTGCTAATGTTCTTAAACAAGATATATCAAATTATATGCAGTCAGATCACATTTTTAGTCACGGTTGTCGTGGAAGTGATTTCACGCGTCATTTCACGTGCAGGTTTTGAGTTATACAACTTTACATGCAAAAGACTAAATAAGCATCTACCTTCAGAAATTCAATATAAATTGCATACTTGCCTGTTTTCGGCGATTTTGGTGCAGTTAGGTTCGTCTTGACAGGTACTTCATTACGGTGGTATTGGTTCTCTGTTTTAGTTAAACGAATCACTGAATTAGATTTTTCGTGAAATAAACATAATGTTAAAATAATCTCTAAAGTGGGTTCGTCTAATTTTATCGGGTTCTCTGGCTAGGGTGACGTTTATACTGTGTTATACTAACATGGTACACCTTATTTTATGCTAGTATTATCACCCTAACATTGTTTAATCATAATAACATGGTGAAATCAAATTAACATTTAAATTACACTAACTAATATAAATAACCAATTAATTAACTAAGCTAATATTAGTTAATGATATGGTTATTAGCATGTTAACATTACATTAAAGGGGGTACACCCACTACACCTACTTGATGGAAATTGAATTCCACCCCAAGTGATTTTGATGATGAGCACACCAAATGAAAGCTTAGTGTACTAACTACACTACACTTAAAGTGTGCAGAATTCGTGAAGCTCTACTTATACTAAAAGAAGCACACTTCAACGCTCAAAGACAAAGACAAACATGACTAAACTCAAGTGATGAAGCTCAAGCTCAAACAGAACAAGAAGCACAAAGAGAAGCTCGTTTTAACTTCATCAAGTTGACCAAACTTTCGAAGACATGTTCTGAGTCCATAGTGAGTGTGTCGTGTCTTTTTAGGGTATTTGTTAAAGCCATATCAAATAGACAACACACACACACACACACAATTTCGAAAATACTTTTAATTATCTTCAAAATATTCTCGAGAGCTTTTTCTAGTCACTCCATAATTTTCGTAGTGAAACTCCACGCACCCTGGAGCTAACTACTTGTCTGACTAGAAGAGCAGCAGGAAAAACTCCTCTGGGAGTCGACTACTTGTCAGAGATCAAAAACTCCTGGAGTTCTCTGGGAGTCGACTACCTATATGAGGGAGTCGACTACCAGCTGTAAATTTCAGACGTTTTTGAATTTGAATTTTGAAATCCTTTGAGCAATTTACTCCGTAATTTTTGGGACAAAAGTCAAACGAAATTTGAAATTAAAATCTCAGTTTTTTCCCTATAAATAGAGCTAAACTCTTTGATGAAAAACACAACATTGAAAATCAATCTCTTGTGAAAACTCTCTTGAATTCAAAGCTCTCATTTTTCTCTCTAGCCAATTTTGATTTTATTTGATCTTGCAATATTCTTTTATAAATTCTTTTGAAGATCATACTCTTATTTTTATTGGCTAAAACATTTTTCAAAATCCTTACTATTATTCTCTTTATTGTTATTTAAAGGATTTTTGAAAAAGATCTAGATCACAAAGAACTTCTCTCGTATCTTTGTGTGATCTAGACTATCATTCTATCAAGCCACTACACAAATTTGTCTAAACTTTGATTGGCTATAGAATCGGGTGTGTAAACCAATCTCCATCATTTATTGTGGTGTATTGGATAAATTCTCATTGTGTTGATTGTTGGAACACTAGACAAGTCTAGTTGTTGCCAGTTGGAAAGTCCTCGGTTTGTGAGGCAAGGGTAAATCCTAGACAAGTCTAGGTGTTGTGGTTGGAAATCCTGGTCAAGGCTAGGTCGTTGGAAATCCTAACGAGTGAAGTTAGGTAATTGTATTTGCCAAGGCAGATAGTGGAAATCTCGTACCGGATTGGTCGGGGACTGGACGTACCCGGGTTGCAGGGAACCAGGATAAAAATCCTTTTGTCTGCGTTTGTTTTTTTTGTGATTTGTTATCTTTCTTGTACAAGCATTCGTTACTTATTAATTGTTCATCTTTGTAATTCATTGTTAACTTATTCAAAAGTTTGTATCTTTAATTTCCGCTGTGTATAAATCTATTTGTAAAGATCTATTTGTCAAAGCTGTATTTATCTGATCTTAATCCAATCTCTTTCATATTCTTGTTAAGATTGTTTTGTTGATTAAGAACCAAGCGTAGATCACTCTACTTGGTTTCTTAGGCAACATTAGAAGGAATTTATTTGTGTTAATATCGTTGAGCGAAAAAGTTTACTATATACACAACACTATTCAACCCCCCTTCTAGTGTTGTTTGTCATCCACAGGATCCAATACTTGGTATCAGAGCAAGGCTACAAAAGTGATGACGTCAACATCTTTTCACTCTGAAGGACTGAATACCATGCGACCACCTCTATTCAACGGAACCAACTACGCTAGCTGGAAGATCCGAATGAAGACTCACCTAGAGTCATTGGACATTGAAGCTTGGACTATTACCAAAGTCCCGTACATCGCACCCACCGACGTTGAGTTTGGAAAATGGTCTGTCGACGACAAGAAGAGAGCTAATCTCAATGCAAAAGCAATGAATGCTCTGTTTTGCGCTGTTACAGGAAATGAGTTCAATCGAGTCTCCCAATGTGAGACAGCACATCAAATATGGCATACTCTTCAGGTAAGTCACGAAGGTATTGAAAAGGTAAAAGAATCTCGCATAAACGTCTTACATTCAAAGTTCGAATCTTTTAAAATGGAAGAAGGAGAGAGTATCACCGATGTGAATACTCGTTTTACTAATATTACAAATGAGCTTGCAGGACTAGGAAAGAAACTTTCTGAGTATGAACAGGTAATGAAGATACTAAGATCCCTCCGACCTGAGTGAAAGGGAAAGACTACGGCCATTCGAGAAGCGCATAACGTAAAGGACCTCACCATCGAAGAACTGATGGGAAATCTCATGGCATATGAGATTGAGCTTGAAGAAGACAAGAAAATCGAAGAAAAACCAAAGAAGAAGAATCTTGCGTTCTAAGCACAAGAGGAAGATTCCGACTACACGGACAAAGAAGACCATATCGCGTTCATCTCAAAGAACTTTAAAGAGTTCATCACTAGTAAGTATGGAAAACGATCTTTTAGACCCACTAACGGTATTATTTGTTTTGGTTGTAATAAACCAGGGCATGTCAAAAGAGATTGTCCATTGGAAAGAAACAACCGTGATTCAAGAGATCGTGAGAAGAACAAAGACAATAATGAAAGGCAAAAAAATACAAGAAACAAGTTTCGACGACCAAAGAAAGAAGCTTATGCAGCCTTCGACCAGAGCGACGACTCTTCATCCGATGAATCCTCAGAAGAAGATAATGATGAAAGAAGAGAGACGGCACACATGTGCTTCATGGCATCTACATCCTCCAAGGTAAGCTCGCATCATGATTCATCTAGCGACAATGAGTCATCGTCAAGCGATGATGAAGACTTGGATTATAGGGGAGCATATAAGGAGCTATGCAAAATGCATAAAAGCTCATTAAAGAACATAGAAAAACACTTAGAAACATTAAAAGAGAGACTAAAGAAAAAGAAGAAGTCATTAAAGAAAATAGTCTTCTTAAAGAAAAAAATGATCTTCTACAAAAAGATATTTTGCTAGTAAATGAAAAAGTTGAAAATCTAAATAATCTTCTCGTATCTGTCAAAGATAAATACGACGCTACGATGAAAATTATTGAGAATTTTAACAAAGGAAAAGGGAAGCTAGATAGTATAATAGATAATCAAAAAGCTTCATCTAGCAAAACTGGACTCGGCTATGATTCACATCATACCAAGAAACGGGTTAAGCAGACTAGGATGCATCATGCTAACAATAATGTTTTGAGCATCTGGGTACCAAAGAGATTATCTGATCAGCGAAAAGAAAGGTACGCTACTAACTTTGTTCAACAAATTCATTTTAACAAAAATTATAAATATGTTGTTCATGAAGGAACTAAACCGTATTGGGTTTGGCTTCCTAAAGACTAACTCCTCGGACTCAAAATCAAAGAGTACCATAAAACGCTTATTTATTTTCAGGTACTCTAAAAGGAGGAAAACAATGAAGAAATTTCAAGAAGTCAAAACGGCTGAATTAGAACAAAAGTTATATATATATATATATATATATATATATATATATATATATATATATATATTTTAAATGTGTTGTAATGAGTAAATATGTGTATATGATTGTGTTTTATTCTTAAAATATTTATTGTTCAGAAAGCACACTCAACCTGGATCAAAATCTCCCCGGGATGAGAAAACGACTCAACCCAGCAGGGAGTTGACTACCTACAGGAGGGAGTCGACTACCAGTGCGTAAATTTCTGGGTTGCTCCTTTTTTTACTAACTCCAAATGGGTTCTATTGAGTGGATGGGTCAAGATCCGTTAAGACAACTTACCCAATAAGCCTAAAACTCATCCTAGCCATCCAAAACTTGATCTAAAGGCCATCTCTTCTCCCCATCTCTTCATCCAAACAACAAAACCCCAAGAAAAACCCTAGAGGTAGCCGACTACCCCTCTTCCTCCTCCTCTTCTCTTGATTTTTCATCTTGGTGCTTGGACTTTTGAAGCTATTTTCTCATCTTCCTCCAAAGTTACTCAAGGTAAAATTTTTCTTACTCCATGATTTTTTATTATTTCATCTCTCTTGGTTATCTAGTAGTGTAAAAATGTTATTTTTCTTCTTTTACTCTATTTAGATGCCTATCAAGGGGATTTTCTCCAAGAAGAGGAAAACTACCACAGAAATTGATTCTGAAAAGGAGATTATCTTACCCTATCTTTTCAAAACTACTACCTATGAGCAATTTGTTAAGATCTCAAAGAAACCTATCTTGCATGAACGATTTGTCAAACTTAATGATGTTATCAATTATGGTATTGACAGTCTGTTAGATTTTCAAAACTTAGCAAACTTGTTCTCCTCTGAAAATGTGTACATTTGTTATCCTAGGCTTGTTCATCTTTTCTATGCAAACATGGACTATGATCTTGTGAAAAGTCGTTTCATAACAAAAGTTCTTGATACTAAACTTGCTATAACTGTCAAATCCCTAGGAGAAGCCCTAGGTATCCCATACTCCGGTATGATTCTTGACAAAATCGAAATGACTGATGAGAACATTCTAGAAAGAATGTATTTGCCCGGTAGACACTTTCAAACCAAACTTCCATGTAGCAATCTTCGCTATCCGGCGAGGATCTTGGCTAATATTTTGTCTTATAACATTACTCAAAAATCTGGGAGCCATGCTATTCTTTCTGAGAAACAAGCTAAGTGCATCTTTGCCATCCTAGGTAACATTCGTGTTAATTGGGCTAAAGTGATTATGGATTCTATCCTAGCCTCAGCTTCTTCTGATAGACCCTCCTCCACTCTTTCTCATGGGCACTATCTTACTATACTATTCATTAGCTACAATGTGCCACTGGATCATGAAACATCCATTCTAGAACCTGCTCGTGTCTTTGATGTACATGCTCTTGGGAGAATGAATCTCCATCATGACCTTGATGAAAATGTCCCTGAAGAACAAATTGCTGCCGAAGGAGGATCATCATCCTCAAGGCGAGGTAAGAAAGTTGTCATTTCAGATTCAGATTCAGAAGAAGAAGAAGAAAAAGGAAGCGGCGAAGAAGAAGAAGAAGAAGAAGTTCCAGCATACATCCTTGAACTTCAGGAAATGCTCCTGAAAAAGATTGGAAGGTTGAAGATTACACAAAAGCAAGGATTTGAAGACATCAATCGTAAAGTGGACGATTTGAAAGAGCTTGTTGTGAATAGCAACAAGATGACTGAGGACACACTTGCCATGATCCTTGATGAGATCAAAGAACTAAAGAAAGGTGGCGGTCACTCTTAGCTCTTTCCTCCTCTAAAAACAATGGTTCTCTAAAACAATGGTTCTTAAAACTATGTCATTTGAGACTATGGTCTGTAATAACTCTATGTGTGGTGTTTGCTACAATATCTATATGCTATATATCAACTGCCAGTATGAACTAACACATCTCTTGCAGGCACAAGAAATTGAATTTTCCCTCCTAAACATATCTATTTGTTTATTTTTTTTGTTGATGACAAGGGGGAGAAAATTCATGTGACATGAGATACAAAATAAAATCATATGTATACTGTTTTGTGTATTGCTTCGATGTAGGGGGAGAACCGCATCAAAGCAGGGGGAGTAAGTATACCATATGATTTATCTTTTACTTACTTCATTTTTTTCTCATTTGGGTGTCATCATCAAAAAGGGGGAGAGTGATGGAAATTGAATTCCACCCCAAGTGATTTTGATGATGATCACACCAAATGAAAGCTTAGTGTACTAACTACACTACACTTAAAGTGTGCAGAATTCGTGAAGCTCTACTTATACTCAAAGAAGCACACTTCAACGCTCAAAGACAAAGACGAACATGACTAAACTCAAGTGATGAAGCTCAAGCTCAAACAGAACAAGAAGCACAAAGAGAAGCTCGCTTTCACTTCATCAAGTTGACCAAACTTCCGAAGACATGTTCTGAGTCCATAGTGAGTGTGTCGTGTCTTTTTAGGGTATTTGTTAAAGCCATATCAAATAGACAAAACACACACACACAAACAATTTCGAAAATACTTTTAATTATCTTCAAAATATTTTCGAGAGCTTTTTCTAGTCACTCCATAATTTTCGTAGTGAAACTCCACGCACCATGGAGCTAACTACTTGTCTGACTAGAAGAGCAGCAGGAAAAACTCCTCTGGGAGTCGACTACCAAAAGTAGGGAGTCGACTACTTGTCAGAGATCAAAAACTCCTGGAGTTCTCTGGGAGTTGACTACCCATATGAGGGAGTCGACTACCAGCTGTAAATTTCAGACGTTTTTGAATTTGAATTTTGAAATCCTTTGAGCAATTTACTCCGTAATTTTTGGGACAAAAGTCAAACGAAATTTGAAATTCAAATCTCAGTTTTTCCCCTATAAATAGAGCTAAACTCTTTGATGAAAAACACAACATTGAAAATCAATCTCTTGTGAAAACTCTCTTGAATTCAAAGCTCTCATTTTTCTCTCTAGCCAATTTTAATTTTATTTGATCTTGCAATATTCTTTTATAAATTCTTTTGAAGATCATACTCTTATTTTTATTGGCTAAAATATTTTTCAAAATCCTTACTATTATTCTCTTTATTGTTATTTAAAGGATTTTTGAAAAAGATCTAGATCACAAAGAACTTCTCTCGTATCTTTGTGTGATCTAGACTATCATTCTATCAAGCCACTACACAAATTTGTCTAAACTTTGATTGGCTTTAGAATCGGGTGTGTAAACCAATCTCCATCATTTATTATGGTGTATTGGATAAATTCTCATTGTGTTGATTGTTGGAACACTAGACAAGTCTAGTTGTTGCCAGTTGGAAAGTCCTCGGTTTGTGAGGCAAGGGTAAATCCTAGAAAAGTCTAGGTGTTGTGGTTGGAAATCCTGGTCAAGGCTAGGTCGTTGGAAATCCTAACGAGTGACGTTAGGTAATTGTATTTGCCAAGGCAGATAGTGGAAATCTCGTACCGGATTGGTCGGGGACTGGACGTACCCGGGTTGCGGGGAACCAGGATAAAAATCCTTTTGTCTGTGTTTGTTTTTTTGTGATTTGTTATCTTTCTTGTACAAGCATTCGTTACTTATTAATTGTTCATCTTTGTAATTCATTGTTAACTTATTCAAAAGTTTGTATCTTTAATTTCCGCTGTGTATAAATCTATTTGTAAAGATCTATTTGTCAAAGCTGTATTTATCTGATCTTAATCCAATCTCTTTCATATTCTTGTTAAGATTGTTTTGTTGATTAAGAACCAAGCGTAGATCACTCTACTTGGTTTCTTAGGCAACATTAGAAGGAATTTATTTGTGTTAATATCGTTGAGCGAAAAAGTTTACTATATACACAACACTATTCAACCCCCCTTCTAGTGTTGTTTGCCATCCACAGGATCCAACACTACTATCACACAATAATACCCTCTTACACAAATATATAATATAACCTTCTCTCTCTCTCTAATATTTATCCCTTACTCAAGGCTGTCACTTATTAAAAACCCCCTTCTCTCATGACTCCTTGTCATCTCTCGTTTCTCTCCGTCTCTTGTTTCTTCTTCTTTTTTTTTGTTTCCATCGATTTGCTGCAAAGGGCTCACGCAAATGGGGTAGGGGTCACACACGCACGCAAAAGGGAAGGGAGTTCACATGCGCAGGGAGGTGTTGGCCGGTGACCTCACGGCGGCAGGGGCTGGGCACGGAACCTGGGCGGACGACGACGGCTCCCGATGCTGGGCGACGGCCTCCGGCACTGCAGGTGGTTTCGGTGGCTTCAAGCGCGCGCAGGTGGAAGGAGGTGGCCGGTCTAGGGAGAGGGAGGAAGAAGGAGAAGAAGAAGGGAAGAAGATGAAGGTGGAGTTTGTTTTTGGGGGTTTGAATCTGAAATTTCAATTTCAGTTTTGGGTTGTTTGTGTTTGATTTCTTGTTGATTTGGAAATGGGTTTGGGTCTGAAATTCCTCTGTTAAAATTTCAGTTTGGGGTGATTTGTTTGAGGGGCTGAATGTTGGGGGGAATTTGGGTTTGAATTTGGTTTCTGGTTTGATTTTTGGCTTGGAGAATTTGTTTGCAGGGGGAATTGATTTGATTTGGAGCCTTGAAGAAATTGGTTTGATGGATTGCAGGGAAATTGGGTTTCTGTTGTTCCCCTTTGCTGTTGATGGTGTTTGTTGATATAGGAATAGTGCAGGGGCTGATTTGATTTGGAGCCTGAGGTTTGGAATGTTGGTTTACAGGGGAAGAGAAGGGGTTGCATGTTGTAATTTTCTTGCAGGTCAAGAGATGCTGCTGCTGTTGAAATACAACAGTGAAGGGGAGACATCACCTTGAAGGAAGGAGCTGTATGTGGGGGAGACAATGAATAGCGATGTTGGCTGAATGGAAGAGGAAGAAGAACAGAGAGGGGGTTGGTTGTTTGATTAGGGGTAGATCCACCGTATAGGTGGGTGGGTGATTAGGGTTAACGTTAATTAGTATGGTAATTTAGTAAAAGGTAAAAGTAATAACTAGAAGTAATTAGTAATTGGTAAAAGTGATTAGTGAATAGTAAAGCTACTTAGTAAAACTAATTAGTAAATGTAATTAGTAAAAATATTTGGTAGAAGGCTAAACGTAATTAGGGAAAAGTAATTTATTTAAACACTAAAATACCGATTTTCACAACATGCACCGAAAATTACGAAAATGCCATGGGTTCGTATTCTCTCGAGAAGTGCGAATACAAAATCCATTTTAAGATTGGACGACAAAAAAATAGTAAGGAAATCATTTAGTCATTATTGGAATCGTTTGAATTAATCTTCATTACGGAAAAACGTGCACTAAGAAAACTGGCCGTTACATTCTACCCACATTATAAAAATTCCGTCCTCGGAATTTCTTAGGATTTGATTTCATTAAGAGATACCGATAATACTTATGTATCTCATCGTATTCTATGATGTAAACTATGACTTGGGAATACTTCAGGATGAAGAAGTGAAACTAGTCAGGAAGTGATACATGTGATGTGGTTGAGATTGAGTTTCAAAAAGAGTTTCGGATGACTAAGCACCATCGATGGCCTTAACTGTTAGTGGGCAAGAGAAAAGACTAGGGACGAATACCCAAGATGTGCAGGGATGAGGATGAGTGATGAATAATGTATATACGTATCCTCTTAACAGCAACCCCAATATCTTAACACACATGTACCTAAAGTCATAATTTCAAACAAGTGTTACTAAAATAAATCATCACTTCTCGTCTCGTCACCGAATAACGCTACAACTATAATCATATCCTAAAACTTAGCTATAGATCCAACCTTATCGTTCGAATTCTAACTCAAAGTTCTTGCTTCAAAATGATCAATACTTTATACAAAATAACCTTTGAAGGAAAACACTAAATATCCTCAATCAATATCATTGCAAATTCCTTCACCCTTCACTTTCCATTTGTATTAAAGTAGTAACATTTCCTGTGAAATCTTTAATGTATAGTTCCTTTGTGGCCAAATTCTCCAAAATTATATATTCTCCTAAGTAGTCTTATCCATAATATATCATCACATTGTACATTGCATAACCTAACTGGTAACACTACAATTGTGACATCTCCCAACTCCAATCTTAACTTTATATCAAGAAATGAAGATACACCAGTTACTAATGTATGACGACTATTACAAATACGCCTAGTATACATCACTATTTACAATCAATAATTGTCCTGCTCCCAACACGTCCTTCCTCATGACAACTCATAAATTTATTCACCATACTTAACAAACTACTAAATCACATCTTGCCATTTTCCATCGTATCTTGTTCCAAACAATTTCAATCAATCCACATAAATATCCATCAACATAACGTATCATTTCTAGTATCTTCATCACCATAGTTACTTTCGATTTATCAAGTAGCCAAAATATGAGATAATGGCATTACATGAAAATGAGGGCTATTATGATGATGACATCTGCTCGAACTTGGAGCCTGAGGTGATAAGTCAGTAGCAAGCTATTTAAACCACATAAAAAAGAAGAACACAAGGTTTAAAATTTTGACTCATGCCAATGATGACTAATGGGTCTTAACCAAGTAAATCATCGATATAACATACAAGAACGTGATGATTAACCCATATGCATCCGCGCTGTTACACCTTAGCCAGCCGAACACAAAAGACATCATCTGCCATGATACCCAATTGCAAGCCAATATCCAGATCGGCACTAAGAGCCAAATAAAAGGCCAATTTTCAAGGGTCAAAATTACCGCTACCACTTCTTCCAGCAATTTCCATATCATCCAACAAGAAGCCAGCATCAAAGCTGTCTCCCAAATCCGAGCACAAGACTGGCATCTAACTTCAACACCTAAGGCCAAAAGCAAGCCAATACTCATCCCCAAAGATACTCCTTACCAACACCATTGGTCGACATCCACGGTTATCACCTTCAACCCTAAACAATTCAACGACCAATAACTCACGATCCAACAAACATGAAGGAGTAGACCTAAGAGGTAAATAAGCAGGGCATCTTAAGGGGTAAGAACCAAGACAAAGAGCCCGACAGAACACCAAGAATAACGACTTCCCAAGATCTCAACCACAAGGCAACATCGAGGGTGGCGGAGAGGGTTGTCGCTAAGCCCATCAATCCCTAAACTCGTCGGTGGGCCATCGGTGGCTGTCGATCCATGGTAGCAATGGCTGCACGACGTGGCGGGTGCCTTCGGGATGGGGTGGAGCTTCGGATGAGGCCGGAGGAGCTCGAGACGAGATGGGTTGGTCTCGCCGAGAGAGAGGCAGGGTGGAGGAGAGGGTGTTGTCGGGGGGAAGGGGAAAGCCACGGGATGGCTTGGTGAGGAAAAGAGGATGTGTTTAAAAAGGGAAAAAGAGGTGGGGTGAGGGTTTAAAGGGGGTGCCGAAAGTCATTGATAGGGTGGCTAAGTTAGGCAGGAACGGGGCTCGAGGAGAGGGTGAGGACAAAAGGCAATAATGAGGGGGGATGTGGTAGGCGGGAAAGAATTCAAACCCATGGAAAATCGGGTACATGACACGAGTTCAAGAAGGATGAACAAGATGCAACACTCTGCACGTCGGGTCTGGCTCGATACTTCACTGGTCCTTCTGATCGGCTTCCACTGAGGAATTCGAATTTAGGATGGTTGGGTATTTCGAATTCTACCCTCCTTAAAATAGACATAGCTAGAGTTCAAGCAAATTAGAAATAGAAAGATTCTAAGAAGGTCAATCGAAAGGTCATCAAGATAGTGAAGAAGATCGATGGCGTTACATAATCATGATTCACGTCATTGCGGTCCAGCGGACACGGCCAGAGAAGTGACTAAGCCAGGATAACTTACCCCCAGTCTAGCTAGGGTGATCCAACAAACTTAGCCAAGCACATTGACCTTATCATGGTCCATTAAAGGAAGCTTATCATTTATATGCGTGCCATCAACAAAGGGCCCCCCTTTTTTATAACAACTAATTAATCCTATTAACTAGTTAAATCCTAAAATTTCAAAATTTTAGGTTTTGTTAATGAATTAATAAAGTCTTTATCTACTATACGGTTCTATTCGTATCGAAGATAACTTGGATTATCGACGAAGGAGATTATTAGCGAAATTTGAAACAGTATAGTAACATGGATGATTCAAAAGGATAATGTTGGCTGTCAGGAAGATCACGTGGATCGAGAGCAAGGATTAGAATAGGATGATCAACTGCGAGTACGGGTAGGAAATGATTAGTGAAAGGCAACGATGGATTCCTAAGGTCATAAAGTGGAATGTAAAATGAAGGAGATTAACAATCAAGGATATACTGATTTGGTTGGCTAGAGGCCAGAAACCTTAGGACTAAGATTTTCTAATGAATTGGGGTAGAAAATTCTAGAGAAGGTGTTGTTTGAGAGTCAAGATTGTAATATTATCTATGTTGTTTTAAAGTATTTTGCATGAGCATAGACCTGCATGGGCCACCATTAAAAACTGTCATGCCCCGCTTCCCATTAGGCTTGGGAGCGAGGACGCGAACGGGTCCGCATGTGTAAGTAAAGAGGAGGTACTTTTGCTTTTCTTTCCTCCTTGACTTAACACAATAAGCGTCTGTGTGAAAACCGCAGGTTCTTGCTTGCATTACTCAAAACAACACAGATAAATAAAACATTATTACAATCTCAGACGTCTCAATGGAATTACAACAATGGAGAAAAGGAGAGTGGATCTTATGACCTGTACAACAAATTAAAGGAAGTACAATTAAGGTCCACTAGTCAACAACTCTTGGTCCACTGGTTCAGCTATCTCAACTAGTCCTCCTGGTGCTATAGTTCGGGATCTGACATACATCCAAAAACATGAATGTATGTCAGCAAGGGTATGCAAGTAGAGGTTAGAACCCAAGGCAAGGTATACAAATTTTATACTGAATTAAGAAGCATTTATGAATTAAACGAGATAACGAGAACAAGTTTAAACATGCTGATTTAAAATGAAATAGAGTAAAATACTCCTAGCATGCAGTTCTAAGCAGTTTAACAAGTAAGGTGAGGAGTTATGACATGGTAGTTATAACGAATTAAAAGTAAGCACTATAAACATGGCAATCCTGATGTGCGAGCAAGTAAACACGATTATAACAATTACAATGCAATGGTTTCTATCATGCATAGGGTTCTCGCCTTTAGGTCGTGATGAGTGAGTCATTCTTCACATGGGGGCTTACCGTGTTTGGCGCTAACCCACCGCATACAGGTGGTGCCCTTGAAGAGAGTACCCTTTCATACGCCTAGTAGCCGCTCAACCCTAACCCCACCCCAAATGTGCTGGAACACGAGCCAGCCTAGTTCACGAATTACAAGCACGAATTCACGATTTCAAGCATTTGTCAACTCACATGACATCACGAAAGTCACGATTTTGCCTTTGAGGCGCACGATTTCACGATGTCACACTCTTGTTAGTTATTTCATGACATGCATCAATTAAATAATATGACCATTTATCTTTACACAATAATTTCCATGGTTAAAAGAGTATCGAGCAATATTTACAACAATTTAACAACATGCTGAGTATGAGAATTTAGCGAATACGACATGAAAACTGATTTTCTGTTCTTAAACAAAATCCATTTTAAGACTTGCACTAAAAACAGTATGGAAATCATTTAGTCATTATTAGAATCATTTGAATTAATCTTCATTACGGAAAAACGTGCACTAAGAAAACTGGCCGTTGCAAATATGCTTCATGTATGCTTTATGTATATTTCAGCTCAATTTGTATGCTTTACGTATGGGCTTCTGGAGACTTTCAAAGATATAATGACTAATGCACATTATAGGTTCTGTGTTAGGCATATGTATGAATGTTTTAGAAAGGAATTCATGCCCCTTATTTTTAAGAAAAAATTATGGAAAATTACAAGATCATATGTGGAGGATTGGTTATGTTCAATTGAAAACTTATATAAGACTTCTCCTGCTGCTGAGAAATGGCTATGTAATGTGAAGCTTGAAGCATGATGTAGATATTATTTCACAGATAACAATTTTTACGACTTGCTATTGAACAACATATCAGAATCATTTAACAATTTCATTTTGGAAGCTAAGGATAAACATATCATTACCTGCCTAGAAATGCTAAGGAGGCAACTATTGATACGGTTTCAGAAGAAGAAAACAAATGCCGTCAATTGGCCTTCAGACACTTGCCCAAGAATTATTGAGAAATTAATGAAGTCGAAGGGAACAAGTAGAAGTCTGTCTGTTGTTTATGCTGGAGGAGGACAATTTGAAATTAGGGATTAGAATGGAACTTATCCAGTAAATGTTGAAACAAGTAGATGTGACTGTAGATATTGGGACATGACAGGGATTCCTTGCACTTATGCTTGTGCTTCTTTGATCTCAGAAAACAAGCAGCCAGAAGAGTATAGTATTACAGTAAGGAAAAATATTATTTTAGCTTATGCAAGAATGATCTATCCTATTCCAGATTCCAGATTTTGATCGAAGACTCGGTATTTAGCTTAATGCCCCCTTTCTTACAAGAAGCAGCCTGGTATGCCACCCAAGAAGAGGAGAAGAGAAGAGTTTGAACCTGGTCCTAGTCAAGGTTCTAGAAAGGGGCAGATTCAAAAATGTCAAAGGTGTTAAGAAGATGGTTACAACATAAGGAGTTATAAGAATGATATGGTGCCAAAGCCAATACCAAAACTGGAAACCCTAGAGGAAGGCCACCAACTCAACAAAAGGAGCAAAGCCAATTAGAACAACCAGAATTTGAGGCTTTATTGAAGGGATCTAGTATCAATATCAGAAGTAGAAATCCAGTGCCAAGTAATGTGCCATATACAAGTGGTAGCAGCTGTTAATTCTTGAGTTCAAGACCAATATTGTTTTGATGATGGTCAACATTATGTTGTGTGCTAATCATCTCATTTGTTTCAGTCTCAGAATAACAATTGATTACTTGATGAGGAGACAAAGCAATAGGTATGGAATGATGGATCAAGGCTATGGAGCAAGGGGATTCATGAAGATATTGGACTTCATTGTAATCTTATGTTTTATATTCATGTAATATTGTCTTTCTTTCATAGATTATATGTAGCTTTGAATAGATACACACCACACACTAATATGCATCTTTTCCATCATAGGGTTCCTTAGAATTCTTGTAGAACCATCTCATTTGGTCCATTGCTCTAAACACACTTGGGTGTGCATTTTAGAGTTCGACATGCGCCTGATGTAGGGGCATCAGTCACCTGGCGTGTCAGATTTATTGATCTGTTGACATAACCAAGGGAGCAGTCGCCTAATGGCCTATGACTAGGCATCTGCATAGTGGTCCAGACGCCTGGTACATGTGCTTTAGGCGCCTGGTTAGTTGAGCCAAACTTTCTGTGCTCTCTGTTTTTATGTAATATGTTTATGACTTTAAACTGATTATGACTAAATATTGCATATCATAATTATCTCCTCATGTGCACATAATCCTTGGAATCATGCTCTCTTAACTACGTTTATGTTAATTCATTATTTGTGAGCATATGATTTTATTTTGGCACAATTTCACTTCCCAACGTATTATAAATGTCTGCAATATTTTTAGGGATTTTTCTGGATTTTTCAGGTGTCTCGAAGGGGACTAAATCAACTCAAAAAAGAGGAGTACATAACAGGCGCCTGTAGAAGGAATGACAGTCGCATGTGCAACTAGACAGTCGACTGCCCAAACAACAGCAGTCGCCTGCCTTTAAGGGACTGGAGCTGGAGAAGCTGAAGCCTAAAGACAGTCACCTGCAAGAGGATTAACAGTTGACTGTAATAACGATAGTCGCCTGTCATTCTCGCATTAGTCGACTGATTTTCCAGATGCCCGAGGGAGCATAACGAGCCAACTCTTTGTTAATTTGACACTTCTGCAGCAGGCGACTGAAGCACAAAAGACAGTCGCCTGTGGATCACACCGACGACTATGATTTTTAAGACAGTCACATGTCCCTTTTTGGAAGCAATGACAACAGACTGTCATCAGTCGACTACCGTTTGTTCAGCAGTCGACTGATCGGGGTTTTTCGCCCACAGTCTGGGTTGCGAGAAACATGTTTTTCTTAACCCGATTTCTCTCCAATCGCTATGAGCCGTGGGCTGTTGGATGATATTTTGGATGGATGAGATGTAACCCCTAGGGGGTATAAAACACCACTATTCAGATGTAATAAAATAGAACTTAATCTTTTACTCTTTTTAGGTCATCTTCTTCATTAAGAAGAGATTAGGGTTTTGGAGAGTTTTGAGTTGTCTGATCTCGTTTTCACTGTTGCTGAGTTTGATTGCTGATTGAGGAAGCTTGTATTTGGTGACAAATCTCCAACCCTCATGCTATTATACATTTGCTTTCATTCCTTGCATTGAACTATGCCTATTTCTATGAATGCTTATTCTATTCTTGATATGCTAGGCTAGATTCATTGTGTGGGTGTTTTGGAATGATGTAGGATGTCTTGATTGCCTTGCTAATGTTAATTTCCAGCACCCCTTGTTAATCCATGTTGTTGGGTGAATTAAACTCATGATTAATTGGATTTGATACTATCCATGGAGGAGCCGCAGAATGGTGGTGCTTCTTAATTGTTGCATCTATGTATCCAATAGGTATTGCATATCTTGAAATGAATGCAAGACCCCTTCAATCCATATTTTGTAATTTAAAAGTTTAATTCACCTAATAACCCAAATTGTCAATTGGGTTGTAATCTGTTTATCGAATCTTGTATTACCCGAAAGGGCCGTAGAATGGTGGTTGTGTGATGCGCAACACAATCTACATGCACTACTTTCACATACCTTGAAATGGGTGTGATAGGGATTTATGAGCTTTAATTAGGAGAAGAACCCAATAAGCAATTGCCTTTGGTGCACCCCATATGTGCCCAATTGATCTATTTCCCGATTCTCATACCTTGATATGGATGAGTGATCTAGTTATCATGGAATTAACATTTAGCAGAGCAATTGAGTAATCCTACCGATATCCTCAACACCCGCACTCTTTCTCTCCCTTGCATCCAAACCTTAGGACATTATCCTAACTCTAGGGTACTTATAGAAATCACCTATTCAAACAACCATTCACCCACACAGGGTGGTTAGAACCCTTAACCATTCTTTACATGCTCTAACTATTTGTGTGAATTTGCAAATTAGTTCTATCTCTGGGGATACGATCCCGTACTTACCTGGTATATTATTTTCCGACCTCGTACACTTGCGAGTATCACCTTTTAGGGAGAGTCAAGCAAATTGGCACCGTTGCCGGGGACGACGTATCTTCATTTCACACTTTGGTTTTTGTCATGAAAATTTGGTGAGATCTTTCCATTCTATTGTCTATATCCATTGTGAATATCCGATTTTGTTTTTCAATTTATATAATCATCAAAACTAAAAATTAGGTTAATCTTGAAAAGTTTTGGCTTGAGCTCAATTGTCTAGATTATGTGGGTAAGGATCCCTCGAACACATAGACTAGTAAGAGACATAGACATGGCCGATACCGATAACAACACCAACTGTAATGACAACACTAATCATAGTGAGGATGACCACTCTCAACATGAGGGTGATCGAAGTTTGAGATATGTGTTGAGACCGAGTAGGTTTGCTACCAGCTCATGCATTGTGCTTCCAGCCGATGCGAATTCCTTTAGCACAAGACCTGGGATATTTCAAATTCTCCCCACTTTTCATGGTGTAGAGAAGGAGAACCCTTATTTACATATAAAGGATTTCAAAGATGTCTGCCTCACATGGTCTGATGGAAAGGCTAGCAATGAAATCATTTATCTTAAACTGTTTCCTTTTTATTTAAAGGATAAAGCTAAAAATTGGTTTAATGCTATACCTCATCATACTATTAACTCATGGTTAGCAATGCAAGCTGAATTTCTGAATTTTTTTCCCCTTGCACATGACTCAAGGATTAAAGCGGCAAATGGCAAACTTTTCTCAGAAGCCAAACGAAAGCTTTAATGTCACTTGGGAAAGGTTCAAGGAGCTGCTACTAGCATGTCCACACCATGGATTTGATGAATACCGTCTCATCAGTTTCTTTTGCGATGGACTCATCCCATCCATGAAACAATTCGTGGAGATGATGTGCAACAGAGAATTTTTGGATAAGACACAGGAGGAGGCATGGGATTACTTAGAATCCATAGCAGAGAATGCGTGAAGTTGGGAGGCAACTCCCGAATCTGAGAGAAGAGAATTACCTCAACCTTTGGCCTGTGAAGGTCTCCTTAAATTGACACAAGAGGAATCCTTAGAGGCAAGAATGGAGGTCCTCATTTGCAAGAGACTTGAGGGGTTGCAGTTGAAAGGAGTGAAGGCCGTGACGGTTGGTAATGAAGGGCTATGTAACCTTTGCAATAGCGCAGACCATGGCATCAAACAATGTCCTAGCCTA
Source organism: Scilla litardierei (assembly GCA_030789695.1). Classification (NCBI taxonomy): domain Eukaryota; kingdom Viridiplantae; phylum Streptophyta; class Magnoliopsida; order Asparagales; family Asparagaceae; genus Scilla; species Scilla litardierei. The sequence goes on from CM061142.1 coordinate 627,036,347, forward strand.
CCGCTAGCAAAGAAAGTACTTCAAGACCCCACACAAGTGAATTATGTGACGAATTCTAACTATGGGCAAGGATACAACAATTCTAACAATCACGGCCGAGTTGGAGGAGTAGTCCGAGTTTGAATTGGGGGCCCCAAAGACAACAACAAGCTCAACCATCGTATCGTCCACCACCCTTCAACAACAACAATCAACAAGGCATCCAAAGGAGGAGAGATGAAACAAATGAACCCCAAGTGCAATCTTTGAGCAACACGTTGCAACAATTTGTCCAAATGCAAACAATGCAAAATCAAGCCAATTTCCAACAATGGCAACAACTACAACAAACCCAGGCACAACACCAACAACAATTTCAACAACTCAACGTGAACATGGCAAAGCTTGTGGCAACTCTAGAGAAGGGCAAGCTTTCGACACAACCACTCCCCAATCCCAACATGAATTCATCGTCGGGAGGACCCAACGTCAAGTCTTGTCAAGCGGTGACAACTTTGAGGAGTGGTCGAGAAATTGAGAAGCAGGAGCCACCAAGAGTCGAGGCGAAGATAGTCATGTAGAATGAAGCCGCCCTAAATAAAGAGATGCAAGAGGAAAGATCGGACAAAGGCAACCATTCTGAAGAGATCGTCATTGAAGAGCCCGAGCCGTACATTCCTCCCGCACCATTCCCTTAAAGGCTTCAACCTTTACGGAAAGATAAGTTTCAATCCGAAATCTGCGAAATATTTCAAAAATATCAAACTAATATTCCTATTCTTGATGCAATAAATCAAATTCCTGCATATGCTAAATTTTTAAAAGATTTGTGCATCGTTAAGAGGAATGTTAGTGTCAAGAAAAAGGCCTTTCTAACACAACAAGTTAGTGCTATTGTGCAACATAACTCTCCTACTAAATACAAGGATCCTGGCTCACCTATAATCCCATGCATCATAAGAACCAAAAAAATAGGGCAGCCCTCCTTGATTTAGGTTCGAGTGTTAATATTTTGCCATATTACTTGTACATACAATTAGGACTCGAAGAATTAAAATCTACACCCATTATTCTCCAATTGGCCAATAGATCTATCAAGGTCCCCAAGGGTAGCATAGAGGACGTGCTTGTCCAAGTGGACAAATTTTACTACCCGGTGGACTTTGTCGGGTTGGACATTCTTGGACCTCAAACCAAGAAACCAACCCCCACCATCTTAGGAAGACCATTCCTAGCCACAAGCAACGCTATAATCAATTATATGGATGGTCAACTTAAGATCTCTTTTGGCAACATGACCCTTGACTTAAACATTTTTAATGCTTGTAAGTTGCCATCGGGGGATAGTGAGTTTGAGGATGCTTACATGATTGAGATTCTAGTTGAACAGCATTTTGATGCGGAGTTTGTTGAAGCGCTTAATTTTGTTAAACATTTTTGTAAGAATATTGACACCGATTATTTTTCGCCGGAAGTTGCCGCAGTAACTAAGTGGATGCCATCTTTTGAGCCGCTACCGTTGGACACGCCATACCAAAGGCCATCGAAGCTAGAGCACCCATCGTTAGACTTGAAGCCGTTGTCGCCATATTTGAAGTATGCATTTCTTGGGGAATCCGACACATTTCCCGTGGTAATATCGTCTAAACTCTCTAATGAGCAAGAAATGCAATTGTTAGAAGTGCTTAAAACTCATAAGGGGGCAATTGGTTAGATAATTACCGACATTAAAGGTATCGACCCCCTAATTTGTAAGCACCACATCTACTTAGAAGATGACACCAAACCCACTAGAGAGATACAGCGTAGGTTAAATCCTAACCTAAAGGAAGAGGTAAAGGGTGAAATCCTTAAGCTTCATGATGCGGGTATTATATGCCCTATTGCCGATAGTAGATGGGTTAGCCCTATTCAAGTTGTACCAAAGAAATCGGGGCTAACAGTAGTTAAAAATGAGAACAATGAGTTAGTCCCTATGCGAGCCACCATGGGATGGCGCATGTGTGTTGACTATAGAAAGCTTAATTCTAAAACCCGTAAAGACCACTTTCCTCTCACATTTCTAGATCAAATCCTAGAGAGAGTGGCCGGACACAAGTATTATTGCTTTTTTGATGGCTACTCCGGATATTATCAAATTGAAATAGCACCCAAAGAACAAGAGAAGACTACATTCACTTGTCCCTTTGGCACTTTTGCATTCCGGAGGATGCCATTTGGCTTATGTAATGCCCCCACATTCTTTCAACATTGTATGCTTAGCATTTTCCATGATATGGTTGAAAAAATTGTGGAGGTATTCATGGATGATTTCTCTGTACATGGTAGCTCATTTCATAACTGTTTATCTAAATTGGCTTGGGTGTTAAATCGGTGCATCGAGAAAAACCTTCTCTTGAATTGTGAGAAATGCCATTTTATGACCACCGAAGGCTTAGTCCTCGGTCATATTGTATCCAAGGAAGGTATGTAAGTCGACAAAGCCAAGATCGAGGTAATAGAAAAGCTACTCACTCCTTGTTGTGTAAGAGATATTTGATCATTTCTTGGCCACGCCGGTTTTTATAGGAGGTTCATAAAAGATTTTAGTTCAATATCTCAACCTCTTTGCATGCTTTTGAAAAATGATGTAGATTTTGCTTGGAATAATGATTGTCAACTTACTTTTGAGAAGTTGAAAATTTTGCTTACATGTTCACCTATTCTTCAGGTGCCAGATTGGACATCGCCCTGTGAGATTATGTGTGATGCTAGTGACTATGCGGTTGGTGCCGTACTTGGACAACGCAAGGACAATGTCCCAGTGGTCATTTATTATGCAAGTAAGAGCATGAATGAAGCTCAACGAAACTACACCACTACGGAAAAGGAGCTTTTAGCTGTTGTCTTCGCGTTGGAGAAATTTAGGAGCTACATATTGGGATTCCCAATTACAATCTTCACCGACCATGTCGCTCTTAAATATCTCCTTTCTAAGAAAGATGCCAAGCCTAGACTAATCCATTGGATTTTGCTCTTGCAGGAATTCAACATCGCCATTAAGGACAAGAAGGGAGTAGAAAATCATGTTGCCGATCACCTTTCACGGTTAACGATGAGCATGGAGCCGTCAACCATCCCATTGAATGATTCATTCCCTGACGAACATCTTTTTGCGATCGCCTACACACTCCCATGTTATGCTGACATCATAAACTACTTGGTCACCGTTAAGACTCCTTACACTTGGTCTCGCCAAGATTACAAAAGGTTCATCTTTGAGTTAAAATCTTTCTTTTGCCGATGACCCTTACATTTAGAAGTATTTTAATGACCAAATAGTAAGGAGATGCATACCTAACCATGAGCTTGATAGTGTTTTACATTTTTTCCATGAGGGTGTGGGTGGTGGTCATTTTTCTGCCCAAAAGACCATAACAAAAATTCTACAATGTGGTTTTTATTGGCCTAGCATGTTTAAGGACACTTATACATAATGCAAGGCATGCTTAGCTTGCCAAAGGGGGGGGATTACTAAAAGAAATATGATGCCGTTAAACCCCATTCTTGAATTAGAAATTTTCGATTATTGGGGCATATTAATTTTATGGGGCCATTTCCTCCATCCTGTGGCTACACATATATTTTGCTTGCTATAGATTATGTATCTAAATGGGTTGAGGCTATTTCTTATAGGGCCAATGATGCGGTTATCGTGCTTAAATTCATGAAAGAAAATATTTTCGCATGATTTGGGATGCCAAAGGCTATGATAAGCGACGGAGGGTCACATTTCTACAACCGCATCTTTGCAAACTTAATGAAGAAGTTTGAGGTGAAACACAAGGTTTCTACACCATACCACCCCCAAACCAATGGACAAGTGGAGTTGGCGAATCGGGAGATTAAGAACATACTTCAAAAGACGGTGAACCCATCAAGGAAGGATTGGAGCATGCGTCTTCCCGAGGCATTGTGGGCGTACCTTACCGCCTACAAAATGATTTTAGGGATGTCCCCATATCTCTTAGTTTTTGGAAAATTTTTCCACTTGCCCATTGAACTTGAACACAAATCTTTTTGGGAAATTAAAAAGTTTAATTGTGGAATTGACCCATCTTCTCGTAAATTGCAGTTAGTGGAGCTCGAAGAGATAAGGAGGGAGGCGTACAACAATTCCAAGCTCGTGAAGGAGAGGCTTAAGTGCACCCATGATCGAATCATTTTTGAGGAGAGAATTCACCCCAGGGGAGAAAGTGCTACTCTACAACTCAAGACTTCATCTCTTCCCCGAAAAGCTTCGTTCGAAGTGGATTAGGGCTTTCATTGTTCGGGAGGTGTTTCCATATGGCGCAGTGACCATTACCAACCACAAAACGGCAACGAATTCAAGGTGAACGGCCAACGCTTAAAGCATTACCAAGAGCCGTGGAGTAGAGACGAGTACACCATGGAGCTTATGGAACCACCGCTGGGTGGAACCAACTAGGTGTGTTCGTTCCAAAACTTTCCTATCTAGTAGTACGTAGTAATGAATAACTCTTGCTCAAGTTTTCTTATCCTAGTTTATCCATTTTCACGCATATATTTCCTCTCACCCTTCAAACATTGATGACCATGTTTATTTCTAGTTGGGGGGTGTGGACTAAGATATAGAAACTTCTTGAGCATCTTTTTATTATTTTCATCTTTTTTGTGAATAAATTGAATGAAATAAAAAAAATTCCATCTATCACCAACATTTCTTCGACAAATAGCTTTTTGTTAGACCCATTGATTAAATGTGGTGATCATTCCCAACTTTGGTAAACATGTATTCTTGAAGTGGATTTTGACAAATTAGGGTGTGTTGTATCTTTATGTACTATGTGCAATTAATTACTTCTCTACATGCTTACTTTTGACCCTTTGGCTTGAAGCTCATGACAATTACCACCTATTTGAAACCCTAAAATGATGTAGAAACCTTGGTATCAACGATCAATTGATTAAGCCTTATGAATTTTAAAAATTTGGCTAGGTTTATATTCATGGATCCTAAGATAGTGACTTGGAATTTGGAGTTGCTCAAATAAATGCCATCAAGTTCTACAATAATAAGTGCACTTGTGCACATTTTGAATAATGCATAAACTTTTGCCATGGTACTTTGAATAAGGCATATATTGCCATGAAATTTGAGTAAATGCATGAAATTTGAACCACAACTCATTTCCATGATCTTTTGAGGGAGTAAGTGTGTATCCCATAAGCTCAAGAGTTCCTAAGGATCTTACATCAGGAGATTGCGACATATTAAGGGGTATACTAAGCTTAGGTGTGGATGGTGGAGTGCGTAAGAGGAATGAGATTATAATCATAGGGAAGAGTGTATAGACCTGGGAACTTAGCCCTTATATATATGATTTCAACACCCTTTAGTATTGCCAATAATCCATGAATGGAGTCAACATTGTATTTTGGGATTGATCACTTATTTTGCTGGGGACCAGCAAAACGCTTGTTGGGGGGACTAAATATTGCATACCCTAACATCATAATCATCTCCTCTTGTGCACATAATCCTTGGAATCATGCTCTCTTAACTACGTTTACTTTACTTCATCACTTGTGAGCATATGATTTTATTTTGGCACAATTTCACTTTCCAAAGCATTATAAATGTCCGCTATATTTTAGGGATTTTTCTGGATTTTTCAGGTGTCCCGAAGGGGACTAAATCAACTCAAAGAAGAGGAGTACATAACAGGCGCCTGTAGAAGTGACTATTGCCTGGGCAACTAAACAGTCGATTGCCCAAACAACAACAGTTGCTTGCATTTAAAGGACTGGAACTAGAGAAGCTGAAGCCCAAAGACAGTCGCATGCAAGAGGATTGACAGTTGACTGTAATAACGATAGTCACCTGTCATTCTCGCATCAGTCGACTGATTTTCCAGATGCCTGAGGGAGCACAACAAGCCAACTCTCTGTTAATTTGACACTTCTGCAGCAGGTGACTGAAGCACAAAATACGGTCACCTGTGGATCACACAGGCGACTGTGATTTTTAAGACAGTCTCCTGTCCCTTTTTGGAAGCAATGACAGCCGCCTGTCATCAGTCGACTGCCGTTTGTTCAGCAGTCGACTGATCGGGGTTTTTCGCCCACAGTCTGGGTTGCAAGAAACATGTTTTTAACCCGATTTCTCTCCAATCGCTGTGGGCTGTTGGATGATATTTTGGATGGATGAGATGTAACCCCTAGGGGGTATAAAACATCACTATTCAGATGTAATAAAATAGAACTTAATATTTTACTATTTTTAGGTCATCTTCTTCCTTAAGAAGAGATTAAGGGTTTGGAGAGTTTTGAGTTGTCTGATCTCGTTTTTGCTGTTGCTGAGTTGATTGCTGATTGAGGAAGCTTGTATTTGGTGAAAAATCTCCAACCTTCCTGCTATTATACATTTGCTTTCATTCCTTGCATTGAACTATGTCTATTTCTATGAATGCTTATTCTATTCTTGATATGCTAGGCTAGATTCATTGTGTGGGTGTTTTGGAATGATGTATGATGTCTTGATTGGCTTGCTAATGTTAATTTCCAGCACCCCTTGTTAATCCATGTTGTTGGGTGAATTAAACTCATGATTAATTGGATTTGATACTATCCATGGAGGAGCCGCAGAACGGTGGTGCTTCTTAATTATTGCATCTATGTATCCAATTGGTATTGCATATCTTGAAATGAATGCAAGATCCCTTCAATCCATATTTCGTAATTCAAAAGTTTAATTCACCTAATAACCCAAATTATCAATTGGGTTGTAATCCGTTTATCGAATCGTGTATTACCCGAAAGGGGCCGCAGAACGGTGGTTGTGTGATATGCAACAGAACCTACATGCAATACTCTCACATACCTTAAAATGGGTGTGAGAGGGATTCATGAGCTTTAATTAGGAGAAGAACCCAATTAGCAATTGCCTTTGATGCACCCCATATGTGCCTAATTGATTTATTTCTCGATTCTCATACCTTGAAATGGATGCGTGATAGAGTTATCATGGAATTGACATTTAGTTGAGTAATTGAGTAATCCTACCGATATCCTCAACACCCGCACTCTTTCTCTCCCTTGCATCCAATCCTTAGGACATTACCCTAACTCTAGGGTACTTAGACAAATCACCTATTCGAACAACCATTCACCCACAAAGGGTGGTTAGAACCCTCAACTATTCTTTACATGCTCTAACTATTTGTGTGAATTTGCAGATTAGTTCCGTCTCTGGGGATACAATCCCGTACTTACCGTGTGTATTATTTACCGACCTCGTACACTTGCAAGTATCACCTTTCAGGGAGAGTCATAAACCTCTATCAATTTTTCCGTGGTTGGAATTTCTTATCCATTCTAATCTCATTAGATTGCATTCTTTGTTATATTTCTAACGCATCTTGAATCACCTCAATCAGAGTTCATTTGTGAAAGTTATGACTGTTTTGGTGAGCAAGTGTTTTTCTGGGCTGTAACGGCCTGAATTCATCGTACACGTATTTTTGTATTTGGAATAGTTCATATATGATTAAACGATTTTTTTCTATTTCTTCGTAACTCAAAATCTAAAACGGTGTTTGTCTTTATGATCCTTGCGAAGATATGAACCGGTGGCATTTTTTTGTAATTTTTTGCAGTCAGATGTGAAAAGTGGTATTTTAGTATTAAAATATTAAGATATTAACGTTTTTACTGATTACCATATTACATTAAACTAACCTGGTTAACTATCCTAACCCCACCTTCTTAATACACTGAAAATAGTAGGGTAGATCCGGATTTATCGTATCCAACCATCTACATTAACTTCTATATTAAATACTTTTATTATTTAACTGTACATATATCATTTTTCCTTCACCCTATATAAATCAACACACCCCTCGTTGGAAAAACAAAAACCAAGCAGAGGAATCACCTCATTCCCTCTCTCCCTCACGCCTTCACCCTATCCCTCTCTCTTTCACGGCCACCACACCCACACTCACCATCCTCTTCACTTCGGCGACCACCACGACGCCGTTGTGAGCTCCAAAGCTTCATCAGAGCTTCCACCACCTCCTCCCACTTCCCGTTGTCACCGTGAATGCCCCACTCCATTGAGACCTCCACCAGCTCCCCGCTGATCACCTTCTCCCTCTATCCATAGCCCCATCGGAGCCTCGCCGGAGCCCCACTGTCACTCGCCATGCCTCTGTGAAGACCCGTGTTCCCCCACAACCCAAGAGCAGTGCTACACCTCCATCCCACCGTCGCCGGACCCATCGGCCCCACGCACCCCCTTCGGTGCCTCCCCCTCCGGCTGCCATCGTCGCAAACACGAGTAGGTAGAAAGCACAGTGCACGCAGAACACAAGAGGTATGAATAATGCAGCAAGAGAAGAAAAGTTGTATTGAGAGATATGGTTTTAATTAAAAAAATTAAAATGAAATATAAGCGTTGTAAAAATAAACCGAAGATATCGAAAAAATTCTACGCGTTGCCACGAACTCGTAGACACCAAAATCATTCGAATCGGGAACATATTTTGCAAGATATGAATTTTCAAAGTTTTTAGTACTTAATTCTATTTTAGCTAAATGATTTACCACGATTGAATTTCACGCAAACTTAGAGACGTAAAAATAGTCCATGAATTTGCTAGTCAAGAGTAATATTTTAACATATTATATTCCAGATTCCGTCGTATAGATTTTTCTATATAAATCGTCAAACATTTACGATAGTTAATTTTTAATTTCAAAAATTAGTTTTTAATCCATTTTAAATCTATAAAAATGATTTTAAGTGTTTAAAAATTATAAAAAACAAACCAATGGGATTCACAAAATTATTTTCGACATAGAAAAATTTATATTCTGTTGGAAATCAAGAGAATCAGTAACCATGACACAAAGCCATTGACGTGCATTTATATTTTATATATTCACGCACGACTTCTCCGTAATTTCCCGTTGTTTTTCGTTGTTTCGAATCCATTCCCTTGTGTTTGTTAGTTCTTTTTCACTTTCGTTGTGTTTATTTGCTTTTGCAGGATATTGCTAGCGCAGGGGACATACAAGGCCAATATCATGAGTCCCCGGAGTAACGGGAGGTGCCGCACGAGGTCATGAGAGCCAATTGTCAAAATTAATCATGTATCAGCTCTCAACCGATCGGGTGGACAGATCCACCCGATCGGTTCATGAGGCCGGATCAGACCCGAGGAAGACGCAACTCCACCCGATCGGTTCAGTGATCAGGTGGTTGTGATACAGAGCACTGTTTTGAGAGCCAAAGTTCATCCAATCGGTTGACTTGTCCACCGATCGGGTCACCTGTAGCAGCTGCTTCTCCAAGCTTGAGAATTCAAAGACTCACCCGATCGGTTCAGCGATTGGGTGAGATTTATCAGAGCCGAAGACCAAGTTTCCCGATCGTCTCACCCAATCGGTTGAAGTTTCAACCGATCGGGTGGACGTCTATTTTTGTCTTTTAGTGGGAATATTCCCTGGCATCTTGCCAAAATGTATAAATAGAGCTAGGGTTTTCCAGAAACGTAATCCCCATTTTAATCCGTTTTTAGGGATTTTGGCTAATTTCAATTAAACTCTATTTGTAAGTTTCTTGATTGCTCTAATACTTTAATATAGCATTTATACTACTATTTGCTACAGTAATCTATTGCTTGATTTCCATTGTGATGGCTATAATCTATTTTACCGCTTTTCATGACATGATTAGGAGTAGTTCTCTAATCTAGGACATTGGTGGAAGCCCCTTCGTGGGTTCTCCCTAGGACGGCCATAGGATTAGGGATTCGATAGGATATAGGGATTTAGATGGTTACGCTGGGGCAATTTATTGTCATTGGCGGGAGAAAGACCGCCTTTGACCGTCGGGCCAAGGGGAAATAAAACGGGAGTTTGATTCTCTAGCCACAGCTCACCCCTAGCACAGACATTGATTCCTCGCGTGTGGAAATGGCTTGGATAAAATGTCGGGAGTTATCGTTGCGAGCTTAGTGCTCCTGGAGTCGGACGATGTTGGACATGGGAATGCCCACCGTTCGAACCCAGGTATACCTAGCATATCATCCTGGGCATCGACCGGAATATCGGGCCCATGGGATGCTAGGTACCATTATTAGAGGCAACGTCTCACTGCTAAACCTAAGAATCCGACCACATTCCTACCCTTCGGTCATAATAGTGATCAGAACTTATGATACGGTAGAAGCCAAGGTCCTTGGCTACCTTTTTATCTCTTACACCTTTTCCATTAGTTTAGTGACATCCAACAAGAGATTAGGCTAGCTCACCCACCAGGTGATCCAGTTCTTGATTGTTCACGAGCACAACACACACCTCCCCGTGTTCGACCCCCAAGCCACATTTCGACACCGTGCACTTGCGGTTTACAAATTCTAATCCTAGTATACCCGTCTGGATTTGAGTGCCAAACGGACGGACGGTCAAGCTTTATGGCGCCGTTGCCAGGGAGGCAACGTGCTTGTTTCATTTAGGACAGTGTTATCCCTGAGACTAGCTCACATCCTTAACCCATGATCATTTTCACATTCTTCACCTTTTTTAATTTTGCATGGACATATTGTACATATCCGTTGTAGAGGGTTGGTAGACTATTACTGTGGAATTTTCACCCTCGCCACCATTACTATCATTTCTATATTCTTTTGTGCCACTGATATTTTTCTCCAGGAATGTATCTTTGTTGATCAGGTATTATGGATTATACTATATGGACCACAGATTTCGATCAGAGTGCTCAGACGGGAGAATACTATTTTGATCAGAGTGCTCAAACAGGAGAATACTATTTTGATCAAAGTGCTCAGACGGGAGAATACTGTTTTGACCAGAGTGCTCAGACGGGAGAATACTTTTATGATGGGATGCATGCTTCCATGTGGACGATCAGAACGCTCAGACGGGAGATCACCTTCTTGATGAGATGCTTGCACATCAGGTTGAAATGCAAGCCAAGATTGAAAGGGGTGATTTTCAATTGGAATTGGTCAAAAGAGACCCTGAAATCGATGCGCTCATGCTTAAGGTTGCAATGATTTCCAAGGATATCAGTCCTGCTTCTTCATCTTATGGGTAAGAATCATCGCCAGTCATATTACCAGAGCCAGAATGTGCCATCGTCGACCTCACATCCTACGATACAGCTATTGTATATGAAGAGTGGATGGACGAAGAGGCAGTGAAGGAAGCAGGAATTGAGTCATATGCGCCACCGAAGGAGGACACATTTCAGAACTTGTTGGAGGGCCTCTTGGAGTCAGTGAGGTTCACCGGTTCAGTTAGCGTTATTACAGGCGATGCATTTGAGCTACGCTTTGCAGATTTTGTTATGAACCATGTTTTGGCTGCAGGAACAATTGAGGAAGACGTCCATGTCAGTCTTGAGGGGGATAGACTACATTTGTGGATTGCTTGTGGGCATTCTCCTCTACATGATACATTCCCACAAGTTGACACACATGAGCAGCCAGCATCACCATTCCAGAGAGAGCCTACATTAATAGTTGATGAGGAGGCAAAAGAGCACCATGTGGAGCCAGAGCATGCTTTTGAGGAGGCCTTACACACGGAGCCAAAGCTTATCGACAAGGAGGTCGTGCATCGAGACGAGGACACAGCCATTCATGAGGATCCTGACCACTACCCTCCTCCATTAGAGCTTCCGCAGCTATCTCGTCCTTCCACTGACGCCGAAGACTATCACACAGAGCTTACTGCTCCCACCCAGGGAGATATTTCTACCCATTCCATTTCTGAATCGTGTATTCCATTTGATATTTATTTTGATTCAGATATTCTTGACATGTCATACCTTTTGCAGCACACGTACGATTATGTATCGGAGGTAAGCTTGGACGTGTCATATCTAAACGAACCTGTCGAGGAAGTCCACACATATGATCCGGATTTACCTGAGCTACAGAGAGAGGACACCACAGAGATAGCTATCACAGCACAAGATGATATTGAATTATTTCCAGGGAAGTATCGTCCACCACTATTAATTTCATATATTTCTATAAACGATCCTCTTTGGAATAATTTTATTATGCGGGTGAAATTTTTGCAGCGAACTGATGCATCCTATTCTCTGCAGGGTACAAGTGGAGTATTTGTGGGAATGCTGGAGGATGCATTGCTAGAGTTCGCAGGTGTTGGTGGACACACGCGCCTGGCGGAGCCACGGAATGAGCAGTTGGAGCAGTTGCCTGTACCGACAAAGATAGTGGATCTGCCTTTTGTTATAGGTGATATCAATCCAGTAGTGTAGCAATAGCGTAAAATTTTATGCTTTCAATAAACGCGAATCCTCTCGACAGCGAGAGATCTACCGTTTTGTGTGTTTTTCATGTTTTTTCCTTTTCTTTGTCGGTGCGTACTTCCCTCCCATCTTTCGTTGCCCTCCCGCATTTAATCCTATTGAATTGAGGGCAATGCAACGTTCAGCTTAGGGGAGTCGCACTATGTGCGTCAGTCGTGTCTTTTTCACCGTTTTGAGTCGTTTTCGTCGTGTTTTTCTTTTTCTTTCCTTCCTTTTATTCTTCCTTTCCTAGAGATTAGCCCACATGATGAAACTGCCACTCAACCATACACACACTTAGCTAAACAACGACATCTATCTTCACTAACCATAGGAAGCCGAGTTCTATTGCATTTTATGCTCCGTGGGTTTACTTTGCTTTTTGTGTCGAGTTGTGTGTTGTGACTAGCTAGATGGTGTGTTTCTAGGTCATGATTTTATTTTATATGCCTATCCTTGGATGACCCCTAGACTATCATGCTTCAATTTCGAATATGCGGTATATTGCCACTACTTCCTGCTTCATTATGCATGAATCGTCTATATATTACGCTTCAATCGCATGTGTCAGGACTCTACCAATAGGACTATGATAACCCATGTTGCTTACGCTCTGAGCCGAGAAATTTTTTCTTTTGCCCAAGTGTTTAAAATTCGAATTCTTTTTTGTTTTACTTGGTGCAAATCCCCTCGTCATGTACGTTACTTCCACTTGGGAGAGCACACAATTTTGCCACTTACCAGCGCATCGTTCTCCCGCTTTTGGAGAGTGCGCATTATCCCACTTCTACAAAAAAAAGAGAGAAGGAAAAAAGAAAATGAAAAAAAGAAAAAAAGAGAAAAGAAAGAGTAAGTATAGTCAAAATCCAAAAAAAATCTCCAAATATCCAAAACCCCAAATTTTTTTTCTGTTGTGAATATTACTCCTACAGCCATGAATAAAGGGAAAGGCGAGAATTTGCACTAAGTGCCCTCCTCCACACCTACTCAACCCTTTTCATTTTCGAACACACTTGGCATAGGAGCTTTCTAGCAATCATCTTGGTAATCGTGCGGTGATTTCCTAGTTTCTAGCAGTAGCGTCCCTGACATATGACATGTTTTCTATTCTTACTCTACTCTCATGCATGCTTGAACTATTATTCACCGCTAACTCGAATTGATTCAATATTTGGGTCATTCCATGGACATGTGTATATGGAGCTTGATTGCACGATTTAGATAGCAACACCGTTGGCTAGCTAACTCGCTTCACCGTGTGGACCCACGACACTAGTATGGACTCGAATTTATGGGCTTAATGCTATGCTTCTCGCGCGCTTGCTTAGTGTGTCATGTTAGTTTCGGTTGGCTCTGACGAGTAATCTAGGATCTCCTTTCTTTTTCTGTTTCTTTCTTTCTATTTTCCCCTCCGAGCTTCTATTCTCACTTGTCTTCCTCGAGGACGAGGAAGGGTTCAGCTTGGGGGATTTTGACGTGCGTTTATATTTTATATATTCAAGCAAGTTTTCTCCGTAATTTCCCGTTGTTTTTCGTTGTTTCGAATCCATTCCCTTGTGTTTGTTAGTTCCTTTTCACTTTCGTTGTGTTTGTGTGCTTTTGCAGGATATTGCTAGCGCAGGGGACACACAAGGCCAATATCATGAATCCTCGGAGCAACGTGAGGTGCTGCACGAGGTCCTGAGAGCCAATTGTCAAAATTAATCATGTATCAGCTATCAACCGATCGGGTGGACAGATCCACCCAATCGGTTCATGAGGCCGTATCAGACCTGAGGAAGAAGCAACACCCGATCGGTTCAGTGATTGGGTGGTTGTGACACAGAGCACTATTTTGAGAGCCAAGGTTCACCCGATCGGTTGTCAACCGATCGGGTCACCTGTAGCAGCTGCTTCCCCAAGCTCGAGAATTCAAAGACTCACCCGATCGGTTTAGCGATCAGGTGAGATTTATTAGAGCCGAAGACCAAGTTTCCGATCGTCTCACCCGATCGATTGAAGTTTTAACCGATCGGGCGGACGTCTATTTTTGCCTTTTAGTGGGAATATTCCCTGGAATCTTGCCAAAATGTATGAATAGAGGTAGGTTTCCCAGAAACGTAATCCCCATTTTAAGCTGTTTTTAAGGATTTTGGCTGCTTTCAATTAAACACTATTTGTAAGTTTCTTGATCGCTCTAATACTTTAATATAGTGTTTATACTACTATTTGCTGCAGTAATCTATTGCTTGATTTCCATTTTGATGGCTATAATCTGTTTTACCGCTTTTCATGCCATAATTAGTGAGTAGTTCTCTAATCTGGGACATTGGTGGAAGTCCCTTCGTGGGTTCTCCCTAGGACGGCAATATGATTAGGGATTCGATAGGATATAGAGATTTAGATGGTTACGCAGAGGCGTTTTATTGTCATTGGAGGGAGAAAGACCGCCTTTGACCGTCGGGCCAAGGGGAAATAAAACAGGAGTTTGATTCTCTAGCCACAGCTCACCCCCTAGCGTAGACATTGATTCCTCGCGTGTGGGACATGTAGGGGTTTTGGCGGACCCTCAGAGCTCGGATCTGTGTCCACCCTAAGTCGAACGGACCACAGAGGCATAAAGCACAACGGAAATTAATAACTATCTAGCTAAACAATTTAGCTAGGCCCTGAGGGAGCTAGACCTAGCCCGATCTATGCCAACTTGGGATGGATCTGACCATCCCAAGAGGGATCTATTCTACTGCGATGAAATTAAACTACACTAAAATTACTTAGAGAACATACCCGGAATCTCGACCCTGGGGCGGGAAACATGTACCGCACTGTCTTCTGATGCTCCTCGTAGCCGAACCACCTTGACCCGATCCACCCGGGCCGCCTCGCACCTTCGAACCGATCTGCCCGAGCCGACTCCCGCCTCCAAGCCGATCACACACGGTAGAAGGTTTCACTTGAGTAGATCCGTGTCTTAGACGTCTGGATCCGAATTCAAACCCCCTTCGTAGTCTTGCTAGGACTAGTCGGGAGAATAGGAAGAAGAGAGAGAGAATAGTTTAGTCGTAGATTGAGCTTGCTCTAAAATTTGGAGCTACTCGATCGAGGACTTGGTGCATCTTTCAACGAAGAGAGTACACCCCTATTTATATAGGGAGTCGGCACTTCTACTTTCGTTGTGAGCAATGTGAGACAAAACAAATAGAAGAGAAAATTAATTAAGCTAATTTAGCTTAATTGAAGTTTTAGTAAGCCTTTCATAAAAGGCAACTTTAACGAATTAATTCTCTTTATACATTAAACTTTAGACACCAAACAAGCTATCAATTCGAAGGGCTTCGAATGGTGAACACGTAGAAACGAACGGCGATGAATTTTGACTTCGTTTGACCCTTCAAACAATTGCAAAAAGATGGGCAAAAAGTCAATTTTTGTAGCCGTCACGGCGGGGCTTCAAAAACCCTACAACTTAAGTTGCGGGCGCGCCCGCTAGGCTTAGCGGGTGTGCCTGCTAGGCTTAGCGGGTGTGCCCGCCCAAGGCAAGGAGGGCGGGCGCACCAGCCCGCTAGGCAGCAGGCATGCGCCTGTTGCTGTAGCGGGCCGTGCCCGCTGTGTAGCGGGCTGTGCCCGCTGTCGCAGTGGGCCGTGCCCGCTCAGGAGCGGGCAGGCGTCCATTTACCCCTCGTGGATGGGCCCGTAAGCCCAAGTGGGTCTAACCCACTTTGCCTCGGACTGTTTTTGCGTTTCTGGGCTCGTTTGAGCTCCGATTTGGATGCGGTTTGAACCTGTGTTTATACCGGGACGATCTCGTCAACCAGGTAACCTTTTCCAATCCATTTGTTTCTAAAATTAATGTCGTAACCAATTTACGACACGTTTAATCTTTGTTTGCATCAAATGCAACATTGTCCCTATTGCATCTACGACTTAGTCTCACAACTGGCTTGTGAACATTTAACTATTCCATTTCATCAAATGAATTTCTCTTATTAATCTTCCTATTACTAAGACACGAACGCCACGAGCAGTAGTTGTCGTCCCTGTTTCAGAATCATCATAACGTGATCGACCCATTGACAAAGTATGTTTGGGTTCACTTTGGCTGTGTCAGTGATGAATACCGTTGGCTATAGTCCCTTCGTCAAGACTGTGTCCCTGTTGGCCTAGGGTATGGTTTACTGTCAACCCCATTAGACAAAATTGGTCAGTATACGACGGTCTTTGTTGTATTTACGTTGTACATCTTACAACATACCCTGGCCGAGGATTAACACATAGACCGTACTGAGCCCGTGACACTAACTTCCCTTTAACGGAAGAGACAAATCCCATCTTAGTCATCTACTAGCCTCGATTGCTTCAGGTGCGACCTAACCTAGGTTCTTTCAGTAGGCTTAGCCTCGAAGCTAGATCATAGGTCTAAGCGACACCGTTTACTCACAGGTTTGTACAAATGACTTCAGGTCTTAAGGACCAGCTTACCTATCATCACCCTAGAGTTATTATAGACAGTTTAGTTAAAGTTTAACCATATAATAACTCTATGTAGGTCGTTCAGTGAACTCATTCTTCAATGAGCACTTGTGTCTTGTCTCCGACTTCACCAAGTCGAATGACTATGAGATCATCATTACCCTAAGGTAAGACAAAGACACAGTGGTCTGTCCGATGTGCTAATATCCAGTTCTCGACACATCTATGACCACGAACTGTTTAAGACTCAAGTTTCTATACGGTCGCTTACTACTCACAATCGAGATCTTATCTGGATAGTAAGGACCTAACTTTAAGTCTATGGACATTATCTAAGTATATTATTCAAACGAATTTATACTTAGGGTAATGGACACCATATATTATATTAACAAGCCGTACACTTAGGATAAATCGCCTGATGGGCATATATCCTTCTACATTTCCCACTTGCACTTAGGCTATTTATCACGGTATCTCATACCGTTATAGCATATCAGTCACATTGGACATTTATATGACAAACCTAGGAGTGGAATTACTAACGAGTAGCTATAATGCATTTTAATGGATTTATTATTGGTACATCTCTTGATCACACAAGGTTGATCCTTGAAAAATGATTTGGATCAATTTTCCTTTCTTTGTATAGCTAATAATTAGCTCATACAATCTAGATGTAGGGTCTAACATTTCTATAAGTCAGTCTCAGCTCATTCCAATCTTCTTGTGTCAATATGTCAAGTACATACATGACACCCTAAGTCTCTATATATTCGATTAAATCAAAATGATTTTGATTCAATGTTCTATATAGATGATTCAAATAAGTTGGAAACCTTTTTACTTTGTCCGAGAAATCGGAACTAAGTATATAAGCTAGCTCCCACTGACTTTAAGAATTATCTGGTTAAGTACTTCAATTTTATATCTAAATCATATTTAGACTATATATATGAAGAGCATAACCATTTGATATGTGCTTAGAATGAACGTACTAGTGTCAGGTTGGGTTTGACGAATGAGTCAAATCAAGATCGGTTTAAGAAATCTTGACATTGACTTACTCAGTCAAACGTCCTTCACTGTACTTTTCCCTTAACTACATTAATATTAACTCTTTAAGAATCAAATGTAGTTCATTAAGAATCAATCTTAATTATGCGTATAATTGTGATCACACACAATTTATACGCTCTTGGAACTTATATTTAACTATCGACTGACTATAACATTAAGTCAGCTCCAAACAATCAAAATTTTCTGAAGCTTTGCATCATAGTTCGAGAATTTATGCAACCAACTCAGATAGCCACATTCATAGAAATTTAAGCCATTCTCAACAAATTTCAATTTCAAAGGAAAGCACATCTCCCGAGACATTCATTCAAACAACGGATTCATAAAAATGAACCATAATTTGTTTATCAAATAAACTTTGAGTGTTAAACACTCAATCATTGTTTTAACTTTAAGGAATGATCATTTTATTCATAAAAGAAAATGAGTATTAGCTCCTTCATCATGTCTCTTTGAAGTCCTCGCACGGCCCTTGCAGCAACGATTAGTCAGATGCCGACCGTCCTCGAAACTTCTTCCAACCTCTGCTTCATATCAGCCACCTGTATACATTACACAGATGTCTTTGTATCTCATACTATGTGATAAAGTATTTATGGAAATAATTATGCTTTATTGAATTTAATTTGTTGTACTTGAGGTAGAGGCATCAGTATGCCCCTTCTTCTTTTCTGCAAGGTAAACCTTGCAGTTTCTCTTCCAATGGCCCATCTTATGGCAGTAGAAGCACTCAAATTTTGATGGGGCCACTTTCGTCTTTTTCTTCCCCTTCTTCGCCTTGGAAGGTTGTGGGACCTGCCTCTTCTTACCCTTGCCTTTCGGCTGGTCTGAAGAAGTAGAGCTAACAACCAATGCAGTCGGTTTCTTCTCAATTTCCTCAAACTGCCTAAGCATGTTGAGGAGACCAGGAGGATCCGTTTCAATACTGTTCATTATGAAACCAGTAATGAAAGTCTTGAAGGCTGGGGTTAAAGACTTAAGGATGATGTCCATAGACATCTCATTGTCCAGGACAAAACCCAACTGGGCGGTGTCTTCCACGTACCCGATCATCTTAATGACATGATCTTGTACGGGCCCTGTCTCCATCTTAGTGCCCCAGAGATTGCTCGTGGCTTCAAACTTGGCAGCTCTGGACCGCTTGCTGTATAACTCTTGTGCATTCAAAAGCATACTTTGAACATCCAAATGTTCATGCTTCGTCTGCAGTTCGTTATTCATTGAAGCCAGAGTAAGGCACATGGCCTTCTCTGCATCCCTTTGGTATAGCTTATAGGCTTCCTTTTCCTCGTAGTTTGCATCGTCGTCAGGCTTCTCCGGAGGATCCTCGAACAGCACGTATCCAATCCCGGCTAGAGAAAGGACTAACTTAATGTTTCTAAGCCAATCCTTATAGTTTGTTCCATCAAGCACATTCTTCTCTATCATATACTTAAGACCCGAATCCATTCTGCAATTTAGTAGACACTTTAGTCAGTATATGTTCGTTGTATAGTTTCAATGGTTTTTAATAAAACTATATTCTCCCACTAAATTTATTAAAGCCATAACAATAAACAATTTATTACATAATAACATTTGTGGGAGAGGGATCCGACTACCCTGAGTTTGACAACCTTGAGTGTATCTCAACAAGTTGTCCGACTCTGCAGTCGGGAGACGAACTCATCGTCAATCATATTAACTATGATTCCTTATCGATTTTTACCCCTAGTCATTTGTGATCATGAGTGTGCTCATCCAAATTACAATGGCTAGCCTAGTCGGACCTTGTTTTCATGTCTAGCCCGACTTGCCCCGACGCTCGGTGTATGCACGACCCGTCGGTTTGGGTCAGGGCTTAGACTACATTCTTGGTTAGACTTTCATCGGTGCTCGGCATATGCACGAGATGACGGTTTGGGTCAAGTCAAGATGTTATCAAGGAATCGGTTTCCATAAGATTGCCATGTTACAGCTTGAGTGTAGCTTAACAACCGTAACACGGGTCTTACAGTTGCCAACTCCTAAAACAAGGAGGGCTACGATTTATCTTGAACAAGATTATTATCGTATTTGACTTAGGTATAGTCGATGGACTTACACAGTCATGATTCGACTCCTTACGGTCCAACGGACGCGGCCAGGGAATTGACTAAGCCAGGACCACTCGGCCCCTAGACTAGCTAGGGTGGTCCAGCAAAGTTAGCCAAGCATATTGACCGACATCATGATCCATTAAAGGAGGTTCATCAATTCTATGTTCATCCATTAACTAAATGGCTTTTAATTAATACTAGTTAATCCTTATCAACTAGTGGATCCTAAAATTCGAAATTTTATGGATTTGTTGAACAATTTTTATTAGATCCTTATCAACTATAAGGTTCTTATGTTCATCGTGCTACCCCAATATTATTAGGATTTTAATAAAACAATTACAACATTTTACAAAATTAGTCATTTAATGATAATCATCAGTTAAACAATTTATTATAATGATTGTCAATCAAAGGGACTACCCTAATCTGGTATTAGGTTTCGATGTTGTTTTTGTTTATTAAAACGCAACATGTCACTAGTCATTAAAATTTTATCTTATAAAGTTTTAATCAGTTAATGGCTAACCTAAAGGGTTCATGAATACTTTATTCATCATGTCCATTAATACATAAACCAACTAATTTAATCGCATAAATTAAAGGTTCAATCAAAGTGACATACAATGAAAGCATGCAAGTTAAAATTATCTACATAATTAAATAACATGCAAATCTAAAATTTAACGTTTAAATTTAAAGAACTAAAATTTCATTTTTATCACATAAAACTCGGTTTCATAAAATTATCAAATAATTTTAAATTCAAAGCTAAGCTTTAAAAATTTTAACGATTTCTAAGATTAAAAAATCGCATAAAATAATCTTGAAACCCATATGTAATTAAAAGAAATAAATTTATAATTTCATCTCATGGGAATAAAATTTTTCTTTATTGTACATATTCATTAAAACAATTTTAGAACATTTTTAAAATCATTTGAAATTGTTTTTAAAGCTTTCAGATAAAGTTTTAAATTTTTCTGACCTTTATGTAACTTAAGAGAATTAAATTTCCAAAATAAAATTCGTCCTCATAGTTACATAAACTTTAAAAAACTTTTAAATGCTTGCTAAAATTATTTTATCTCATAGAATAAAATTTTAAAAGGCATTTAAACATGGAAGACCTATTAAATTTATCGCATAAAATTTAAATCGTCCTCAAATTTTTTTTATTTTTTTTCATGTTACAAAACAATTTTAAAACACAAAAAAATATCAACCAAATTTTAACATAAAGTTAAAACGTCCGTACATTCAAAACAACAAATTTAAAGAATTTAAAATCGTCGCATATATAGATCTACTAGCATAACGAGGCTTTGATACCACTGTAGGGGTTTTGGCGGACCCTCAAAGCTCGGATCTGTGTCCGCCCTAAGTCGGACGGACCACAGAGGCATAAAGCGCAGCGAAAATTAAAAACTATCTAGCTAAACAATTTAGCTAGGCCCTGAGGGAGCCAGAACCTAGACCGATCTATGCCAACTTGGGGTGGATCTGACCACCCCAAGATGGATCTATTCTACTGCGATGAAATTAACTACACTAAAATTACTTAGAGAACATACCCAGAATCTCGACCCTGGGGCGGACAAGATGTACCGCACTGTCTTCTAATGCTCCTCGTAGCTGAACCGCTTGACCCGATCCACTCGAGCCGCCTTGCACCTTCGAACCGATCTGCCCGAGCCGACTCCCGCATCCAAGCCGATCATACGCGGTAGAAGGTTTCACTTGAGTAGACCCCTGTCTTAGACGTCTGGATCCGAATCCAAACTCCCTTCGTAGACATGCTAGGACTACTCGAGAGAATATGAAGAAGAGAGAAGAGAGAGAGAGAGAGAGAGAGAGAGAGAGAGAGAGAGAGAGAGAGAGAATAGTTTAGTCGTAGATCAAGCTTGCTCTAAAATCCGGCGCTACTCGATCGAGGACATGGTGCATCTTTCAACGAAGAGAGTGCATCCCTATTTATATAAGGAGTCGACACTCCTACTTTCATTGTGAGCAATGTGGGACAAACAAATAGAAGAGAAAATTAATTAAGCTAATTTAGCTTAATTGAAGTTTTAGTAAGCCTTCATAAAAGCCAACTTCAACGAATTAATTCTCTTTATCCATTAAACTTTAGACACCAAACAAGCTATCAATTCGAAGGGCTTCGAATGGTGAATGTGTAGGAATAAACGGCAACGAATTTAGACTTTGTTTGACCCTTCAAACAATTGCCCAAAGATGGGCAAAAAGTTAATTTTCGTAGCCGTCACGGAGGGGCTTCAAAAACCCTACAACTTAAGTTGCGGGCGCGCCCGCTAGGCTTAGCAGGCGCGCCTGCCCAAGGAAAGGAGGGCGGGCGCACCAGCCCACAGGGCAGCGGGCCATGCCCACAGGGCAGCGGGTGCTGGCCCATTGCAACCAGCGGGCTGAGCTCGCTGCTGTAGCGGGCTGAGTCCGCTGTGCAGTGGGCGCTGCAACCAGCGGGCCGTGCCAGCTGTGGTAGCTGGCCGTGTCTGCTCAGTAGCGGGAAGGCGCCCGTTTACCCCTCGCGGATGGGCCCGTAAGCCCAAGTAGGTCTAACCTACTTTGCCTTGGACTGTTTTCGTGTTTCTGGGCACGTTTGAGCTTCGATTTGGACGCGGTTTGAACCTGTATTTAGACCGGGACGATCCCGTCAACTAGGTAACCCTTTCTAATGCATTTTTTCCTACAATTATTGTCGTAACCAATTTACGACACGTTTAATCTTTGTTTGCATCAAATGCAACATTGTCCCTATTGCATCTACGACTTAGTCTCACAACTGGCTTATGAACATTTAACTATTCCATTTCATCAAATGAATTTCTCTTATTAATCTTCCTATTACTAAGACACGAACGCTACTCGGTGTGATACCCTACATCCTGACCTTACTACAGGTTGGGACTCGAAACCCCTAGACGACGATCACCACGAGTAGTAGTTGTCGTCCTTGTTTCAGAATCATCATAACGTGATCGCCCATTGGCAAAGTATCTTTGGGTTCACTTTGGCTATGTCAGTGATGAATACCGTTGGCTATAGTCCCTTCGTCAAGATTGTGTCCCTGTTGGCCTAGGGTATGGTTTATTGTCAACCCCATTAGACAACATTGGTCAGTATACGGTGGTCTTTGTTGTATTCACATTGTACATCTTACAACATACCCCGGCCGAGGATTAACACAAAGACCGTACTGAGCCCGTGACACTAACTTCCCTTTAACGGAAGAGATGAATCCCATCTTAGTCATCTACTCGCCTCGAGAGCTTCAGGTGTAACCCAACCTAGGATCTTTCAGCATGCCTAGCCTCAAAGCTAAATCATAGGTCTAAGCGACACTGTTTACTCACAGGTTTGTACAAATGACTTCAGGTCTTAAGGACCGGCTTACCTATCATCACCCTAGAGTTATTATAGACAGTTTAGTTAAAGTTTAACCATATAATAACTCTATGTTGGTCGTTCAGTGAACTTATTCTCCAATGAGCACCTGTGTCTTGTCTCCGACTTCACCAAGTCGAATGACTATGAGATAATCATTACTCTAACGTAAGACAAAGACACAATGGTCTGTCCGATGTGCCGATATCCAGTTCTCGACACATCTATGACCACGAACCGTTTAAGACTCAAGTTTCTATACGGTCGCTTACTACTCACAATCGAGATCTTATCTGGATAGTAAGGACCTAACTTTAAGTCTATGGACATTAT
Source organism: Scilla litardierei (assembly GCA_030789695.1). Lineage (NCBI taxonomy): Eukaryota > Viridiplantae > Streptophyta > Magnoliopsida > Asparagales > Asparagaceae > Scilla > Scilla litardierei. The sequence continues at coordinate 627,060,023 of CM061142.1, forward strand.
CTAAGTATATTATTCCAACAAATTCATACTTAGGGTAATGGACACCATATATTATATTAACAAGACGTACACTTAGGATAAATAGCCTTATGTGCATATATCCTCCTACATGAACGGCTTGGATGAAATGTCGAGAGTTATCGTTGCGAGCTTAGTGCTCCCAAAGTCGGACAGTGTTAGACATGGGAATGCCAACCGTCCGAACCCGGGTAGACCTAGCGTATCATCCTGGGCATCGACCGAAATATCGGGCTTATGGGACGCTAGGTACCACTATTCGAGGCAACTCTCACCGCTAAACCCTAGAATCCGACCACATTCCTATCCTTCGGTCGTAATAGTGAGAACTCATGATAGGGCGGAAGCCAAGGTCCGAAGTTGCCTTTTTATTTCTTACACCTTTTCCATTAGTTTACTATCGTGACATCCAACAAGAGATTAGGCTAGCTCACCCATTGGGTGATCCGGTTCCTGATTGTTCACAAGCACAACACATGCCTCCCCGTGTTCGACCCCCAAGCCACACTTCGACACCGTGCGCTTGAAGTTTACAAATTCTAATCCTAGTATCCCCGTCCTGATTTGAGTGCCAAACGAATGGACGGTCAGCCATGGTTCTCTATTTATTCACAATAGTAGAATGCCAAGGGACATGGGATACCAAAGGTCTTCATTAGTAAGCTTGATGGGGAGTAATGTGGGGATAAAGATGAGGGGAGGCCAAAGGCCTCCCTCATTCATAACACTCCCCCTTATCCATCTATTACTTTGGTCTTAGCGTATAATTTTGGCCTCCCTCATTCATAACACTCCCCCTTATCCATCTATTACTTTGGTCTTAGCGTATAATGCTAAGGGGGTGGATACTTCTGGATCTAGAGTAATCGTGTTTGCCTCGTTAAAAACTTAGCTGTGGAAAACCCAGTGGGAAAAACCAATAGCTTAAGGAAAAAGTGTGCAACCCACAGGTTACTCCCCCTGATCGGTACAAGCCTTATGCGTGTAGGTCTTTTCATGCAAGGGTGACAAGTAAAGTAAAGGTGACCGAGCAAGTACAACAAGTACCGTACAAGAATAACAATGAAAATAGCAATAATGAGAGTAACTGTGCCTAGCCTAGTTCGTGACTTATAATGCGGGGTGCAATGAGCAACCAAGAGTCCACCTCTTACCACGGGTGCTACCCGGGCGAACTATGCTATGAATACTATGAATACTATGCAATAATCTGTGATCTGTGATGGTTGTCACAGGCTACTATGATGGGTTGCTAGAACCCGCACTGTGACAACAAAGTCTGGACTAGTCGCTCATGCACCCTCGCTATTATAAGTTACCCCAAACCCAGTGTCTGTGCAGGTTACCGTACTTGCAGTTTTAGGAGTCATTTACTATTCTCACATTTCCAGTTACAATCTGTCAAGCATGTCATGTAGCAATTGATGCGACTATTTAGTTATATCTCTAGTCATCTGTTCAGGTCAATAACTGTTCCGAGACTAGATGTCAAGTCCTATGTTCATACGAGTACACTATCTAAATTTCTAAGGATAGAATTTACTGTGACTTACGCTATCGGGATCGTCGTAGCAAGACGAGGATGGAGTTAGAGTGCGAGGATTGATACCTGCAAACACAAGAAACCATTAGTTAAAGGCTACACTATTTTCTATCTAATTATCTCAACCGTTTTGTATTTTTATAATAGTTTAGGATAGGTCAAATGAAAATAACGTGTCATTAACGCATGCAATACATATCCTGAATATCCTTTACATGCAAGTGTAACAATTAAAGCTTAATTACTTACTAAGATAACTTGTTTAATAAACTAACTTTATAACATAACTTATTAATTAATGAACCGTGTATAAAGATTGTAATATATATAAGTTAACTATATTATAATAACTTAGATTACATATCAAGTCAAATTAATAACCCATTCTGTTAATAAGTTAAGTAATATCTCATAACAACCATGTTATACAAATAATAATATATAACAGTACAATCTATACCTAATTCTTTTCATTATTATCATAACCTAAAGCAAAGTGTGTAAGGTGAACTGCTGTAACACATTCAGCCACTCAAATAATTAATAACTCTTAAAAATCAACTCTCTCACCTACTCAAAGTCTGTCACCTTATCCTCTTCTTTCTTTCGATTTCTGTTTCTTTTCTTTCTCCTTTTTCTTGCAAAGGAAGCAAGGGGGCACGTCAAGGAGCTTAGGGGCGGCGCACGGCGGCTGATCCGAGCAGCGAGGCGGGAATCTGGGCGGTGGCGCGGGTAGCTTCCGGGCGACGTGTTGGATCGGTGATGTGGCAGATTTGATGGGGGGCGCACGTGGATCTGTGCCACGGAGGCGGATCTGGTCGCGTGCGGTGGCAAGGGGCGGAGCAGGCGGAGCGGCGGCTTCGGGATCTGGCGGCGTCCTGTGGACGGTGAGGCGGCGGGATCCGTGGTAAGGGGGCGGTGCAGGCGGGCACAGGGTGGTGCTGAGCCTGGGCGTACGGCGGATCGGGCCGTGCACGATGATCGGAGGCGGCGCACTCGAGATCTGAGGATGGGTGAAGGCGGCGACTAATCCGGAGGCGGGGTTGATTTCTGATTCCAATTTGGGGTTGAATTTGTAATTTTGTTTTGTGATTTCTGGTTTGTATGGGGATGGTGGAGGTTTGTCACCGGCGAGATTGTGTGGAGGAGGAGGAAGCATGACTGTGCTCTCGGTAGAGCTCATCGACGTCGTCGTCGGGCTAGGCCGGAGTGTGGGCTCACGGCTTGAAGGGGGCGTCGGAAGCTCGTGTGTTCACCGTCCCAAGCCACGAGAGAGGGATGAAGGGGAGGCCTCGCGTCGCTTGTCGGAAAGGCTACCATCTGTAAGAGATCGCTTGGCCACTCTTCATCCTCATGTTGAGGATTTCCTTTAGTAGCAGTAGCCATTAAGAAGCACAAATGGACCATTTGCCAACACACATTTATTTTCAGATGAATGAACCAATAATGATGGCAGTAGGACTAAGAGAGTGAGTGAGAGAATTAGGGATGGGGTGCCTGCGTGTGTTTCCAACTGAGGGAGGGATATAGTTTATATAGGTTAAAAACATGATGTTATAACTTAATATTGAATAGGGATGATCAATTTTGGGGGGTGGATGTCGGATCTGAGCTACCAAGAGGAGGTGGGTTAAGTGGGTAGGGTTAGGTTATTAATTAGAGGTAGATCTAATTTAAGAGGGGTAAAAGTTACTCAGTTAAAAGTGACTAGTAAAGGTGAATAGTCGTTAGTGAATGTAATTAGCAAAGCGGTGAAATACAGACACGTTTTCACAAACGACTCCGAAAAATTACGAAAACATACCCACGGGATCGTATCGTCGCGAGGATCGTGAATACAAGATCCGTTTTGGGATTTGAGCTGCGAAAATACAGGTTTTTGGCCAAAACGTTTAGAAAGCGGGTTTGCGGGTTCTAGGCTGAAATGATATCCAAAAATTACGAAATTAATGTGGGGAGCCCTAAATGATCATATGATGCTACTGTAGAAGTTTGAAAACGTTTTGAAATGTTTGAATAGAAAGTAAATTCGTCGACCCAAAACGGTAATATTGAAAATGAATTTTTATCGAAACTTTTTTGAGTATTTGGGGAAATCTGAAATTGCTGAAATACAATATAATAAGTCTAGTGTTTCAAAATATTTTTATAAGAATTTTTAAAATCAGTTTTGATATACAACTCCTGACTACCCACTATGAAGAGATTTTTAAAATTGTTGAAAAATACTTTAAATACGTATTTGAAGTGTTTTGAAAACTACAGGCCATTACATCCTACACTCCTTAAAATAATTCCGTCCTCGGAATTAAGAGGATCGATAATTTCCTAAGCAATTCAAACGATCGACCGGAAGGCTTGACGAACGACGACAACATAGGAAAATAAGTTATTAATAGCTTGAAATATAATGTAATATCACAGCATCAAGAAAACAAGAGATGAATACATGAATACATACTATTAACATCACCATAGTTTCCGTAACTAGTTTCGAAGCCTAGTATCATCAGCATAATTATCTCGAATTTTCAAGTAGCTCAAATACGAAATAATGGCATTACATGAAAATGAGAGCTATTATGATGATGACATCTGTTCGAACTTGGAACCTGAGGTGATAAGTCAGTAGCAAGCTTTATTTAACAACATAACATGAAGATCATAAAGTTTAAAATTTTCAACTCATGCCAATGATGACTACATGGTCTTAATCATGTAAATCATCGCCATAGCATACATAAACGTGAGGACTAATCCAAATGCATCCGCGTTGTTACAACTTAACCAGCCGAACACAAAGGACTTCATCTGCATTGCTACCAAATTACAAGCCAATATCCAGATCGGCACTAAAAGGCAAACATAAGGCCAATTCTCAAGGGTCAAGATTATCGCTACTACTCCTTCCAGCAGTCTCCATAACATTCAACAAGAAGTCAACATCTTAGCCGTCTCCAAATCCGAGCACAAGACTGGCATCCAATTTCAACACCTAAGGCCAAAAGCAAGCCGATACTCATCCCCAATGATACTGCTTGCCAATACCATTGGTCGACATCTACGATTATCACCATCAGCCCTAAGCAATTCAACGACCAAAAACTCACGAACCCACAAATACGAAGGAGCAGTCCTAAGAAGGAATCGAAATGGGGCAGCTCAAGGGGGAAGAACAAGAAAACGGAGCTCTAAAGAATACCAAGAACGGCGGGTTCCCAAGATCTCAACCACACGGCAATAGCGAGGGTGATGGCGAGGGCTGTCACTAAGCCCAACAATCCCCAAAGTCGTTGATGGGCCATCGGCGGCTGTCGATCCAAGGCGGCGAAGTGCGACAGGTGCGGCTGCACGATGTGGCGGGGGCCTTCGGGATGGGGTGGAGTTTTGGGTGAGGCCGGAGGAGCTCGAGGCGAGATGGGTTGGTCTCACCGAGAGGGAGGCAAGGGGAGGGAGAGGGTGGTATTGGGGAGAAGGGGAAGCCGTGGGATGTCTTGATGAGGAAGAAGAGGAGGGGTTTAAAAAGATGGGGTGAGGTTTGAAAAGGGGCGCCGAAAGTAGGCAATAGGATAGGGTAGGGTTTAAAGATGGGGGTGCCGAAAGTCATTGATAGGTAGTGTAGGGTAGGCGGGAACGGGGCTCGAGGCGAGGATGAGGACAAAAGGCAGTAATGAGTGGGAAGGTGGTAGGCGGGAAAGAATTCAAACACATGGAAAAATCAGGTACAAGATGAAAGTAGGGTTAGAAAGGAAATACTAGCTCAAGAAGGATGTAACAATGCAACAGCCTACGTGTCGGGTCTGGCTCGTTACTTCACTGGTCCTTCTGATCGACTTTCGCTGAGGAACTCGAACTTTGGATGGTTGGATATTTTGAATCCTACCCTCCTTTGACGACAGTCAATGGTGGCGTGAAATGTTCCCAACCAATCCCTTCCAAAGACAGCATCGAGGCCGGCATCTTTATCACCATAAAGTCGGCAAAGAGATCTCGTCCACAAATCACTACAGAGCATTGGAGTCATCCGCTGGTTACTGGTAGGGAACCGCCAGCATTCTCGACCTTCCAACAGGAGTCAGAGGCTCAACAGAGATTGCATGTGTTTGGACGATTCGACTCGCCAAGAAGCAATGTGTAGCTCCTGAGTCGAACAATGTGAGGGCAGGTTTACCAGCTATTAAGACGGTACCTACCGTGATGAGAATCAAGTCTAAGCTTATGATTTCTAAGTAATTGAGTGTATATCTTAGTGAGATATCTCGTACTTGTGATTACTTGGTCCGTAGCCTCGGCTTCTTCTACCGTCATGGTATAAGCTTGGCGTCTCTGGGGTGGCTGCAGTGCATTCCTGGCAGGGGCGTTGGTTGGAGCAGGGTTGGAAGACTGAGACTTCTCCTCAGGATAGTCCCTTGCAGTGTGGTCCTTCAATTTGCTTCAGTTGTCGAACTCGAACTTCTGAGGATCGAAAATTTGGACAATACTCTCCGTAGCTAGAGTTCAAGTGAACTGGAAATAAAAAGATTCTAAGAAGGTCAATCGAAAGGTCATCACGCTAAAGGAAGGGTGATAGTGATGAAGATCGATGGCATTACATAATCATGATTCACGTCCTTGCGGTCCAGCAGACACGGCAAGGGAAGTGACTAAGCCAGGATCACTTATACCAAGTCTAGTTATGTTGATCCAACAAACTTAGCCAAGCACATTGACCAGATCATGGTCCATTGAAGGAAGCTTATCATTTATATGCATGCCACCAATACAACAAGATTTTTATTAATAACTAATTAATCCTATCAAAATTTAGGTTTTGTTAATGGCTTTTATTAAAGTCAGCTCCATTGGGGCTCTCCGAGGTGTTCCCGTCCATCTTTCGAGTGTCAAACCTGCATTCATAGAAAAATGTCAGCTTAGTCGAGTATCGTATACAATACATCCTGGTTTCGCTATACTGTTCACGAGGTATTTTGCACGGACCTGCATGGGCCTCCAAACTTGTAACGACCCGCTCTTAGGGGCCGGTTACTTATTTGGTTTATTCACAGGTTCCGCAGTTTACCAATGAAATCAGCATAGCCACAACTCAGAGATGTACCACAATACTCAAACCAGCGTACATACATTATTATAGTACAAATTAAAGTACAACAACAACCAGAACACTCTCTCACAAATACATAGAGGAAGTACTAAAAGGGAATGCGGAAAAGTAAATACACAGTACAACACACACATCAACAGAATAGTAACTGAAACTCTGCAGCCTCTGGGTCAATGTAGGCTCCACGAACTCTGGGGTAATCTCCTCGATCAGGTCTTCGTTTGCCGGTGCCATAAATGGAACCGAAGGTAAGTCATAACAATTCTAGCGATAGAAAAAGAGGAGTGTACAAATATGGAGAAGTCTATCGTAAACAAGTGCGGGAAGTAAAGTAGGGACAGACAAGCATGCAAGTGCGATAAGTAAAGTATATCTAGTCAAGCATGCAAGGGTGACAAGTAAAGTAAAGGTGACCGAGAAAGTACAACAAGTACCGTACAAGAATAACAATGACAATAGAAATAATGAGAGTAATTGTGCCTAGCCTAGTTCGTGACTTATAATGCAGGGTGCAATGAGCAACCAAGAGTCCACCTCTTACCACGGGTGCTACCCGGGCGAACTATGCTATGAATACTATGAATACTATGCAATAATATGTGATCTGTGATGGTTGTCACCGGCTACTATGATGGGTTGCTAGAACCCGCACGGTGACAACAAAGTCTGGACTAGTTGCTCCCGCACCCTCGCTATTATAAGTTATCCCAAACACAGTGTCTGTGCAGGTTACCGTACTTGCAGTTTTACGAGTCATTTACTATTCTCACATTTCCAGTTACAATCTATCAAGCATGTCATGTAGCAATTGATGCAATTATTTAGTTATATCTCTAGTCATCTGTTCAGGTCAATAACTGTTCCGAGACTAGATGTCAAGTCCTATGTTCATACGAGTACACTATCTAAATTTCTAATGATAGAATTTACTGTGACTTACGCTATCGGGATCGTCGTAGCAAGACGAGGATGGAGTTAGAGTGCGAGGATTGGTACCTGTAAACACAAGAAACCATTAGTTAAACGCTACACTATTTTCTATCTAATTATCTCAACCCGTTTGTATTTTTATAACAGTTCAAGATAGGTCAAATGAAAATAACGTGTCATTATCGCATGCAAGACATATCCTGAATATCCTTTACATGCAAGTGTAACAATTAAAGCTTAATTACTTACTAAGATAACTTGTTTAATAAACTAACTTTATAACATAACTTATTAATTAATGAACCGTGTATAAAGATTGTAATATATATAAGTTAACTTTATTATAATAACTTAGATTACATATCAAGTCAAATTAATAACCCATTCTGTTAATAAGTTAAGTAATATCTCATAACAACCATGTTATACAAATAATAATATATAACAGTACCATCTAAACCTAATTCTTTTCATTATTATCATATAACCTAAAGCAAAGTGTGTAAGGTGAATAGCTGTAACACAATCAGCCACTCAAATAATTAATAACTATTAAAAATAAACTCTCTCACCTACTCAAAGTCTGTCACCTTCTCATCTTCTTTCTTTCGATTTCTGTTTCTTTTCTTTCTCCTTTTTCTTGCAGAGGAAGCAAGGGGGCACGTCAAGGAACTTAGAGGCGGCGCACAGCGGCTGATCCGAGCGGCGAGGCGGGAATCTGGGCGGTGGCGCGGGCAGCTTCCGGGCGAAGCGTCGGATCGGTGAGGTGGCAGATTTGATGGGGGGGCGTGCGCGGATCTGTGCCACGGAGGCGGATCTAGTCGTGTGCGGTGGCAAGGGGCGGAGTAGGCGGAGCGGCGGCTTCGGGCTCCGGCGGCGTCCTGTGGACGGCGAGGCGGCGGGATCCATGGCAAGGGGGCGGTGCAGGCGGGCACAGGGCGGTGCTGAGCCTGGGTGTACGATGGATCGGGCCGTGTACGATGATCGGAGGCGGCGCAATCGAGATCTGAGGATGGGTGAAGGCGGCGACTGATCCGGAGGCGGGGTTGATTTCTGATTCCAATTTGGGGGTTGAATTTGTAATTTTGGTTTGTGATTTCTGGTTTGTATGGGGATGGTGGAGGTTTGTCACCGGCGAGGTTGTGTGGAGGAGGAGGAAGCATGACTGTGCTCTCGGCGGAGCTCATCGACGTCGTCGTCGGGCTAGGCCGGAGTGTGGGCTCACGGCTTGAAGGGGGCGTCGGAAGCTCGTGTGTTCACCGTCCCAAGCCACGAGAGAGGGATGAAGGGGAGGCCTCGCGTCGCTTGTCGAAAAGGTTACCATCTGCAAGAGATCGCTTGGCCACTCTTCATCCTCATGTTGAGGATTTCCTTTAGTAGCAGTAGCCATTAAGAAGCACAAATGGACCATTTGCCAACCCACATTTATTTTTAGATGAATGAACAAATAATGATGGCAGTAGGACTAAGAGAGTGAGTGAGAGAATTAGGGATGGGGTGCCTGCGTGTGTTTCCAACTGAGGGAGGGATATAGTTTATATAGGTTAAAAACATGATGTTATAACTTAATATTGAATAGGGATGATCAATTTTGGGGGGTGGATGTCGGATCTGAGCTACCAAGAGGAGGTGGGTTAAGTGGGTAGGGTTAGGTTATTAATTAGAGGTAGATCTAATTTAAGAGGGGTAAACGTAACTCAGTTAAAAGTGACTAGTAAAGGTGAATAGTCGTTAGTGAATGTAATTAGCAAAGCGGTGAAATACAGACACGTTTTCACAAACGACTCCGAAAAATTGCGAAAACATACCCACGGGATCATATCGTCACGAGGATCGTGAATACAAGATCCGTTTTGGGATTTGAGCTGCGAAAATACAGGTTTTCGGCCAAAACGTTTAGAAAGCGGGTTTGCGGGTTCTAGGCTGAAATGATATCCGAAAATTACGAAATTAATGTGGGGATCCCTAAATGATCATATGATGCTACTGTAGAAGTTTGAAAACGTTTTGAAATGTTTGAATAGAAAGTAAATTCGTCGACCCAAAACGGTAATATTGAAAATGAATTTTTATCGAAATTTTTTTGAGTATTTGGGGAAATCTGAAATTGCTGAAATACAATATAATAAGTCTAGTGTTTCAAAATATTTTTATAAGAATTTTTGAAATCAGGTTTGATATACAACTCCTGACTACCCACTATGAAGAGATTTTTAAAATTGTTGAAAAATACTTTAAATACGTATTTGAAGTGTTTTGAAAAATATAGGCTGTTACAAGGGTGGTATCCGGAGTGACGGATAGCGTCGTCCCCAAGAATGGGGAATCCGAAAATGTGATTGATCGTATCCAGGTGGGTGCGGACGGTTCTATTTTGGACCAGAAAAAAGGCGATCGATCCCGACTCACACTTAAGGGAAGATAGAAATTCTAGTGTGAGAGCGGGGTATGAGGGTGTGTGGGCGTTAAAGAAAGCTAACCATCCTAAGTTAGCAAAGAGGGTCTCGACTTCGGAGAAAACTCCGAGATCGATAAGAGATTGTGCGTATGCAAACTTGGTGGATAGGTGTCCCGTGCATCGAGTTTATGATAAAAATCTTTTTGTTCTTGACTCAAAAAACAGTAGCCACGCGGGCCCAACATTGGGTCCTCAGAAGGGATGATATGTAGGGCTTGGGGCTGTGTAGGCTGTGTAGGAGGAGGGCGTGAGTGTGGTGGACGTGTGGTCTTCCGTCTCTTGTGAGACGGATCCTCCTCCCGTATGATACCCTTACCCTTATCTTTATCCCGCGCCATGGTAGTGTGTGATGCAAGTGTATGCAAGATATGATGGATGCACACAATCGATGGCAATTGAGCAAAATAGTAATACTAGGGCAAAATTGAAAATGGAGCTAAGGAGCGAAGTTACCCAGTAGAGAAGACAATCCTTGCTCGTAGATCACCCAACGCAGCGTAATTGATGGGAGTGTAAAGCCGCGGCACATCTCTTCAACAATTTTTTTCGAAATTGGGGGGAGTTGGGCGAAAATTAGGGCTTGGATGGGGTTAAATGGAAGAGGGAGAGAGATAAATCGATGGAGGGAAGGAAGGAGAAAGTGGAGAGATCGATTAAGGGGCTGTGGGGGTCGGTTAAGGGGAGGAATTTGGCCGGTTGGGAGAGAAGGAGTCGAAATGGCGAAGATGCAGTCGAAGTCGGGTGAAGAAAATGAGTCGGGCGAATCGGGGGGTATTTATAGGGTTTTGGGTGAACCGATCGGGTGAGTTTTCACCCGATCGGCTGGTTATTATTTCGAAAAATTTGCTGAAAAGAGGCTACAGGCGAACCGATCGGTTGTCCGCTTCACAATTTTCCCGAGAGTTCTGTGCAGCTCACCCGGTCAGTCACACGACCACGCTTCATATCAACCGATCGGTTGATTAAATCCCTAAATTTCCTGAGACTTCTACACTTCTCACATGATCAGCCACCCAGTCTCGGTTCGCTCCACCCGACCGGTTCGCTAAAGAACAGATATATGGCCTAAGTCCAAAAATGGCCTAAGTCTCTCGACGAAAGTTCCCGTTGCTGAATTTATTCAACAAAATAAGAGAAATAAACATAAAAATAATCCTAAAAACAAAGGTGAGGGTTTAGAATATGGGTTGCCTCCCATGAAGCGCTTTTGTTTAATGTCGTTTGCTCGACGCCCGGTTTATGGTTTTCAAGGAGGACGGGAGTGATGCCCAATGTTTGGCATTCTTTCAGATGTTAGAGCGGCAGCCTTTGGTGTCGTCGGCAGTGATAAGTAGACTTGCTCGATGATCCTCCCTCTGTTGATGGTATCCGGGGGCGTCTCCCTCAGATTGGCGTCGACCGCCACTTTTCTTAAGATCCGGATCTCATCACCGGTAAGCCCCATGGGCTCTTTCCCTTTTTTCCTCATCAGAGGAGCTTTTTGGAATTCAGGAGGGATCGTATGTGGGACAACCGCTTCTCCAGCAACATCTTCTTTCTTCAGACCGACATGTTCTTCAAGGTCCCCCAAGCTGTCGAGGGGATTCCTTGAGAGAATTTCCCAGGCCCCAGCTTCCACAGCTCTTTCTTCCTCATTGTCCAGCATATTGCAACCAAGTTCATCCGGGGGGTGTTTCATTGATAACCCCAAGTCAAACTCGACCTTTTCGTCGCCAACATTAAGGGATAACTTCCCTTTCTTCACGTCTATCAGCACGCCAGCGGTGGCCATGAAGGGCCGTCCAAGGATGATGGGCGTATGAGTGTCTTCAGGCATATCCATCACCACGAAGTCTACCAGAACATATACTCCACTGACGTTAACAGGCTGGTCGTCTACAATTCCCATCAGGTATTTGACCGATCTATTAGCTAATTGAAGTGTCATACCCGTGGGCTCCAGGTCTCCCATCCCTATCCACCTGTATAGTGACAGGGGCATTAGACTGACGCTCGCTCCCAAGTCCACGAGCGCCCGATGGATCTTTACTTCCCCAATCGAACAAGGAATGGAGAAGCTTCCGGGTCTTTTAGCTTGGGCAGATTCGCTCGCTGGATGAGAGCACTACATTCCGCCGTGAGAACGACCTTTTCCTTTCTGGAACCCCTCGTCACCAAATCCTGTAAAAATTTCGCATAGGAGGGAATTGTCTCCATGGCTTCCAGGAAAGGGATCTGCAAGCTCAGATCTTTGACCTAGCGAAGAACTTGCCATATTTTTCATCAATTTTAGCTCGGGCAATTCATTGTGGAAAAGGCACAACGGGCTTGAATACTCTAAGATTCTCCTCCTCGTCCTTCTTCTTATCTTCTTCAAGGACTCCCTCCGGAGTCATATTCTTTGGTGACGAAGCTCCGTCGTCATTCGATTTTTCAATTGATCGCCCACTGACCAACGGAGCTTCCGGTTCCTTGGCGGGCACTCTTGTAGGAATTTATGTCCCGCTTCTCAAGACGATAGCGAAAACATTCGCATGTTCATGCGTTAGTTCCAAAGTCTGATTTGCCCCCTTGGATTCAATTTCGATTGACCCGGCAATTGGTTTTGCGCCCTTTGAAGGTTCGCCGCCTGCAACCCCAGCTGGGTTACCTGGTCAGTGAGGGCCCTCTGCCCCATCTCCTGCTTCAAATTGATCTTCTTCTAGTTTGTGATATACTGAGTTAAGAGGGACTCAACCGGGGAGATGACTCGCTGCTGGCCATATGGCTGCTGCTACTGCTGTATGTGCTGCTGATTCTTGGGGGGATACTGTTGGTACATTTGTGGGGATTGCTGCTGTTGCTGATACTGCTGCTGCTGCTGTTGCCTAGGCGGCTGATATACTTGTTGCTGCGGCTGCTGAGGCTGCTGGTACGGCGCCCGATAGCTAAGATTTGGGTGGTTCTGGTTATTCGAAGAATAAACCGGATTGGAGCTAGTCCGGGGTGGATACGGCACATTATCCGTAGGGTTGAAGAAAAGTGCGCTAGCTTGATCCACCGGTGGTGAAATGTCACCACCCTCGAAGTCTCCCAGGAATTCTGCTTCCACCACTAATACTTGTTGGGTGCCGGCACCACCAGCTCCTACCATGAGCGCTGAGATCTGGGTCGATAGTAAATCAAATTTGCTAGACAACTTGTCGACGTCCTTGACTCTATGAATGCCTCCAGATCTAGGTGTTGCACACTCGTCGCACCATCGCTCATTGTTTGATGCCATGTTTTCCAAGATATTGCCGGCATCTTCTTCACTTCTAGACATGAAGGACCCCCCCCCCAGCCGCGGCATCCATCGAAGATTTCACGTCATCCCTCAGCCCGTTATAGAACAGATTAATAATCTGCCACTTTGGAAGCTCGTGATGAGGGCATCTCCGCTGCATCTCTTTGTATCTCGTCCAAGCTTCATGCAGGGACTCGTGGCTGGTCTGGGAGAACGAGGAGATCTCACTCCTCAGCTTCATTGTCTTCCACAGAGGGAAGAACTTAGTCAAGAAAGCGTTTGAGAGCTTCTCCCAAGCGTTGAAGCTGTTCGGGTCCTTTCCCCTAATCCATTGCTTGGCTTTATCCTACAGAGGGAAGGGGAATAGCTTCAGACGGATTGCTTCAGTGGTGACACCATTAATCCGGAATGTGTCACACTTCTCGAGGAAGGAGTCCAGATGTTCAATATGGCTCTCCATGGGTGCCCCAGAGAATTGATCTTGCTGGATCCATGTCACTAGTGACGGCTTAAGCTCGAAGCTCTGGGCTAAAATAGCCGGAGGTTGAATGGAGGAGGTGGACCCGATGGATGGCATCGAGTACTCCAGCAGGGACTTATGCGGTGGGGTATTCTCCCCCATGGCTTTAGACTCTTCTCTTCTTCTCTTCCCTGCGGCCATACGCCTCAGGGTGGCATTAATTTCCGGGTCAATAGGAATCAAGTCATCTAGACTCCTTGTATTCCTGCGCATGAAAAACAAGAAATACCCGTGAAGCAAGTATGGGATAGGAACAGATAAAAACCGAAAAATGAAAATGAAGAATGCGAAAACTATCGCGAGGTAGGGATATGAACTAGACTCAAGGGTTCGAAGGTCCTAAAATTAACAAGCACGTTGCCTCCCCGGCAGCGGCACCATAAAGCTTGACGTCCCCCGGCTTTTAGATCTCATACAGAGTGCAGTCGGATTGGGGGATACCCGATTTAAAATATTTGTACCGCAAGCGCACGATGTTGTAGTGTGGCTTGGGGGTCGAACATAGGGAGGCGTGGTTGTGCTTATTTCTAAGAGGAACCAATTCACCGTACGGGTGAGCTAGCCCGATCGATCGTTGGTTTGTCACGGAATGTAAATACGGAGGATAAACAATATAAAGGGAAACCCAGGACTCTGGTTTCCACCCTGCCATGTGTTCTCGCTATTACGACCTACAGATAGGAAAACGATCGATGGTGAGATGTTGCCTCTAAGAGTGATACAAGCGTCCCATGGGCCCGATATTTTGGTCGGTGCCCAGGATGATACGCCGGACTACCTGGGTTCGGTCGATGGGTATTCCCATGTCCATTAACACCGACCGACTCCGGGAGAACTAAGCTCGCAACGATAACTCCCAATATCTCATCCTGCCGCTCCCGCGCGCTAGGATTCGATGTCTACGCTAAGGGCGTGAGCTGTGGCTGGGGAGTCAACTGCCAAGTTTATTCCCCCTTGGCCCTATGGTCAACGGCGGTCTTTTTGCCACCGATGACGATGAAACACCCCACGTAACCAGCTAAATTCCTAATCCCTATCGAAATCCTAGTCATATGGATGCATCAGGGAGAACCCACGATGAGGTTTCCACCAAAATCCCAGATTTGGGAACTACTCACGCATTATAGCTAAAAAGCAATCTACATGAAAATCAACCATAAAATATAATGATCAGGCAATTGAAACACGGTAGTAGCAATGCTATTAAGACTATATTAAAGTTTGACAAAGATCATAGAACTTACAGATAACAATAAAATTCCAGCCGTCACAAATAGAGAAAAAGACGGAAAAAATACACAGCTCCGTTTTTTGAAAACCTAGGCAACTATATATAGAAAACGACTTCACCCGATCAGCAGGTGAGCTGCTTGATTATTCGGTTGAGGTCTTCAGAAACTTCAACCAGATGCTTGGAACGATCGGGTGAAGCAAGCGGGTCGTCGTTTGAGGAGATGCGGTCATCAGGTGAACCGATCGGTTGAGTAATCAACCGATCGGTTGGAATTATCGCCCAAAAGAACAGAGACTGCTGTCGATTTGGCATGGTCAGCGAGCCGTTGGGTGAGCTCTCCGGTTCGTCGTTTGGGAGAATCAGCTCCAGATGAACCGATCGGGTGAGACACACCCGATCGGTTGGAATTCGCTCCAAATTCCCGAGAACTCTGATGCGTTCAACCGGTCGGCATAGCAATTAGGTGAGACATCATCCGATCGGTTGGAATTCAGCTTCAGCTTGCATCCGGGTCAGACACGCGTGCATCACCCGATCGGTTGGCTGTGTCCAACCGATCGGGTGGGGGCTGAAAAATGGCGATCTTCGTCGTTTGGCCCCCTGGATTATGCATGACTCCTCCCGTTGCTCCGGGGACTCATGATATCTTCGTTATATGTCCCCTACACTGGCGATCTTCTGCAAATACATAAAAACACCAAAAAGTAAAAGAAAACTAACAATCCCAAGAAAATGAGCACGAGACGACGAAAAACAACGGAAAAACACAAAGAAGACGTGCGTGAATATACAAAATATAAACACATGTCAATATGTATTCTTTTACTCAGTCTACACCGTGTCTGCAAGGTATTGCTGGACCTGGATGAGCGTATTCTAGATATGCTTTTTTGGATGATGAGCTTCTCAAAAGATGTAGACTTCTGGAGGATGATGCGTAGATCTTTAGGAGGTGGCCAACCATTTGTGCTTAGTCATCGCGATGGTCTGTAAACCTGCATATGCGATATTTATTCCTTGGATGTTGATCCTTCACCCTTGGAAGTTGTGCAGAAGCAGCTTATCATTGGTCCAGTGGTGCTCTCCAGGGCATCACTGTATCTGGCTAACAGCTTTACTGCAGACGTTCTATTAGAGACACGTGCAGTTGGCCAAATAAAGGAGTGTAACTAGTACAGTAGAGCTAGGTTCTTCACGACGTAGGATGTACTCCCCCTCTTCCAGCGACTGGAAAGCGTCATAAATAAGCACCCATTTTTAATAGATTGCAAATGGACATCTTTCTTCATAAACTCCGGGTGTATAAAGAATATGATAGGTATAAAAAGGATTCCACCACGAAAGTGTTTAATCTGTAAGCTGAGACAATACCTTGTTTTGCCTAAGTATTTCATTTCGAAGGTATGCTTAAGGCTATCAGATATATCAATGGTCTCTACAGGAGATCCTATTAGATTTAAGTCGTCCACATATACGGTAACTAATACAAATCATGTCCCTGTTCTTTTGATAAAGATACATGGGCAGATTTCATTATTAGGAATCCTTGTTCAGCAAGGAATTTGCTAAATCTGTTATACCACATTTTTCGTGATTATGTAAGATCATATAATGATCTTTGAAGCCTTTATAGAGGAGACGTTCATACGTCTCTCTTTCATCTCTGGGGGTAAAGTATACCCTTCTGGAAGTTTCATATAGATCTCTATATATATAGCCGTATAGATATGCAGTCACAACGTCCATGAGCTGCATTTCTTGGCTTTTCCAGAAACGTTTAGGCTTAGTATGAAATAAGAAAATGATCACATTTCCTTCATTTCTTATTCTTATGAAAAAATCTAACTTATATTCCACAGGTTTTACACATTCATGTGTATAGACTACTGGTCCAATGACTTTTCTTTTCAAGAGTGAGTCCAGTTCTACTCTTATTGCCTCGTTCCACTTTGGCCAATCTATGCATTTATGCTATAGAAAAGTGGGTTGAACGTCATCTTCGTATTCAGCGACGTGAACGACAATAGCGAAAGCAAAATCGCCGTCGACGACTATGCTATATCTATACAGTACCTCTCCAGTACGAACGTAATATATTGATGTTTCTCTTATTGTTTCCTATGTAGGGAAAATCAGGAGGGGAGAGGTCGCTGGTCTGAGCTCAGCATCCTGTGGAGGGATCATTTTAATATATCCAGGAATCTTCCTCTTTCGAGGAAATTTTGAACCTGGCGGGCGTCCTCTTTTCAATTGAGGTACAACCAATTCTGCTGTCGGTGGATTGCATCTATCTTTGCAGATGTCAATCCTAGCTGGCGTGTTGACAGCAGGGACATGTGAATGAACATTCTTATGGTTGTTTGGGAATTTATCCGGCAATTGATGTACTATAGTCTGAATGTGAAGGATCTTTTGGATCTCATCTTCACACATAAATAGTATGCGGATCATAACGAGATTAGGACTTTTGTGCCCCATGATATGGTCTTAGAAGCTTCTGGCTTCCTTAGACTGCGTGCCTATTTTAATGAGACTTTGCTAATCAAATTCACAGTTATCAAGACGTGGTGCTATGTGGACATATATTAGCACATCCAAACACTCTCCAATGAGATATGTTTGGTGGTGAACCATAAGCAAGCGGCATCAGCAATAAGATATGACCACAAGAGAGCCGTATCGTGATAAGCGATGCGGAATGCAGTATGGCGTATCCCGAAACATCCAAAAGCAACTGGAGTTTAACAATGGACGTGAAATCTATTGGAGTCTTTTTATCAGAGACTCTAAAAACCCATTCTGAGTATGAACATGCTACATGATGTTCAATTTCAATGTCAGTTGCTTGACAGTAGTCTTGAAAGACGTGTAGTGAATTCACCCACGTTATCAGCTTTTGAGAAAAGCTAGGTTGTAGGTGGACAAAAAAGGCACACGTAAGACCATCTAGTAGATGCATCTATCAGTACAATGAAGTACCGAAATGTGCCACTTGCGGGGTGAATAGGCCCGCAAAGGTCAACATGTATACTCTCAATGAAGCCAGGAGATTCTAATCCCACTTTCAGGAGGAAAAGTCTCACTATAAGTTTTCCTTTATGACAAAGGGGGACTAGGAAACTCAACCATTATGAAGAATCTTCAGGTTCTTCAAGGGATTCATTTGATGATGTGTCCATCATCGCTGATCCAGGATGACCAAGTCTATTGTGCAAGAGTTGAAAACTCTGGCAATGAAAGGCACTTCTGGTGCTCAGTCAAGTTGGCTTTCTATAGGATGAATATCTATAATGATAGGGGCCCGACGGGGGTCCAACGAATCGTGCGTAGATGGTCTTCTGGCCATCCTTTTGACGAGTTACATAAAGATATTCACTATTTATTATTCATAGTTTCTATGTTATGTTCGTTTTAAATGAAATATTCATGAAACTTGGGAGATGCATATTTTAGTCTCGTTGTATGTGGAAGAAGTTTTAATGATTCACCAGTGCATCGAGGCACTGTACATAATATATCACACTTCATCTATATATCAGAATGAATAGAAAAACTAAATATGCATTCATAAAGTTCCAAAAAGGAAATACAGATAAAGGAAACTAGTATTTTAAAATGCAAAGATAAAAAGCAAATTAAGATAAGGCTCAATCGAGCAGATCATCATTCTCGAAGTCTTGTGCAGTGAACTTGGTCAGAGCTTGAATATCCACCAGGTTTGTTTCAGGGGGAGGCTTCAGGCTCACCTGATACAGGTCCTGGAGGTGGTGAGGAATGCGACAGTTTCTGGACCAATGTCCAGTCATACCACATCTATGGCATTTGTCCTCCCAGTTCTTATTTGGAATTTGCACTGGATCAGTGTTCTTACGCTTCCATGTGAAGCTTTTCTTCCCCTTGTTGTTGTTCTTGGGTGGTGCTCTTGCTGGCTTCACTTCAGCTTTCCCTTTATTCTTTCTAGCCTTCTTCTGGTTTTTCCACTTCTGGGAAGAAACATGGTGGGCTTAGGGAGAGTGGCAGCACCAGCAGGGCGCAGATTATGAGTGGCAAGTTGTAAGTCTCTATTCTACTCTGCCCTAAGAAGGAAAGAGAGCAAATCAGAGAACATCGTGAAGTTGCATTTGCGATACTGTTGCATGAGGATTGCATCTTTCTCATGAAACGAGGTAAATGTATTTTCCAACATGCGATGCTCTGAGACTTCTTGACCACAAAACTTCAGGCGTGAGGTGATATTATGAAGTGGAAAAACAAGAAGAAGTGGGTGGATTATTATGACGTTCCCAACATGCGTCTCTCTTTCATCTCTGGGGGGTAGAGTATACCCTTCTGGAAGTTTCATATAGATCTCTATATCTATATTGCCGTATAGATATGCAGTCACAACGTCCATAAGCTGCATTTCTTAGCTTTCCAGAGACGTTAGGCTTAGTATGAAATAGGAAAATGATCACATTTCCTTCATTTATTTATGAAAACCCAATTTATATTCCATAGGTTTTACACATTCAGGTGTATGGACTACTAGTCCAACGACTTTGCTTTTCAAGAGTGAGTCCAGCTCTACTCTTATTGCCTCGTCCCACTTTGGCCAAGCTATGCGCTTACACTATAGAAAAGTGGGTTGAATGTCATCGTCGTATTCAGTGATGTTAACGGCAATAGCGAAAGCAAAAGCGTCGTCGTCGACTGTGCTATATCTGGCCAGTACCTCTCCAGTACGTACTTAATAAAATGATGTTTATCCTATTGTTTCCTCTGCAGGGAAAATTAGGAGGGGAGAGGTCGCTGGTCTGAGCTCAGCATCCTGTGGTTGGATCATTTTAATATATCCAGGAATCTTCCTCTTTCGAGGAACTTTATATTCTAAACCTGGCAGGCGTACTCTTTTCAATTGAGGTACAGCCAATTCTGCTGCCGATGGATTACATCCATCTTTGGGGATGTCAATCCTAGCTGGCGTGTTGGCAGCAGGGACGTGTGAACGAACAATCTTGTGGTTGTCCGTGAATTTATCCGCCAATTAATATACTTTAGTCTGAATTTGAAGGATCTTCTGGATCTCATCTTCACACAGAAATAGTATGCGGAACAAAACGAGATTAGGACTTTTGTGTTCCATGATATGGTCTCAGAAGCTTCAGGATTCTTTAGACTGCGTGCCTATTTTAATGAGACTTTGCTCATCAAATTCACAGTTATCAAGACGTGGTGCTATGGGACATATATTAGCACATCAAAACACTCTCAAATGAGATATGTTTGGTTGTGGACCATAAGCAAGCGGCATCAGTTATAAGATATGGCCACGAGAAGACCGTATCATGATAAGCGATGAGGAATGCAGTATGGCGTATCCCTCAACATCCACAGGCAACTAGGTTTTAACAATGGACGTGAAATCCATTGGAGTCTCTTTATCAGATACTCTGATAAGTATGAACATGCTACAAGATGTTCAATTTCAATGCCAGTTGCTTGGTAGTAATCTTGAAAAACATGTGTAGTGAATTCACCCACATTTTCAGCTTTTGAGAAAGCTAGATTGCGGGTGGACCAAAAGGCACACATAAGACCATCTAGTAGATGCATCTATCAGTACAATGAAGTACCGAAATGGGCCACTTACAGGGTGAATAGGCCCGCAAAGGTCACCATGTTTTCTCTCAATGAAGCCAGGAGACTCTAATCCCACTTTCTGAGGGAAGGTCTCTCTATAAGTTTTCCCTTTTGACAAAGGGGGACAAGCTCAACATTTTGAAGAATCTTCAGGTTCTCCAAGGGATTCATTTGATGATGCATCCATCATCGTTGATATAGGATGACCAAGTCTATTGTGTCAGAGTTGAAAACTCTGGCAATGAAAGGCACTTCTGGTGCACAGTCAATTTGGCTTTATATAGGATGAATATCTATAATGATAGGGACCCGACGAGGGTCCAATGAATCGTGCGCAGATGGTCTTCTGGCCATCTGTTTGATGAGTTATATAAAGATATTCACTATTATTATCCATAGTTTCAAAGGTATGTTCATTTTAAACGAAATATCCTCGAAACTTGGGAGATTCCTATATGATTAAGGAGAGAAATTTGCATCTTATAGCCTCGTTGTATATGGGAGCAATTTTAAAGCTTCATAAGTGCATCGAGGCACTGTCCACAATATATCACACTTCATCTATATATTTGAATGACTAGACTTTATAAAATAAAGCTAAATATGCATTCATAAAGTTTTTTGTTTAAGAAAATGCAGATGAAGTAAACTTGTATTTAAAATGCATATATAAAAGCAAACTAAGATAAGACTCAGTCGAGCAAGTCGTCGTGATCGAAGTCTTTTGTGGTCAGCTTGGTTAAAGGATGCGATTCAACCAGATTTGTTTCAGGACGAGGCTGCAGGCTCGCCTGATAAAGATCCTGGAGATTACGTGGAGTGCGGCAGTTCCTGGACCAATGTCCAGTCATGCCACATCTATGACACTTGTCCACCGAGCTCTTCTTGGGAATAGACGGTTGGCCATCGTTGTTACTTGTCCACGTATTCTTTTTTTCTTCCCCTGGTTGTAGTTATTGTTCTGTGGAGGTCCTCTAGCTGGTTACATCACAGCTTTACCATTGTAATTTCTGGCCTTCTTCTTGTTCTTCGTCTTCTGGGAAGAAACACGATGGGCTTCAAGGAAAGGAGTAGTCCCAACAGGACTTAGGTTGTTAGTGGTTAGTAACAAGGCTCTGTTCTGCTCTTCCCTTAGGAGGCAGGAGAGTAAGTCAGAGAATTTCGTGAAATGTCTTTCACTGTATTGTTGCATGAGGATTGCATCCTTTTCATGGAAAGACGTGAAAGTCTTTTCCAACATGCGTTGCTCTGAAACTTCTTTCTCGCACAGCTTTAGGCATGAGGTGATATTATGGAGTGTTGAGTTATACTCAGACATGGACTTGAAATCCTGAAGTCGGAGGTTTTCCTACTCATAACTAGCAAGGGGCAGTATAACATCAATATGATGTTTATAACGTGCCTCCAGTGTCCTCCACAACTCAAGTGGATCCTCTACTGTCAGATATTCACCTGTTAAGGTCCGAATTTTGTGTCTCCTAATGTAGATAATGGCCTTTGCATTATCTATATCAGAGATAGATGACTGCGTTGCTTCAGGGGTCACGGTTCAAGTAGACTGGGCCGCTGCTGGGGCCGTAGGCACAGTAGTAGGAGCCAGATTCGTACTCATAAGAGCCATTGAGCGCATATGTAACTTCATGTCCACCCGACAGCTCAGATAGTTTTTTACTGCCGCATCCAGTACATCAAAATCAACGCAACGCCAATATTGCCATTTATTTATGCAATTGAATATAAATGAATTAATATTTGCGAAAAATAAAATCACACAAAGTAAATAAACAGTCATGTGGGGATCGGCCAGATACCCTTAGAAACAAAATGTCCAAAAAATGTCCGGATACAGTCCAAAAATGAAATACAAAAAGAAATGAAAAATACAACTTGGAAACCCAGTTTGGGTCCCAGCATAAAGCAGATTTCATCTCTGTCTTCAATTTGGCTGAGCTCCGGTCATTGGCATTTTACATATAACCTCACTACAAAATCTCTCAAAACGGAAAAAGAAAACGAGGAATATAAAAAGTTGTATCTCAAAATGGCCAATCCCAAACCACAAGACTGAATTATTTACAACATCCATGCAGTTTATATATGCTACAGGCAATAAATAATTGTGTAACATCCAGACATTAGTTTAAGCAACATCACACGCAATTTATTGGATAAATATATTAAATTTACGTTAAAAAGTTATTTGAACCACATGAAAACGACATTACCCGTTAGGATAGATAACTAACCTAATGACAGAGCGGTCTCAGGATCCTTGTAAACATTTAAAAACTACAATAATTTTTATCCAATTTTAAATATAGCTATGAAAAAATGAATTGCACATAAAATTCATTAACAAAATTTTAATTTGCACCAAAAACTCTGAAAAGAGTTAAAATATCATCAACCTGATATTCCCTGATATTTTTGGATTTTTCCAGAATTTTTCGGATTTAATAGGGTATTATATGAATTTAAATATAAATGGTGTGCAGGCCAGAGGCCCGCGGGCTGCAGGCCCGTAAACCAAAAATACCCAGTTTTTATTGTCAAATCTATTATTTACTGAGCTTCATGCCCATAAGTTTAGGCCCATACCTCTTCTTCCCCATACCCTAATTAGAGCTTTAGGGGAGGAAAGTGGGTTGGAAAAAATGAGCCGCCATAGGAGTTGAAAAGCCTCTCCCAAATATTTGTTTTGTATTTTTTATTTCTGTTTTTTTGTGGTCCTATATGAAAACGTGACAGGGGGCGGAACAGTGCCCCCTTGAAATTTCACCGGCAAGAGGTGACCCTCGACAGTGGGGCGGAGCGAAGGAAGTCCCCCACGACGGGAGGGGCGGTGCTCCGACTCCAAGCCGCCCCCCGACGGGGAGGTCGGCTATCATGCTTCAGGCGGGCCCCCTAGACGGGGGAGGGGGCACATCCGTTCGCATGTGAACGGCCCCCCGACGGGGGGGGCTTCCACTCGTGCAATCCGAACTAGGCGGCCCATCCATCCGGTGCTACGACGCAAAAGAGGCCCCATGACAGGAATGGGTGGCCGGCGGTCGTTCGGCGCTCCGATGCGATGCGGCAGGAGGGAGGCCCCCAGACAAGGGGGCGGTGCTACCGGAGGACCCCACGACAGGGCGGCACAGAGCTGCCGGTGACCTCCCGGAGGGGGCGACGATACGGGATGCCCCCGACAGGGGGAGGCAGCGCAGAGGCAGGCGATCAGAAGCCCCCCCTCCGACGGTTGGCCGGAATTCAAAAAGCCCCCAACGCGGGGGTCCGGTGATTTTCGAAGGTCCCCCCAAGGTGGGGGGAGATTCGATCACAATTCCCACACTACAAGTCTCAAGGTGGCTTTGCTTTCAGTTTCTTGCTCTTCAAGTTTATCTATGCTCTTATTGCTAACTTGTGCCAGGTTCACCATACTATTAAAGTTTTATGCTTTGTTAATTAACCTTCAATGGATTGTGATGGGAGCTTGTTCATCTTTATCATTCAAAATAATAATAATAAAGAAGAAAACAAAACTGTGGGGTTATTTCTTAGACAGTCATATTTTAGTTATCACCAAGCTTGCATTACAAATATGAGCATGATGATAGGAAACTTGGCCGGTCTTTAATCTATTCAAGAACTATGAATTTCTGTATCGGTAATAGAAGACATACATGCGAGGGCTTTCAGATATTTACCCACCTTAAAATGGATCAAGTCTTAAGATGACGCAAATACCATGCATTATAAGTCTTAAGATGACACAAATCTTAAGATCGAAGAATATGCTTAAGATTTGTTTTTCACCTAAATGAACTAGGTGTATGTTCATTATTTTTAGCAAAAAATGTATATAATTTTTGCATATTGTATATCTACGGGATAAGAAATTATACCTCTATATCGTTGATCTAGGGAAGAACAATTGTAATCCGCAGATAAGAAAAAAATAATCCCCGCTTCACAAATCGACATCGCAAGAGCTTTGCCGCAACGGATCACCGCAACAAAAGATTCCTAAGCGCGGTGAGGGTGATTTGAGGGGATTATTAGGAGAAGCTCAAGTAGTAGAGCTAAAGTGCTGATAATATGTAAAAGCCATTACCCGGATAAATAGATAAATATCCCATGTAAAGCTAAAGTGTTGATAATATGTAAAAGCCATTACCAGGAGAGGTCGCTGGTCTGAGCTCAGCATTCTGTGGAGGGATCATCTTATTATCACCAGGAATCTTCCTCTTTCGAGGAACTTTATCTTTTGAACCAGGTGGGCTTCCTCTTTTCAATTGAGGTACAACCAATTCTGTTGCCGGTGGATTGCATCCATCTTTGGAGATGGAAAGCCTAGCTGGCGTGTTGGCAGCAGGGACGTGTGAACTAACAATCTTCTGGTTGTCTGTAAATTTATCCGGAAGAAGGTGTACTGTGTTCTGAATGTGAAGGATCTTCAGGATCTCATCTTCACACAGATTAGTACGCGGATCATAAAGAGACAAAGACTTATTGTCCCAAGAAATGGTATCGGAAGCGTCAGGCTTCTTAGACTAGGTGCCCAGTTTTGGGAAAGTTTTCTCATCGAATTCACAGTCATCAAGACGTGCCTTAAATGCGTTCCCCGTGAGAGGTTCCAGGTATCTAATAATAGAGGGCGAATCAAACCCAATATAGATACCAAAACGACGCTGAGGACCCATTTTGGTCCTCTGAGGTGGTGCTATTGGTAGGGATGGCAGTAATGGCCTGACCCGCCCAGCCCGACCCGGTTCGACCCGGTTTTGACCCGGCCCGACCCGGCCCGCAGCTGGGTCGGGGCAAGCTTGGGCTTTGTATGCGCCCCGTCCCGCCCCAGTAAATTATAGAGTAACTAAAAAACTTATTATTTTGATGTGAATCATGCAGTTAGCGAATAACCTATAACTCATACATTGTTCCACTGTTCTCCCAATTAGGACAATTCCCAATTCAAAATTACCAAATAAATCAAAATTCTCCCAAATCCCAAATAAAATTTTTATTTGGAATTCATATGGATGGCAGTAATGACCTGACCCGAACGGCCCAACTCGGCCCGATCCGGTTTTAGTAAGAAAGTACCCGCCCCGGCCCGAGACCCGACCCGCCCCGGCCTGTAGATGGGTCAGGGCAAGCTTGGGTAGTTAAATACACGCCCCTCCCCGCAATATTGCCATTCCTAGCTATTGGGACATATACCGCACAACCAAACACTCTCAAATGAGAGATATTTGGGGATGCACCATATGCTAGCTGCATCGGGGATAATATATGGCCACCTGAGGGCCTTATCCTAATCAGCGATGCGGCATGTAATATAGCATGCCCTTAAGCATCCACACGAAACTGGGATTGCATGAGCAATGGACGTGCAATCCATTGGAGTCTCTTTATAAGAGACTCTGCTAATCCATTCTGGGTGTGAACATGTGCGACAGGATGTTCAACTTCAATACCCGTTGCCCGGCAATAGTCTTCGAAGACTTGTGAAGTGAATTCGCCCACATTATCAAGACATAATTTCTTGATATGATTATCAGGGAAATGACCCGCAACCTAATTATTTGTGCCAATAGCTTAGCTAGGTTGCGAGTGGACAATATGCACACATAAGACCATTTTGTGGATGCATCAATCAGTACCATGAAATACCGAAATGGGCCACTTGCAGGGTGAATAGGCCGCAAATGTCGCCATGAATTCTCTCTAGGAAGCCATGAGACTCTAATCCCACTTTCAGGAGGGAGGGTCTCGTTATTAGTTTTTCCTGAAAAGAAGGTGGACAAGTAATTTTGCCCTTTTGAAGAATCCTCAGGTTCTTCAGATTATGTCCACGAGATTCAGAGATAATGCGACGCATCATAGCGATCCAGGGTGACCAAGTCGATTGTGCCAGAGTTGAAACTCTGGTAATGAAAGGCACTTCTGGTGCTCAGTCATATTGGCTTCTATTGGTTGAATATACGTGTGGTAGAGACCCGACGGTAGTCCCTTAAATCGTTCGTAGATGGACTTCTGGCCATCTTCTTGACGAGTCACATACATATATTCAATGTTTTCTTCATCTCTAGTTTCTAAGTGATATCCGTTAAAACGAATAACTTTGAAACTTAAGAGATTCCTATTGGATTTTGGATAGAATAATGCATTTTGTATTTTAAGTCTTGTGTTATTTGGGAGCAATTTGATTGCTTCCCCAGATCCTTCGATTATGTTGGACAGTCCTGAAATCGTAATAACAGAACCGTCATATTTGTTTAAGCTATAAAAATAGCATGGACCGCGAAGGATAGTGTGCATTGAGGCACTGTCGACCAGACACTCATACTTCATCTATATATAAGCAAAATGAAAGTTTATTTAAGTAAATGAAAAACTGACATTCAAATAAAAGTGCTTTCAAATCAAACTACAGATGAAGCTACATAAATTTAAATGCATAGATATAAGGTAGGGCTCAATCGAGAAGGTCGTCATTTTCGTAATCTTTTGCAGTGAACTTAGTGAGCGGTTGAACAGCCGCCAAGTTTGTTTCAGGCTGAGACTTCTGGCTTGCCTGATACAGATCCTGGAGGTGGCGAGGAGTGTGGCAGCTTCTGGACCAATGTCCAGTCATACCACATTTATGGCATTTATCCTCCCAGTTCTTCGTAGGAATTGACACTGGATCAGTGTTCTTACGCTTCCATGTGAAGTTTCTCTTCCCTTTGTTGTTGTTTGTCTGGGATGGTGCTCTTGCTGGCTTCATTACAGCTTTCCCTTTGTTCTTTCTAGCCTTCTTCTTGTTTTTCCACTTCTGGGGAGAAACATGGTGGGCTTCATGAAGAGGGGCAGTACCAGCAGGGCGCAAATTATGAGTGGCAAGCAGTAAATCTCTATTCTGCTCTGCCCTAAGAAGGCAAGAGAGCAAATTAGAGAACTTCGTGAAGTTGTGACGTCCCCTAGTTTTGTGTACTATGTGTAGTAGGAATGTGGATACTAGGATTAAAATTTGTAACCGCAAGCGCAGGGTGTTGTAGTGTGGCTTGGGGGTCGAACACGGGGAGGCGTGAGATGTGCTTGAAATTAAACAGGAACCAGATCACCCGATGGGTGAGCTAGCCCTATCACAAGGTGGTTGTCACGATATAAAACTACGGAAAGGTATAAGATATGAAAACTTACCTAGGACCTTGGTTTCCACCCTATCATGAGTTCTCTCTATTACGACCTACGAATAGGAATACGATCGGATTCTAGGGTTTAGTGGTGAGACGTTGCCTCTAATAGCGGTACCTAGCATCCCCTGGGCCCGATATTCCGGTCGATGCCCAGGATGATACGCTAGGTCTACCCGGGTTCGGACGGTGAGCATTCCCATGTCCAACACCGACCGACTCCGGTAGCATAAAGCTCGCAACGATTGCTCTCGACATTTCATCTTGCCATTCCCACACGGTAGTAATCAATGTCTACGCTAGGGGTGTGAGCTGTGGCAGAAGGATCAAACTCCCATTTTATTTCCCCTTGGCCAGAAGGTCAAAGGCGGTCTTTATCCCGCCAATGACAATAAAACGCCCCGCGTAACCATCTAAATCCCTATATCCTATCGAAACCCTAATCCTATGGTCGTTCTAGGGAGAACCCACGAAGGGGCTTCCACCAATGTCCCAGATTAGGAAACTACTCACTAAACATTGCAAGATATTCAATAACACAAATTTCAGCCATCAAAATTAAGATCAAGCAGTAAAATGGAGAAGCAAACGATAGTATTAAAGCAATATCAAAGTATCAAAGCGATCAGAGAACTTACAATATAAAATAAATTAGCAGCAGCCAAAATCCCTAAAAAACTGTTAAAAACTGGGGATCCTCGTTTTCTGGGAAACCTAGGGCTATATATACATTCTGGCAAGATGCCAAGGAATATTCCCAGAAGAAGACAAAAAATAAACGTCCAACCGATCGGTTGAAACATCAACCGATCGGTTGAGACGACGGGGAGATCGGTCTTCAGCTTCTGATAACCATCAACCGATCACTGAACCGATCGGTTGATGTCGTGATAATACTCAACCGATCGTTGAACCGATCGGTTGAGCCTGTGGGGCTCTGGAGCTTGCGAAGATCAGCTACAGGTGAACCGATCGGTTGACAAGTCAACCGATCGGTTGGAGTTCAGCTTTGAAAACAGAGAGTTCTGTCACCACCACCCGATCACCGAACCGATCGGGTGGAGTCCTCTTCATTGCTGCTCCTCGTCGGGTCAGATACGTGTGCACGAACCGATCGGTTGGAACAATCCAACCGATCGGTTGAGGGCAGATACATGCTCTAACTTGATGTTTGGCCCTCAGGTTCTCGTGCGACAGCTCCCGTTGCTCCGGGGACTCATGATATTTGCTTTATATGTCCCCTGCGCTGGCAATCTCCTGCAAGTACATACAAACACAAAGAAAGTGAAAAGAAACTAAAAATCACAAAAGAATAGATACGAAACAATGGAAAACAACGAGAAATCACGGAGAAGGCGTGCGTGAATATATAAAATATAAACGCACGTCAAAATCCCCCAAGCTGAACCCTTCCTCGTCCTCGAGGAAGACGAGTGAGAGTAGGCGCTCGGAGGGAAAAATAGAAAGAAAGAAGCAGAAAAGGAAGAGAAAATCGTAGATCATCCATCAGAGCCACCGAAAACCAACTCACCACACTAAGCAAGCATGCGATAAACACATCACTAAACCTAAGAATATGATTCCATACAAGGGTCGTGGATCCACGCGGTGAGACACAAGTGAGTGAGGTCGTGGGTTGGCCGACGGTGTGACTATCTAAGTTGTGCAATAAAGCTCCATATACTCATACCCAAGGAATGACCCAAATATCGATTCAATTCGAATTAGCGGTGAATAATCGCTCAAGCATGCATGAGAGTAAAATAAGAATAGAAAACATATCATATGTCGGGGACTCTACTGCTAGGAACTAGGGAATCATCACACGACTGCCTAGATGATCGTTAGAAAATTCCTATGCCAATCGTGTTCGAAAATGAAGGGGGTTGAGCAAGTGCGGAGTAGAACACTTGGTGCAAATTCTCGCCTTCCCTTTATTCAC
This sequence comes from Scilla litardierei, assembly GCA_030789695.1. Taxonomy (NCBI): domain Eukaryota; kingdom Viridiplantae; phylum Streptophyta; class Magnoliopsida; order Asparagales; family Asparagaceae; genus Scilla; species Scilla litardierei. The sequence continues at coordinate 627,089,789 of CM061142.1, forward strand.
GGTGGATATGAGTAATATTCACAACGGGAATTTTTTTGGGTTTTGGGTATTTGTATATATATATTTTGATTTTTGGCTATACATATTTTTTACTTTTCTCTCTCTTTTTTTCTTTTTGGATTTTTCTTCTCCCCCTTTTTGGAAGTGGGATAATGAAAAGTGTGCACTCCCCCAAATAGGAGAACAATGCACGAATAGGGGATCTGCACCAAGTAAAACAAAAAAAATTCGAATTCTAAACACTTGGCAAAAGAAAAAAATTTCGCAGATCAGAACATAAGCAAAATGGGTTATCCTAGTCCTATTGGTAGAGTCCCGACACATGCAATTTGAAGCGTAATATATATAGATTATTCATGCATAAAGAAGTAGGTAGTGGAGGCATATACCGCATATTCGAAATTGAAGCATGATAGTCTAGGGGTCAACCAAGGATAGGCATATAAAACAGAATCACAATGTAGAAGCACACCAACTAGCTAGTCACAACTCACACAAAAGCAAAGTGAACACACTGAGCATAAAATGCTATAAGACTCGGCTTCCTAGGGTTAGTGAAAGTGATTATCGTAGCTAAGCTAAGTGTGTGTGGTTCCGTGGCAGTTCATCATGTGGGGTCATCTCTAGGAGAGGGAGAACAAAAGGATGAGAAGAAAAAGAAAAACACGATGAAAATGACTCAAAGACGGTGAAAAAGATGCAACTGACGCACAAAGTGCGACTCCCCCAAGCTGAACGTTGCATTGCCCTCATTGCAATAGAAGTAAAAGTGGGAGGGCAACAATAGATGGGAGGGAAGTATGCACCGACAAAGAAAAGTGAAAAATATGAAAACACACGAAACGGAACATAGAGACATAAGGAAAATAAACACTCAAACCAACTATATAAAACACATGCACATGAACACATATAAACAGGTACACAACAAACAAGACACACGACAACAATCACACAAAAATTTGATTTCCCCAAGCTGATCATGACAATGCTAGAAAGAAGATATGATCAAGATGATGCAGAACAAATGGCTAGGGGAAAATCAATCTGAGCTGCTATCGGAAGAATTGTAGGGAGATGGTGAGGTGGGTGGGGAATAGTGGACGAAAGAAGATGGTGAGGACGATGGAGAAGGTGTGCCGACAGGAGAAGGAGGGACAATGGGCTGGATCACAGGTGCATCGAAATTGATCGGTGGATCGTGGTGGATAATGATGGCACCAGGTGAACCGACATACGGGTGCCAATCGGGAGGATCCAAGGGTGGGAAGTGTACTAGTACAGAATACCAAGGATCCGGATAAAATTCCCACAATAAATTAGAAGTGCGAATGGGGATTCGCTCAAGAGATGATGGTGGGAGGACGGCAAAAGGAGTATTGTCAGGACTATAAAGGTAGACTGCACGTTCGCGACCAAAAGGAGTGTTCATACCGATATCGATCAAGTAGTCACGATCGATACGGGTTCGTCCCGATAAAATTTGGAGGTCAGACGGCAGCCTCAAAACATGACTGACAATTAGGGTGATCATCCCACCACAACAAATTGGGCCGGAAGTTGCACAGCTAACAAATAAAATCTCGTGGATGATCCAATGGGAGGTGTTAATGGGCAATGGGTCATGTCCAAGGATCCTGTCGTGAGACATGACATAAAGAAAGAAAAGCTCGTCCCTAGACACCGTGGAAACATCCATGCAGGAAAAGATGGTGTTGGCAAAGAGGCAGTGGGCAAAGCGGTAACATGGGTGTATGATGTAGGAGGCAAGTGCCCCCGATGGAAAAGCTGGATACCGGGTGAATCGTCGCCAAACACCATCGTCCCAGAAGTAAGAATAGATATCAGATCGATCATGAGTTGAGCATTCAACATAACGATCGGGGTGAGGAAAATTCAGCGAATTATTAAGCTCAGCAAATGTCATTGTAAAATCGGAGTTGAAAACGTGGAAAGCGAATCCCTAATCGTACACTTCGAGAGAAGAAAGGAACTCAAATGTGAGATTCCGATGTGTGTGGGCATAAGCACGCAGTAGGAAATCACACCCAATGCATTCGAAAAGTTTGGCGACGCCCCTAAAAAGTCCAAGAGATTCGAGTGTGGTGCGATCAGTAAAAAGGGTAGGTCTCATGTGAAGAAGAGAGTGCAAACGTGCGGATTGTTCTTCAGATGAAGGATTAATGGCAAGGAAAGAAGGGGAAAAAGGGCCATGCAGGTAGTGTCTGTGTGATGATGATACTGGCTCTTTTCCCTTCCTAGACATGGTAGTGACGTAGGGGAAGAATAATAACATGGGGGAGGGTGTCTATGATGATGATATAACAGATGTAGCAGGCAGACACAAAATCAAGACATTGCACATAAGAAAAGAAACTTAAAGCGTGGAAAGAGGTTACCCAACAATGATGCAAGTCTAAGCCAGATGCTCCCCTCTAAATCCACTGCTGTACGATGGAGTGATTTAGGGAGCCGCCGCGCGCTAATCCAACAAGAACTGAAATTTCGAAAATTGGGGGCTAGGGCTAGGGTTTGGGTTATTTGCTGTGGAATGTGGTCGATGGGAGGTTTTTGATGGTGGGGAAGTATGGGAGGAAGTGGGGGAGTGATTTTAGGAGTAGAGGGAGTGATGGAGGAGATCAATTTGGAAGAAGGAGGGAGCAACCGTGCGAATGGAAACTGGAGGTCGGGTGAATGAAGTCGGCTGAGGGGGGAATATGAATAGGGGTAGGCGAACCGATTGGGCGAAAGTTCACCCGATCGGTTGGGTCAAATTTTGAAATTCTCTTGCGGATCAACAGCTACAGGTGAACCGATCGGGTGATATTTCACCCGATCGGTTGACCGTTCCCAAAAATTTCCGAGAGTTCTGTCATCGTTACCCGGTCAGCGACCCGATCGCCGCATCTACCAACCGATCGGTTCACTAACATGTTGATACTGGCCATTTACTGATACTGGCCACCCGATCGGTTGATGCATGAACCGATCGGGGAGGGGAAATTCCTGTACAGATGCAAAAAAATCTTCTAAGTATCCTAACGAAATTCCCCATAGTAGTATTTATTCACAAAAATTAGAAAACTAATCCTATAAAATCCGACAAAAGTTCAGAACACAGGTTGCCTCCCATGAAGCGCTGTTGTTTATAGTCGTTTGCTCAACTCCCGATATATGATGTTCATGGGGGTTTGTACGGGTGATGCCCAATGATTGGCATCCTCTCAGTCGTTGGGGGCATGGGCTCTTGTTGTTGACAGCGGTGACAGGTGAATGGTCTCAACGACTCTCCTGCTGTTGATGTCCGGGGGCTTTTCCCTCACGATGGCATCAATCGCCACTCTTCTCAGGATTCGGACTTCATCAGCTGTGAGCTCCAAAGGCTCTTTTCCTTTGATTTTTGGCAGAGCAACCTTCCTAAATCTGGGGGGAGTCGACCGTGAGGGACATACTTCTTCAGCGATTTCTTTTCTTCCCAGCCCATTGTGCTCCTCAGGTCCATACAAGCCTTCGGGGGGGGGGGGTTCCTTGAAAGAACCTCCCAAGCTCCTGTTTCAACAATTCTCTCTTCCTCTATCTCCAGCAGATTGCATATATGTTCCTCTGGTGGCGACTTCATTCACAATGCCAAGTCAAACTCTACTTTCTGATCTCCCACATTCAGGGATAGTTTCCCTTTCTTGACGTCTATGAGCACACCTGTGGTTTCCATGAAGGGTCTTCTGAGGATAATCGGGGTGTGATTATCCTCAGGCATGTCCATAACTACGAAATCGACTGGCACATGCACACCGCTGACATTGACCGGCAAGTTATCCACCACCCCACTGGATACTTTACTGATCTGTCTGCCAGCTGCAGAGTCATTCTGGTGGGTTCATGCTCACCCATATTTATCCCCTTGTAAAGCGATAGGGGCATTAGACTTACGCTTGCACCCAAGTCGACAAGAACTCGATTGATTGATACTTCCCCTATTGAGCATGGGATAGAAAAACTCCCAGGGTCTTTGAGCTTTGGGAGATTGGCTCGTTGAATTATAGCACTGTACTCCACCGTGAGGACAACTTTTTCTTTCCTCGTCCCCTTCGTAACTAAGTCCTTCAGAAATTTTGTATACGAGGGGATCGTCTCTATTGCCTTCAGAAAGGGGATTTGTAGACTCAAGTCCTTCACCATTTCAAAGAATTTACCGTACTTTTCATTGATTTTTGCTTTGGCCAACCTCTGTGGGAATGGCACTGTCAGCTTGAAGACCCTTGAGTTATCGTCCTCATTTTTCTTCTTCTCTTCAAAAACTCCCTCCGGAGTCACAGGGTTTGACATCGAGCCTTCATTGTCATTTACTTCCAGATTTGGTCTCTCATTGACCAATGGAGCTTCAGGTTCTTTCACTGCCTCCCGCACCGGAATCTGTGTACCACTCCTCAAGGCTAGTGTTTGATTGGGTCCCCTTGGGTTTACCTCTGGCTACCCCGGCAGCTGCCCTTGTGCCTTCTGAAGGTTGGCCACCTGTAACCCCAGCTGGGTTACTTGGTCAGCCAAAGACTTTTGTCCAACCTGCAGCTGTAGGTTGATCTTCTCCTGATTTGATATATACTGAGTAAGGAGGTTTTCAATAGGAGAGACCACCCGTTGGTTGTATTGTTGATGCTGAGGCGGGGGCTGCTGATTTCTAGGAGGGTACTGCTGATATATTTGCTGCTGCTGTGGTGGGGGCTGATATAGCTGCTACTGTTGTAGCTGCTGCTGAGGTTGCTGATACGGCGCCCTGTAGCTGAAGTTTGGGTGGTTCCGGTTGTTAGGAGAATATGTGGGGTTGGAACTTGTCCTCGGTGGATAGGGTGCATTCCCCGTAGGATTGTAAAATAGTGCACTCACCTGATCCACCGGTGCCGAGATATCTCCACCATCAAATTCTCCCATTGGTTCAGTTTCAACCACTGCTACATGCTGAGTGTTGGTGCCACCGGCCCCCACCATAAATACTGAGATCTGGGTGGGAAGCAAATCAAATTTGCTAGACAGTTTATCTACTTCTTCCACCCGGTGCATTCCTACAGATTTTGGTGTGGCGCGCTCGTCACTCCACCTTTCATTGTTCGATGCCATATTTTCCAAAATATACTGGCATCTTCTTCATTCCTTGACATGAAGGATTCACCAGCTGTTGCATCCAATGAGGACTTTAATTTGTCCCTCAGCCCATTGTAAAACAAGTTTATAATCTGCTAGTAGGGAAGCTCATGGTGAGGGCATTTTCTTTGCATTTCCTTAAACCTCATCCATGCTTCATGCAATGATTCGTGGCTTTCCTGTGAGAAGGATGAGATCTCGCTCCTTAGCTTCATTGTCTTCCCTGGAGGAAAGAACTTGGTCAGGAATGCATTTGAGAGCTTCTCCCAGGTTGTAAATGTATTAGGGTCCTTCCCCTTCGCCATTGCCTTGCTTTGTCCTGCAGAGAAAATGGGAACAACCTCAACCGAATTGCTTCGGTTGACATGCCATTGATTCTAAAAATCTCACACTTCTCCAGAAATAAGTCCAAGTGCTCGAATGGACTCTCCATAGGAGCTCCAGAAAACTGGTCCTGCTGGATCCAAGCCAACAGCGATGGCTTCAGCTCGAAATTTCCGGTCGTGATGGCCGGAGGTCGGATGCTGGACGTGGACCCAATGGACGGCATTGAGTACTCAAGCAAGGACTTCTGGGGAGTGATGTTTTCTCCCATGGCAGCTATCTCTTCCCTTCTTCTTCTCTCGACGTTCAGATGCCTCACAGTTGCGTTAATCTCAGGATCAAGAGGAACTAAGTCGTCAAGACTTCTAGAGTTCCTGTGCATCAAAAATCAGATATACCTGTGAAGCGCGTGTGGGATAATGACAAATAAAAACAGAAAACAAAGAATAAAGAATAAAAATAAAAATACAGAATGTGAAAATAATCACGAGGTAGGGATATGAACTAGTCTCTGGGGCTAACATGGTCCAATGTGAAACGAGCACGTTGCCTTCCGGCAACGGCGCCATAAAGCTTGACGTCCCCTAGTTTTGTGCACTATGTGTAGTAGGAATGGGGATAACAGGATTAAAATTTGTAACCGCAAGCGCACGGTGTTGTAGTGTGGCTTGGGGGTCGAACACGGGGAGGCGTGAGATGTGCTTGAAATCAAACAGGAACCGGATCACCCGGTGGGTGAGCTAGCCCTATCGCAAGGTGGTTGTCACGATATAAAACTACAGAAAGGTATAAGATATAAAAAGTAACCTAGGACCTTGGTTTCCACCCTATCATGAGTTCTCTCTATTACAACCGACGGATAGGAATACGATCGGATTCTAGGGTTTAGTGGTGAGACGTTGCCTCTAATAGCGGTACCTAGCGTCCTATGGGCCCGATATTACGGTCGATGCCCAGGATGATACGCTAGGTCTACCCAGGTTCGGAAGGTGGGCATTCCCATGTCCAACACCGACCGACTCTGGGAGCACTAAGCTCACAACGATTGCTCCCGACATTTCATCCTGTTGTTCCCACGCGCTAGGAATCAATGTCTACGCTAGGTGTGTGAGCTGTGGCTAGAGGATCAAACTCCCGTTTTATTTCCCCTTGGCTCGACGGTCAAAGGCGGTCTTTATCCCGCCAATGACAATAAAACGCCCCGCGTAACCATCTAAATCCCTATATCCTATGAAAAACCCTTATCCTATGGTCGTTCTAGGGAGAACCCACGAAGGGGCTTCCACCAATATCCCAGATTAGGAAACTACTCACTAAACATTGCAAGATATTCAATAACAAAAATTTCAACCATCAAAATTAAGATCAAGCAATAGAATGGAGAAGCAAATGATAGTATTAAAGCAATATCAAAGTATCAAAGCGATCGGAGAACTTACAAAATAAAATAAATTACCAGCAGCCAAAATCCCTAAAAAACTGGGGATCCTTGTTTTCTGGGAAACCTAGGGCTATATATACATTCTGGCAAGATGCCATGGAATATTCCCAGAAGAAGACAAAAAATAAACATCCAACCGATCGGTTCAAACATCAACCGATCGGTTGAGACGACGGGGAGATCGGTCTTCAGCTTCTGATAACCATCAACCGATCACTGAACCGATCGGTTGATTTCGTGATAATACTCAACCGATCGTTGAACCGATCGGTTGAGGCCGTGGGGCTCTGGAGCTTGCGAAGATCAGCTACAGGTGAATCGATCGGTTGACTTGTCAACCGATCGGTTGGAGTTCATCTTCGAAAACAGAGAGTTCTGTCACCACCACCCGATTACTGGACCGATCGGGTGGGGTCTTCTTCATTGCTGCTCCTCGTCGGGTCAGATACATGTGCATGAACCGATCGGTTGGAACTGTCCAACCGATCATTTGATGGCTGATACATGCTCTAACTTGACGTTTGGCCCTCAGGTTCTCGTGCGACACCTCCCGTTGCTCCGGAAACTCATGATATTTGCTTTATATGTCCCATGTACTAGCAATCTCCTGCAAGTACACACAAACACAAAGAAAGTGAAAAGAAACTAAAAATCACAAAAGAATAGATAGGAAACAACAGAAAACAACGAGAAATCATGGAGAAGGCGTGCGTGAATATATAAAATATAGATGCACGTCAAGTTGCGTTCACAATATTGTTGCATTAGGATTGCATCTTTATCGTGAAACGAGGTAAATGTCTTTTCCAACATGTGATGCTCAGACACTTCTTCACCGCATAACTTCAGGCATGAGGTGATATTATGAAGTGCTGAGTTATACTTAGCAACGGACTTATAGTCCTAAAGTCTGAGGTTTTCCCACTCATAACTGGCACGTGGTAATATGCCATCAATTTGATGTCTATAACGTTCCTCCAGTGCTGTCCACAACTCCAAAGGGTCTTCTACCTTTAGTATTCGGCCTTTATGATCCGATCTATGTGTCTCCTGATATAGATAATGGCTTTCGCCTTATCTATGTCGAAGACAACGGTAGGAGAATTGCTAAATGGCTGTGCCGCTTCGGGGGCACTGCTAGCAGCTGTCCCGGCCACTGCAGGGGCCAGAATTGAGTGGAGAAGTGCCATTGAACGCAAGTGGAACTTCAGGTCCACTCGCCAGCTAAGATAGTTCTTTCCCGCTGCGTCAAGAACCTCGAAATCGACGCTTACCAATTTTGCCATTTTAATCTATGCAATTAAATAAGCATGTATTAATAATTAAATATTTAAAATCATGCTTAAAAGAAATAAATAAGAAAAAATGCGGGGATCGGCCAGATACCCAAAACATAAAATGTCCAAAGTCCATATTGCAGCCCATAAAGCAGATAAAGAAAAATGCAATTTGGAAACCCTTTTGGGTCCCAGCTTTATGCAATCTTCTCCTCCATCTTCATAGGTAGTAACACCGGTCTTTGGCATTATACATAAATTCCTCACTACAAATTTCTCTTAGAAAAGAAAAAAATTACAAAGAGAAGGAATATAATAATTTGGTATCAAAAACTGGCCGATCCTTAAAATCGCATTTTGACTTATTTAAACATCCACGTAGTTTTATATGCTACATGCAAATAATAAAAGCGCAATATCACATACATTACAAAAATCATCAAACCCAAATTATTGGATAAAAATTTTTATTTAAGTTAAAAAGATTAGTTGGACCACGGGGAAACGTCATTACCCATTGGGTTAGAGAACTAACCTAACGACAGAGCGGTCTCATGATTCATTTAATCGATTTAACTTAAATTAATGTTTTATCCAATGTTAAAGAGATTAATAATAGAAAAGAAATAGATAAAATAACATAATCCGCAAGTCTGGAATATCATGGTTCTTAATAAATTTAATTTTGGCCTTGCGGGTTAGTGGCTCGCGGGCTAGACGCGGGCTGCAAGCCCGATCGCAAAATAATAATCATATTAATTTTCAATGTTATTAACCGGGCTTCTGGCCCATCATGAGAGGCCCCAAAAACTCTTATCTCCATTGCCCTAATTATGGGTTTTAGAGTTTTTTTCGTTAATTAATAGGGGCAGAAATTGCGCCTCTCCCCTCCTCCTATTTGGTAACGGCAGAGGGGACGGAACAGCGCCCCCCCCCCCCCCATTTCTCTTATTTCACGTCGTGGCCGGGGGGGGCAGAAACAGTGCCCCCCCCAATCTTCTTAGAGACCACCTCCGGGGAGGGGGGACAGCGCCCCCTCCCCTCTCTCCTCTCAAGTCAACGGCCGTGGGGGGGGACAGCGCCCCTCCCCTCTCTCCTCTCAAGTCAACGGCCGTGGGGGGGGAACAGCGCCCCCCCCCCCGATCTTCTTTGAGATCGCCACCGAGGAGGGGGACATCGCCCCTCCCCTCTCTCCTCTCAGGTCAACGACCGGGGGGGGGGGGGAACAGTGCCCCCAGATCTTCTTTGAGATCGCCGCCGGGGAGGGGGACATCGCACCCTCCCCTCTCTCCTCACTGCATATCGTCGACCAGGGGGGGACAAAACCCCCCTTCTTCTCTGTCAAATCGGCGTCGGGGGGGACATCGCCCCCCTTCTGATTTCGTATCACCGACAGGGGGGACAACGACCCCCCCCCCCCCCCTCTTTCTTTTTCCCGATCACCGAAGGGGGGACTGCGCCCCCCCATTTTCTTTTTGATGATCACGGGAAGGGGGGACATCGCCCCTCCCCCTTTCTTCTTTTTTTTATCGCCAGATGGGGCTCCCCCAGCGATTACAATTGCCCTTCCCCATCAGGGGGAGGGGCGGCGGCAGAGGGCCCCCCTCCGTCAAGGGGGGGGGTGGCGATAGGCGAGGGAGAGACATCCCCCTTCGGGGGAGTTGCGGAGGCTTCGTGCTTCAAAAATATTTTTTTAATGAATTTTAATTTGTATATGGCAGATTTATACAAGCCGAAAGAAAAGCTGTGTAAAATCATAGCAAAAAATATATATATATTTCTTTTAATTATCTATGGGATGGAAAAATTTTACCTCTAGATCAAAGATCTAGGGACGGTCCTAATAAAAATCCGTAGATCGAAATCCCCGCGGACATCCTAGGTCGTGAAGAGCCTAGCTCTAGTGTACTAGATACACTCCTTTATTTGTCCAACTGCACGTGTCTCTATTAGAACGTCTGCAGTAAAGTTGTTAGCTAGGTACAGTGCTGCCCTGGAGAGCACCACTGGACCAAGGATAAGCTGCTCCTGCGCAACTTCCAAGGGTCAAGGATAATATATCGCATATGCAGGTTTACAGATCATTTCGATGACTAAGCACAAATGGTCGACCACCTCCTAAAGATCTTCACATCATTCCCCAAAGTCTACATCTTCTGAGAAGCTCATCATCCAAGAAGCAAGTCTAGAATACGCTCAGCCAGGTCCAGCAGTACCTTGCAGACACAGTGAAGAATGAGTAAAAGAATTCATTCGTGGAGTAATCTACCAACTTCGAAGAGCAGCGCCACTATCTTCCAGTAGCCGCTAGATGTGGGTGAAACTTGTATAGATGAATGATGATTTTATTTGCTTTCAGAACATGATGGATGTATAGACGAATAGAAAATTATTGTATAGATACATAGGAGATCTGCAAGCCTGAAGCTTGTACATATCAGGAGGAGTTGATATTAGAGTTGTACTCTTTTCCCTTAGCTATGTGTTTTTCCACTGGGTCTTCTATAGCCAAAGGTTTTAATGATGCAACCTCATTTAACTCAGGACCCTGAAGTGTCCACCCCTAATGAAAGCTGAAAGACCTCCAAGCCTGAAGCTTGTACGGATCAGGGGGAGTAACCTGTGGGTTGCACTCTTTTTTCTTAAGATGTTGGTTTTCCCACTCCACAGCAAAGGTTTTAACGAGGCAAACACGATTACTCTGGATCCAGAAGTATCCACCCCCTTAGCAATATACGCTAAGACCAAAGTAATGGATGTATAAGGGGGAGTGTTATGAATAAGGGAGGCATTTGGTCTCCCCTCATCTTTATCCCCCCATTAATCCCCATCAAGCTTACTAATGGGGACATTTGGTATCCCATGTCCTTTCATATTCTACTATTATGAATAAATAGAGAACCATGGCTTTGTGCCATGGTTACTTATTCTTTTGATTTCCCAACACGTTATCAGCACGAATAAGGTGTACTCCCTCTTATCCGTACAAGCTTCAGGCTTGTAGGTCTTTTAGCTGTCTCATACCGATTCCTTTTACAAGTTTTACAAAAATACATCTCGGTAAAAATTTAGTAAAAATATCGGCTAAGTTGTTGCAGGACTGGATCTGTTGAATCTTGACCTCATCGTTCTTCTGTAGATCGTGTGTCCAGAAGAATTTGGGAGAAATGTGTTTTGTTCTGTCGCCTTTGATGCAGCCCTTTTTGAGCTGTGTTATGCATGCTGTGTTATCTTAAAATAAGACAGAGGGCTCAAGATCACCAGTCTTCAGGCCGGTGGTATCAAGGATATGTTGGACGACGGAGCGAAGCCAGAAACACTCTTTGCTTGCTTCGTGGAATGCAATGAGTTCATCGTGGTTGGATGATGTCAATGTCATGGTTTGCTTTAGCGATCTCCATGAGATAGTAGTCCCGCCATAGGTAAACACAAATACAGTTTGTGATTTTGCTGTGTGAGGATCAGATAGGTAACCTGCAACAGCATAACCAAGTAACTGGGAGGAGGAACCTCTCTGGTAGTATAGTCCCAGATCAATAGAACCCTGGAGGTAGCGTAGAAGATGCTTTACTGGTTCCAGTGGCGCTTTGTAGGCGCAGCACTGTGTCTGACAAGTAGATTAACTGCGAATGCTATATCAGGATGCGTGCAGTTTGCCAGATATAAAAATGCTCCAATGGCAATGAGGTAGGGTACTTCAGGACCCAGTAACTCCTCCCCCTCTTCTAGCGGCTGAAAGGGGTCATTATAAATATTCAGTGATCTCATGACCATAGGAGTACTTAAAGGATGACATTGTTCCATTCTAAACTTGTTTAAAAGTTTCTTGTATAATTTGATTAGTGTAACAGGATTCCACCTCGTAGGTGTTCAATCTGTAAGCAAAGACAGTACCTCGTTTTGACTAGGTCTTTCATTTCGAAGGTATGTTTTAGGATTTCAGATATCTCATTGATCTCTGCTGGAGATCCTATGAGATTTAAGTCGTCAACATATACTGCGACGATCACAAATCCCGTTCCCATTCTTTTGATAAAGATACATGTGCAGACTTCATTGTTTGTGAATCCTTGCTGTGCAAGGAAAACGCTTATTCTGTTATACCACATCTTTCCTGATTGCTTTAGACCATATAATGATCTTTGAAGCATTACTGAGAAGACGTCCTGAGGTCTCTCTTTCATCTCTGGGGGTAAATTAAACTCATCTGGAAGTCTCATATGGATTTCTTTATCTATATCGCCAAATAGATATGCAGTCAAAACGTCCATGAGCTGCATTTCTAGGCTTTCCAGAGATGATAGGCTAAGCCAGAATCAGAAAGTGATCGCATCCATGACCGTGGAATATGTATCTTCATAATTAATCCCCGGCCTTTGAGAAAATCCATGTGCTACAAGGCGTGCCTTATAGCATACGATCACATTTTCTTCATTTCTTTTTCTGATGAACACCCACTTATATCCCACAGGTTTAACACCTACATGTGTTTGGACTACTGGTCCAAAGACTTTGCGTTTCAAGAGTGAGTCCAGCTCTACTCTTATTTCCTCGTCCCACTTTGGCCAATCATCTCTGCGTTTACATTCTGCTAGAGATCGTAGTTCGACGTCATCGTCGTATTCTGCAACGTGAACGGCAATAGCAAACGCAAAATCATCGTCGACGACTGTGCTATTTCTGTCCAGTACCTCTCCAGTACGTACGTAATTTAATGATGTTTCTGCTATTGTTTTCTCTGCATGGGAAATAAGGAGAGGAGAGGTCACTGGTCTGAGCTCAGCATTCTGTGGAGGGATCATTTTATTATCACCAGGAATCTTCCTCTTTCGAGGAACTTTATCTTTTGAACTTGGCGGGTGTCCTCTTTTTAATTGAGGTACAACCAATTCTGCTGCCGGTGGATTGCATCCATCTTTGGGGGTGTCAAGCCTAGCTGGCGTGTTGGCAGCAGGGATGTGTGAACTAACAATCTTCTGGTTGTCCGTAAATTTATCCGGTAGAAGGTGTACTGTGTTCTGAATGTAAAGGATCTTCAGGCTCTCATCTTCATATAGATTAGTACGCGGATCATAAAGAGACAAAGACTTATTGTCCCAAGAAAGGGTATCGGAAGCGTCAGGCTTCTTAGACTATGTGCCCAGTTTTGGCAAAGTTTTCTCATCGAATTCACAGTCATCAAGACGTGCCTTAAATGCGTCCCCCATAAGATGTTCCAGGTATCTAATAATAGAGGGCGAATCAAACCCAATATAGATACCAAGACGACGCTGAGGACCCATTTTGGTCCTCTGAGGTGGTGCTTTTGGGTCATATACCGCAAACCAAACACTCTCAAATGAGAGATATCTGGAGATGCACCATATGCTAGCTGCATCGGGGATAATATATGGCCACCGGAGGGCCTTATCCTAATCAGCGATGCGGCATGCAATATAGCATGCCCCAAGCATCCACAGGCAACTGGGATTGCATGAGCAATGGACGTGCAATCTATTGGAGTCTCTTTATAAGAGACTCTGCTAATCTATTCTGGGTGTGAACATGTGTAACAGGATGTTCAACTTCAATACCTGTTGCTCGGCAATAGTCTTCGAAGACTTGCGAAGTGAATTCGCTCGCATTATCTAGGCATAATTTCTTGATATGATTATCGGGAAAATGAGCCTGCAACCTAATTATTTGTGCCAATAGCTTTGGAAAAGCTAGGTTGCGAGTGGACAATGGGCACATATAAGACCATTTTGTGGATGCATCAATCAGTACCATGAAATACTGAAATGGGCCACTTGCAGGGTGAATAGGCCCGCAAATGTCACCATGAATTCTCTCTAGGAAGCCATGAGACTCTAATCCCACTTTCAGGAAGGATGGTATCATTGTTAGTTTTCCCTGAAAACAAGGGGGACAAGAAAATTCATCCTTTTGAAGAATCCTCAAGTTCTTCAAATTATGTCCACGGGATTCAGAGATAATGCAACGCATCGTCGCTGATCCTGGGTGATCAAGCCTATTGTGCCAGAGTTGAAACTCTGGCAATGAAAGGCACTTCTGGTGCTCAGTCATATTGGCTTCTATTGGTTTAATATACGTGTGGTAGAGACCCGACGGGAGTCCCTTAAATCATTCATAGATGAACTTCTGGCCATCTTCTTGGCGAGTCACATACATATATTCAATGTTTTCTTCATCTCTAGTTTCTAAGTGATATCCGTTAAAACGAATAACTTTGAAACTTAAGAGATTCCTAATGGATTTTGGAGAGAATAATGCATTTTGTATTTTAAGTCTTGTGTTATTTGGGAGCAATATGATTGCTTCTCCAAATCCTTCGATTATGTTGGACAGTCCTGAAATCGTAATAACAGGACCGTCATATTTGTTTAAGCTATAAAAATAGCATGGATCACGAAGGATAGTGTGCGTTGAGGCACTGTCCACCAGGCACTCATACTTCATCTATATATAAGCAAAATGAAAGTTTATTTAAGTAAATGAAAAACTGACATTCAAATAAAAGTGCTTTCAAATCAAACTACAGATGAATCTACATAAATTTAAATGCATAGATATAAGCTAGGGCTTAATCGAGCAGGTCGTCATTTTCGAAATCTTTTGTAGTGAACTTGGTGAGTGGTTGAACATCCGCTAAGTTTGTTTCTGGCTGAGACTTCTGGCTTGCCTGATACAGATCCTGGAGGTGGCGAGGAATGCGGCAGTTTCTGGACCAATGTCCAGTCATGCCACATTTATGGCATTTATCCTCCCAGTTCTTCTTAGGAATTGACACTAGATCAGTGTTCTTACGCTTCCATGTGAAGTTTCTCTTCCCTGTGTTGTTGTTTGTCTAGGGTGGTGCTCTTGCTGGCTTCATTACAGCTTTCCCTTTGTTCTTTCTAGCCTTCTTTTTGTTTTTCTACTTCTGGGGAGAAACATGGTGGGCTTCAGGAAGAGGGGTAGTACCAGTAGGGCACAAATTATGAGTGGCAAGCAGTAAATCTCTATTCTGCTCCGCCCTAAGAAGGCAAGAGAGAAAATCAGAGAACTTCGTGAAGTTGCGTTCACGATATTGTTGCATGATGATTGCATCTTTATCGTGAAACGAGGTAAATGTCTTTTCCAACATGCGATGCTCAGACACTTCTTCACCGCACAACTTCAGGCATGAGGCGATATTATGAAGTACTGAGTTATACTCAGCAACGGACTTAAAGTCCTGAAGTCTGAGGTTTTCCCACTCATAACTGGCACGTGTTAATATGACATCAATTTGATGTCTATAACGTGCCTCCAGCAATGTCCATAACTCCAAAGGGTCTTCTACCGTTAAGTATTCGGCCTTTAAGGTCCGATCTATGTGTCTCCTGATATAGATAATGTCTTTTGCCTTATCTATGTCAGGGACAACGGTAGGAAAACTGCTAGATGGCTGTGCCGCTTCGGGGGCACTGCTAGTAACTGTCTTAGCCAGTGCAGGGGCCCGAATCGAGTGGAGAAGTGCCATTGAACGCAAGTGGAACTTCAGGTCCACTCGCCAGCTAGGATAGTTCTTTCCTGCTGCTTCAAGAACCTCGAAATCGACACTTGCCAATTTTGCCATTTTAATCTATGCAATTAAATAGGCATGTATTAATAATTAAATATTTAAAATCATGCTTAAAAGAAATAAATAAGAAAAAAATGCCGGGATTGACCAGATACCCATAACATAAAATGTCCAAAGTCCATATTACAGTCCATACAGCAGATAATGAAAAATGCAATTTGGAAACCCTTTTGGGTCCCAGCTTTATGCAATCTTCTCCTCCATCTTCATAGGTAGTAACACAGGTCGGTGATGGAAGAGTGAAGGAGATGAACAATTGTTTTGGTTTCTTTTTTCTTTTTCCTTCCCTTTTCTTTTTCTTTTTATCATCCCATCCTCATCACCATGGCATTCCCTATCCATATGACATGTGTTAGGTTAGGTGGCAAGCTTAGGTTAATTGGTGTTTTAGCAATTGACACATAAGGGGTGTGATGTGGCGTGCATACAAAAATCCAATTTTTCAGTTTTTTTTGAAAAATAAAAATACACCACCATTACTAGTTGCCATACTTAATACAATGTATTCCATCAAATACCTTCACATTATTATTACTAATAAAGATTTAAATCATTTAAATTTTTTTAAAATATTATAAATCTTAGAAAAATAAAGAAAAATACCCAAAATACATTAAAATGTACGTGTATACATACGATCGAAAATACGTAGTATAATACTCGCATTCATGGAAATAGGGTATTACAGGGGTTCGTCGTCATAGGTGAGCTTGACGATGAAATCAGCTAAAGCTTGCCCTTTGATAGTTGTCATGGTTTATAGTGGATGTCGAATTCACTCAGTTCGCCCCCACCCCCCCAATTCAACATTCTGCCCGAACGATCTAGCCTTTTCAAGGTCTGCTCTAGAGGGGTGTCAGTGAGGACCAGGATGGTATGAACCTGAAAGTAGGATCGCAGCCTCCTCGCTGACTGGACTATAGAAAACTCCAACTTCTCTATTCTGCTATAGTTGACTTCAGCACCTCTGAGAACTTGACTTACATAGTATATCGGTCGTTGTACTCCTAAGTCCTCCTTGCTTAGGGCCGAGCTTACAGCTTCTATGGTGGCTGTTAAGTAAATGATCAGTTGGTCTCCCTCATTGGGTTTCATCAGGAGCTGTGGACTGCGAAGATACTCCTTTAATTCAGAGAAAGCCCTCTTACTGTATCCTACTCAATGACCTTCTTGTCACCATTTAGGAAAGCTATTTCCTTCCTCAGGACCTTAAAAAAGGAAGTGATCGCTCTGCTGATTTTGATAAGAAACGACCGAGTGCTGTGATCCTGCCATTCAGTCTCTAGAGCTCCCTGATTGTGGTGGGCTTCTTCATGCCTACAACCGCTGCGACCTTGTCAGTGTTGGCTTCAATTCCTCAGTTTGTTAGAATAAAGACGAGGAATTTGCCGGATCGAACCCCGAACATACATTTGGCAGGGTTCAGTCGGAGGTTATCCCGATGAATCTCTGCAAAAGTCTCCCTCAGGTCTGTGATATTGTCCATCAGGCTCTTCGATTTGACCAACATATCGTCAACATAGACTTATAAACTTCTCCCAATCTGAGCTTTGACGACTTTATTCATTATTCATTGATAAATTGCCCCGACATTCTGTAATACCCTATGTGTGAATGTACAAGTATGTGTTAGTGTGTAGTACTGAATGTGTATGTATCTGACTAGTTGGATGAAGTAGTATATATGTATAGTGAATATTATATGGATGCCTACTTGGATGCTTTGTCCAATATGTGTGGTATGTGTATATAGCTATTGATAAGGATAGTGGAGCAATGTGTACATGTGTGTGCTGCCTATGTATATCTACGAATTGGTGTCTTGTACTAATTTGGTGTTTGGTTGTGGTTTGTATTATTGTGTAGAGATATGTGTGTGTATCCAAGTATGTATGTTTTGGTGTATGTGTTGGGTTTTATAGACCCTCAGGGCACAAATCTATGCTCGTCCTAAGTCAGACGGACTATAGAGAGAAAAGAATGCATCGGAAAAATTAGATTCGTTAAACTATTTTAACGAAGCCATAAGGTTCAAGACCATTAGCCAGGATCTTTGCCAACTTGGGGTGGATCTGACCACCCCAAGAAGGATCTAAACTACTGCGATTAAACTAAAGGAAAGATAATTAAATTCACATACCCAGAACCTTGCCTTAGTACAGGCAAGATGTACCGCACCGTCTTTCGAGCCGCTCCCCGTCCTACGTCGAACCGCTCCTCGAACCGCTCTGCATCCCGAGGCAAGCAATCCTCTTGTCGCTGAGACAACCACACACCGAAGAAAGTTTCACCTGAGTGTGAACGTTTGCCAAGATTTCAGATCGGATCCGAACCCCTTCGTGGCTTTACTAAAGCCCATCAGGAGTAAGGCAAAAATTATAGGGAGAATAGAATATTTAATTTAAGCCTGGATCTAAGCGTGCTCCAACATTTTTGGGAGCCGCTCAGATCTAGAGCTTGGGACGAGTTTAAAGGAGGAGAGCAGACCCCTATTTATATAGGCAGCTGACCCTCCCATTTACTACACTTCCGATGTGGGACTAAAGTTTGGAGTTAAAATAAATCAAGTTAGTTTTCCTTAACAAAAGGCCAAACTTCCATGAATTTTAACTCCTTCATCATTGAGCTTTACGATTGCCTATCAAATCGAAGGGTGTTCAACGGTGAACGCATAGGAAAAAACGGTGAGTCAATCAGAGTCCGTTTGACCCTCCAATTGATCGTCCAAAGATCAGCCTAAAACCACCCAAAACGAACACAGCCAGCCGCCACAAAAAGGCATGCTCCCTAGGCAACGTGTGGGCCCACCTGCTCTAGGTCGTGTGCAGCGCACGTGCCTCGAGGAACGTGCGGTGCATGCGCCTGCCTTGGCGCATGCGGTGCACGCACCGAGCAGGTGCCCGAGAGCCCGGGAGCCCAGGCGCCCATGCCCGCTGGAGCGGGCGCGGTCTGGTGCCCGCTTCCAGTGGGCGCCTGCACCAACTGGAGCAAGCGTCCACACCTTGGAACAGGCATGGGCAGGCGCCTGTTGTGCCTGCTGGAGCGGGCACGGGCTTATGCCCGCTCCCAGTAGGCACCCGTGTCCGTTTTCAGGCAAGGTTTAGCCCAAACCTGTTGGGATTACCCATTTCGGCTCCTTTGGTTGTTTTGGCTCTAACTTGAGCCGTTGGACTCCGTTTTAGACGGGGTTTGAACCTGTGTTTAGAGCAGGACGATCCCGTCATCTAGGAAACCTTTTTCTTGCGTTTATCTCCTTAAATATGGTCGTAAACAATTTACGACACATTTAACACAGTTTGCATCATATGCAAAATAGTCCCTATCTAAGCTTAACATTATCTTTTGCATCAAATGCAATTTCTATCCCTTGCATCAAATGCATATTCTCCCTAATGTTTCTAACTATTACTAGACAAAGGTCGCACTCTGTGTGAGATCCTATAGCCTGACCCTACTACAGGTTGGGCTCGAAGCCCTATATGGCAGTAACCGCGAGCAGCAGGTGCCGTCCTTGTTTCAGTATCATAATTATGTGGTTAACTCATTGACATGAGTATTGTCAGGACCACCCTGACTATGTCCGTGATGAATTTCACATTTTTAGTCTCTTTGTCTAAATTATTTTGTTTAACTCAAGTCTATGGTACAGTCAAACTGTCAACCCCAATAACTCGAATCCGGTTAGTTTCCATCGATCTTTAGTCAAATAATGTTGGACATCTTCCAACATATTCTGGCCAGAGTTTTCACTAAAGACCGAACTAACACTAAGACACTAACCCCCATTCACCGGGAGAGACGAATCCTATCTTGGTCATTACTCTCCTCACACGTTTCAAATGTCACCCAATCAAAGACCTTTCGATAGACCTAGCCTCGAAGCTAGGTCAGAGATCTAAGTGACACTGTTCACGTACAGGTTCGTACACTGACTCCAATTCAAATACCAACTTACATATCATCACTAAGAGTTATCATTGACAGATTTGTCAATCATAACCATATGATAACTCTTATGGATCGTTCAGTGAACTCATTCTCCAATAAGCACATGTGTCTCGTCTTCGACTTTGCCAAGGCAAACGATCATGAGATCATCGTCACTGCTAAACGGTAAAGACTAAGACACAATGGTCTATCCGATGTTTTAATATCCTTTTCTCGAAACATCTACGACCACGAACCCTTTTAGACTTATGCTACAGACGGTCAAACATTTCTCCATGATCGATATACTCATCTCGATACATGTTTGACCTTGCATTAAGTCTCGGGACTTTACCTAAGTTAATTTCTAATGATAACTACATTATGATTTAACTTAGATAAATTCTTACCATACATCTTACTGTAATTTTGAACAAGATGTTTGTACAGATACACGGAGATAAATTGCCTTGAGGGCATACATCTCGCAACTTCTTCCACTTACACTCAGGCCCATTTATCCCGGTATCTCATACCGCATTTACACATAAGTCTTTCAGACTTCTCGTAGTAGAGCCTTCATGAGTGGATCGGCTAAACCGTCTACTGATTAGACTTAAGGGGTTTTTCTATGTTTATCTTAGACCATTCATATGAATCTTATTCAAATAATTTACTTTGGTCCTTCGGATTCCATTTAATTTTCCTGGATCTTATCCAGCTCATCGTACCTTACGACAATAATTTTAAATAAATTACTGGTCATTTTAGATTGTTCATATTTAAAAGTGTCAAACTCTTTTAACCACTTTATCAAAATAGGTTTCAGCTCCTTGATGCTTCACATGTGTTTTATTCGCTCCCATTGACCTTGAAAACTCTCTGGTCAATTCATATAAGTTCGTTCTTCTAAGTCATATTTAGAAAACGAACTATAAATGAATGTTCCAGTTTTCACGGTCATCGTGAGCATTTACATCGAGTTTGGTTCGAGTAGATCTGTACGCATCTTCTGTCGAGATAGTTTCATCACTATCCGTTTATAGGAATTAGGATGTCAACGTTCTCAACCAACGCAAGCTGTACTTCACTACTTTCTTTCTGCACCAATCTTCTAAACTCGAAGATTTACTTGCAGACATTAAGAAACAATTTCTTTGGGGGCACGTAAACTAAAGTTTATACTTTATTTACGTGTACAGACCATTTGCATCAAGTTGTTAATCAGAGTCATTACTCCGAATTTCATCCTGGAATTTGACTAGGCCATCATCGATTATGATGTCCAACTCGACTCTTCGTCTCACGAGACTCGAGTAATCTTTTAACTTCCTAAAGATTGATTTAATGAATATCTTACTAATAAGGTCCTATAGAACCTTATCAAAACTTAGGCATTTCTATCTGGGACTAAACCCAGAGGGAGGATTGTGACTCAGTCACTTTGCCATGAGTCGCACTATGTCTAACAAAGTGTGATTCATGCTCTCTAACACATCCACTATGTTAAGATACTTGACCTGAAAGAAAATCACATTTTCTTTTATTTATGCAAGATTTATACAGCTAAGTATTTGATTTTTTTGATCTAATCGAATAACTTCAAATACTTCTGTGTTTTGTTCTCTATTTTATCAGACTTGTGTTTCATCAAGAACACGTGTCTTAATAAAATAAGAATAACTTATTCTGGCTAATCTGGACTCGGGTACATCAGTATGTACGAGACTGAGTTCAACAAGTCATTCTCCCACTGTTTTATAGAAGGAATTTCGGCAAACATACCTTTGAGAATAAGATTCACAAGTGTCCGCAGACTTCATAATACAAGAGATCATACCCCACTTTATGTGACTTGTGAAGCTTAGTCTCTTTGATACGGCCAAGTCTATTTTTCCATATAAGTTTATTACTATCTTGTGTGATTCGGAGTGAAAAGTGTATATTTATACCCCCTAACTACCCCCATTTTGTGCCAAGAATTATACTTAATATTGCTCTTTTGAGTGAATTTTCACTTTATGTTTCATTTTAGGCTTACTCTCATTCTTGGCACAAAATATGGATTTTATCGTCTTTATTGGCTTCCTGATATTTTTCATATGCTCCTGGTATTATTGTGATCATATTGTCAATTTTTGAGAATTATTTGAGTAATGGATTATTTTATATGAATTTTGGGGACTCAATATTAATTTATAATAGTCATTATATTACTTTTCTCATCATATGGACTAAATTTTCCTTTTCCTATTTTTCAGGTACTCCTAGGAGTCTTGGGGATTTTTCAGAATTTTTTGGGATTTTTCTGAGATTTCTTGCTATTTTTGGGGATTTATTTGGAGCAAGAGAAGTATTTCAAGATATTCTGGGTTTTTTAAAAAAGAAAAAATAATAATCAAATTAAACCCACGACCCAATTTTGCGGGCCGCTCTTTGAGCGGGCCGCTGTGGCCGTTTGAATTAAAAAAATATAAATAAAAAAATAAACCGTAGAAGTTTGCGGGCAGGCCGCTGGGCCGGCCCGCTGCTCGCTGGGAGCGGGCATGCACCATGCGTGTGCCCGCCCGTGCCCAGAGGCGGGCGCCTCAGGCGCCCGCGGGTCGGGCGCCCCACACGCCCGACCTGTAATGCTGAAGTTGCTCTTTTGTGTTTCTTTTGTGGGTTTTGGGTCTGTTTTGGGCACAGTTTCGACCAAGTT
The DNA here is from genome assembly GCA_030789695.1 of Scilla litardierei. Taxonomy (NCBI): domain Eukaryota; kingdom Viridiplantae; phylum Streptophyta; class Magnoliopsida; order Asparagales; family Asparagaceae; genus Scilla; species Scilla litardierei. The sequence continues at coordinate 627,112,201 of CM061142.1, forward strand.
GCAGACCCGATTAGTTGGGTTGCGAATTTATTGATTTTGGGGGCTGAAAACAGCCCCAATGTTCTTCTCTTTTTGATTTTTTTGGGCTTGGGGTGACATTGGAGGCCATGTGTGAGAGCTTGATGATGCTTGGAGCTTGGAGGGTCATTTGAGAGTGGAAGAACTCATCTTGGAGTGACATTTGGGTGAAATCTCTCCATTCTCTTGTGTATTTTGGTTTTGATTTTTGTGTTATAATTGGATGATTGTTTTGAGTAAAAACTCCTCCTTTTCATTATGAATCTCTGAATATTGCTTGTGTGGTTGTGTTGTGTGATTGTTGTTGTTGGTTGTAATTTTCATCTCTAGCACATGTTCATTTTCTAAATTGTGGATGAAGTTTTGAGTTAGGTTTGTTTATTGGAACCCTAAGGGGAAATCCAAGGAGAGGCTTATCCTAGCGGAATTAAAATTTAACTTGCAAATGCAGAATTATAAATGCAAGAGGAATTAAAAGGCACAATCAATTCAAACGTAAACACAAAGTTTTACCCTGGCTCCCCAAACATGGGTACATCCAGCCACACCAATATTCACTATATTCCCACACAGAGAAGTGAATACAAATCTCACAAGGAAATACCTCACAAAGAGGATTTATGCCCTACACAAGGACCCAACCAATCCTACACGAGGATCAAGACTCCCACGCAGAGAATCACTAACTCACACTCAAAGAGTTAGGGTTAGCCCTACACTAGGACACTAAACTCCCATAAAGAGAGTTACTCCCACAAAGAGAATATCTTAAGTCCCACAAAGAGACAACCTCCAACAAAGAGAGAAAGTTCTAATTCCCACAAAGAGAATTGGAGACACAAATTACACCAAGTAAAGTAAATACTCTTACCTATGCCTTGAGATGCTTACTCATGAATGGATGCAAGGCATGTAAGAGGATCTCCAAGTGTTGAGATATGCTTGAAAGCACTTGGATGAATTCCCTTGAGCTGGACTTCAATGCATAAAGATGAATGAGAGCTCTTGAGAGGGAATTGAGGGAGTTTGTGAGTTGCTTATAGATCTCTTGAGATATTCAATAGCATCAAGAAGTATAAGAGATGGCAGCACACTCATATATATAGGAATCCTATATCAAACCCCAAACCCCAAGAAAACAGCCATAGAATCAATTCTGCAACGGCTAGAAACTGGGCGAAAACGACAGGAATAGTCGACTGTTGATCAAAAGACAGTCGACTGATCAACGACTAGAAAATATCCAATGGCTATAATCTGAGCCATGACAATCGACAGATAAAGTCGATACAGTCGTTTGTAAACAGGACATGCGCTTGTTAATCCTTCAGCAAGCGACTGCTGCAGGGGATGGAATAAAAAAGAGAGCTGCACTCTTTCTCCAGTTAAGCACACAGGCAACTGATGTCAATAATACAGTCGATTGTCTATTAGTCAGGCGACTGTAAAACCTTAATCAGTCGTCTGCTGTATAGGATGGAGAAACGACAGAGAGATGCAGAGATTACACTTACGCTACTCAGGCGACTGATGACCAATCCACAGGCGACTGTAAACTGACCAGTAGTCGACTGTGCGTAAAGCTCAAGTTTGAGTCGAGTGAAATGTTGACTTGAGGTATGTATATCAGGCGACTGTAGAAGGATCTACAGGCGACTGGAAATCACCCAGTCGACTGAGTTTCCTTCAATAGGCGACTGATGGAAAGCCAGAGACTCCAAATGAGTCTTTGGATAGAGTGAACCTAAATGGTTGGATTTTATGATAATCCTAAGGCTCACTAAGATGGTTAGATGCATATGCATAAATGAGTAAATCATCTAACAAGGCATTACATTAATCCAAGACTCAAAAGAGAGAGAAAGCAATAAAGTAAATTACATGTATTACAATGCTTTCCTTAGAGTCAAAGTCTTCAATCTTGATGCCTTGATTGCTCTCCATCATCTCCAAGCTTTGGCACTCCTTGAGTCGAAGCTTTGGCTCTTCTCCACTTGATGTCCATCCTTACACCAAGTGATTAGTCTCCAAGAAAGATATACATGAAATAAAACTGAGAGACTAAAACATGAGAGTCATTAGCAACAATATAATGTTGTGATCATCATCAAAATAAGATTGGTATGAAACACCAATACTCAACAAACCTCCTGCAAATATTTTATACAGGATTATCGCCATCTGGGCGAGATTTCATGCAGATGAGATGCGGTGGAGAGTTCTTTGATTATTCAACCGAGGATTCATGGTGTTACCTGAGGGACCGTGTAGAGTATGAGGAGACAGTCCAGTAGGTCCAGGACCAGCCCAAGGAGCCAGCTGAGGCCTCATTCCAATGTGACCCTATGGAATACCAATAGAAACCTGTGAAGAGGGTGCATTGGGGCCAAGTAGAGGAATTTGAGCATATACATTTGGATGAGTCAGAGGAGATGGATGATGGGGTGCGTGTCGACTATGTTGAGGACACGATGCATTTTTATTTCGGTGGTGATGTTGTGGTGGATGCATGTGAAGGCACGAGCGATATGGATGATATTGGAGAGCCTGAGTTTTATTCCCAATCTACTACATCCGCCCATTTTGAGGTGTATGAGTGCATGGGACGGACTACAGAGATGGATTTCTTTGATGATGATGAGGATGATTTGGGCGAGGGAGTGAGTTTACAGACCATGACGGAGCCCGAGCCAAACTTTCCTCCTACTTCAGTGTAGCAGGTCATATACCCTTCACCTCAGGATACGCACCATGCTATCATTCATGGAGATTTTCAGGATACACTTCATAGGCTGGGGAAGTCTGCAGAACCTACACTTTCTGATAGCGAGGACGATTGCGAGATGGTCTACATGGAGCCTGAGCCGTCGTCTCCTCCAGATTCCATTCTGCAGCCGCTTTCCCCTCCTCCTGAGGCAGAGTGTCATGCCACACCTAGCGCCATTATTTAGGAAAGTTTCCACCATATCATGCATTGCATTTCTGAATCCCAATTTGCACTTCCGCATATTTTTGATTCAAATTGTCGTACTTTACATTTAAATTCTTTTTCTGACGACCCATTTTGGAATGCTTTTATTACAGGGCATGAGGACATGGCTTGGATTGATGCAGCTCGTCTCTCACATGACACATATTATCCAAAGGAGATGCTTGAAGTTGCATTGCTGGAATTCAAGGAGGCCGATGGAGGCCTAGCTCCAAAGCAGCTGGCAGAGGAGTAAAAGGATATGATCGAGCAGTTGCCACCACCGTTATACGTTCGAGATCCGTCTTTTGCTAAGGTGTATTCTTTCCTTTACGTAGTGTAAATAAATAAAATCAAAAGTTAGTTAGTTTGCTTTTGCATGTTTGCTTTCGTATGCTTTTCTTTTCATTTTTAGGATCTTTTGCCGAGATCTAATACTCTCCCAACATTGAGGACAATGTTTATTTTAAGTTGGGGGGAGAGTGTTAGAATCTTTAGGCTTGTTAGAATTTTGATGTAAGCTTAATTTTTTTTGAGATACCTCCATTTTGCCATCACCCATTGCTCTTTATTGCATATCATATTTGTCCTCCTCGTCCCTATGCCGCTAGCTTTATGCGTAGTCCATACATGCTTAATGCCATGCAATTTTTCGGATTATTATTTTGGTATCAACTTCTTCTACGTTTGATTGGCACATTTTAATTTCTTTTCCATTTTGGACTCAAATGTTAATATGCCATGTATGAAACTATTTTAGATGTTGTAATACTCTCTTTGAGATAATTTTGGAAAAGTTTGGTGTAAGTAATTGCATGAGTTGGGATGAATGGTGTAGTTTTTAATTGGATTGGGTGTGGCCATATGTTGCATGTTTTGTTTTCCTCTTAAGGAGTGGGTGAATGAGTTGATAATTCATGTTTAGAATGAGAAAGAGAGTTATATAAGTGAATGGTTTTCCTAATCAAATCGAGTAGCCGGTGCCCCACAAAACATTGGAGAGGACGCCAAAGATGAGATTTAGGGGATCATTCCATCCCTTTGCCTATATAACGTTATTGCGTGTATGCAAAAGGGGACGGTGTTTGCATTTCATAGCGTTATCGCGTGAATGCAGAACATAAACATCAAAAAAAGAAAGAAAAAAAGAAGGAAAAAGAAAAGAAAAGAAAAATGAATGAATAAATGAAAGAATAAGCAACATGAGTGATGCAATCTCATCTCCCACCACTTAGAGGAATTTCTTTTGTTTTGGCAATTTCCATGAAAGTTAGAAACTTTGTCATTTGTGATATTTCCCAAAGAATGCGATACGGTGCTTATTACTTCACTTTTCTTTGAATTTGATTGAAGAGAATGTCATTTGTTGTTTACGTTAAAACATTGGGTATATTGTTTTTAAATCATTTGGAAATATCATTTGGGGTATGCCATGAGGATATTGTGAGTTGGTGCATGTTTTCCCTTGAATCCGAATTTATCGCATATCTTGCTAGGGAATAGCAAAAAGCTAGTTAGGGGTGTGATTCGGAGTGAAAAGTGTATATTTATACCCCTAACTACCCACATTTTGTGGTAAGAATTATACTTAATATTGCTCTTTTAAGTGAATTTTCACTTTATGTTTCATTTTAGGGCTTACTCTCATTCTTGGCACAAAATATGGATTTTGTCATCTTTATTGGCTTCCTGATATTTTTTTATGCTCCTGGTATTATTGTGATCGTATTGTCATTTTTTGAGAATTATTTGAGTAATGGATTATTTTATATGAATTTTGGAGGTCAATATTAATTTATAATAGTCATTATATTAATTTTCTCATCATATTGACTAATTTCTCCTTTTCCTATTTTTAGGTACTCTTGGGAGTCTTAGGGATTTTCTAGAATTTTCTGGGATTTTTCTGAGATTTATAGGTATTTTTTTGGAATTATTTGGAGGAGAAAAGTGGATTAAAAAGCAGAAAGAGGGATTTTAAAGGGGCGCCACGTGGCGCGATCCCGCGACGCCACGTGGCGCCAGATCCAGCCGCTGCTTCGTTTATATAAAAAAATATTTCAAAAAAATTAAAGGAGCCTGCTTCTTCATGCGGGCTCGAAGCCCGCTTCATCTTGGAACGGGCAGCTCGGTTAAAAAAACGATTTTAAATAAAAAAAGAAATCCGCCTCTCGGGCCGGCCCGCTCAGCAACAGCGGGTGAATTGCGGGTGCCCCGCAATTGACGCGGGCTGCGGGCACGCACCCGCAGCGGCTCCGACCCGCAATGTTATTAAATGGGCCGTGCGTTATTTTACAAAGGAGTTCGGTTGTTTTTGCGATTTTTTCGGCCAGTTTGAGTTTTTTTGGTTTTTTTAGGGGTTGAGAGAGCTTGGAGGGGAGGTGGCCATTGGAGCTTGGTGGAGCTTGGTGGAGCTTGGAGGAGGTGCTAAAGTGGAAGGGAGGCTTCATTTGGAGAGATCTTGTGTAAAATCCTTCTTTTCCCTTTTGTATTTTGCATCTCTCATTTGTATGAAACTTAAGAAGAATTTGTATGAATTTCCATCTATTTTAGTATGATTGAGTAGTGTAAATTGCTTGGGTTATGATTCATTGTGATTGGTAGTTAACCTTGGCACTAATTGCCTCTTGCTTATTATCTTGCTAATGTTGGATGTATAATTAGGGCACATTTTAATTGGCTAAGACCCAAGTGGGCACTCTTTGAGAAGAGACCATGTTTAAATTTGATTAGTTGTAACGACCCGCTCTCGGGGGGCAGTTACTTATTCGGTTTATTCGCAGGTTCCGCAGTTTACCAGTGAAATCAGCATAGCCACAACTCAGAGATGTATCACAATACTCAAACCAGCGTACAGACGTTATTACAGTCCAAATTAAAGTACAACAACAACCAGCACTCTCTCTCACAAATACATGAAGGAAGTACTGAAAGGTAATGCGGAAAAGGAAATACAATGTATAACACACACACCAACAGAAAAGTAACTAAAACTCTACCGTCTCTGGGTCAATGTAGGCTCCATGAACTCTGGGGCAATCTCCTTGATCAGGTCTTCGTCTGCCGGTGCCATAAATGGAACTGAAGGTAAGTCACAACAATTCTAGCGATAGAAAAAGAGGAGTGCACAAATATGGAGTAGTCTATAGTAAACAAGTGCGGAAAGTAAAGCAGGGACAGACAAGCATGCAAGTGCGATAAGTAAAGTACATCTAGTCAAGCATGCAAGGGTGACAAGTAAAGTAAAGGTGACCGAGCAATGACAATAGCAATAAGCATGACGATATCAATGACAATAGCAATCGGGAGAGTAATTGTGCCTAGCCTAGTTCGTGACTTATAACGGGAAGTACAGTGAGCAACCAAGAGGCCAACTCTTGCCGCGGGTGCTACCCGGGCGAACCAATCTCTGAGAACTATGCAATAATCTGTGAACTGTGAACTGTGATCTGTGATGGTTGTCACTGGCACTGTTATGGGTTGCTAGAACCCGCACGGTGACAACAAAGTCTGGACTAGTCGCTCCCGCACTTCCGCAATTATAAGTTACCCCAAAAACCCAGTGTCTGTGCAATACCATACTCTGCAATTTTACCAGCCATTAACCATTCTCACATTTCTAGTTACAATCTTTCTGTCAAGCAATGTCAATAATCTGTTCAGGTCAATAACTGTTCTGAGACTAGGTGTCAAGTCCTATGTTCATACGAGTACACTATCTATATTTCTAAGGGTAGAATTTACTGTGACTTACAATCTTCGAGGTGGTGGTAGTGATCCGGGACTGGATCTAGTGTCGATGCACGAGATTTGATACCTGTAAACACAAGAGATAACTAGTTAGAGTATACCGTATTTTCTTATTTATTTAAGTTGAGTGTCTGATTTTAAAACTGGTTAAAACGGCGATGAAAAGGGTCCTAAATTTTTATATAGACTATATATGATAAAAATAGTTTTACTGCAAGAGGGAATATTTTTCTGAAGTTTATAGTAATTTTTATAATTTTTAGAAACTCAAAACTAGCTTTAAAACCCAAATTATTTAAGTGACGCGTATCTTCCGTAAATTGTTCCGGGAGCAATCCTAGTCGGAATTACTCGAATGAACAGTCAAAATGACCGTCTCGAAGTTTACTTTCACATATAATTTTCTCACGTATTATTGTGAGTGAAAACAGCGAGTTACGGTTTTTAGAATGATTTATACGTATTTAATCTTTTGGCTTAAAAATTAATTCTGGAAAACCTAGACGTCTGATTGCGATGAAACTAGCGCCATTAGATCCGGAATATCGTTTCTGATTTTCTGGAGCTATCCACATGTTTTTCTAGGCCCTGTAATTCAAGTTATAAATTTAAAACTATTAAACCCATATTTATTAATTATTTAAAAATGGAAAATACGAAAATATTCAGTATTTACAAGTTTGCCATTCGACAAACTTACACATCCTCGCTCGCAGGCAGCAGCGGCGAGGGCTGAGTGGTTCGCCGGCGGGGTCTCCGTGGGCGACGGCGTGCGGGGCTTTGGGAGGCGGAGCGGCGGGCGGGGTCGGGGCGGAGCGCCGGCGGCTGGAGCGGCGCAGCGGGGCGGAGCACCGGCGGGGGCTGCTGTGGGGTGCTCGGGGCGGCGAGGCGGAGGCGAAGGCGGAGGCGGAGGCGGAGGCGGATGCGAAGGCGAAGTCCGAGGCGAAGGCGGCGGCGGAGGCGGGCTCCTCTGCACGGACGGCGACGGGGCTGAGGCATCGGAGGCGGGGGCGCTAGGTCGGAGGGCGCCGGGGAGATGGCGGGGACGGTGGCGGGCGGTGTCAAGGCGGAGGGGGTTCCGACGAGCTGACGGCGGCGGGTCGAGGCCGGAGGCGACGAGGGCGGGGGCGGTTGCCGTCGCTTGTGAGGGGAGCTCGGCGCTGCGGGCGAGGGCGGCGAGCGGCTGACCTAGGGCGGCGGAGCAGCGGCCTCTCGCGGTGGCGGGGGAGGCGTGGCAGGCCGTCGGCGGAGGTGAGGGTGGCGTTGGTCGGAGTTGCTCGAGAGCGGGAGAGGGTTATATCAACCTGTGTTTCAAAAATAAAGAGGAAGATGTATAAATTACTGTAGGTTAATTTAAGGAGATGTTGAAGAATGAGAGAGTTTGTGTTTGTGCGAAGCTGAGGGTGGGTTTGTTTACGGGTTTGGGAGGAGATAGTTAGGGAAAGCCTGGGTTAATTTGAGAGGGGGGAACAGTGCCTGGGTTTCAAATTATCGGGGGAGAGAGAGGGAAGCAATGCTACTGTGTGATTATTTTCAAAGAGGGAGGGTGGTTTATATAGTTACTTAGGATGGCAAACTCGTAATTAGGGGAGACAACAATTTTAATTGGGGAGTTGAGTGTTGGATCTGAATGATTTCAGATCCAACCAGTAATTCGGTGGGTTAAGAGGTGGTTGGGGGTTTAGGGTAAGAGTAAATAGTTAAAAGTAATAGTAAAAAGGTCATTAGTGCTTGTAATTAGCAAAGCGGTGAAATACAGACACGTTTTCACAAACGACTCTGAAAAATTACGAAAACATACCCACAGGATCGTATCGTCGCGAGGATCGCGAATACGAGATCCGTTTTGGGATTTGAGCTACGGAAATACTAGTTTTTGGCCAAAACGTTTAGAAAGCGGGTTTGCGGGTTCTAGGCTGAAACGATATCCGAAAATTATGAAATTAATGTGGAAAGTCCTAAATGATCATAGGATGCTACTGTAGAAGTTTGAAGACATTTTGAAAATGTTTGGATAGAAAATAAATTCGTCGAATCAAAACGGTAATTTTGGGAGATAAATTTTAACAGAAATGTTTTGAGCATTTGAGGAAATCTGAAATTGCTGAAATACAATATGATAAGTCTAGTGCTCTAAAATATTTTTATAAGAATTTTTGAAATTAATTTTGTTATAAAACTCTTGACAAACATTTATAAAGTAAAATTATTTTTAAAATACGTAAAAATACGTAAAGTGAAGTGAAAAATACGGGTCGTTACATCCTACCCTCCTTAAAATAATTCCGTCCTCGGAATTTCAAGCTTAATAAAGTAAGTAATTGATGTTATGAAGAAGCTCAAGCAAATAAATGATAGAAAATATAATACGAAATATAATGTGATATCACAGCATCTAGAAAAACAAGAGATACTATCTAAGAATACATACTATCATCTACATTGTTTCCGAGACTAGTATCATCATCATAGTTATCTCGACTTCTCAAGTAGCCAAAATATGAGATAATGGCACTACATGAAAATGAGGGCTATTATGATGATGACATCTGTTCGAACTTGGAAGCTGAGGTGATAAGTCAGTAGCAAGCTTTATTTAGCAACATAACATAAAGATCATAAAGTTTAAAATTACAACTCATGCCATTAATGAATACTGGGTCTTAACCAAGTAAATCATCGTCATAGCTTACAAAAGCGTGAGGACTAATCCAAATGCATCCATACTGTTACAACTTAACCAGCCAAGCACAAAAGACTTCATCTGCCATGCTACCAAATTACAAGCCAGTATCCAAATCGGCACTAAAAGGTAGACATAAGGCCAATTCTCAAGTGTCAAGATCATTGCTACCACTCCTTCCAGCAATCTCCATAACATCCAACAAGAAGTCAGCATCTTAGCTGTTTCCCAAATCCGAGCACAAGGCTGGCATCGCATTTCAACACCTAAGGACAAAAGCAAGCCGATACTCAATCCTAATGATACTGCTAGCCAATACCATTGGTCGACATCTACGGTTATCACCATCAGCCCTAAGCAATTCAACGACCAAAAAGTTATGAACCCACAAACACGAAGGAGCAGCCCTACATTTAATGTGTTTAAACCAAGGAGGGAACAACAACAAAAAATCACTCCTAGACTTATGCACACAGTAGGCCAGCTTGAGTTCTCTCTCCACGTTAGAGTGGGAGGCGGGGCAGAGTGGCTTTGAGGTTACAGTGATGGAATGCATGACAAAAATACTCATTCTAGATCAGTCTGAGACTAGATCAATCCCATCAACCTATGCTAAAAACGAGAAGAAACAAATGTCATAAAAATAATCATTCAGCTGAACCAAAAGAACTGGGAGAATATGTTTTCTATATTGTGTCTGGTGATGTTGGTGCGAAGAACAAGGCAAGATCATCCCTAAACCAAATAATTGGGACAACAGGCCATATTGTCGGGGATGGTGATGTTTAACATAAGATCAACAATGCATTTACCATTCTGAAATAATCGAAGCTGGGCAGCTCAAGGGGGAAGAACCAGAAAAAGGAGATCCCAAGAATACCAAGAGCGGCGGGTTCCCAATATCCCGACCACACGGTAATAGCGAGGGTGGCGGTGAGGGCTGTCACTAAGCCCAACAATCTCCAGGGTCGTCGGCGGGCCATCGGAGGCTGGCGATCCGCGGCGGCGAGGGCTGCGACTGGCTATCGATCCATGGCGGCGAGGCGCGACGGCTGCGACTGCGAGACGTGGCGGGGGCATCCGGGATGGAGCGAAGCTACGGATGAGGCCGGAGGAGCTCGAGGCGAGGAAGAGGACAAATGAAATAATGAAGGGTAGGCGGGAAAGAATTCAAACATGTGGAAAATTGGGTACAAGATGAAAGTGGAGGTTAGAAATACGAGTTCAAGAAGGATGCAATAATGCAACAGCCTACACGTCGGGTCTGGCTCGATACTCCACTGGTCCTTCTGAACGGCTTTTGCTGAAGAACACGAACTTTGGATGATTGGGTATATCGATTTCTACCCTCCTTTGACGACAGTCAATGGTGGCATGAAATGTCCATAACCAATACATCCCGAAGAAGTCGACAAAGAGATCTCATCTACAAATCACCACAGAGCATTGGAGGCATCCACTAGTTACCGGTAGGGAACTGCCAGCGGTCTCGACCTTCCAATGGGAGTCAGAGGTTCAACAGTGATGGCACGTGTTTGGGACCTTCCAACGAGAAGTCAGAGGTTCAACAGTGATGGCATGTGTTTGAACGAAACGACTCGCCAAGAAACAATGTGTAGCTCCTGAGTCGAACAGTGTGAGGGAAGGTTTACCGGCTATTAAGACGGTAGCTACCGTGATTTACGATCTCATACCTGTGATTACTTGGCTCGTAGCTTCGTCTTCTTCCACTGTCATGGTATAAGCTTGGCGTCTCTAGGGCGCCTGTCGTCGAGTCTGTTGGTACACTTGCTGTTGAGGAGTGAGTGGTTGACGTTGCTGAGCAGATGATGGTGGTCGCTTCCGTTGTGGAACTCGAACTTCTGGTGGTCAAAAATTCGAATGCTACTCTCCATAGCCAGAGTTCAAGCGTAGAAAGATTCTAAGAAGGCCAATCGAAAGGTCATCAAGCTAAAAGAAGGGTGATAGTGATGAAGATCGATGGCGTTACATAATCATGATTCACGTCTTTGCGGTCCAGCGGACACGGTCAGGGAAGTGACTAAGCTAGGATCACTTATGCCCAGTCTAGCCAGGTCGATCCACAGACTTTAGCCAAGCACATTGACCGGTATCATGGTCCATTGAAGAAAGATTATCATTCATACGAGTGCCACTGAAACCAAAGATTTTTATTAATAACTAATTAAGCCTATCAAAATTTAGGTTTTGTTAATGGCTTTTATTAAGTCCAGATAGGTCAGCTCTATTGGGCTCTCTGAGGTGTTTCCGTCCATCATTCGGGTGTCAAACTTGCATTCATAGAAAATGTTAGCTTAGTCGAGTATCGTGTACGATACATCCTGGTTTCACTATACAGTTCACGAGGTATTTTGCACGGACCTGCGTGGGCCGCCAAACCTGTAACGACCCGCTCTCGGGGGCCAGTTACTTATTCGGTTTATTCGCAGGTTCCGCAGTTTACCAGTGAAATCAGCATAGCCACAACTCAGAGATGTATCACAATACTCAAACCAGCGTACAGACGTTATTACAGTCCAAATTAAAGTACAACAACAACCAGCACTCTCTCTCACAAATACATGAAGGAAGTACTGAAAGGTAATGCGGAAAAGGAAATACACTGTACAACACACACACCAACAGAAAAGTAACTAAAACTCTGCCGTCTCTGGGTCAATGTAGGCTCCATGAACTCTGGGGAAATCTCCTTGATCAGGTCTTCGTCTGCCGGTGCCATAAATGGAACCGAAGGTAAGTCACAACAATTCTAGCGATAGAAAAAGAGGAGTGCACAAATATGGAGTAGTCTATAGTAAACAAGTGCGGAAAGTAAAGCAGGGACAGACAAGCATGCAAGTGCGATAAGTAAAGTACATCTAGTCAAGCATGCAAGGGTGACAAGTAAAGTAAAGGTGACCGAGCAATGACAATAGCAATAAGCATGACGATATCAATGACAATAGCAATCGGGAGAGTAATTGTGCCTAGCCTAGTTCGTGACTTATAACGGGAAGTACAGTGAGCAACCAAGAGGCCAACTCTTGCCGCGGGTGCTACCCGGGCGAACCAATCTCTGAGAACTATGCAATAATCTGTGAACTGTGAACTGTGATCTGTGATGGTTGTCACCGGCACTGTTATGGGTTGCTAGAACCCGCACGGTGACAACAAAGTCTGGACTAGTCGCTCCCGCACTTCCGCAATTATAAGTTACCCCAAAAACCCAGTGTCTGTGCAATACCATACTCTGCAATTTTACCAGCCATTAACCATTCTCACATTTCTAGTTACAATCTTTCTGTCAAGCAATGTCAATAATCTGTTCAGGTCAATAACTGTTCTGAGACTAGGTGTCAAGTCCTATGTTCATACGAGTACACTATCTATATTTCTAAGGGTAGAATTTACTGTGACTTACAATCTTCGAGGTGGTGGTAGTGATCCGGGACTGGATCTAGTGTCGATGCACGAGATTTGATACCTGTAAACACAAGAGATAACTAGTTAGAGTATACCGTATTTTCTTATTTATTTAAGTTGAGTGTCTGATTTTAAAACTGGTTAAAACGGCGATGAAAAGAGTCCTAAATTTTTATATAGACTATATATGATAAAAATAGTTTTACTGCAAGAGGGAATATTTTTCTGAAGTTTATAGTAATTTTTATAATTTTTAGAAACTCAAAACTAGCTTTAAAACCCAAATTATTTAAGTGACGCGTATCTTCCGTAAATTGTTCCGGGAGCAATCCTAGTCGGAATTACTCGAATGAATAGTCAAAATGACCGTCTCGAAGTTTACTTTCACATATAATTTTCTCACGTATTATTGTGAGTGAAAACAGCGAGTTACGGTTTTTAGAATGATTTATACGTATTTAATCTTTTGGCTTAAAAATTAATTCTGGAAAACCTAGACGTCTGATTGCGATGAAACTAGCGCCATTAGATCCGGAATATCGTTTCTGATTTTCTGGAGCTATCCACATATTTTTCTAGGCCCTGTAATTCAAGTTATAAATTTAAAACTATTAAACCCATATTTATTGATTATTTAAAAATGGAAAATACGAAAATATTCAGTATTTACAAGTTTGCCATTCGACAAACTTACACATCCTCGCTCGCACGCAGCAGCGGCGGGGGCTGAGTGGTTCGCCGGCGGGGTCTCCGTGGGCGACGGCGTGCGGGGCTTTGGGAGGCGGAGCGGCGGGCGGGGTCGGGGCGGAGCGGCGCAGCGGGGCGGAGCACCGGCGGGGGCTGCTGTGGGGTGCTCGGGGCGGCGAGGCGGAGGCGGAGGCGGAGGCGAAGGCGACGGCGGCGGCGGGCTCCTCTGCACGGACGGCGACGGGGCTGAGGCAGCGGAGGCGGGGGCGCTGGGTCGGAGGGCGCCGGGGAGATGGCGTGGACGGCGGCGGGCGGTGTCAAGGCGGAGGGGGTTCCGACGAGCTGACGGCAGCGGGTCGAGGCCGGAGGCGACGAGGGCGGGGGCGGTTGCCGTCGCTTGCGAGGGGAGCTCGGCGCTGCGGGCGAGGGCGGCGAGCGGCTGACCTAGGGCGGCGGAGCAGCGGCCTCTCGCGATGGCGGGGGAGGCGTGGCAGGCCGTCGGCGAAGGTGAGGGTGGCGTTGGTCGGAGTTGCTCGAGAGCGGGAGAGGGTTATATCAACCTGTGTTTCAAAAATAAAGAGGAAGATGTATAAATTACTGTAGGTTAATTTAAGGAGATGTTGAAGAATGAGAGAGTTTGTGTTTGTGCGAAGCTGAGGGTGGGTTTGTTTGCGGGTTTGGGAGGAGAGAGTTAGGGAAAGCCTGGGTTAATTTGAGAGGGGGGAACAGTGCCTGGGTTTAAAATTATCGGGGGAGAGAGAGGGAAGCAATGCTACTGTGTGATTATTTTCAAAGAGGGAGGGTGGTTTATATAGTTACTTAAGATGGCAAACTCGTAATTAGGGGAGACAACAATTTTAATTGGGGAGTTGAGTGTTGGATCTGAATGATTTCAGATCCAACCAGTAATTCGGTGGGTTAAGAGGTGGTTGGGGGTTTAGGGTAAGAGTAAATAGTTAAAAGTAATTGTAAAAAGGTCATTAGTGCTTGTAATTAGCAAAGCGTTGAAATACAGACACGTTTTCACAAACGACTCCGAAAAATTACGAAAACATACCCACAGGATCGTATCGTCGCGAGGATCGCGAATACGAGATCCGTTTTGGGATTTGAGCTACGGAAATACTAGTTTTTGGCCAAAACGTTTAAAAAGCGGGTTTGCGGGTTCTAGGCTGAAACGATATCCGAAAATTATGAAATTAATGTGGAAAGTCCTAAATGATCATAGGATGCTACTGTAGAAGTTTGAAGACATTTTGAAAATGTTTGGATAGAAAATAAATTCGTCGAATCAAAACGGTAATTTTGGGAGATAAATTTTAACAGAAATGTTTTGAGCATTTGAGGAAATCTGAAATTGCTGAAATACAATAAGATAAGTCTAGTGCTCTAAAATATTTTTATAAGAATTTTTGAAATTAGTTTTGTTATAAAACTCTTGACAAACATTTATAAAGTAAAATTATTTTTAAAATACGTAAAAATACGTAAAGTGAAGTGAAAAATACGGGTCGTTACATTAGTGCTATGATGATACATCCATCCCTATTGCTAATCATTGTGTTTTTGAATGCTAAATTTTTCGATTGAGTTTCCTTAGCCGGATGATCGATTGAGTTATATGCGGTAATTAGAACTTGATTAACACCAATCTTAGTGAACCCACAACCCATGCTTCTTACCTGGCTATCCTACCTCTCATTTGGCTCACTAACACTACCAATTTAGGTTAAGGTTGTAGATTCACCATACGTTTTCCCACACTTTTCCACCATTATTTGAGATTGTTGTATCACTCTATTATCTTTCTTTACCTATCAATTTTGCGACTGTAGAATGACTTGTCCCTCTGATCCGATCCGGTACTCACCGGTTATTTATTATTGCATTGACGCTCCTACGCTTGGGCGTGGAAGACGTGCTCCTTACGCGTCCTCCGGTTCAACCATTGTGTATTCATAAATTGACATTTAATATATTATAGTTATTACAAATTACTAACATAAAACATTGCTTCAAAAGCAAGGTGACGACATTCGTCAAAAATGTGTTAGACGTCTTTTGTATAACAATTATTCTGAAATCGTGACATCAAATATGTCATATTTTCAGTTCCTCCTACTTACGCCTTTACTAATGATAAATAAAACTATCTTTCTCAATTTGACTTTTCCAGAGTGCCTTCTTCCTTTTCTAAATCTCATTTAGATATTAAACATCTCAACAAAAATTTAAATAGCTATGCAAGCATCTCATGTATCCTAACGCCTGAGCTTTGCAACCTTGAGTGTAGCTCAACAAGTTGCTCGTCTCAAGATCCAGTTGGGATACATAGTCTTGCACCGCTCATGCACTCGAATTCGATTCAAACAGTTTGATCGAATTTTCGAACCTTACGGATAGAACCTGCTTTCCATACAACCTTGAGTGTCGCTTAACAAATTGTATGGAGAAACTTGATATTGAACATCGATATGTTCGAGCTGCCCCATATAGAGGCGAGTGACATGTAGCGTATATTTATTTTGTTGCACTCAGAACTTAATGAAATCATATTCCTTAAGTCTGTCCTTAAGAAAGTCATTTTAATGTCAATGAGAATAAAGTTTAGTCTATCAATTAGAATTTAACTTGATATTTAATTAACCAACTTATTTGACTCGTTAACTTATTCAGTTAGAATATTATATTTGGATTCCATCGTTAAACATAGAACTTGCCCTAGTTTAACATATGTTCAATATTAAATATATGTAGAATGGCTTTTATCTATCTATATCCTCCCACTAATTTTGTGATCATTCTAAGCCTTAATAATGAACGATTTAATCAGATTAAATTAATGGGTAAGAGATACAATCACCCTGAGCCTAACAACCTTGAGTGTAGCTCAACAAATTGCTTGACTCTGCAATCGGTAGATGACTCTTCATCAATCATATCATATATGACTCTCTTATCGGTTTTTACCACTAGCCATTTGTGATCATGAGTGTGCTCATCCAAATCACAATGTCTAGTCTAGTCGGACCATTGTTTTCTTGTCTAACCTAACTTACGCCGGCGCTCGGTGTATTCACGACACGACGGTTTGGGTCAAGTCTAGACTACATCATTAGATTAACTTACACCGGCGCTTGGTGTTATCACGACACGACGGTTTGGGTTAAATCAAGATTACATCATTCGATTAACTTACGCCGGCGCTCGGTGTATTCACGACAGGATGGTTTGGGTCAAATCAAGATTACATCATATGTATTTAAGGAGTTGGTTTCTACAAGGTTGCCATGTCACAACTTGAGTGTAGCTCAACAACTGGAACACGGGTCATATAGTTGCCAACCCCTAAAAAAGGAGGGCTACGGCTAATCTTGAAGAATATTATTAATATATTTGACTTAGATATTATCCATGGTGTCATATAATCATGATTCGGATTATTACGGTCCAGCGGAACATGGCCAGTGAATTGACTAAGCCAGGATCACTTATCCCTTAGACTAGCTAGGGTGATCCAACAAACTTAGCCAAGCACATTGACCAGATCATGGTCCATTGAATGAAGCTTGTCATTTTTATATGTGTGCCATAGACTAAAAGGCTTTTATTAACAACTAATTAATCCTATCAAAGAGTTGAATCCTTAAATTCAAAATTTTAGGATTTGTTAATAACTTTTATTAAGTCCTTATCAACTATAAGGTTCACATGCTATCTTAATCATTATTAGGATTTTAATAAATTCATTTACAATGCTTTAAGCATAGTCGTTTAATGAGAATTATTATTATAACGATTAAAATAATAATCGTCGTTAAAGGGACTACCCTAATCAGGAATTAGGTCTCAAAAGGTTGTTAATGATTTATTAAAACATAGCATGTCATTTAAAATTCATTTCATAAATTTTAACGAGTTCTTAATGGCTAACCTAAAAGTGTTGTCTTGTGTTATCAAATAAGGGACAAGAATAACATAGCCGTTAAACATAAACTACACTAATTTTAACGCATAAAAAGAGTGTCCAACTATTTAACAATTAAATAGAAAAAGATTTATCTAATAAACAATTTACATGCATTCTTAAATTTAACCGTTAAATTTAAAATTTTGATTTTAAAACATTTTATTTTTATCTCATAAAAACTTGTTTTAAAATCATTATAAAATTTGCATGCTTCTAAAATTTTTTTATCACATAAAATTTTAAAGCAGTAAATCATTTTTAAAATTATTAGATAAATTTAAAACATTTTAAAAAGCATTTAAAATCATTTCAATTAATTTTATCGCAGTCATAGATCATGCAAACCTGGCTCAGATAACAATGTTGGGTTTTATAGACCCTCAGGGCACAAAAATATGCCCATCCTAAGTCGGACGGACTATAGAGAGAAAAGAATGCAGCGGAAAAATTAGATTCGTTAAACTATTTTAATGAAGCCCTAAGGTTCAAGACCCTTAGCCAGGATCTTTGCCAACTTGGGGTGGAGCCGACCACCCCAAGAAGGATCTAAACTACTGCGATTAAATTAAAGGAAAGCTAATTAAATTCACATACCCGAAACTTAGCCTTGGTACAGGCAAGGTGTACCGCACCGTCTTTCGAGCCGCTCCCCGTCCCGCTTCGAACCGCTCCTTGAACTGCTCTGTGTCCCAAGACGAGCAATTCTCTTGTTGCCGAGCCAACCACGCGCCGAAGAAAGTTTCACCCGAGTGTAAACCTTCGCCAAGATTTCGGATCGGATCCAAACCCCTTCGTGACTTTGCTAGAGCCCTTCAGTAGTAAGGCAGAAATTATATGGAGAAGAGAATATTTAATTTAAGCCTAGATCCGAGCGTGCTCCAACATTTTTGGGAGCCGCTCAGATCTAGATTTTGGGATGAGTTTGGAGGAGGAGAGCAGACCCCTATTTATATAGGCGGCTGACCCCTCCCCTTTACTCCACTTCCGATGTGGGACTAAAGTTTGGACTTAAAATAAATCAAGTTAGTTTACCTTAACAAAAGGCCAAACTTCCATGAATTTTAACTCCCTCACCGTTGAGCTTCACGATTGATACAACATATCAAATCGAAGGGTGTTCAATGGTGAACGCGTAGGAAAAAACGTCAAGTCAATCGGAGTCCGTTTGACCCTCCAATTGATCGTCCAAAGATCAGCCTAAAACCACCCAAAAGGAACACATCCAGCCGTCGCAAAAAGGCACGCTGGCCTAGGCAGCATGTGGGCCCACCTGCGTCAGGCCGTGTGCAGTGCATGTGCCTCAAGGCGCGTACGCCCACGCTCCCAGCGGGCGTCCGCGCCCGCTGGAGCGGGCACGAGCTGGCGCCCATTTCCAACGGATGCCCACACCTGCTGGAGCGGGCACAGGCTTGCGACTGCTCCCAGTGGGCGCCCGTGCCCGTTTTCAAACCTGTTGGGTTGACCCATTTGGGCTCCTTTGGCTGTTTTGGCTCTAACTTGAGCATTTGGACTCCGTTTTAGACGCGGTTCGAACCTGTGTTTAGAGTGAGACGATCCCGTCATCCACGGAACCTTTTCCTTGCATTTATCTCATTAAATATGGTCGCAAACAATTTACGACACATTTAACCCAATTTACATCATATGCAAAATAGTCCCTATCTAAGCTTAAAATTATCATTTGCATCAAATGCAATTTTCTATCCCTAGCATCAAATGCATATTCTTCCTAATGTTTCTACATATTACTGGATGAAGGTCGCACTCTGTGTGAGACCATACAGCCTGACCCTACTACAGGTTGGGCTCGAAGCCCTATACGGCAGTAACCGCGAGCAGCAGGTGTCGTCCATGTTTCAGTAACATAATTATGTGGTTAACTCATTGACATGAGTATTGTCGGGACCACCTTGACTATATCCGTGATGAATTCCGCAGTTTTAGTCTCTTCGTCTAAATTATTTCGTTTAACTCAAGTCTAGGGTACGGTCAAACTGTCAACCCCAATAACTCGAATCCGGTTAGTTTCCATCGATCTTTAGTCAAATAATGTTGGACATCTTCCAACATACTCTGGTCAGAGTTTTCACTAAAGACCGAACTAACACTACGACACTACCTCCCATTGACCGGGAGAGTCAAACCCTATCTTGGTCATTACTCTCCTCGCACATTTCAAATGTCACCCAATCAAAGACCTTTCGACAGGCCTAGTCTCAAAGCTAGGTCAGAGATCTAAGTGACACCATTCACGTACAGGTTCGTACAATGACCCCAAGTCAAATACCAACTTGCCAATCATCACTAAAAGTTATCATTGACAGATTTGTCAATCATAACCATATGATAACTCTTGTGGATCGTTCAGTGAACTCATTCTCCAATGAGCACATGTGTCGCGTCTTCGACTTCGCCAAGTCTAATGATAATAAGATCATCGTCACCGCTAAACGGTAAAGACTAAGACACAATGGTCTATCCGATGTTTCGATATCCTTTTCTCGAAACATCTACGACCACGAACCCTTTTAGACTTATGCTACAGACGGTCAAACATTTCTCCATGATCGACATACTCATCTCGATACATGTTTGACCTTGCATTAAGTCTCGGGACTTTACCTAAGTTAATTTCTAATGATAACTACATTATGATTTAACTTAGATAAATTCTTACCATACATCTTACTGTAATTTTGAACAAGATGTTTGTATAGATACACGGAGATAAATTGCCTTGAGGGCATACATCTCACAACAGTATGTATATACATAGATGGATGAGAGGTATGTAGACTTATGTGTGTGTATACACTACTAGTGTATGTAGGTATTAGTGTATGTATGAATGAATGTGTGTCTATTATAAATGTGTGGGTGTATGGTATGATTTGAATTGTGTGCGTGCATGCGTGCGTGCGTGCGTGTGGAGGTATGCCTAGATGGATGAATATATGCATGACTATAGTAGGTGTATGTATGTACGGGTGTGTGTATAGTTTGTGCCCTTGTAGGTGTAGGTGTAATGTGTGCAAGTGGGTTTGTATGTGGCTTGGTGTGAATAGAGTTTAGCCAATGGCATGTTATGTAATTATTACCCCAAGTTGAGAGATAATTGTTTATAATGGTCTTCTTGTAATTATTTGGAAGATGAGGGGTGACAATGTGAGTGTAGAATAGTAATTTCATGATGTGATGCTTATCACTTAGTAGAGATAAGATTAGGATCTAGGGAGAAGAGCCTAGAGACTTCTTGTGTCCATTTTACCCCCCTTTTCCTAGCTCATTTCGTGAGCTCTCCCCATGAGCAACATTCCAGGTCCCCTTTGTTGGCTATGAGCTTCATCTTCCTCATCACCATTTCCCTACTTCATAAAACCCTAAGATGCTAGCTTGGATGAGGATGTCCATGGAACTAAGAGGCTTGTAGGAGGAGAAAGGTGAAGTCTTGAAGGAGATGGCTTGGAGTTGAGAAGATGGGGTTGGCTTTGGAGGTAGGAATCCAACCTATCTTATGGCATATTATTCATATGCTCCTTACATGTGAAAGGTGTGGTCTTTTTTTATTCAGTTTCTGATGCAACTTTAAATGGGTACAGCTTTTGGTATAATGCTTCAAAAATTATGTTTTAATATATTCTAGAAAGATTATCAAGTTAGCTACAACTTTTATGCAGAGACTGATCTCATATTTTGACTGCAACTAGATTGAAACAGCTAATATTTATCATGGTATCATTTCTAGTAGATTTTGCACCTCTGTAAAACATAGACCATAACTTTCCGTGCTGATATCCAAATTGTGAAATCTTAGATGTTCTGAAATATTCATTACATAAGTTACAACTTTCATGTTGTGATCTAAATTAGACTTTGACTGTAAATGATTGATATTCATTGATCTTTCCTGCATGTTATTTCTGATTCAGGATAGATTCTGTACCCTATGTTCTACAAGCCATAACTATTAGCACAGTTATCCAAAAATGTTGATTTTTATTGCAATGGAAAGATATATGAATTCTCTACTAGTTTCATTTAGAAACCTATGTCAAATTCTGACTATAACTTGGTGGTAGCAACTGTTCTGTTGAAACTATGGCTTGGTTATGGAAGTGTGGAAATTGACCTTTGAATTATATAAGCATGGTATGGAACCTTAGTGCTATGTATATTTGGGTGTTGGTGGCATGCAAGACATGGATTTATATAATGCGGTTTGTTGTTATGATGTGGATATGATGATGGGCATGGCACATGGACGCATGACCTTTGGATATGAAAGAAAGATATAGAAAAGAAAGAAATAACGAAGTATGAAGCCAAGTCATGATGACCCAAACCCATCTATGTATGACACTAATGTCCCCTAACCATGCCTAATGCCAATTGTAACAACTTAATGTAATGCATGGATGTTTGTATTGACTCATTTTGTTAACAAGTTGTGAATGTAACTCTTTCATTATACTTCATTCTTGTAATTCCCTTCTTGCCAGTATGTTGCATTATGTTTCAAATGCTTATGATATCATGGCATACTTTGTAGCATTTATGTTTACTTGTATATTTCCTTTTCATAATGTCACACTTATCTTACATCGTAGTTTGCATCATGCATTGAACAATGTACCATAAGAATTGGATATACTACTGGACACACTGTGACATGTCCTCCCCCTTTTCCCTCAGGTGTAGCAGGCGGTTGCCTTGGAGGTTTTGGAGTTGAATATGGAGGCTTTGGGTAGATCATAGTGTGAGTTGTTCCTTGGGTTGTATAGTTGTGGGGTGTTGTCCTTGTACTTTGGATGTGTAGCTTTGAGTTGAAGTATGTTGTTGTATATTTGTATTAGATGTTGTATTGGACTTTGTATTAATAGTATGGATGAGTTTTACCTTTTGTCTATTGTGCTCTTTCCATTGTGATGTTGTGTTGTTCTTTTCTGTGATTGGAGCATTACGTGTTTAATCCCAGCATGTACGCAGTCGCATGCGTCTCTTCCTTGTATTCTTTCCATCCTTTTCTTCTTTATCACCCTCGCCTCTCTAGCCTCACCTGGGATAGTTTCGAAAATCCCGGGTATCCTGGAGATCAAGACGTGACACATTCTTCAGTCCAAAAGGAATCTTTCTATAGCAGAAAATCCCTCGATCTGTAATGAATGAGGTCTTTTCTTCATCATCAGGTGCCATTTGGATCTGATTGTAGACAGAGAAGGCATCCATGAAACTTAAGAGTTCAAATCCGGAGGCATTATCAACTAGGTGGTCGATCCGCAGTAGGGGTAACTATCCTTTGTAGTTGACACACATCCTCCACTTGCCATTGGCTTTCTTCACCATCACTATGTTGCATAGCCATCCAGGATAGTGAACCTCCCAGATGAAGCCAACATCTAGAAGTCGGTCCCCTTTCTCAACAGCTGCCTTCATCTTATCACCCCCGATGTTCCTCTCCTTATGCTTCACGGGTTTGAAGGTCGGATTGACGTTCAACTCATGTGAGATGTGAGGGTCGATATCGGGCATGTCGTCAGGAGAACACGAAAATACATCAGCGTTCTCCCTTAGGAAGGTGATCAAATGTTCCCTTAGGTCGAAAGAGAGTCTTGACCCAATAAAAACAATTCTCCCTTCTTCTTTTGAGATATGAATGGACTCTGTCTCCTCGATCACAGTAGGCCGTCAGTCTGTCGGATCACCCTTATCTCCTTGGAGATCGACCGAGTCTGCTTGCTCAGCTCGCCTGATTGAAGTAGATAAGAGGTAGCATGACATAGACTGCATCTGATTCCCTTTCACCTTTCCGATGCCTTGGGGGGTCTGAAACTTGATCATCTGATGAAAGGTAAAGACTACTGCTTCCACTGAGTTAAGATGCGGTCTACCAATGATTCAGTTGTAAGCTAAATTGATCTTCACCACGATGAAGTTGATCGGCGAGTGACTTGATGCGGGGGGACTGTCCGAGGGTGACAGGCAGTGTGATCATACCCACTACATGCACAGAGTGCCCCGTGAAACCAACCAGAGGGCCATGACACTCCTTCAACTCGGATGAAGCCAATCCCATCCTCTCTAACATGGTGAAGAAGAGCACGTCGCACGAACTCCATGTGTCAATGAGTAATCTCTTCACTTCCATCGTATCTATGATGGCACTGATGACGATGTCATCATCATACGAAAGCTCCACACCCTGCAAATCTTCATCATAAAATATATAGGGGTTGTGGCATCCCTTAGACGCTTCCTTCCTACAGCAATGGTCATCACCCTCCTAGCATATGAACTCTGGAGAGAGGAAGATAACTCACGATGTGGTGATCCCTCAATATCATGTCAAGGACATTGATACTGGGAAGAGTGGAGGCATTCTTCTTGGAAAGGACGAAGTTCTCCATCCCTCGATTGGTGGGGCGAGTCGACATCGTCAGAGTTAGAAAATGACGGGGATGTTGACTTTTATTTCCCACAGACGGGGCCAACTGTTGACGGATGGGTTCCGGCCAACAATAAGGTGAGCTGACTCGATGCCTCTGATAAGGTGGGGACTCGTCTGCTGTTGAGTGGGACCCATGATAGATGGAACCGGACATGGAGAGTGGAGCTTTGATCTACTGGGCTGGAGCTCGACCTATCTCAGGGTCATAAATGACGACCCTTCGATCAACTTGTTGGATCGTGCCTCGAACGATCTACAACCCAGACACTCGTTAGGGGGGTCGGATCTAGGTTCCGACCAAAATTCCCTCCGATCCTAAGTTAGTATGGACTCAAGTAGGCTCAGGGCAGTCAAGATCGACATCGACCTAAGGAAGATCGAATTGATCTAGTCACACCGATCTTTTAGAGGAATAAATATTAAAGTGGAAAGCAAAGAAGAGTGTTGTCAGAGTACCTAGTGTTCAGTACCTCTGGAGAGTGAACCATTTCATAGTTGTCTTCTTCTCCATTTATAGGTGATAATTTTCTTCGCTAGTACATAACGGCTCCTCATTCATGACGGCGAGATTCCCTCCAGGAATGAAGATAACGGAAGCCCATTTACTCAGTCATTACTAACCAATTCAGTATGGTTATCAGGACCCAACAGGCAAATGAGCTGGCCCATTGACCAGGTAAGGATTATCCTTCCTCGATGGGCTTTTGAGATCTTGGGCTGAGGCATGTTGGATCTGGATCTAAGCCTAGAGGGGGTGTGAATAGACTAATAAAAATAATCGTGCAACCCACACGAAATCACATGCAGTTATAGCAGATGCATAGTAAATATAATCAGTAACAGAGTGTACATCAGATTTACCCTGGTTCGGTCGTCCCCATGACCTATGTCCAGCCCCGAAAGCAAATACTAGATTAATAATGTTACTGGTACAACCTGTAGCTAGAGCACCTCTCTACACTCACCTGGTTCTCCGTACCTGCCTTCACTGGTGCCAAACAAAACTAATCCTAGTATAAGCTCTCACTTGACTAGTCCCAACTAGTCAAGTCCCTCTTGTCTAGTACCACACTAGACAAGACCCCAAAAGTCACAAATATGGTAAAGTTTTTCCTACAGAGATCCATACACCAATACACAAAGATAAATTAATGAGAGTTTAGAATAGATCAGTGATGGTGTAGTCGTCTCTGTCAATCAGCTCAGGCCAGCTTTAGTCTGTCAAGATGTAGTCGTCACGTCTATTGGATGCAACGATCTAGGATCTTTAATTTGATGATGTCAAGCGTGTGTGTTACTTAACGTGTGTGCTAAGTGTGTTTCAGGAATGGCAAAATCATAGTTCTACATATTGGAGAAATTGCTATTCATATAGCATAAGGAGAGAGGAAGTGTTGTCTACAAAGCAAGTTGGACTTGGTCCTATATGGGATGAGATGGATTTGGTCAAATCAATTACAAAGATTTGCAAAGATTTTTCCTAATCCTTTTTTGTTGCAAACAAATCCTCACCAAATCCTTATTTCCATTCATATTCCTATTTGAATTCCGTATGAGGATTAGTTCATATCATTTTCAAATTCAAACTCAACTGGCAAAATCCTATTACAACTCTCATCCTAGCCATCCATCCTAGCTAGGTTTTCCACGCACCAACTTTGCATCCTAGCCGCACCCTCAAAAATATTACCCTAGAAACATCTTTATAAATGCATTAACCCAACAATAGAGAGAGGGCCAAAAAAATGTGAAAACGAGGGCACACACAAAATAATATCCCAAGGCAACTCACGCACCAAGCCTCAATCTCATCTCCTAGTTGCCGTAACCTAGCATGCACCCCCAAGCTTAAGTTTTTATCTTGAAGCAAAACAAATCTCCAAGGCCAAAATTCTTATCATCATCATCTCTACTTCATCATCTTATCATCCCAAACTTTGTTGTCGACTCACACATCCGAGGAGAACTCGAAGCCCACTCGAATCTGCCGTAACACCCTAGTACCGCTCATCATCCCGTCGTGAAGATCGACGTAGCAGCCATCGACAAGATCAAGTTATCGCAGCTGCCCTAACCATCGACCCGCTCGTGGAAGTCAAAGCCCCTCTCGCCGTCCTCTCGCTGCAAGTCGAAGAAGTCGAAAACAAGACGCCGTCGCCGTAGAGCTTCTGCCATGGAGTCGCCATCCCTGAAGTCGGAGCTCTTCCATCGAGTCACCATTGATGCAGGAGTCACAACTCGAAGCTGATTATCACGCCGTCAAGAGCACGTTGTCGCTGCTGTCGAAAGGCTACTCGCTGTTGAGGAGAAGGTCTATGACCGCTACGTCGAAGCTGAGTCATCACGGAGTTGAACGTCCACCTCCCAACGAGTCGGCGTGGAAGAAGAGTAGAACTAGAAGCCCACGAACCCGTCGTGATCTCTGAGCGTTTTCATAGTCGAAGCTCTCGACACCGTTGCACTCGAATTCGAACGCCACCATGAGTCCCCCTGAAGCTGCAGTCGAGGGTTTCTCACCGCTGCCGTAGAGACCCAAAGTCGGAAGTGTCGTTGCCGAAGGAGAAGCCGCAGTCGGAGCTGTTGGTGTCAAAGTGTGAGAAGACGACCTTTCCATCGCCATCGAGAAGCACAGCTGCACGATAACACGTCGCCGTAGAAGGAGCATCGCCTCTCGAAGTTGTCGTTGCTAGTGAAGCCCTCGTCGCTGTAGTCGAAGAAGATCACGCTGCTGTAAAATTGTCATGGAGAGCCCACCGCCATTGAGTGCACGTCGTCGGAGAAGGAGCACCGCCTGTCAGAGTTCTGCCTGTATGCCCTAAAAGTTCGAAACGATATCAAAGAGACGAGCTGACGCGTGAACGATTGCATGCGAGCGAATTAAAACGGAGCTGACGTGGATAAAGGATTATTAGGGTTTGTTGTGCACACAGACCGTTATTTATTAATTCTGAACTGAGTTTGTTATATGCACAGACTAGATTGCAATCAAGCCATATCTTGACATCCAGGAGTCGGATCGAGACACCGTCTGCATCAGACTGGAGCTGACGACATGTTGATTGACAGAGACTCTACATGGACACGAAGTGAGCATTTCTAAACCCTTTACTCTATATATTTGTGTCTTAGTGTAACGTTTTGTGTAGGGGAAACTTTTACCTATTTTGTGACTATTTTGGACTTGTCTTGTGGGGGCTAGACAAGAGGGTCTTGACGTGTTGTTGCAGTCAAGATACGCATTTACTAGGTTGATAGGGTTCTGCACTTTGTTGAGTGTGGTACAGTCTAGGTGGTGAGTTGGAGCTAGGACCCCGTTGTAGATGTATAGAAGGAATATATTAATGCTAGTATTTGCTTGGGGCTGGACGTAGGTCGTTGATGCGGCCGAACCAGGGTAAATCTGTGTATACTCTGTGATTGTCTCTGATTTACTCTGATTGTGCTTTTAACTACGTGTGATTTCTCGTGGGTTGCACGAGAATTTTTTATCAGCCTATTCACCCCTCCCCTCTAGACTAGGATCCAGATCCAACAAGTGGTATCAGAGCAGGTTTTAGGATCTAGCCTAGGATTGACCATGGATCCCATTGATAGTGCTTTTACTGAGGGTCGGTCTATTTCACATCCCCCTAGATTTAATGGAGTAGATTATGCTTATTGGAAAAATCGTATGAGAATCTACTTAATTTCTATTGATTATAAAGCTTGGCAAATCATTGAAAAAGGATATAAACCACATGTCATTAAAATTGATAATGTTGAGATGCTTAAACCTGATGATAAATGAGATGATAATGATTGAAGGCTTTATTCTCTTAATACTAAAGTTATGAATGCTCAAATTTGTTCATTAGATAAATCTGAATTCAATCGTATCTCACATTGTCTGACTGCGCGGGAAATATGGCATACATTGGAGGTGACGCACGAGGGAATGTCACAGGTAAAGGAGTCTAGACTTGCACTTCTGAGCATAGAGTACGAGGGATTTTGCATGCTACCATCAGAGACCATATCAGAGATGTTTGTGAGGTTCACCAACATCGTCTACAAGTCTAGCTCGCTCGGTAAGCCATATTCTAGTCTTGAACATGTGAGAAAATTATTAAGAGGCTGCCAAGCTCGTTCAGGCCTAAATTCACCACCATCCAAGAAGCAAAGGATCTATCTCAGATGAGGATGGAGGACTTGATAGGTAATCTAATGTCCCACGAGCTTGAATTGCAAAATATTGAAGAAAGAGAGAAACCTGAGGAGAAGGAAAAAAGCTTCAAACCCACTTGCTCTGAAAGCTAGCGAAGATGAAGATGATGATGAGGAAATGTCGCTAATGGTTAGAAATTTCAGAAAGTTCGTTAGAACTCCTCAAGGAAGATCAGAAATGCATAGAAGGTTTATTCGCTCTAACACTTTTAATTACGATAAAAATTCTTCTGAACAAGATTCTGCTAATAGAGTTGAATGCTTCAAATGCAGAAAAAGGGACACTTCGCGAAGCAATGCAGACAAGAGACTGCTCAGGTTGCTAAATATAAAGAAAAAGCCAAGATGCTAACTTGGGACATGGACAGCGAAGCTGAGGATGAGCCTGAGGAGAATGTAGCTCACTTCTTCGTCTGCTTAATGACAAAGAGCGATGAGGTAAATTCCTTTACTAAAGCTGAATTATTAGATGTTTGTAAAGGAATGCAAAGTGAGATTAATGAGCTAGAACTCACAGTAAATGATTATAGGGATGCTAGCTTTAAATTGCAAAAAGAAAACTATGACATTTCTGATGAAGTGGATATTCTTAAAGAGGAACTTGCTGCATGTAACGCTAAAATTGTGTCACTAGAAAAAGAAAAAGCTAGCATACCTGAAAAAGCTACTTTCTTACTTGTCCTTCCTTGTTGAATGATATTAGCATGCTTAAGCTAGATTTGAATAAGCTCGAAACTGAAAAAGACTATGTGATTAAAGAGCTTAATGATAAATTCTGCATGTTGGATAATGACTTTAAAAGAAAAATGATTGAGTTTGAAAAGAAGGAAGAGGAAAACAAGAGACCTTTTATAAGTAAATGTACTTTGCTTGTAGATGAAAATAAACTATTAAAATCCAAAGTTTCTAATCTAGAATTGTCATTAGGAAAATTTTCAATTGGTAAACATTCGTTAGATACCATACTTGAAAATCAATTATATGGCAATAATAGAATAGGACTTGGATTTGGTTTGAAAAACGTTGAAAAGCCCAAATTTAAGAAATTCCACAATGTGCCTTCTGTTGTGAAAAATATGCATGCAAAGTGCTTTTACTTGTGATAGTGTTGGTCACACATCCCATTATTGTAAGTTTACGAACACAAACATAAAGTTCAAATAAGTGTGGGTTCCTAAATCTTTAATAGCTAACACTAGTGGACCTTGTTGGATTTCAAGGTCACACGTAACACCTTTCATGTAGGTGAGGTAGAGATTTGGCGAGGAGCAATAAATTGAAAGTTTCATTCTTCTAGCTCCTTAGTCAAATAGCGACGCGAAGGTATATTTCTTTTCCCTCTTTGCTTTCATTGCATACCTTCATAGTTTTTGTGTGTGCTTGATTTAATCTTTGTTTGTGTGCTTGTTTGTGTGCTTTTTAGGTTTGTTTTTAGTTCCTTATAAAAGAACAACAACAAAAAAATTGAAAAACCAAAAATAAAAAAAAATTATGCTTAATGACTACCTCTTATGAATCATTATAAGTGGTATTATTGAATGATCATTCATATCCTTGTAGAAATCATTGTATTATTGTTATAGCTACATACACATGTTAGAATCTATTTTGTAGCCATGACATGCTTCATGAAATGATTAATTCGATTTCTACACCTACATACGCACTTCAACAAAAACTAAACTTTTAGTACGTTTGGAGATTCTTTTGATGAATGTTGGAAAGTGGATGTAGGATGAATAAAAACTGAATTATCTAAGGGATATGATGTGTATTGCCATGAATAAAAATTGAGCACAAAAAGAATTGTAAATGAAAAAATATTTGAATATTGCTCTGTATGTAAAATGGATACAATTCATGGCAAATAGACTACCCACGAGTGTCCAACATATGCTTTATGGGTAATCGTTAGCGTTGGTGTATATTACTCGTCAAGCAATGCCACCCCACATCTAAGAGTCCTTATAGGCTGTGTTTTTGGGGTTTGGTATCTTGAACTCATTTTTAATGAGGTGGGAAAAATCAATCCTAGTGAAATTCATGTTAATCGAAAAATGTGGATTGTTTTGGTTGATGTTCTAAATTGAATCTCCCTTTGTACTTCAATGGTTTATATTATTTGTTCACAATTATACATTGGTGGTGAAGTCTATATTATGATTTTCAATGAACTTGAATTGTCTACTTTATAGAAAATGACATGCAAGTGCTAGATATAATTTATAATGCTCTATTTTTGCATGTGATATTGTTTTGAATTCATTAGTCCACTTTTGATGATAACAAAGGGGGAGAAAATTGTTGGAAAGATTTGGTATCAAATGGTATAAATGAGCATGGTCCTATGAACATGGTATTATTTGTTCAAATGGTATAAATAAGCATGGTCCTATGAACATGGTATTATTTGTTGAAGGGGGAGCTTGGAAATAGGGGGAGCATGCTTTTTTCATTGGTATATTGTGCATGCTAGTAATGCTTAAATCTCATTGTATTACTCATATGCATGACATCCTTCAACACACTTCACATTCTATTTGCTCAAATCTTTCATTGGGTTGTCATCATCAAAAGGGGGAGATTGTTTTTTTTTAAATGTAAGTATATTAAAAATAGAAAGGAAACTAGCCGGGCCAGCCAACCACTATACAGACTTAGGAGAGGCTCATAAAAGTAGTCACCAAGCACCAGGATAGGGGAGATGGATCCATCAGTACAAACACACACAGAAAGGAGGAAGAAAACGAGCCTAGGGGAAAAAGGAGGTGGCAAAGCCAACACCCAAAAACCTAGGCCCGAAGACTCCAATCAACATCCAACCACGCTCCCAACCAGGGCAGACATCACACAACTAGGCCAAAGAAAACAGTTTAGCCGAGACCCATACTAACAACCATCAGTCAACGAAGGGAACTCTGCATGATTCGGAGGCTCCGTCGGCAGGGACGATGAGCGCATCGCTGGACGGACATCGGGACATTGGGGAGAAGGGCACTGAGACGCTCCACCTCCGCAATCCAATCTTCCCGCTCGTTAGTACGGTTGAGGTCATTAACAACGGGCTCCTCATCAGAAACGTCATCCAAATCTTCATCGAACGACAAACCATCATCAGAGTCATCCAAGACGCCAGAATCTCCAACTACCCCAATATCAACCTCCCCCTATTCCAAGGCAACAGCTTGTACCAAGCTAACTTCACCCGTGACAGCACATCCCTCTGCCAAGCCAATCTCTCCCTCACCCAGGGTAACAGCAGGGACCGCTATAACAGCACCCCACAACACCACCCCCCTCCACCAACAAATGACCAACACCCAAGACGACAGAAGACACAACAATAACCCCTCTGTCGCCTGCAGCAGTGCAGGACAGCTCGCCCGCAACGGCGACTATCTCTACCTCAACATCCGAGTCGAGAAGATCATCCTCATCAGGAGCGAAATCAACAACATTAGCAATAGCTGAAGCCAGGGAGGACCCAGTGCCATCACTAGGGGGAGAGAGAAGAGGGCCAGACTGCGGATTCAGGACAGGAGCAGCCGAATCAACCGAAGGAGGCACAGATCTCCGAGGGGAAGAGGGCTGCTGGGGGAGATTGTTAGATGCAACGATTTAGGATATTTAGTTTGATGATGACAAGCGTGTGTGTTATTTAACGTGTGTACTAAGTGTGTTTCAGGAATGACAAAATCGTAGTTCTAAGCATTGGAGAAATTGCTATTCATATAGCATATTGGGAGAGAGGAAGTTTTGTCTACAAAGCAAGTTGGACTTAGTCCTATATGGGATGAGATGGATTTGGTCAAATCAATTAGCAAGATTTGCAAAGATTTTTCCTAATCCTTTTTTGTTGCAAACAAATCCTCACCAAATCCTTATTCCCATTCATATTCCTATTTGAATTCCATATGGGGATTAGTTCATATCATTTTCAAATTCAAACTCAAATGGCAAAATCCTATTACAACTCTCATCCTAGCCATCCATCATAGCTAGGTTTTCCACGCACCAACTTTGCATCCTAGTCGCACCCTCAAAAATATTACCATAGAAACATCTTTATAAATGCATTAACCCAACAATAGAGAGAGGGCCAAAAAACGAGAAAACGGGGGCACACACAAAATAATATCCCAAGGCAACTCACGCACCAAGCCTCAATCTCATCTCCTAGTTGCCGTAACCTAGCATGCGCCTCCAAGCTTAAGTTTTTATCTTGAAGCAAAACAAATCTCCAAGGCCAAAATTCTTATCATCATCATCTCTCCTTCATCATCTTATCATCCCAAACTTTGTTGTCGACTCACGCATCTGAGGAGAACTCGAAGCCCACTCGAAGCTGTCGTGACACCTGAGTACCGCTCATCATCCCGCTGCAAAGATCGCCGTAGCAGCTGTCGACAATATCAAGCTACCACAGCTACCCTCACCGTCGACCCGCTCGTGGAAGTCGAAGCACCTGTCGTCATCCTTTCGCTGCAAGTCGAAGAAGTCGAAAACAAGACGCCGTCGTTGTAGAGCTTCCGCCGTGGAGTCGCCATCCCCGAAGTCAGAGCTCTTCCATCGAGTCACCATTGCTGTGGGAGTCACAACTCGAAGCTGATTATCACGCCGTCAAGAGCACGTTGCCGCTGCCGTCGAAAGGCTACTCGCTGCTAAGGATAGGGTATATCACCGTTGCGCCGGAGCTGAGTCGTCGCGGAGTCGAACGTCCACCTCCCAACAAGTTGGCGTCGAAGAAGAGTAGAACTAGAAGCCCACGAACCCGCCGTGATCTCCGAGCATTTCCAAAGTCGAAGCTCTCGATGCCGGTGCACTCGAAGTCGAACACCGCCGTGAGTCTCCCTGAAGCTGCAGTCGAGGGTTTCTCACCGCCGTCGTGAAGACCCAAAGTCGGAAGTGTCGTTGCCGAAGGAGAAGCCACAATCAGAGCTGTTGGTGTCAAATTTGGAGAAGACGACCTTCCCATCGCCATCGAGAAGCACAGCTGCACGATAACACGTCGCCGTAGAAGGAGCGTCGCCTGTCGAAGTTGTCGTTGCTAGTGAAGCCCTCGTCGCTGTAGTCGAAGAAGATCATGCCGCTGTCACATTGTCATGGAGAGCCCACCGACATTGAGTGCACGTCATCGGAGAAGGAGTGCCGCCTGTCGGAGTTTCGCCTGCATGCCCTAAAAGTTCGAAACGATATCGGAGAGACGAGCTGACGTGTGGACGATTGCATGCGAACGAATTAAAACGGAGCTGATGTGGATAAAGGATTATTAGGGTTTGTTGTGCGCACAGAGCGTTATTTATTAATTCTGAACTGAGTTTGCTATGCGCACAGACCAGATTACAATCAAGACATATCTTGACATCCAGGAGTCGGATCGAGACACCATTTGCGTCAGACTGGAGCTGACGACGTGCTGATTGACAGAGACTCTACACGGACATGAACTGAGCATTTCTAAATCCTTTACTCTTTATTCGTGTCTTAGTGTAACGTTCTCTGTAGGGGAAAATTTTACCTATTTGTGACTATTTTGGACTTGTTTGGTTGGGGCTAGACAAGAGGGTCTGACGTGTTGTTGCAGTCAAGATACGCATTTACTAGGTTGATAGGGTTCTGCACTTTGTTGAGTGTGGTATAGTCTAGGTGGGGAGTTGGAGCTAGGACCATGTTGTAGATGTACAGAAGGAATATATTAATGCTAGTATTTGCTTGAGGTGATGCGGCCGAACCAGGGTAAACCTGTGTGTACTCTGTGATTGTCTCTGATTTACTCTGCTTGTGCTTTTAACTGCGTGTGATTTCTCGTGGGTCACGTAAAAAAAAATTATCAGCCTATTCACCCCCCTCTAGGGTAGGATCCAGATCCAACAACGTCCTCTCTATCAGCAACTCAAGTTGCGGCAATGATGATCTCGGCAAGCTAGGATGTCTCCACTGTGGTCTCGCCCCCTTGGATGATGTTGTAAGGACCCTGTGCTATGAGGAAGAAACACTAGAGGGGGGTGAATAGTGTTTTATAGAATTATAAGGAATTTACGCCAAATAAAACCCTAATTAACCAACAAATGCGGAATTAAAGAAATGATCAACAACACAAGGAGGAATGCAATGCAAACATGCAATGTACCCTGGTTCGGTGCCACCCAAGTCAAACCCGACTTGTTACCGGTGCCCTAATCCAGCAACACCCGAGATCACACTCGGATACTCTAGTAAATACCACTAGAGCTTTCCTTTAGCCAACTTGCGGAAACCCCAACAAGTGCAATCGACCTACAATCGATGTCCGTGTATCCCACAACCCGGGAACACGCAAATACCTTAATCCCACAACTTGGAACTAAGCACACTCTCACAAACCGATAGCAAATACTTTTCCTTGACTCCCACAACTTGGGATCAAGCCAACCCTCTCACCAACCGAGAGTACTCAACAAATTAGAAGTATAGAGAATGAAATATATAACTTGAAATACACTCACATATGCCTTGAATAAGAACTTACTTGTAAAGGCTATAGTGTGTGTGTGAAGTGCTCAATGAGGGAGGAGAAATCCCTTGAGATGCTTGCCCAAATATGAAAGCAAATCTAGCTTAGATGTGTGCTTTAGAGCATAGAGGGCATGAGAGAATTAGAGAGCACTTGAGAGGAGAAGGAGGCTTGAAAATGAGACTTGAATGTTTTCTTAAGAGGCCAAGAGTTCTCTCATATTCAGCCTATCTCCTATATATATTAGCTCAAGGGAAGCCCAAAGCCCCAAGCAAAAAGACACAAAAATCAATCTCCCAACGGCTATAAACGGGCTGAAAACGACTCGGACAGTCGACTGTTGAAGGGGGGACAGTCGACTGATCCACTGTCACCAACGGCTATAAACTGAAAAATACTGGCAGGACAGAGGATGGACAGTCGACTGCTGAAGGAAAACCAGTCGCCTGTTGTAACGACTGCTTTTCATGTATCTGGATTTTATATATTATAATATATGTTTTGGTGGACTTTCTCCTCATGTGTGGTTTTCGTCTCCGTAGATTTCATTTTCGATCGATTCGTCGTATTTTCTCGCTTCTTCCTTAGGATCGTCGATTTCGAAGTGTGTCACTCGTGACGGACTTCATAACGGTCGTATCTAACTAATAGATCAAGCCTAGGAGTCTTAGGAATCGATCCCGGGGCCCCGCGCTCCGTATCGGTACTTTCTGTGCTCATTAGCCGGTGTAAGAAGGGCCACCGACCGACTAGATGACGATCCAGTCGGTCGGAAATCTTTCTTGGACCGACTAGTTTGCTTTCTAAATTTCTCAGGAGTTACTGTTTATCGTTAGTCGGTCTAAGAACGTTGGTTGACCGACTAGGTTGCAAACTAGTCGGTCAGCAATGCTTCTTGAACCGACTAACTCATCAAATTATTTTTGTATCAGTTACTGTTTACTCTTAGTCGGTCTAAGAACGTTCATCGACCGACTAGATTCTAAACTAGTCGGTCAGTACTTGTTCATGGACCGACTAACTCTAGAATCCTATTTTCGTTCAGGAGTTACTGTTTACACTTAGTCGGTCTGCGTTGGTCGACCGACCGACTAGTTTCCAAACTAGTCGGTCAGTGGTTGCTCTTTGACCGACTAACCAGTGTTAAAACCCTAATTTTTGGGCAGCCGCCAGCTCAACCTATTTATACCCAACCCATCCGACTTCTTCTTCTCCAACACGACCCAAAACCCTAAAAAAAACTTCCCCCTTCAGCCCCCATCTTCCTCCAAGCTCCATTTCTCCATTCCAAGCCCTAGAATCATCATCAAATCCAACCATTCACTCCATCCACCTCTCATCATCCCCAAATCTCCATCAAAACCCATCAAAATCCCCAAATCCCCCAAAACCCTAGCTTCCCCAAACTTCTCCAATCTTTTCCAGATCTGATCCTAGGGTTCCCCGGAGTGTTCCTTACGTCTCCTCTTGGTAAGAAATCGATTCCTCTATGTTTTCATAGTCTATTAGTATTTTTATGAAACCCTAATAAAATTCATGTGTTTGGTGTTTGTTTCCCCCTAAACAGCGATTTCCCCCGTAGATAGCATCCGTGTGACGAAGTGATCGTAAATCCCTGGTGCTAGGCAAGTGAAACTTGCATCTCTTGATTTAGGCCATGTCTTAGGCCATTTACCTTGCTTTAGCGTAAAAGAGACTAGACGTTGAAAGGATAGCCGTTTAGACGCCATTGACCTAGCTTGACAACGAAGCTTGGTCCGTCACCTTCATCATGCTTGTATGTCACGTTTACTTTCCCTAAACGGTACGCGTATCAACTGTTCATGTCATCCATGCATCCTTAACTGTTATTGCATTTTAACTGTCACGTTTAATTTAATTAACGGTACGCGAATATGTTCATGTCATTACATTTCGCCTGTCACGTTTAATTTAATTAACGGTATGCGAATTATCTGCTCATGTCATTGCATGCTTGAATTTTCATCGTGATTGCGTAGCATCGCTACATACTAGTGTTACTTGTTCCGGCTAGGTGCACCCCTACGCCATACTTATCAAATACACTTTCTGGCTCGTGTTCCAGAAGACGAGCTCATCACAGCCTGCGGGAAATAGGGCACTCGTTGAGTGATCCCTTGTACTTGATACTTGAACACAGCCTGCGGGCAATAGGGCACTCGTTGAGTGATCCCTTGTACTTGTACTTGTTACTTGACATTACATGTCACAACAACCCCTTGACGCTTGTACTATACTTTACCTTACATGTTACTTGACAATGCATGTCACCCCTACTACTTGGTACTTGCCACGTGTACTCTCCTTTACCTTACTTGTTACCACCGTACTTTACTTGCCATGCACCATGTTTTAATTGCTAGGTTGCTAGTTTACCATTATTCCCGTTTCCTTGCACAAGTCTTTCGACTTGCTGACATGTGCCCCTTTTCTCTTTTGGGTGACACATGTTAGAGCCCGAGCCTGAGTTACTTGTTGAGGACGAGGTGTTTGCTGACGCCGAGCCCGTGCTTGTGTTTGACGGGGAGTTCGTGGACACTGGGAACCAGTCCTAGTGTCTCCGTTGTGTTTTACTTTTATTAGATAGTTGTTTTGTTATCGGTGCGTAGCACCTATACTTGTTGTTGTTGCAGTTTTTGTTGGCCTTGTTCTGGGCCTTTAGACTCTTTTCTTTTAGCCTGGTGGCTTTTCTGGATGTTGGACTCTTTGTTGATGTTGGACAATTTGTGAGATGTGGAATTTTATTTCAGCCTCGCCTTGTGTTATTATTGTTATTCTGTTGTGGTTACAGGGACCTGTTTATGTATTATGGACGCTTATCGGGTTTGGGGCTTCACAGCTCCACTCCCGTGCGGACCTTTTCACGTCTCGCCTCCATTTTAGGGAAGCGGGTCGTGACAGGTTTTAGTGGTGGCCCATGCAGGGCCTTCTGTAACTGCGATTTTTGGAATAGCGATAATAATATTAGAATGTCCAATAGATTAAGTTCGACGTCCGAGTCATAAGCTATGAGTCTAATCTGATTCGTTTTCTGTGTCACTAGATGGCAGGAAGACGATTCACCCGTGGTGGTGGTAGTGGCGCGATCCCTCATGATGAGGAGCCTGAGCGGGAACCCACCAGCGGTGAGATGATGCGGATGATGATCCAGATGATGCAAGTGCAGCAGGACGTGCTTTTGCAAGTCCAGAATGCTCCACCTGCTCGAGCTGCCCGGGCTCTTCCCGATGCCCCTCGCTCTGAGCCAGGAGCGAAGCAATTTCGGGAGCTGGGTCCCGCATATTTTGATGGTTCTGAGGGTCCTCTGGCTGCCGACGAATGGATAAGGAACATTGAGGATAACTTGGCAATGGCGAATATTAACCCGGCTGGATGGGTTGATCTGGCTAAGAGGCAGCTGAAGGATAACGCCAGGAATTGGTGGGATGCTGAAGAGAAGATGATAGTGGAGCCGATCGTCTGGGCTACCTTCAAGTCCAGATTTGATGGAGAATTCTTCCCGAAGGCTGCTAGACAGGTGATGCTGCAGCGCTTCATAGATCTGAAGCAGGGGAGCTTGTCGGTGGATCAGTACCACCAGGAGTTCACGAGGCTCAGTCGGTTTGCACCTAAGATGGTGCAGGATGCCGATGAGAAAGCTCAGCGATTTCTTCAGGGACTTGCCTTGGAGCTTCAGAGCTTTGTGACCTCTTCTGACTTGGAGACATATCAGAAGGTTCTGATTGCTGCGAGGCGGCAAGAGTTAAATTTGAATCAGAGGAAGGGACATGTTTCTGGAGCTGGGAAGAGGCCTATGGAGCAGGCCAGGGCGGTGGTTAGGCCTGGTTTCAAGCCTAGTCATCCGGTGCAGTTCAAGAGGCCAGGAGGGCCTATTCTGAAGACTTGCCATTTCTGTGGCAAGACTGGACACCTCAGGGATCAGTGTAGGAGGTTTCTAGGGCAGTGCATTGTCTGCGGAGATCCTGCCCACACCATCCGGGAGTGTCCGAAGTCGAGGCAGCCTTGGCGGGCTCCTATTGCAGCACAGCCGTTGCAGCAGCGAGCTCCTGTGCCCGTTGGACGTGGAGCACCCCTTGTTCCACAGAGACAGGCCTTTCGGCAGGCTGTTCCGTCGAGAGGGCAGGCCTTCCTGAAGACTGAGGAGGAGAGCATGGCCGTGGATGAAGTTATTGCAGGTAACGCTCATTCTAGCTATTTATCTTCCTTAGTTAATTTGATTTTGATTATATTGGTTGCTTGCTCATGATTGTTTGCTAGACTAGGATTTGATTGTTAATTGCTTGTTAGGTGTGGTTTTGGTTTGCATGTTCCCTGCACGAGTCCTCTTTGACTCTGGTGCATCGATGTGCATTTTGGCCCGGAGCTTCGTGGAGAAGCATTCCTTGTCGAC
This sequence comes from Scilla litardierei, assembly GCA_030789695.1. NCBI lineage: Eukaryota > Viridiplantae > Streptophyta > Magnoliopsida > Asparagales > Asparagaceae > Scilla > Scilla litardierei. The sequence continues at coordinate 627,151,252 of CM061142.1, forward strand.
GTCCTCTCTTCCTAAGAGTTGGAATATCGTCACAGGGAACGGTGTAGTCTCGGTGCATCGTGGGTGCAATTCTTGCCCGTTGGTGGTTTGTGGACGTGAGCTTTGTGCTGATTTCATTGTCCACGACATCATCAACTATGATGCAGTTCTTGGGATGGATTGGCTTGCGAGCTTCTATGCTACGATCGACTGCAGGAGGAAGAAGGTGGTGTTCGAGATCCCCGGACATCCAGTGTTTGAGTTCAGTCGTGGTAGCAGTTCGCTTGGTCCTGTCAGATTTCGGGCCAGGCCGGTGGAGGCTGTGGCTATGCAGATGGAGCTGGAGTGGCCAGCTGTGGTGCGAGATTTTGGCGACGTCTTCCCCGAGGAGATGTCTGGTTTGCCGCCTGATCGAGCTTTGGAATTTTCTATCGATCTTGTTCCAGGTGCGCAGCCAATTTCGAAGGCGCCGTATCGTATGGCACCTGCAGAGTTGGAGGAGTTGCGGAAGCAGTTGGATGAGCTCTTGCTGAAGGGTTATATTATTCCTAGCGTGTCTCCGTGGGGAGCACCGGTGTTGTTGGTTAAGAAGAAGGATGGTTCGCGTCGCATGTGCGTGGACTATCGGGAGTTGAATGCGGTGACCATTAAGAATAAATACCCGTTGCCTCGCATCGATGATATTTTTAATCAGCTTGGAGGTTCGAGGGTGTTTTCTAAATTGGATTTGAGGAGTGGTTACCATCAGTTGAAGGTGAAGAAGGGAGATGTTCCGAAGACAGCGTTCAGGACGAAGTATGGACACTATGAGTTTGTGGTTATGCCTTTCGGCGTAACTAACGCGCCCGCAGTTTTCATGAATCTGATGAACCTGATTTTCTACGACTTTTTGGATAAGTTTGTCGTTATCTTTATTGACGACATTCTGATCTATTCGAAGTCAGAGGAAGAGCATGCCTCGCACTTAAGGACGGTGTTGGAGATTTTGAGGAAGCATCGGTTGTATGCTAAGTTTTCGAAGTGCGAGTTTTGGCTGGATAGAGTTGCTTTTCTCGGGCATGTGGTGACTGGAGATGGTATTTCAGTGGATCCCGAGAAGATTCGGGCCATCAGGGAGTGGCATGTTCTGTCGTCAGCGTCTGAGATTCGGAGTTTCCTTGGACTTGCCGGTTATTATCGGTGATTCATTAAGGACTTTTCCCGTATTGCTGAGCCGATGACCAGGTTGACGCGGAAGGATGTTGCTTATGTTTGGTCGGGTGATTGTGAGAGTGCTTTTGGTGTTCTGAAGGAGAGGTTGACGAGTGCCCCTATTCTTGTTGTGCCTGATCGCAGCGGTGGATTTGAGATCTTTTGTGATGCTTCTGGCAAGGGTCTCGGTTGTGTGTTGCATCAGCACGGGCATGTTGTGGCGTATGCGTCTCGTCAGCTTAAGGTTCATGAGAAGAATTATCCGACGCATGATTTGGAGTTGGCTGCCGTCGTGTTTGCTCTTAAGATTTGGAGACACTTCCTGCTGAGTGAGAAAGTGAAGATTTTCACCGATCACAAAAGCTTGAAGTATATTTTCACTCAGAAGGAGCTCAACATGCGACAGCGTCGATGGTTGGAGATTATGGCGGATTATGATATTGATTTGCAGTTTCACCCTGGCAAGGTGAATGTGGTTCCGGATGCTTTGAGTAGGCTTCCGGCGGTGATGATTTTGACCTCGCAGTGGAGATTGCAGCAGGATTTTTGCGAGTCTGGTGTTGAGATTGTTCTTCCTGGGGAGGCTTCTTCGTTGATGTACATGCAGGTACAGTCGACGATCGTGGATCGGATTAAGGCTGGCCAGGCTGAGGATCCGAAGCTGATGAAGATTCGGGAGATGGTGGAAGCCGGTCTGCGAACTGACTTTTTGATTCATGAGGATGGCTCGCTGAGGGTTGGAGCCAGGTTGTGTGTGCCTGCTGGGGATATCAGAGAGGAGCTGATGGTGGAGGCACACAGTTCGCCGTATTCTGTGCATCCTGGTGGCACCAAGATGTACCAGGATCTTCGTCTGAATTATTGGTGGCATGTTATGAAGAGGAGCGTGGCTCGGAGTGTAGCCAAGTGCTTGGTTTGCCAGCAAGTGAAGGCGGAGCATCAGCGTTCGGCCGGGTTGCTACAACCGCTTCCGATTCCGGAGTGGAAGTGGCAACACATCACTATGGATTTCGTGACTGGACTACCTCGGAGTCCGAAGCAGAATGACGCGATTTGGGTGATTGTAGATCGATTGACCAAATCTGCGCACTTTATTCCGTTCCGAGTAGGACAGTCCACTGAGGCGCTAGCAAGGAGATATATGGAGGTAAAATTCTTTTACTCTCCGTTTTATTTCCTTTTCCTAGTTTAGATAGTGATGTAACGTGAATCGTGCAGGAAGTTGTGCGACTTCATGGAGTCCCCGTGAGTATCGTGTCTGACAGAGACACGAGGTTCACATCTCAGTTCTGGCAGAGTTTGCAGAAGAGCTTGGGTACGCGTCTGAGTTTCAGCACGGCGTACCATCCGCAGACGGATGGCCAGTCCGAGAGGACGATTCAGATTTTGGAAGACATGCTGAGGGCGTGCATGTTGGATTTCAAGGGTTCGTGGGAGGACCATCTACATCTGGTAGAGTTTTCCTACAACAACAGCTTACAGGCGAGTATTGGCATGGCGCCTTTCGCCGCTCTTTATGGGAGGAAATGTCGATCGCCATTGAGTTGGGATGACGTTGGTGATCGGGAGATGTTGGGACCTGAGATGATCGTGGAGGCCGTGGATATCGTCAGGAATATTCGGGAGAGGTTGAGAATTGCTCAGGACCGTTTTAAGCATTGGGCAGATGCTAAACGTCGTCCTTTGGAGTTTCAGCCGGGCGACCATGTGTTCTTGAATATTTCCCCGAATCGTGGTGTGATTTGTTTCGGGAAGCGTGGGAAGTTGAGCCCGCGATACATTGGACCGTTTGACGTTTTGGAAAGTGTTGGCGAGGTAGCTTATCGCTTGGCCTTGCCGCCATCTTTGGAAGGAGTTCACAATGTTTTCCATGTGTCGCAGCTTCGTCGATACATTAGCGATCCGTCTCATGCGGTAGATTTTTCGGAGATTACCGTTCGCCCCGATATGACGTATGACAAGCATCCAGTGCAGATTCTGGACAGGCGTCAGAAATCGCTTCGGAACAAGATTGTCAATCTTGTGAGGGTGATGTGGCGACACGGTTCACCTGGAGAGTCTACTTGGGAGAATGAGGATGAGATGCGAGAGCGTTTCCCACTTTTGTTTCCGGACTCGTGAGTTTTGGAAATTCCGAGGACGGAATTTTTCTTAAGTTGGGGAGGATGTAACGACTGCTTTTCATGTATCTGGATTTTATATATTATACTATATGTTTTGGTGGATTTTCTCCTCATGTGTGGTTTTCGTCTCCGTAGATTTCATTTTCGATCGATTCGTCGTATTTTCTCGCTTCTTCCTTAGGATCGTCGATTTCGAAGTGTGTCACTCGTGACGGACTTCATAACGGTCGTATCTAACTAATAGATCAAGCCTAGGAGTCTTAGGAATCGATCCCGGGGCCCCGCGCTCCGTATCGGTACTTTCTGTGCTCATTAGCCGGTGTAAGAAGGGCCACCGACCGACTAGATGACGATCCAGTCGGTCGGAAATCTTTCTTGGACCGACTAGTTTGCTTTCTAAATTTCTCAGGAGTTACTGTTTATCGTTAGTCGGTCTAAGAACGTTGGTTGACCGACTAGGTTGCAAACTAGTCGGTCAGTAATGCTTCTTGACCGACTAACTCATCAAATTATTTTTGTATCAGTTACTGTTTACTCTTAGTCGGTCTAAGAACGTTCATCGACCGACTAGATTCTAAACTAGTCGGTCAGTACTTGTTCATGGACCGACTAACTCTAGAATCCTATTTTCGTTCAGGAGTTACTGTTTACACTTAGTCGGTCTGCGTTGGTCGACCGACCGACTAGTTTCCAAACTAGTCGGTCAGTGGTTGCTCTTTGACCGACTAACCAGTGTTAAAACCCTAATTTCTGGGCAGCCGCCAGCTCAACCTATTTATACCCAACCCATCCGACTTCTTCTTCTCCAACACGACCCAAAACCCTAAAAAAAACTTCCCCCTTCAGCCCCCATCTTCCTCCAAGCTCCATTTCTCCATTCCAAGCCCTAGAATCATCATCAAATCCAACCATTCACTCCATCCACCTCTCATCATCCCCAAATCTCCATCAAAACCCATCAAAATCCCCAAATCCCCCAAAACCCTAGCTTCCCCAAACTTCTCCAATCTTTTCCAGATCTGATCCTAGGGTTCCCCGGAGTGTTCCTTCCGTCTCCTCTTGGTAAGAAATCAATTCCTCTATGTTTTCATAGTCTATTAGTATTTTTATGAAACCCTAATAAAATTCATGTGTTTGGTGTTTGTTTCCCCCTAAACAGCGATTTCCCCCGTAGATAGCATCCGTGTGACGAAGTGATCGTAAATCCCCGGTGCTAGGCAAGTGAAACTTGCATCTCTTGATTTAGGCCATGTCTTAGGCCATTTACCTTGCTTTAGCGTAAAAGAGACTAGACGGTGAAAGGATAGCAGTTTAGACGTCATTGACCTAGCTTGACAACGAAGCTTGGTCCGTCACCTTCATCATGCTTGTATGTCACGTTTACTTTCCCTAAACGGTACGCGTATCAACTGTTCATGTCATCCATGCATCCTTAACTGTTATTGCATTTTAACTGTCACGTTTAATTTAATTAACGGTACGCGAATATGTTCATGTCATTACATTTCGCCTGTCACGTTTAATTTAATTAACGGTATGCGAATTATCTGCTCATGTCATTGCATGCTTGAATTTTCATCGTGATTGCGTAGCATCGCTACATACTAGTGTTACTTGTTCCGGCTAGGTGCACCCCTACGCCATACTTATCAAATACACTTTCTGGCTCGTGTTCCAGAAGACGAGCTCATCACAGCCTGCGGGCAATAGGGCACTCGTTGAGTGATCCCTTGTACTTGATACTTGAACACAGCCTGCGGGCAATAGGGCACTCGTTGAGTGATCCCTTGTACTTGTACTTGTTACTTGACATTACATGTCACAACAACCCCTTGCAGCTTGTACTATACTTTACCTTACATGTTACTTGACAATGCATGTCACCCCTACTACTTGGTACTTGCCACGTGTACTCTCCTTTACCTTACTTGTTACCACCGTACTTTACTTGCCATGCACCATGTTTTAATTGCTAGGTTGCTAGTTTACCATTATTCCAGTTTCCTTGCACAAGTCTTTCGACTTGCTGACATGTGCCCCTTTTCTCTTTTGGGTGACACATGTTAGAGCCCGAGCCTGAGTTACTTGTTGAGGACGAGGTGTTTGCTGACGCCGAGCCCGTGCTTGTGTTTGACGGGGAGTACGTGGACACTGGGGACCAGTCCTAGTGTCTCCGTTGTGTTTTACTTTTATTAGACAGTTGTTTTGTTATCGGTGCGTAGCACCTATACTTGTTGTTGTTGCAGTTTTTGTTGGCCTTGTTCTGGGCCTTTAGACTCTTTTCTTTTAGCCTGGTGGCTTTTCTGGATGTTGGACTCTTTGTTGATGTTGGACAATTTGTGAGATGTGGAATTTTATTTCAGCCTCGCCTTGTGTTATTATTGTTATTCTGTTGTGGTTACAGGGACCTGTTTATGTATTGTGGACGCTTATCGGGTTTGGGGCTTCACAGCTCCACTCCCGTGCGGACCTTTTCACGTCTCGCCTCCATTTTAGGGAAGCGGGTCGTGACACCTGTCCACCAGGACAGTCGACTGTTCAGCCTTCAACAGTCGGCTGTTCGAAGGACAGAATATGCAGAATTCAGTACAGCTGATCATTAAAATGGACATATCTTTCACTACAGATATCCAAATGGAGTGATTCAAATTTCGTTGGAAAGATAACGAAATTTTCTTTCAAATTAGCTTTGAATGGATGCAAAATTCAATCTACAAAAAAACTGACAGCAGTTTGAATCTGACTGATAGGTGCAGGAAATCTGTTATCGGCTCACAAAAACAGTCATAACTTGAACTACAGAAATCCGATTAGATTAATTCTAGTTGGGTTGAAAACCTTAGTGAGTTAGTTAACTACTTCAGGTGGTTTGGATGAAAAATTCCAACTACAGAAAAACTGGCATCAGTTTGAAGGCAGACTGTTCAGAAAAACAGAATACAGCTTCAAACAGATTTGGTCTCTGTTTAAAGACAGTCGACTGCTGAAGGAAAACCAGTCGACTGGTTATCCTTCATCAGTCACCTGATGATCCTTCATCAGTCCTCTGTTATGAATCAAAAGTTCAGATTTCAAGTATTCAAAGCCCAGAAGCGTATGGGGTCAACTAGAGGCTATACAAATGATGTGTATAGGTGGTGTATGTGCCTCTAAGTAGTTCTAATTCAAGGCTTAAAATTCTAAGACTCTCAAAGAAGTAAATAATAAAGATTACAATGAATATCATTACTTCTTCAAGGTCTTGAGTCTTTTAGTTGTATGTCTTGAATGTCTCCAACGTCATCTAGTCTTTGATCCTCAAGATGTTATTTGAAGCTTTTGAATCATCCATTTCTTCTTCTCTTTGGATTGAATCTCCATTCATTTGTTGATGCCATTGGCTTGAGGTTTGAGGTAGCCTTTGAATTCTTCAAGCCAATGCTTCACCTTTGTTGATCTACTAAGTTCTCCACTGGAATCAACACGTGTAGTCACTTTTGATCTTCTTGAATCTAATTGGTGACTCTTTAGCTAACTGCAATCACATGGGTTAATCACAATGATTTATGTTTGATTATCATCAAAACCAAGGTAGAGAGTCCAATACTCAACATTCTCCCCCTTTTTGATGATGACAAACCAAATATAAACAAAATAAATAATTGTGCATTAAGTATACTTACTCCCCCTGCAATGATGCCAATCAAGTTAATATCAATAATCAATAGCATTATTCAGCAGTTAATAGTGTGTGTATCACATGAGGTTGTGTATATATTGCATGAATGACCAATAATATGCATACACAATACAAATCATATAGGTGATACACATCTTAAACATGAGCATGATTACCAATATATACCAAATGTAATCAATATAAACCAAGTTAATCACCAATGCTCCCCCTGAATCATATGCATGATCAATCATACATAAAGGCTATATGATTCAAGTTATTATTTAACACTCAACATTTAATTAGCACAAAGCACATCAAAGCACATCCTTTGTTTATTTCTCTCCCCCTTTGGCATTATCCAAAAGGCATGGGGGTATAGAAACAACAAATGCAAAAATAGAGTGGAAAACATAAAGGTATATCTAATGTAAACTATATAAGCTAACAATTGAAAACAAGATATCAATTGCAAGAGCATATATCCAACAACAACTCAACCACCCTCAATTATCACAAATAGATAAGCAATAAGCATATGTGATAAAAGATTACAATAGATACTAATTGTAAAGAGTAGTGTGAGCAGTGTTAGAAAAGTGACAATAGCATAATTAGCCGGAGCTACTAACTATAAATATGATAAAAAAATATGGATAACAATGCAGAAATCATGACATCACTTGTGAAAGAAAAACAAGTGATTAAATAGTGTCAAGTACACAAACAAGCTCAATTATCACAAAATTTATAACATTAAGCATAATGTGATAAACTATCCTTGAGCAAGGGCATGACATATGACATAAACATGACTAAAGACATAATGGTAGAATCAATATCATCACAATGACATAGATCAACAAATAATATCAATAAATTGAGATCTAAGCCAAACATACCAAAAAAATTGCAATAAACATGACTATGGAAATTTTTAGCCACGTGTACCAAGTTATGTTATGAAATAATAGCTCAAATTAAGTTTTAATGATCATAGTACCAATGAACTAATCACTACATGTCAAAAATATCAATTGAAAGTGAAATGACAACAAGTAGTGACAATATGTTCAAAAGGACATGAATAATATCACAATCATGGTTATGAACTCATTACTCAAAATAAATTCTAATGAGCATACTAACATACTCAAAGCATCATATACTGTAATTACATCAAATGATCGCATCTAGTACAAACCATCTCAAAGATCTCATAAAAGAGTGAAAATAGACGTATGAGATGTGAGATGACAAAAATTAAGTATAATGGCATGTGCTAAACTCCACAAAACATCTCCAAAAGTAAGCATACCAATTCTAAGTGAAGTATGAGATGTGGGATGACAATGTGATAAAAATGTATGAATATCAAATATCAACATCATGCAAAATTGTTATGCCAAATAAAGATAGTAACTTCATAAG